>JARYHS010008075.1:38637410-39273967 GCA_031002005.1 Vandiemenella viatica | reverse complement strand
AGTCAGTTCAATCATTTTCTGATGTGGGCTCTTAAAGTCATTATTTCAGATATAAATTGAGCAGTCTTCTCCAAATCGCACTATCTTGGGAAATCCTCTGCCAGTTAACTCCGACAACCCTGCGTATGTCCTTATCCCATCGGTATGATATGAATAATAGCTTGCATTAAAAACAGCTTGTATAAGCGTTGTGCATTGGCAAAAAAACTAAAAGGATCATATACCGAAGATTATATCTAAACCACAATAGCTTGAAAGATCAAATATCAAACATATACAACAATACAGCTAGCATCCAGAAAATCTTGCTATCGCAGCATGGATCGATCATAGTGCGTCGCGGTAGAGAACCTGCTAAGTAAGACAATTTTAATTACCGATATGTATCGTCATTGAAGAATGCGCACATAGTCACATGCATACCTTCAGGTGAAGTATGAATTAACATTTTTTGTATAAGATGGCCGAGGAAAGCAATTTGTTGGAAGAATTGATCCTCGATTCCAAAAGCTTCCACTCCTACTAAGGTAAAAAGTTTGTTCATATTTATAATTTAGGATGGCCTGTGTGTTTTAAAGAGTTATTTCCAGATTTTAGAGCACTTAGTTTTATTTGTTTCAACATATACCAAACTGCTAATTTCAGCGATAAGAATGAAGGTGTCTCACAATTCATAATTAGGAAATTCGTCAGTCCTGTATTAGTAATGTCCAAGAGTCAGTTCAACTAGTAACTTATCCCGAGGAATGATTAAATGCTAGGTCACTAGCTAATCTTTCGGCTTTGCGGAAGTAAGAACTTCCTTCTTCCCCGTTTCTATAAATAACTTGTTTTCACTTTCCTGATACTCTGCTACCAGACATAAGTCACACGTTACTTCACTCAAATATTCAACTCTATCTTTGAATGAGAAACAAGTGCTGGAATGTTTATCAGTCGTCACCTATTTTAAAGCTTATTGTAGGCATTGTGTTTAAAATAAGCCCATAAATTCCATACAAAGATTCTTTCTGTCTGAGAATGTAAGAAAGTTACTGAAAAATTATTTGAAGCAAGATTCAAGTGTGAGTGCTACAGTGTAACGGGGCAAAAAATAGACTCATTCAAGCTACGACAGGTTGGCTGAAACGTTAGGATGTGATAAATCGAAGTGTACAAGTTTTTCGTAGTTGTCAATATACACTGATCATGAATTGTCGCGATCTCTGGCAAACCACTTACTACAAATTGGAAGGAACCACGCAACAGAGTTCTCTAAACAGAAAAATATTGCAGTCTAGGCTTATATCTCTGTATCTATTTCGGCGGGCTAGCAGAAATGGAAATACAATCAAAAAATTAGTAATTTTCTGGATTATGAATAAGATACTAATATTGATAGTTTTAGAGGAATAACAGAAAGGAGGATTTTCGGTAGAGGTTAAGCTTCTTGGAATATGCTCTGTAGTCTGTTGCTCGAGTCCTTTGTATTGAACTTTCATTTTTCAGTTAAATATACTTCTTAAAGAACACACATTTGCTGTGATCTATATTACTGTAAACATATTTATGTGAGGAACCGTTGGTAATGACTAATGACAAGTATATGTTTTCAACAATAAACACTAAGCAAAATGTTAAAGGGGGAAAAAATGAAATTGTGCAGATTCGAACTCGATACCACTCGATCGCTCCCACCTGACTACGGATCTCTTCTCTATCATCTGAAGGTTTTTTGGAATACAAGCTTCTCCTGAAAATCATGTGTCTTGTTCTTTCTCAAATAACCGTGAGCTTACGGGCACTATTTATAGTTTTAAAATTAATGATTTTTTCATTTTTTTTTCTAGTCCGAGAGTGATACGGCGACATAACTTTTGACTCTGTTTCGAGTGATTCTCTTCATATGATTCCATTTGCTCAAAACAAGAATTATATTGAGACTGTAACAGCCCACCTGGTCTAACACTACATTGGAAGAAGAAGAACAAGTACAAGAATGATCTCAAAATCAGGGAAGCTTCAAAATGTGAAACCTTTTAGTATCACACATCAACTCATATGTAACGTGAACGTCGAGGTCATTAGAGGCGGGAAAGTACTTATTGCAAGGATGAAATTCGCTCATGGCCTTTTGATTAAACCATCCCGACATGGAGTGATTTGGTGAAATCATGGATAGCCAAAATCTCGATGACCGAACAGGGATTGGAATCTGCGTCCTCCCGAATGTAAGGCCAGAACGTTACCGCTCACCAGTCACGCTCCGGCATTGGAATATACCGTCAAATAATTGTGGTGAATAATTTCTGGTGGCATGAAATATGCTTGGCTTAAGAAGGTTTTAAAACAGACTACAAGCCACGTTTTAAAATTTTTAACGGAACACTGCAACTGTACGTAAGAATGTAAACCGTTTTACTGCTTAAATATCTGAGTCTAACTGTCGTAGTTACACCACGAAAAATCCACATAACAGAAATGAGATTACAGTGCAGCTACTGAGAAATCACTCAGAATTATTGAGTATATAATAATTATTAATCGTACTACGTAGCTATCAGTCGTCATCATGTTGCTACAGTAATTACAAAATTCAATTGTTTGTCCTCGGTTATCAAATTTGTCACTATTCTTTAGCTACTAGTTTTATTCGAAACTAGCGCAGAGGCATAATGATGCTACTCTCAGCAATACAATCATAACAAACACACAGTTCCATGAGATTAAACACTGTGAGCTGTTAAAGCAGCTAGAATGTCGTCGCAGGAAACGAATTTCGGACGAGGAAACACTGAGCGGTTTAATGCTCTATGTAAACAACGAAATATATATCTGCTTTCGGTCACAATTTCCTTTTCACACACCACTTGTAGAGAGTAAGAGTGATACATTATAAAATTGTATTACAGTTTATTGCTCCACATTAATGTTGTCTTCTCATCTCGCACGTAATCTTTACTGGATTACACAATATTTCTTTTTCTATCCAAAACTTTAAATAAAGCAAGAATCATTGTTTTAACAAGTTCTTTTACCATTTTTTTTTTTACCTTGGGACGAAATCTTTTTGTAATTTGGTAACTGACAAAAATTTGCTCCAGATAAATTGAACGTAAGATTCGTATACGCTCCTCTTTTTTTCAAATGTTTATTGGTTAATATGACTACGGTGTATCAAATTTCGATCTTCTGAGACAGTGGAAAACAAATCTTTTAGTGGTTAGTTTAGGTAATTGAATACCAATTAATAATTTACTTCCAGTCTGAAGCGTACTTCTTTCAGTGTTTCAAATAAATATAAAACAGACGATCACTGACATTAAAAACCTTTACAAACTGATTTTTATGAAAAGTTTAAAAGTTTTACAAATTCCATGGTTATGAAATTAATTAGGTTTATAATTAAGACTTTAACGATAAAACACCATACACAGGATTCAGTATATCAAAATCTACAGATACAAAGAGGTCTTAATTGCGTTACATTCAACAATTGCTAAGCAGACGATTTTGAAATTGTATCAAAACATTTCCAAGCATTCCTTAGTTAAAAGACTGAGTTAGGCATTCCATCGAATCATTCTTTGTTTTTATGGCTTTATTGTCATAAAAAATTCTGAGCTCCACTTTCAAACCAAATACAGGAATGAAAATCCCAACGTAGTAGGTGATTCATAACTATTTGCATCGAAATTAAGCAGTAACCATTTTAAATTCACGGTCCAGCCATCGAGACTTCGGTTTTCGTAGAGTTCCCAGAATGACTTTAGTGAACGTGGAATCGATCCTACTTAAATTGTGGGACCTAAATTTGTTCTTACACAGTTAATATTTCTCGTGTCATTACAAAAGATATATTAAAGACTCTACTGAAAAAATAACGACAAAAAGGAATTTGGATTATTTAATCTATTCAGGCAACAAATCTGTTATTTTAACTTCCCAATCAGTGAATCATGTGCTGTTAGTCTCCCGATGTACGGGAAACACGAGGAGAACGTAACACTTCATTAAACCACTCGTGCCCGAGGCCCGACTCGAACCGCGTACTTTTCTCCTCGAGACAGGGCGCTTCCTAGTCACAAATCTTCCTGCTCGGCATCGGTCAATCTGAGCAACCCATAGCGTTAGAGACTTACCAGCTCATAACTACTCGTTCGGCAACATTTTTCCGCGTCGCAGAACTGTCCTGTTACTTCCTTGAAGCATTAAATTCAATAAACAACACATACACTTTAAAAAAAGACAGCTGTACATCATTAAACTAGGCGTTAGAATCAACTTGTGAAATTTCACCCATCCACTATTGATGCTTAGTTTTTTTTTTTATCTTTTGCTCCGGATTGTAATTTTAATTTTTTTACTTTAGTGAGAATTTTTTACCGTCTACCTGCGGCAGGAGTAGGAGTAATATTATCATTAGATCGGACTAAGAGGTTGGCCTACAAGAATAACTTGATGCCACAAATAGAACATAATACATGATATACATCATTAACTCCACTCGTGACCACCAATAGCCGCACAATATTGTTAATTACGGAAGCTTCCAGTCCATCATTTTTTTATATACCTTCCACCTTTACAACAGCAGTCGAATACGGAAGTGACATGTGTAATATTTTGCTATATACAGGCATATACTGAAAAAGCTGGACTTTTCTTTTTTATAACTAATTTATAAAAAAAAAAAAAAGTAGGAATTTTCAGTGTTTTAAGGAGCTTTTCTTAGTTGTAGTGAGAGAAAATCAGTTTTCTTTCGCTAAAATACATCCACAAACCTATTTTAATTTTTAACCAACGCATATCACTCTGATTCCATCTCATGCTGCCGGAAACATTTATTTAATAATTATTTATGTTTTTTTACGTTTTGACGGTTCAAAAACAGACTTATGAGTAGAACCGGATAACAGAACGCTAGGGCAAGCAAATTCGTTTAACTAAGGCTAAAGAAATTAATTTTGTAAATGTATTATGTGCCATGTAGCAGACAGCTGCTTCTAATGAGTCTGTATCGTTTCCACAAATTTTAATTCAGTGCAAACATAATTTTTTGTATTAAATTTCTTGTTATTTTATGTTCTTGAAGACGAATGTAATGCATAAATTGTTTTGTGTCCTACGTCTTGTTCAAAACTAACATTTTTTTTGAAAGCGGTGCCTTTTTTTACTAGTTATTGACACTAAATAACTCTCAAATGTATTGAAAAAGTACGAATCAACTCATTTCATGTCCGTGTAATACATTTATTGCCTTACTGTAATCACTAATCAAGTTTGTGAAACGAATAAACTGAAATGTATTCTGTTTTTTTATGGGTCGACTAAGTGACAAGTTTTCATAGTCGCGTGAGTGTACCACCTACTGGGTATAGGACTGTCTTTGCAGTTGTGTATAATGGGTTGAATAATTCCCAGGAGGAAATTTAGCGATGTGCGATTCAGGTCGTTCGGATTAATATGAGCATGGTAGTACAAGCCACGAAACATCAGAACAAACACCAAAGATACTAACTGGACAACTAATTGAACTTATTCGAAATTAATCTTTATCAGATATATCACCATTCTCTAGGCAAGACAATGAAGATAACATTTGTGAAGTAGTAAGACAGCTAATAACTGCAATTCACCAGGCGATAGAACTATCGACCAAGAAACCCCATACAAGATCGTTTAGGTCACTCGATGAAAGAATATCGCAAAGAATCATTGAGTTAATCAATTATAAAGATCAAACTCGCAGACAGTGCCAAAGGCAGCTACTCCACACCAACGCCGACTATTATACTAATTAATTAGACAGGTCAAAACAGAACTTGACTCATTTCGTTATGAATCATATCAAAAGAATCTGTCATAAATGGAACCTGGTGACAGGTCTCTATGGAAAACCAGAAAACGTATTCTCAAGGAACCTATTATCTTACTACCCTTCAAATGGAACGCTACATACATTTTCAGTGTTTAAGAGAAATGCGAAATTTTAGCAGATAATTTGAAAATACCTTAAAACCAAATCGTATAACAACAATTGAAAATTCTAATCAGCATGTTACTATCGGCGCGGAGAATTACGTCAGATTCACTACTCCAAGAGAAGAATTGCGACAAATACTTAAGAATTTAACCGTACCCAAATCCCTAATATAGCGCTTAAGTCATTCCACCAAAGGCAGTAAGCTATCTCACGTCACTTTTCAACAGCATTCTCTGTACCTGGTATTTCCCAAGAGAGTGGAAACATGCTAATATCATAGTTTTCAACAAACCTAACAAACCAGCATCCCTGCCCTCTAGTTACAGACTGATAAGTTTACTCCCTACTTCATCAAAACTACAAAAAAGAAAATACAGAAGCGACTAACTTCCTTCCTTCATACTACGGGAATTACTCCGCCTCATCAATTTGGCATTTGTCCTATGCACTCAACCTAACACCAAATACTTTGCCTGGTAGAAGATATTACAAGGGGCTTTGAGCTCAAACATCACACATTGGCTGCTTTCCTCGATGTTGCCCAGGCATTTGACAAAGTATGGCACCCCGCCTCCTATATAAACTTAAAAAACACAGAAATGTCTCTATTTGTATAAAATGCTAGAAAGCTTTCTACAGAATCGAACTTTCAGCGTAAGAATAGGGACAAAAATATCCACAGCACGATCAATAGCAGCAGGAGTCCCACAGGTATCTGTAATAGTGCCAACGTTATTCAACATATACAGTTCCAGTGGCTAATCCAGGGGTGAAGCTGTTTTGATTACTGTTTTAAAACTCATATCTTAATACTTTTGACACTAATATCCCTGTTGCTAACATTGTTACAAAATTTTTTTTTACTGAGGGGCCCTATCGGTTGACATCAACGATAATAATATGTACTTGTAAGTTATGTTTTGTAAAATTCGACGTTGTTCTGTATAGCAATATTTTCTGAACGGTAATAAATTCATATAAACAAAAAAATATTACACTGAAAATCCAATTGCTCAATTATTCTCTGGTTGATAAGATATTTATTAATAAAAGTTACGTTTTCTTTCTCTCCTGAAAATTACGTATTTTTCGGTTCTGTCACTGTTCTTACGGGACAGGGATACCTTTACTTATCAAGTTCTCATCACACAAGTTTCTCCAGGAGCCCGATACAGTGCAATTAGTTCACTCTGCACCGGATGTTGTTCGCATCGTCAATGGGGAACTAGAACCACCTAAACAACAAAAACCACCTCAGTCAACTGTTTCTCCCGCGGCAGCTGCGACATCTTAGGAACAATTGATCCCACCATCTATATCATTCACCCCGACGGAAACCTCCCTTCCTCATTCACCATCAATTACTAAGATAAATTCCAAAAGAACAACTGATCCTATAGACTACGATCCTGCTCATCCTGACTTTCGCCAACATCGCAAAAAGCAAACTATTCGCGCCTATGCTGTTAACCGTAAATAGCAAGTGGACCTCACGACTGAAGTTCTCAGTCTTTGTGAGAGATAGGAGACTAGTGTGATGCCACTGAAGTCGCTTCTGACTCAGCAAGCAAAGTACTGATCTCTCCAATATTTGTACATGATGTTAAGAATTGCCAGAAAATTCTGAAAGATCTTTCGGCCATAGTCACTGACCACGGCCCAACAACGTGGACCGATGATAGAAGTTAATACTAGCTTCGCCACCGACTAACGCGCTGTCACTAAATTAGGCCCAACTACCCCACCACATCTTTAAAGACCCTTAAAACATATAGTTAGAGGTGCTCTTATGCAACGTGTGAGGTACACAACCTCACATTTTGTGATTTTGAAATTTTTAAAGCTATTTTTTTATTTAATAATTGTAATTGTATATGCTAACTCTGAATTTTAAGTTCCAAGGTCAAAGATGAATATAATGAGATCTCTGGAAAATAAATAATAGTCGATAGAGTTGAAGAAAAGATTTGGAAGAAAGAGGACGTGTTGGTTGTGGAAAGAATATGATTTAAGAGAAAAGATGAAACAGAATGGCTCGATGGAGAAACCACAAGAATCCTGGCGGGATTAAGAAAAGGAAAATCTTAGCCAGAGGGCAGAAGGTTTAGGGTTTTGATAAAGATAATGGAATGTGACTTCGGAAATGATAATTGGTTTGTTAAATGAAAAATATAGGAATTGTGAGATAAGTAGAAAGTGTTTTATTTGATATTGAAATTGAAATATAGATATAGACAAAGGAGTTGATTAAACCTTTGTATGGTAAGAATTTGATTAATAATAATTTGATTTACAGCGTGAGTATCGAAATAAAACCAAAAACGGACAAAGAGGGATTAACGAAATCCTTATGTACTGGTCTGGTGCAGAAAATATAAGCAATAAAGTATTAATTTAAAAGTATGATAAAGTAACACTCACATGTGTTCTCTACAAAATAAAAAGTAACGATAAGGGTACATTACAAACGTCCCATTTTCTTTATTATTATTTTTTTACTTTTTTGTTGTTGTTGTTGTTGTCATCAGTCTCACGACTGGTTTGATGCAATCCTCCATCTCTTTCTATCCTGTGCTAATCTCTTCATTTCTACATACCCCTTACAACGCACGTCCTAAATTATCTGCTTCATATATTACAATCTCTATCTTCCTCTACAGTTGTTACCTACGACTGTTCCTTTCACAAGCAAATTAACCAGTCCAGCATGTCTCAAAATATCACTCACCAGCTTGTCTCTTCTTTCTGTAAGCTTCTTCCACAAACTTCTTTTCTCGCCCATCATTTCCTACACTCGTTCATTTCTCACTTTGTCTGTCCACTTAATTTTCAGGATTCTTCTGTAGCACCACATTTCAAATGCTTCAATTTTCTTTATTTCCGGTATTCCTAAAGTCCATTTTTCGCTACCATAAAGTGTAGTGCTCCACACAAAGAGTTTTAAAAAGTTCTTTCTAATTCCTAGATCAATATTTGAAAGTAAAAGGTTTCTCTTTTTTTATTAAGGCTCTTTTTGTTAGTGCTACTCTGCGTTTAACATCATTCCTGCTTCGGCCATCGGTTGTAATTTTGCTTTCCAAGTAACAGAACTCACTTACTTCACCTATTGCATCCGATCCTATTTTTATATTTAATCTACTAGTATTGGTATCATTTCTGCTACCTTTCATCACTTTTGTCTTGCTTTGATTTATATTCAGTCCAAAATCTTCCTTCAGTATTTTGTTCATGGCATTCAGTAACTTCTCAATACAATCTGAAATTTTGGAAGAGTTTCAAAATTGACAGTTACCAGTTTCAAAAGTGATACAACTACTTCATACAAATAAAATGTCAAACGAAGGAAATTTTCTAACTAATTAATCTCTTTCACGCTATTATCTCTGTAGAACACCACAAGAAATTTCCCACAATTCCACCACGTACAAAATGTCAACATTTCTGACATATCAAAAATTTATGTCATCTTTTTTCCAGATGTGTAAAATTTACAGAAAACTACCTCTACTCTGAATGTTCAAAATGAAAACAAACTGATTCATCTGGTGTTAACTGTGGCAGCCAGCACTCGGCTTACCACACAGGTTGCAGCAATTACCTCAGTATTAAAAAAAAGGGTAAACATCGTGTCCCACCACCCATTAATGGCTCAGCTTCCACTATCCCCTCCCCTCCACAAGCATTTCAAGCACCATCCTTTGATGAAAAATTTTCCCGCCTGACAGTTCCCGCACCCCAAATTCTGTACCACAATGTCTTCCAAGCATTCATATCGCAGCGAAGAATCCACTGATCTTGCTAGCCCTTCGCCTTCTGAACCATTCAAAGGACTGTTAACCTCTCTCATGCACTCTTTCTTTCACTTTAACCAACCATTTTTCCCTCGATATAAATCATCACTGTCTTTTGTTGATCCATTGAGGCTCGAGCCAACTAACACTGTATTGATCACCAGACACTGTGATAGCCACGAGGGATGCTTTTAAGATATACCTCGCCAGTAACAATCACCATCTCTTCCATCCCGCAGTGGGACGAAGGTGACAGCCCCGTACAGATGCAGATAACTGGCGTGATACACGATGACAGGTGTAACTAGAGGCGAGACAGGTTGGCCAGGTGCACAGGCAGTCCAAGGAACCAGTTGGTGTTCCGGCCCAGTAACTTTGTGTGCATACATTAGCTACCACCCGCAGTCAACAAATGCTTCATTTCCTCCTCACGGCAGGATGGAATTGCGAATACTCGTTCCAGCTTTGACAGCCCAAATCCACGCGTTTCCATTCGGATTACATCACAGTTAACGCCACAATTGGTTTGCGTATCTTACCATCAACATTCATTCCCAGAGAACCACAAGACTTCGATCAATTTAGTAGTGGACGCTAACAGTGTTCAAGTATTGTCTTGGTTCTCCGAGTGAAGCCGACGCGAGTTATTAAAATCTAACATTTCAGCACCTTGCTATGGTTTTCATCAGAGGGGATGACTGAAACCTTATTTTTTAATAAATTAATACGGCTTCATCCCGAGAACCAAGACAATACTTGAACACTGTCTGCACAATCATTATTAAAGTGATTTATTATCTATTTTGTTTGCAGCACGTGTGATCTTTCTGGCTATTAATTTAATTGTTAATTTGATTGTGATGAAGTATATCACCCGATGGCAATTTCCTTAGAAATCTGATTTCCCATTTTTTGTTTTTTATTTTCAAATATTTGATGTTGATTTCCCCACCGACCTATGTTTACACTTTACGAATTTTAATTTTGAATTCTTTCAGTGTTTTTGATAAATTGACTTTCCTTAGTAATTTAATCCAATCCCTGACTACGTTGCCTACATAAGAAAATTTTTTCACTCCCTTCTGCGTGGAATTAAGTTCCAGCTTGCAATCATGGTCAACTTTCCTTTCCGTGTACTACTTACTCCTATCCATCCAAGCCTCATCAGTAGGATTCGGATCTTGTGACCAAAAAAATAGAGAAATATATATTCAAATGTGACCTTAAAAACCGGTAAATATGAACTAAAAACAATAAAGTATTACCAAACATTTAAATTTACTATATATCAACACATGCTCAATTATACATCATTTATTTTATCTCGTAGTGTCTCTTTCATCTAGACAGCATTATTTTCTCCCGTGTACTCACTACACCATTGGGAAATTAAATTATAAATAGTTTTGTTGAATCCACTTTAATTTCGCATAATTTACAGAAAAGAACTCTTTCGTCTGTACTAAAATACTCCTCTCCAAATTCCTTTACATAACTCCATAACTTCGCACTTTCAGAAAATGTTGTTTTCGGCATGTTCACTTCCACTGCATATTTAACACTGAAAGCATTATTTTAAAAAATATTGCCGACAGTGGGACATTGAATGGTGCGGATCGACACAGGCATTAAAAGGAAGGCGGAACATTAACGTTTAGAGAATGATCATAATATATTGCTTTAATTCTTGACTGGTGAATTCTGACCAATTCAGCGACAATCAATTTGGTTTTTCCTGCAATTGATAATAGGAGTACATTTCTGTGAATAATTGTCTTAATTTCTTATCATCTTAAACCAAGAAAAACCCAAATCTGGATGTCCGGACGGGGATTCGAATTGGCGTCCACTCGCATGGAGGCCAGAACGTTAACCGCTCACCCACCACGCTCAGTGAAACGTTGAATCAGTGTTTAATTCAGTATTACAGATCAAAAGGAAGGCAGGAGTAAAATATGACTTGTCATGAAAATACGAATCTTACTCATCAGAAATATGTAATATTTACAGTCCCAGCAACTTTGTTTTCATCCTTTGGCTCCTATGACGATATTTATCATCTCTTCCATCCCGCGCCCTCGTCGCAGCCAGGTGACAGCCGGGACGAGCAGGAAACACCCTACCACGTACTCTTCAGTCCCTTACAGATGCAGATATCCCGTATCGTTCAGATTTATGGATAATTCATTTTTATTGCTTCTGTTATAAATTATTAAATGTTATCTTGGAAATAATCCCCAACGCCACCACTGTAATGTGAGCCAAGTCGTACCAACAGTTAAATGGGTAAAAGTTCCCGATATGTATCAAGTAAGATACCAACAGTGGGACAGCACAGATGATCTGAAATGGAAGAGGGTGCTCCATCTTACAAGCAAAGTCCTAGACGATTAGTGAAAATACAGATTACAGAAATTTCAGTTCTGACAGCGGGTTGAAATTATGGCTAACTGCTTCCTTGCTATTAACCCTTCAAGGAAAAGCGTACCCGAAAGCTTTAAAATGGTAACAAAGGTGTAATGCGCGCCGAAACATAAGGTTACGCACATTACTGACAATAGACGTCTCGAGCCGCCTCATGCAGACACCTTTTTCTCCCAAAAGCCACTATACGCCATGGAATATTAGTAGTGTAGTTATTTTGGTCCAGACTGCATTTTAACTTAACCACACCCGCCGCTAAAACAGCTCCTTGAAAATCAACATGCATACTTCTTGCGGAAGTAACACATTCACGATAATGATGGCTATTGCATGTAACCGATTTTCATTGTATTATCACTTTACCTGTTTTATGGGCTTTAAACACATTTTTTGTAGTAGAGCAATGCTTAAGGAATGTGTTAATCATATTTTCATCCCGAAAGAACAATTTTTCCAACTGGCCGTACTTTGCACAGCAGTTCCTTGTCTGTAGAAAAGGCACAACTGTTCTAAAAAATTTGGTGAACTAACTATTGATAGACATTTGATAGCACCATTAATATTCTTAAATAATACTTTGGTTTAACTTTTAATGGTAACTAATGGAAACACGTTAATTTGAATAATGATAAAATTTCACATTTAGCAGTTATTGAATACCTGAGTGCACGTTTAATAGTTGTTTTTTTCATATTCTACTTTAAAAATTTTTGTAGCTGAGTTTTTAGCTATGAAGTATATATTCGAGTAGAGCAAATAAATTAACATTGTTTTACTCAGTTTCATGTCGTAATAGTCACTAAAGCTGTGTTTACTTTAGTAAATTTATTTTTAAGTGCTCCTTTTTACTCATTTTCTTTTGAATTCAAAGATCCGAAAGTAAGCGCATTCATTCAATAAACAATAACTAGAGGATTATAAATATTTACAGCATACTCAATGTATCTACAGTTTGAGATTACTATTGGCGTTTCCAGTTTTGTGTAGAGAAATAAGACAGTAAATTTATAAATCATAACAAAAGGCGTGTTTTTTCATTTTTTTAACTGCTTAACGGCTCTTAACAGCGAGGTCTTTAGAGACGGGAAATGATGGGGGGGGGGGGGCAAGGAATGGGAAGGAATTCGGCCATGGCCTTTTGAAGGAAGCATCCCGGCATTTGCCTGGATTGGTTTACATATAACGTATGTCCGATTTCAGTAGTTTTTGTTTTTACCACTGTATGATAAGACCTTCAACCGACTTGATTTTTTCTGCCAAGTAACAGTAGAATCTTGTTTTGTTTAGGTACTCCCCGCATTTTGCCCTATTAATCAATCTGAGATCCTTAAATGATATTGATTCCTAAACTTTCCTTGGACATTTACATAACAGCAGATTCCCGACGCTATTGTTTTGCGAGCATTAGGAACGGCGTATCGAAGTTTCTTTGTGTTGCATCTCCACCTTGACGGGCAGCTGAAAACCGGTTTGCCGTCCATCTGCGGGAGCTCATCGCCCTCCTGCAATCGCATCCCTGGGTCACAGTGCTGCCATCTGGAAAGGATGTCGGGCGTTAGAGTGGAGAACATGTGACAGGGCCTCCTGGTGGCGCCGTCAGCACCACTGAACCTTGAGTAATCCCTGAAACAAGGTCGGAGGATTTCAGAACTTTAACCCAGCTCAGAGTACTCGCACGAATACCATTGCTTTCCACGCAACTATTTTTATGAACAGGAAGATTTTTTCTAAAAAAAATTAATTTGTCGTCTTTCAAGGGTCATTATGAATGTAACGTGATTTACCAAACTAATAAGCACAGAAACTGCTATCACATTAAAGATTTGTTATTAAGGTCTTAGCCAAGGGAATCGATATTTACTGTATCAATACACAAATGTTATTAAAATCGGAAAATATGTTTTAATAAACCAAAATTGAAACAAAGTGGTGTATTATTTAGGCCTATTTACATTGATCGGTAGGTCCAAACATGTTTATTGTACTCGAACTGTCTGAAATTCGTACAATAAAATATTTTCCCCACACTAATTCAGTTTTCAGAATCAAATCAAAAATCAAAGGAAATATAAGGTGCACTGCGTGGAACGTCTATTGTTTGCAGTAGCACACTTGTTTAAGTATTTCAATTGCGTGTTGCACTGTTTATCTCGGTCACCCAACAGGAGTGACTTTCCCTCATTTCTCCAGTTAACTGCATCCTACAGAAATACAAGAATGAAGCCGTTCAGCGGAGCGTGTTGAGTGGCCGCCACACTGGATTTCCCTGTGTCGTCCATCGTGATTACTTTTTTAGCCACTTTGAATTTAGGCTAATTTAAATTTTCAGTAAACATTCAGGCGAATGTTAATATTTTCATAAAAGTATATGTTAGACGAACAGCATATTTAAACAAACATTGTAGCAAAATTTGAGTGATTCGTTATGATATCTACGCTACCATACTCTTCAAAGATCTCCCTCTAAAACGCATACTGCCAGAAATTCAAGCAATTTCGTGGAATTTGCACTGTGTGGTACATGATTGCATGTGATGTCAGAAAGCTGATAGGAAGGAATAGAAAGGAACAGTGACTGACAGTCTACCTATTAGTTTTAGTGAGTGCGAATGATGCAAAACCTAGTCTACTGCCCGGAAGGTGATGAAGTTTTCGATCAATGTACAGTCCATGTTCCGCAAATTAATTTCCTTTTTTTCGTCGAGTCCTTATTTCGCGGTCAATCAAACGAGTCGCTTCTTGCAGCCGAACTGCTTATACCTAATATTTAAGTTTATGTAACTCCCCGATGAGTGATACGTTAAATCGTACATTGTTGTTCAAGAGTGTTCACAGAAAGTGTATTGACTTATATGTAATTTATATTGTTTGTGAACGATATATTTTTCCAATATCTGCATCACGATTTTGATGTTCATGATTTTGTGCTACGGAATAGAGTTACGAACTGTCATTGTATACACCTGGCATTATATACACCTTAATCTATAATACGACTTCGCACTGTTTCTTCAGATCCGTAAATAATCGTTACTGCTAATTATACTACTATCAATCGATTAGAAGAATGATTATACGCACTAACAAAACATGTGTGTAATGATTGGTGATTTCATGGCCCTGTGGCGCAACGGATAACGCGTCTGACTACGGATCAGAAGATTCCAGGTTCGAATCCTGGCAGGGTCGAATAATTTTAAGTTTGTAGACTCATAACCGAAATAAAATTTGACACCATCTTTAAAAAATTTTCTCATTTGTTTTTCTTTAGTGACTGATTGAATGAACTGGAGATAATACTGAATTTTGCGCATAATTTTTCTCCATTGTAGATTTTAATTATAATTATATGCTAAACGATTACTACCAAAGAAACAATGTTTAGTTTCGTTTATTTGTTTACCTAGAACGTTTCGCTTCATTCACTGAAGGATCTTCAGAATTTTTTTTCTTGTTTCCTTTTTTTTTTTTTACATCGAAGATAATATATAAATTATGATCTAATTTCTATTCACATTGATTTATATCTACATTTTACACCAGGAACAAGTGAAATAATTTCGTTCTATTATAGAAGGTCACTTTCTGCTTGCTGTATATGTATTTCACAATCTTTCACTCCACTGCAGTACTAACAGCCAATACAGTTGTGATTAATCTTAAGATATATAGTGCTGGGTCTCTCTCTTTGATTTGTTGTTCTCTTCTGCTTATTTGCTGCGCGACGGACCTTTTTGAGATGTTATTTCCATGTTTGTTGTTTGTGTGTATGTCTGATTTAACAGAGTCTTATCCGTGTTGATAACTGTATATCTCATTTTCTTTTGAATAATTTTTATAGTGTATTAAGTATCAGGATTGTGCATTCGTTTATTACATGTTCTCATTCGGGTTATGCTTTCTGTATGTGGTATTTTGTTTGAATGTTGGTGTTCGAGGTTTTCTGCTGTTCAAGGTGAGAATTTGCACGTCTGTGACAATATTTGTTTGTTGATGGTTGTGATCTTCGTAGGTGATCATCAAAAATAGAGCGATTATTGTATGATCCTCCTTGTTTTGAATTTTCTAGACATTTAGCCAATACGTTGAGCGTGGAAGTCACTACATGGTCTCTATATTCCTCAGTTAAGGAATTTATTGGGTGTAAGTGTTTGGGAGCGACTATATTTGCCTTTTCCAACCAAATGTCAACCTCTCCTTCACGTGGTGCACCCTGTTTGCAAGAACGAGGCTCTGGTGTCTGAAAGATTCCCGGTAAAAGGAGTCACCCACTGCTTGCCAACGGCCTCCGTAATGAGGGCGGAAGAGTGGGGAGCGGTCCAGGGCACCCTCTTGCTCTTGGAATTGGAAACGGACCCTAAGGGCAGATAAATCGGAAATGATCAGCGGCATGGGGATGCAGAAGGCAACGGAAAATCACTGCATTAAAGACCCAAAGGGTATCCCGAGGACATGTAATCCTCTCAAATTACATATATCATGATAGCTTCTTCCTGGGTAAAATATTCCGGAGGTAAAATAATCCCCCAATCGGATCTCCCAGTGGGGACTACTAAGGAAGGAATCATCAGAATGGATAGAGACATACTACGAGTCGGAGTGTGGAATGTTAAAAGTCAAAATAGGGCAGGTAGATTAGAAAACTTAAAAAGCGAGATGGAACAACTTTAGTTAGATGCTGTTGGGATTAGTAGTTTATATGCACGTCACAGGAAGATGACGAAGAAATAGAGAAAATATACGCTGGAATTGAAGAATTAATATAATATGTCGGGGGCAGAAAATCTAATAATCATGGGTGGAATGCGATAGTGGCAGAAAGAAAAGAGGGGAATACAGTATGAATTTTTGGTTTAGGAGAAAGAAATGAGCGAGGAAGCAGGTTGCTAGAATTTTGTGAAAGATATAAGCTAGATGTGACAAACACACTGTTTAAGAACCATGCAAGAAGGAGATACATCTGGAAACGTCCAGGGGATACAGGCAGATATCAGCTAGATTATATCATGGTCAAACAGAGATTCAGGAATGAAGTTCTTGACTGTAAAGCGTACCCAGGAGCAGACATAGACTCGGACCATAATTTGATAGTAATGAAGTGAGGGCTGAAATTTAAGCGAATAATGTAAGCAGAACAGACTGGAAGTGAATAAACTGAAACAATCTAGCACGAGAGAAAAATTTGAAGAAATTGTTTTCTTACTGTAGGTCCAAGAAGTAACTCTGAATGGAGCTCAATCGAAGACGAATGAAATGCATTAATGATCGAAATAATGATAGCTGCTAAGGAATCATTAGGCTTTGGAGAACAAGCCGCCAGAAAACCTTGGATCACAGAAGAAATGTTGGAGCTGATGGATCAGAGGAGAAGGCACAAAAATGCTCAGGATGGAGCAGGAAGAGAGCACTACAGGCAATTTAGAAATCAAATAAATAGTAAATGCAAAAAATAATAATAAAAATGGCTACAAGAAAATTGTGAAGAAGTAGAAAAGGAAATGGTCGTAGGAAAAGTAGATGTTGCATATAAAAAGATCAATCAGAATTTTGAAGAAATGAAGAAAAGAGGTATGAACATTAAAGCTGCCGATGGCAAACCTCTTTTAAGCTCAGACAATAGAGTTGACCGATGGAAGAAATACATTGAGAAACTGCATTATGGGGACGACTTGAACAATAGTGTAATGGAAAAGGAAGGCGATGTCAACACTGATGACTTAGGAGAAACTGTTTTGAGGACACAATTTAATAGAGCGCTAAATGACTTGAAAGCAAATAAAGCAGTTGGAATTGATGAGATCCCTTCAGAACTTCTTAAATTCCTAGAAGAAGGAGGAATCAAAAGATTAATCAAACTGATATCTAAAAGTTATGAAGCAGGAGAAATTCCAACTGATTTTAATAAAAATATCATCTTCACACTTCCGAAAAAAGCACAAGCTGACAAATGTGAGAATTATCGAACAATTAGTCCAACATCACGTGCTTCAAAATTAGTGACCAGAATAATATACAGAAGAATGGAAAATATAGTAAAAGAAATAGTAGGTGAATATCATTTTGGGATTATGAAAAAACGCGGTACAACGGAAGCAATTCTGGCTCTAAGATTAACACTTGTAGGGTGAATGTTGAAAAACAAAGAAACTTTTATGGCGCTTGTTGGTTTACATAAAGCTTTTGATAATGTTATGTGGGACAAGATGTTCATAATTTCAAAGAAGTTTGGTCTAAAATATTGAAATAGAAGAATACTTTATAAAGTGTGTAAGAATGAAGTATCTATAATAAAACTTGAGAACTGAGGGAGACATGCATTGGTTGAAAATGGTGTGAGACAAGGTTGTAGCCTGCCCCCGTCAATATTCAACTTGTACGTAGAAAAAGCAATAAAGGAAACAAAAGAAAAATTGTCATGTGTCTTAAGTGTTCAGAGAGAAAAAATCAGCATGCTACGATTTGCTGATGACATTGTCTTGTTAGCAGAACAAGCTGAGGATATTGAGAAGTTACTGAATGACATGAACAAAATGCTGAAGGAAGATTTTGAACTGAATATAAATTAAAGCTAGACAAAGTGGTGAATATAGCAGAAATAATACCAATACTAGTAGATTAAATTTTAAAATAGGATCGGGTGCAATAGGAGAAGTAAGTGAATTCTGCTACTTGGGAAGCAAAATTACAGCCGATGGCCGAAGCAGGAATGATATCCGATCCTATTTTTATATTTAATCTGCTAGCACTAGCAAAAAGAGCCTTCATGAAAAAGAGAAATCTTTTAGTTTCAAACATTGATCTAGGAATTAGAAAAAACTTTTTAAAACTCTACGTGTGGGCAAAGAACTTTATGGTAGCGATACATGGTCTTTAGGGATACCATAAAGAAAGAAAATAGAAGCAGTTGAAATGTGGTGCTACAGAAGAATGCTGAAAATTAAGTGTACTGACAAAGTAAGAAATGAACCAGTTTTGGAAATGATGGGTGAGGAAAAAAATTTGTGGAAGAAGCTTATAGAAAGAAGAGACCGACTGGTAGTTCATATTTAATTACTTTTGGTACAGGATGAGCGGTGCTATAAATGGAGCAGTTATTGTTTGTGGTTACGTGAATTTTCAGAGGCGACTAAGGCGCAGACAGAGAAAGAGACTCAGCTCTGCATCGTTCCGCTAAAGACGATCCAAGTGGATAGTTATCCTTTGTCACCTGTCAACCAGTGAAACCTTCAATAGAGTAGTTTCTGTAAAGAAGAATATTTATGTCTTTCCAACATCCACCGTGGGTAATTCCGGCTTCGTGGCATTTTCAAAGTTACGCGGATTCACGGAAAGAAGACTCAAGTGACAGAAGCGAATCGATACGTCCTTAAACAGATATGCACCAAATAAGTCTTCTCGCATGTAAACACACAAGACAAGGAGAGACTATGTGTTCGACAGTGGAGCTATATATTCAGAGTTCTCTGAATTAACAACATGGAAGGGAGGTTTCATCCAGAAGCTGAACGAAGAGGCGTGGTCTGGAAATGATGTGTATGGGTGTGACTATCCAATTACAGAATTACTTATTTGTAGTTACTGATTTATGTGCAATAATGTTTCATGTCTGGAGATCGAGGGGAAAACCTCGAGAAATCATTGGCGCTACCGACTTTGGTTGGTGGGAGAATAAGGCCTCCCGAGATGTGGAGGCAAGCGGAGAGTATGGCGACGGGGTGTGATCCAGCGACGACTATCGGGAACACAGCTCTGATCAGCTGGAAACAGTGACCAGATACAGTTTATTAATGTTTCACTAGTTCAGGTGGAAGATCGCGTGGGTGCAAAGCGCAGTGCGGTCTTATACCGTAAAAGGATCCCGTATACTTTTAACTGTGCACCAAAATTCGAATAAGCTCTCTTATCCATGTAACGGCCCTGGCAAGGAGACTTGCTTATAATAATCTCAATCTATTGAGCATTTATAGTTTTAGTCGGAGCATATACTCCCAACGAATTTTGTTTATAAAATCAACGCCATGCCTTTGTTAGTTTTTTGATTCATTAATTTCGTTTGTAAATTATAATGTCACAGGATAACTGTAAAATGGTTGCTTGCTGAGATTATGGGTTCAGTTTCTATGTTGGTAATTATAGTTTGCTGATGTTCATGTGTAACATAAACAGAGATGTAGTCTTTGATTGATATTGTTATTACCATTGCTTGAATCACCCTAGCGCAATTTAAATTTGAGTTCAATAGTAAATGGTCCGGTTGTAACAATGTTAGATTTATCTGTGATGTAATGCAATTTCATGAAAGAACCCTTTTCATTTTTAATAAATTCAAAATAGCTAAATTTTATCTTCCTTAGATTATAAAAATTAAATACATATGCAGAAATTAAGGCACCAAGCTACCAGTTATATTTTAATACTAGCAGAATTTCTGATGTTGCCCGGTTAAGTTGGCGTCGATTCACCCGTATAACTAATTTCTATGAGAAACATGTGTTCCAAGTTTCTTAAGATACAAGTTTCCTAGATTCACCCGCAACCTACTCAGAAAGGGATGGGTTGAAGTTCATTTACTAGCACCCTATTTATATTCGTCCAAAAAGATTCATGTGTGCAAAGCTTCATTAAGTTGGTACCAGCCATTTCCAGTACTATCATAAACGATATTAAAAGTAGTTATTGGTACATTATAGCTTTTTCCATAATACCTTTTTGACCATTACTTGAATGACTCACAGATTGCGAGGTGCGCCACATGAAACAACACTTTGATGTCATCAGGAACTTGTTTTTAATAAAAATAAATAATAATAATATGAATGAGATGAACCACGTCTTTTATTTAGTTAAAGTCACTAATTGTCGAAGAAGGCAACCAATAACTTAAGAAAATCTTGTTAAAAATTTAAAAAAAAAAAACGGTTGTCTGGCACGACGCCGAACAGGAACGTAGAAAGTCTGTGCTTACAAAAATATTAGTTCGACAAACTGTTTGGTGGTGCTTGAGTTGACACTGAACTTAACAAGTTTCCGGAAGTTCTTGATAATAGATGTTCTGTATCTGAACATGTTGTGGCGTTTAAATACATTTGCAAGCCTTTGCTGATCTGTCATTTGCCGTTAAACCTGTTATTTCTTTTCCTGGTGGTTGCGTAATGCTATCGCGGCTGTCATTTTGACGGAAGCTATTTAGCCTGATTCATCTGCAGTACCACTTGTTCCTGTAGATACTGGTTGCGATGACGGACCGCTACGACTTGATGATCGCTGTTAGTTCGCCGAGACTGAATTGTCTTTCATGCCAGCAGGCATTGTGCGTGTACTCAAATATAAGCCGCGATATTTTATTCCCTGAAATTCACGAGAGTAATAGTTCTTACGTTCGGCAATCCAAGACACATATGGGAATGTATCAGATTGGATTTTTTTACTTGTTGCTTTACGCCTCGGTACGTCAATGTGAGTAGAGGCGGAAAAGAACCTGGGTAGTGTTGCCCAAATGCAAGAACAAGACGAGACTTGGCCAGTCTTGGTCTTGGTCTTGCATCAATACACCTGGTCTTGGTCTTTGTCTTGGTCTTGCAAAAATGCAAGACCAAGACCAAGACTGCAAGACCAAGACCGATTTTGGGCAACACTAGTGTTGCCCAAATGCAAAAACAAGACGAGACTTTGCCAGTCTTGGTCTTGGTCTTGCATCAATACACCTGGTCTTGGTCTTGGTCTTGCAAAAATGCAAGACCAAGACCAAGACTGCAAGACCAAGACCGATTTTGGGCAACACTAAACCTGGGGGAGGGGGAGGGGGAGGGGGAGGGGAAGGGGGAGGGGCACGGAATGGTAACGATTTAGGACATGGCCTTTTGAACAAGCGATCCTGGAACTATCTTTGAGTGATTTCGGGAAGCCAAAGAAAACCCAAATCTGCATGGCTGGACGGGGATTCAAATCCGCGTCCTCCAGGATGCAAGGCCAGGGCATTACCACTACCCACACGCTTGGTATCATCAAATTGGAGGATTCGCCAGTTTCAGTTGGAACACGCGGAGACCAGGATTAAAATATTTGTAAGGCACATAACAGAACAACATTTCTGCGGCCACTCGTGGGTAATTGTACACTCGTGAATGACACATTGGTTCCTACATATGAAGTACGTTCTACAGTCTACAATTTCAGTGACCCTCTAAGTAACGGGTACTAACGAAAGACAGTTTCTGGTGCTTTACTTTTTCTCCCATTCTGATGTGATTCAGTGTCTTCGTATTTTCCAGTCTAATATACGTATTTCCACTATACACCTCTTGTGTGTGTGTGGGTTTCTGTTTGGAGATGTGAGTCTTCCAGGGCCACATTCGTATTTTGAGAATGGTATTCGTCAGAAGTATGTTTAAACTTCTCCCCAAACTCTCATGAGTGGTGTTGTGGCTCAGGGGTTAAGGCATGGAAATCGGAAGGTATCCTGTTTGAATCCCTGTCTCGACAGGGATTTTCGTATGCCCTTAACCCAATCTTCATCACTGGCACGCCAGAGAGCTTCTAGGTTCGAATTCCATGTTAAATAGCAGGTCCCCTTTACCCGGTAAGATTAGCCGCTTAGGTTAGTTAAGGAGGAAAGGAAGTGGCCACCCTACCTCCAGTACCAGGCTAAGTATAACATACTGACTTCGGGTTGAAAACCAAGTTTAGGTTTATTAAAAATATTTGAGTGGTAGTTTAATAGTGTTCATATGTCAGCTTAGGCTTTTGGTGTAGGTACATTTAGCGTTCAGAAAATCTTATTAAATTCTCATAAATATCAAAAACTATGTAAAAAATATTAATAAATAAAATGTAGACAAGGCAAAAATTTATTCAACAAAAATAGAACATGATGCTATCTTATGTTTGGAAATCACAGACGCATACTTGATTTATCCTTCTCAGGCGTTGTAAGGCAGCGACATACCTGTTGTATCAATGACCCAAGACAGCTACCACGACGAGTTAGGTGCAGTATTGTCAACTGTTTAGCAGCAGTATAGTTAATTCTCACCTTGTTGCGCAAATTCAGAAAAAATAAATAAAAACGGATTATGAAGGAGTGGCGACTGCGAGAAACCCGAGCACTAGCGTCACTCACCGAGCGGTCCCCCTCACATGCATAAGACCATCTCGCCTTCAAGGCCAACGCTCTCAAGGATACATCTGAGACACTGTTTCGCCCTGCTCATGGCTGTTCCGATTCTCATGTAGCCAATGTACGACTTCTGCTGACACACAAGGCCGGCGATTACGTCATGCAAGAAATCACCAACGAGGAAGTCGAGTGCACCGTCCCACAACTCAGACAGATAGTTTACCACTGAGCAATCAAGTGATGCGTAATCGCCTGTTTTTAGAAGAGAGTGACCAGAAACCGACGCTTTCCACATCTGCCATTGGAGTACTCAAGGCTAAGAAAGATCGGACCTTCCCTAAACAACATCGACCCATCTGGAGCTTCAATCACAGATGGTTTGAGATCATGCAACCTGAACTTTAGTTGTGGTCATTCTGATATTCAGCATCCGATGCACGTAATGGATACTGCAACATCAATACTATTATAGGATAGTGGTACTGGAAATGGCTCGGACATTTAAGTCTCGTGTGGCATTGCTGTTTGCTCTTAACATGATCCACTGATGTTTTATTCCGGTACCACGGCGTAGCTCCCTTACAACTTCTTACATACGCGCACTCATACACCGTACTGATTGCATTTATTCTATCATCTTTTGCAGCGACTAATAAGTGCAGGGGTGATGTGTGATGGGCCCTGTGTTTCACTTTTCACATTACATAGACATGGTGCTCTCGTCAAACAGAAAGAGGAAGAAAACGAGCTCCAGGAAAAGGCGCACCACCATCAGCTGGCAATGCATCTACGTCAACAGGTTCATAACCCACACTCTACTTGGAGGAGGAGGGAGGGGAATGAGTCATCTACTACAGCCTCCTACCAGTGTGGCACCCGACAGGAGTCGTACCTGGTGACGTTACGCAGGGTAAGCGACTGATGAACCTGTTGCTAAGCGGAGGCAACAGCGGGAGTTGCAGTTTGCTGCTGCCTGTCATATAACCGGTATTGGGTACGTGGTCAAGACGGCAATTAACTAACCGCAAATAATACATAACAGGCATCTCACGTCCGCCGACCAGGTTCCCTTACAGCTGATATTGAGCGCATCCCGCTTCTCAAGGACCGGCTCCGACAATCCGGTCGGTAACGGAGTCGAGCGATATTACATCGGTATCGACAGCCGCCATTGTCTCTTTCATCTCGTAAATAAAACAGTTATGAAGGAAAATTTATTCATTTTTAAATTATGAATTTTGTAATTTGTACGGTAATAATGAATTTCACTCACATTTGATGAATATAAATTAAACAAGTGGTTACCGTATCTAAATATTGCCTTCAATGTTAGAAAATATCCAGGTGACGAAACCGGCCCTCGCCATTTTCTTCGACTTAAACTCTTAGACACTTCCTGATAAGAAAGTGATCACAATCGTATGGATTGTTAGCAATCATTTTTATGTAATTGGCTCCTTAATCCGCTAGCACAATCTGCTCGTTTGTGATTTGTGTTAATTATAAATAGGTTTTATACTACTTAGTTCTTTAGTCAGCCTGAGCATATTTTGACTGGTACATCGAATGTAGACTTATTTCATTGATAAATACTTATCCCCTAAAACTCATTCATCCTTTCAGCATACTGAAATATGTGCGGGTGCTGTACCACCTAATTAAAGGTAATTCATAGTTAATAATTTCTCTTTTAATTTGCACCTCATTAATTATTACCATTATTTATCGATAAAAGATGTGTTTGAATTTATTTTATAAACACAGGTAAATCTTAACACATATCATAATCTGACCATTTATTACACACAAACACATAACCGACAGACAAGTAGTGTATTTACTTTTAAGATCCATAGTCAATCAAAATATAGAAAACAAGATCTTCGTCCTACATTAACCGTCGTTATATCAATTAATATCGTAAAGTAAAATGAAAAACAGTTGATGATCAGGCCAATTGAAAATACCGTGAAATTATATACGAAGTATATAAAAAAATGACTAGTAATGGCATGTTCTATCTACACTTAATGTTTTCTTTTGGATTAAGTTTAAAATTTGAAATAAATGCACACGATTATACTTCAGCATTGATTCGGTAGAGAAATCTTTAATCATGAGGACTGGTCCATCCAAGGCACTAGCTCGTTCATGAGAAAACAGTATATGTGCAAACACTTTAAAATACGTGCAAACACTTTAAAATGAAATACAGTGTTTTACTATGCCGTTGCAGTAGCTGCAGTCACCAGCACATAACAATACTATGTCTTCTCCGACACCGCATCTCCTAAGAATTGAAATTTTGGATTCCAACCACTGCTGCTTTTTTTAAAAAAATATCAAGTCCCTATTCGATTTAAAACTTAAGTACTGGACGCTTATTGCAAGCTGGCAGGTCGAGTCAGAACCATCACCTCCAGATGTAAGTATCGGCGAACCAAGAGGTGACTTCATTTGCCAGATCACGGAATCCGTTGCGACATGTAAATAAAATGGTAAGTAAGTAGTTATTCCATTGGCTGTCTCATACATGCTCTTTCAAACGAACTGAAACTTCCCAGTATTCGTTCTTTGTGATTGGCTGATCAAATCATATGGCTTCGTTAATACTTGTTGCAGTTCGAGAATAGCTTCATCGCTGTCGCCTCTGTCTTGCATCGTACTTCGGAAAAGTGCTGCCGTAGCTCTCCATAATCGACAGTTCGAGACGGATGTCTGAACCCGCTGCATCGATCACAGCGGTTCAGCTCTGCCCAGGACAACCCCAACTCCTCTGTAGTCCCGGGGCGGGTGGTGGGCTCCTTTAAGGAGCGGTGCACTTGCCAAGGTCCGTTCCTTGTCCAGTGGGAAATATTTCGACGCACGCCGACTGCAAACATATCCCGCTACTCAGTTTGTTGATAAATTAATGTATTTTTGGAATACCAGTTCAATATCCAACAAAGTAAAGGGTAGTTACCCAATGTTGTAATTTTGGACAATACAATAAAGTAAGGAAATATATTCAATTTTGGTAAGGATTTATATTTTTTCTTGTCAAAGGCCGAAATTATTGGACTAACCTCGAAAAGTAGCTACATTTTGGACTACGGCATTATTTTGTTTACTTTTTCGCTCATAATGACCTATCACTTTACTTTTAGGAATATTCACCGGACACTCTGTTTTTTTTATATCCGTTATATGGATTTTTTGCTAAATTTTGAGTAATTATATTTACTATCTTTCCTCTATATAAATATTCCTGTAATTTCGTCTTTGCGGTTCGTCGTTAAGGAGTTTATAAGCTAAGGTGCTTTTGAGGCAAGATGTGGGGACGAAGTCGGTCATGGTAGATAATTAATAAATAATGCACGATCCTAATACTGTCCAGAATAATTTAAGGAAATCTAAATCTCAGTGGCCCGCCCGGGAATCGGTCCCATGTTCTCCGGAAAGGCAAGTGAGAACTCTATTGTTCATTCGTTATTCCATTAGTATAACCACCGGATCTCTCCAATGAAGTATGAATATAATTGCTTCTTTACGAAGCCTAATTTAATGCAAAATTTTTGCCTTTAGATTAGTCATATATTTATGAAGTAATTGTTTATTGCTCTACTTTGGATTCCTGTGTCCAGTACTGATGCTGGCCACTTTACCGAAAGATTCACATGTTGATTTTTCTATTTTCTCAAACATTAAAGAAAAAAAAAGAAGCTAGTAGTTTAACTAACGATGAATGTTAAAGCACGGTTTCTAGCATCATAGATATACGGAACGACTTAATGTTTGGCTCATCTCATTGTTAACCAAATCCACCTGTTTCCGTGATGATCAGGGAACTTGCTTAGAGACAAAATTTACCATTACTCCGCGACCACACTATAAATCTGTATGTCTCAAACAGGTTATCAGCCGCAAAAACTCGCAAGTCTGTTTCCACTTGATTGTTTGTATTACGACACGTCATTGAAACGACAAAGTTTTACCAAGGCCAACGCAACACGCATAAAATTGTTACCTGTTTCAAAGGTCTGTCAAATGTTGTAATTATGAACATAATTTATTAGCAAATGACCTCGTAGAAACATTCAGCTCGGTCACGTATGTATACACTGAAATGCCAAATGTCATAGGAGACTTGCTAATATCGTGTGGAATCTTCGTTTTCCCAACGAAATGCAGCAAACCCACGCGATACTGACACAAGAAGCCGTCGGAAGTTCCCTCAAAATATATTCAGTCATACTTCCTCTACAACCGCCCTTAACTGCGAAACTGTTACCAGTGTAGAGTGTTTTGCACGATCTGACCTTTTGATCATGTCCCAGAGATGTTCGATAGGATTCGATTCCCGCGATCGAGGTGGCCAAATCATTCGCTAGAATTGTCCAGAAGGTTCCTGAAACCAATCGTGAACAATTTTATTTTACAGCTTCGCAAACCCGCGAGAATATGAAAATATTAAACCACCCGAACAGATGTCGCGGCACACGTTTCGATTTCCGTACTATTGTTCTATCACTGGTTTCCACTCTTTATAAATGTGTCTGAATCCTTCTCAGAAGAGTAAACTCGACTAGTTAAATGTGTCAGGTGATAAAGTATCATTTAGTCATGCATACCTGACCTGGCAAGGTGAGAGTTGAGCGGCCTGCCCGCCTGAACGTGTTTCACAGTATGGCGTCAGCCGTCGCGTGACATTAATGCTAGTAGAGGCCTACATTACTTTTTAATAGTCAAAAGTAAGTATTTTTGTTGGATTTTTAATAATTGTTGTTATATGGGTAAAGACAGAGTAATGACTGTTTTTCCTCGTTATAGGTAGCAGTGATTACTTTGCACGTAGCTTATTTTGTATTGTCTTGGCGATTGTTGTTTTCCGAAGGAGTGCGCTGGGTACGATTGTGACATATATTCTGGGTACGGTTGTGACACAAGTAAAATTTGTTTTGATTTTTTTTTTTTTTTCGGATGCCCAGAAAATGCTTGAGGATGGCCGACAGAGTGCAGTTTGACATCACGCAATATGAAGTAACGTATAAAGAAGGAGTTCCGGGACTTCTTTACGAAATGCTGCGATTATGCACGAAGTTAATAGTATGTCTTTGTTACATTCGTATACGCGATGGAGCCGGCGCGGGCCACAATGAACACACCGTTAGTGTGGGGTATGTCGCTTTTAATAACGTGTTCTCTGAGGAGCAAGAGCAGCAGCTGTCAAGATATATAACACGTTGCACGCAAATATATTTTGGCCTTTCTCAGAAAGAGGTACGGAAGTTAGCTTTTGAGCTTACTACTAAATACAATCTGAAGCGACCTGCTACTTGGCTTGAGAATGAAATAGCTGGTGAGGAATCGTTTCGTTCATTCATGAACAGAAATCCTTCACTATCTGTTTGTGTAGCTCAAGCTACTGGCCTTTCAAGAACAACAAGCTTGAACAAAACAAATGTTAGAGTGCGCAGATGGTAGTAGCCAGTAGATTTGTTGTAACTGTGATGAATCTGACTAGATCTCAGTATCTTACTTTCCAGTTGTTAGAACTAAGAACCAACCTTAGATTTCTTCTGTTTTTTTATGTATGCTAGTCAATACTTTCACAAATGTTTGTTTTTTTTCTTGAAGAAAACATATTCAAAATTTTTTCACTGATTTTGATATAATATTAATTAATATATATTTTGTAATTTGACACAGTTACGGTAATGTGTAATTAGAAACGTTAACTTTTTTGATTGATTGTAATATGAAGACTGTTACACTCGTAATAACTATAGATGCTACAGTGCCTTAATAGTTATAAGGGATTAAAGAGTTCCAAGATTTTATTTATATTGTTAAAAGTTAAATTTTTCCAGAGGAAAATTATGTTACATTATGTTAGCTATTAATTAAAATAAAAGTGATTTTCGATAATTTTGGTATATTTTTGAACCTGTCACTACCGTCCCAAGTACTGTCACAACTAGACTTGCGCATAATAGTTCGCGAAGGGGAGCGCTCAGTTTAGTTCGCAGCTCCCTCGCGAACTAGTTCGCTCTTTTAGTTCGTTAGTTCGCGTCTCGAATTCAGAGAAACAGATCGTTCGCTCGCCTTGCTACCGCTACTACACGCGCTATTTTGTTTGTTAAGTCAGTTTTATTAGGACATAATCATTTTTTGTCGTTTCTAAATGGAATTTAATATGACCTTCTTAACAAAACTTATTGCTTAATAATAGCCCTTTCAAATTACATTAGCATGAACAGTTGGCGCCGATAAACCAAAGTGCTCATTGTCCTTTACACAAATGGGTAAATTGAATAATTGTGCTGTTTTTACTATTTACTTTACATGCATTCGTAGAATATTAATTTTTTAAATGGATTTGTTTATTAGTTTATGGAAGAAACATTACTTATAAAAGGCGCTAATGATTGATCCTGCCGTCGACGCGCCCTTAAACCCCAACAACAACAACAACACAACATTACTTATAAAATATTATAAACGCGTTTATTTTGATGAATTAAAATACCCGTTTATAAGTAATCGGCTTTTTTATATAAATAAAGTTTTGGTAATCATGGACAAAATATAATTCTACTATTGGAAACAACTTAAGTACTACAGAAATAGTATTACCTATATTATTAAGAAAAATAACATTAATACTTCCAATGTGATATCAAATAATTAGACATATAAAAATAACAGTGACCCTTGAATGAGAAAGTGGTAGCAATAACGAGAGTGCGTAAATTTCCAGTGAATTGGAAGTCATTGAGCTATTATTTTATTAGTGAAGGGGAGAATAATCCAACACACATTCACAATTTTTTGGCGACGAATGAAACTGATGAAGACACAAAAGTTAAAATCTTTTTGAATTTTGCAAGTCATTTCTTTCATCACTTTCACAAAGCTGTTAACCAACAGACTGAGATAAGTATTATATTATGTCAGCTTTAAAATCAGCGCTAGAAAAATGTAAAAGATAGGTACTGTTTCTTTGGTTAAGAAAACAAGAAAAAGCCTTTAGAAACCAAATTCTCCACAGAAAGTGATAATATAAAAAAATAATGCTCTAGTATTCGTTGATAAAGGTCTGGAGTATCTTAGTAAATTGTTAGATTTTAATGAAAGCAACTGGCTATACAAAATCAAAAATTAAATTCAAATCTCAGGGTTTCATTTGATGACTGTGAGACTATATTAGAGGTTATAAATTTGCGAGAAAAAATGAATATCAAAGTGAACAAACTTTACTCTGAAATAACAATATTATACGAAATTCAGGTAAAAGTAAGAGAAGTATTTCATGAATAAAAAATGAGCTTTTTCTCGAAATTAATTTTACAACTGAAAGCGATAAAGCATATGACAATTTTACTGTAGACAAAAAAGAATTAAAGATAAAAGAAGTGCAAAAAATATAGCTTAAAAAATGAAATAGTAAAAACCTACCTTTTATCATTTTCTACTCTTTCGTAAAATATTATATTTTTGAAGTGTAGCATATTTTCGTAGGTTATTCTTTTTAAAAAATTCCTACCATCAACCGAAAAAATATTGGAAACCCTAGCGGCGAATGGTGCTAGTTCGCGAACGGTAGCGCTCAATTTAGTTCGCGAACGGTACCGCTCAGTTTAGTTCGCGAACGGTACCGCTCTCTATAGTTCGCGACCGGAAGCGCTCTGTTTAGTTCGCGAACGGTACCGCTCTCTATAGTTCGCGACCAGGAGCGCTCTGTTAGTTCGCGAACTGTACCGCTCTCTTTAGTTCGCGACCGGGAGCGCTCTCTTTAGTTCGCGAACTAGGTCCTCCAAGACAGCTCGCTCGCTCGCTTTGCTAACGCTACTGCACGCGCTCTCTTGTTTGTTATGGTAGTTGTGGTTATCGATGGTTGTCTTTTGATTGTTAATGGGATCAAAGTGTATTTTATTTTCACATTACACGTTAAATTTCCGTTTGTGACTTCTGCAATAATTATTAATGTTGAACAATTTATTTTTCTTTTATTTTTATATCTGTGTCTTCAGTGAAATGTGTCCACAAGGAACTGTGTTTCCTTTTAGATAATAAACTAAAACAAAAGTTGGTCTTCGGGAAAGGATCGAACGAACTAAGGAGCGAGAGATCTGGGAACTAGTTCGCGTAGTTCGCCTGTGGAAGCTCTCTTCCAAACTAGTTCGTTCGCGAACTACACAAGACTAGTCACAACCGCCCCTGGAGTATGGTGGGTTGTGACATTTTTTTTATCATTTTCTGCTATGAGCTCACCATTGTACTTAGGGACTAAATTTTAGTATTTATACGTAGGAAAATGTTACACTTTACTATATAAAAAAAACCTCTCTCCAGCTAACTGGCATACTAACCATAGCTTATATGGTTGACAGGCAGACTACCTCAGTTAAGTACCCTTAACAGGTAACACGACTACGACGCAGGTAGAATTTGCGGTCTTAAACTTTTCAAAAAATAAATGTTTAAATTAAATGTTCATGTTTATAAGTTCCATTCAGGCGACACTTCTGTCAGTTGCTGTTAGTTCATAGCCGTGATTTTTAGCATTTACACAAAATTTGTTTAGGGTATACGAATCTTCGTGATGTTACTACTAAGGGATCGACATCACCTGCAATAAACACTTGTATATGTCATGGCTCATTCCGACGCAATTTTTGTTAACACTGCCAGTAATAATTACTGGGAGTAGCTACTGAAAGTGCAAAATCCCGAAAAATGTTTCCAAAAGTATCACGCCTCACCGACGTTTAGTTCACTAGAGGCGTGAGAGGGAAAGGAGCAAGGAACTGCAAGGATTCCGGCGGTGGACTTTTTGCCATGAATGATTCGGGGAGAGCTTATTTGATAAAAATGATATCAGGAAAAATATAGGCTTGCAACGAATATTCGGCAACTATTCGGTATTCGGCCTATTCGGCCACTTTTTTACTATTCGGCCGAATACCGAATATCTAGGTACTATTCGGCCGAATACCGAATATCTAGGTACTATTCGGCCGAATACCGAATACTTAGGATTTTTTTTTCGTTAGTTAATTGCCTAAAATAAAACGATTGATTCATTGCATAATAATGTATTTATCTTACTATTACAAAAAATAATCGTGCATGGTCAAACTTACATGATGTTAAAGCAAAACAAAAATATTAAATACCTATTCACTGGAATCATCATAATTGAAATTTAGGAGTGGAAGATTGTGATGCAGAAATACTAATTTTTCTGCATTATCAGGTAGTACTTAACTTCTTTTCTTCTCGTAGACATTTCCTGCTTCGAAGAAAAGCCACTCAGAATAAACACTGCTTCCTGGCGCGGACAAGTATTTTGCTGCAAGCTTTGCCAAACACGGAAATTTCTCTCTTCCTGCTTTCCACCAAATGTACGGATTATCATGCCATGTTATACTATTAATACGTAGGGGTTGGAGTGCTAGCTCCGCGTGCCGAAGGCCGCCGGTTCGAATCCGGCCGCGGGCATGAATGTTTAAGTGTTGTGTGTCTGTGTGAATGTCCTGTCCGTCCTGTGGCGTCCATACATTGGAAAAATACAATAAATATACTGGATGACGACTTATAAACTGAAAGCAATAACAATTACATTGAGCTGGCTGTATGGCCTCCGTTGCCAAATGCCATTAAAAAAAAATACTATTAATATTTAAACAAACATCAATTTCAGTTTCAACTGCATTTTTTTCTTGTGATGTCCCTGCATTGATCGTACTTTTCTCTGTAAAAATCTCTTCAAATCAATCCATAAAAGATGAGTGTGTACTCTGACTGTGGCCCGACTCTTCCGTCATCCTCTTGGACTGAACAGGGGACGAATTCGCGCTGCCGTCGCTGCTTGCTTCACAGTACGTCTTTAGACCATCGATCAAAATATACTGCCTTGCTTTTTCTCTTTGCAGTTGACTGGTGAAAACTGAAGCGGGAGTCCAAAGCGGTTGCCGACAAATAATTTTTATTTGTGGCAATGTCTTCAAATCGTTCGTTCAACCCTTGATGCATGACGAGTCTCACTTGGCTTAGATTGGCTGTGCTAGTTTTACTGCAATATCGCATTAGAGCAACAACATACAGATTAATTTCAGAAATGCATGCATATCCGGAACTGGTGATTTTTGTTCAAATTGTTGTAGTAATCTCATACGTTGCTCTAAAAGCTCCCATTGAGCAGCAGTAAAGTTGACAATGTTGCAGTCCGTGAGATACACTGAAATTACCCGTTTTTGCTCCATTAACCTTTCAAGCATATAATATGTGGAATTCCACTGCGTACTGACATCTTGCACCAAATCATGCTCGGGAAGACCCAATTGCTTTTGCAATTTTTCTTGCGCAATACCGGAATGATTGAAAGGAGTCACGATCCTCCTTCCTGCATTTCCATCACTTCTGATTGAACTTTCAGACAATCGACAACAATTAATTGGAGAGTATGAATGAAACAACGAACTAAGGCCAACCCTGCATTGCCATAATTTTAGATTTTCTTGTCAGAATTAATATATTCAAACAAAACGGAAGCCACGAATCTTCCCAGTTCTCCAACTTGTAACTGATAAACGTTGAGGATGATGACATTTCGGCCTATATTCAACATTTAGTCTAAATGCCCTTCTCACAGACTTAAAAACGAGGTATGAGGATGTTGTGACTACGGAAATACTGCACTTTGTTATCGATCCATATAATGAAGAATTGCATACAAGAAGATTATTGATCGAAGTAATCACTATCGTACTATGTAGGGGGCAGTTCAGAAAGTGGTATCAGCAATTCGGTCTTAAGAAGGTTATACCAATTGCTTATCCCGTATTAGGAACTATCGTAATAAAGCTTTTCCATCTTCACACCTCATTGGATGTTATTCTTAAGAAAAAAAGTCATAAATAATCCAACGTATATACTTGAGGCCATACTTAGAGCTTGTTAAAACATGCACAGAGTGGTGGGAGGTAATTCTGCTTTAACAGGCGGGCGAGAGACAAGCACAGCAATACAGATTTTGGCTCACTCCGGCCGAATACTTTTGCCGAATATTCGGTTACTCGGCCAGGAAGTTTGCCGAATATTCGGTATTCGGCGTATGGCCGAATATACTATTCGTTGCAAGTCTAGAAAAATAGCAATTGGAAGACCAATAAGAAGATGGATTTACTAGTTGTAGGAGGATATAGAGACAACAGATTGGAATTGGTAATCTGTTATGGAGAGTGAAATTCTGTTATGGAGAGTGAAATTTTCTTAGACGGGAGGCAATGGAAGACGAACGTCAATAACCCCCAAACCGTAACACTGTAAGGCTGGTAAGATACACACATGGAACTGTAAATGATCCCAAATGATGATTATGAATTCATAATTATTTCGGGGAATCACGGAAAATAGAACCAGCGAATGCCGGAGCACACTCATCCACCGCGTTTGGTAGCAGAACCTCGTTTCGTCTCAGCAGGGTAGTCGGGTGGCGCAGTCGTTCGGGGTATCGGCACTAGTATCCTAGACTGGCCCCCGGACTACCCAGTCTTTGAGCGACGGGTATCTGTTGGTATGTGGTTGGCTGATCATGTAAGTACACCTGGCGGTTATTATTCTAACACTGCAAGGGAAGCCTTGCTGACAAGAGAACAAAAAACTTTGGTGGAGGAGCCATGATTGGCTATACTCATAGAATAACCGCAGAGGTCATAGTTTGGTGTTTGTGCTGTGGAGATGGCCGGTGCATACTGGGTCCTAGTATCTAAGGAAGGCCACTCGGTGCTTACCCTCAAAGCTACCCGTTGACTACTGAATCCCGAATGTGGAAACGAGCGTTACCTGCAGCTTGAGATATGAGGTAAGTGTACAAGCAAGCGGCTCTAAGTCTACAAACATTTGCGATGGTAGCGTTGTAAACAAGACTACTAAGAGGGGGGGGGTCTTCCCCTCTACGCGTTGGCCTCTCATATGTAAGTAGTAGATAGTTTCGTTGGGTACGTGAAATGCACAGAGTGTGCCGTAGGAGAGTTGGTAACCAAGGTATTTCCGATAATGCTCCAATCGCTTCCGGTGGGTCACCGTGTGTAACATGTTTAAAAATATTTCGTCTCATTATATGAATATTTTGGATTTCCTTGAATATGGTGACACATTTCTTTCACAATGTTTGTTTTGAATAAGTATAATGCACAAACATGATCACAGATTTCATAAATTTTTCTAGATATTATTTTAGTATATGTTTTTCGGACATGTCCGATACCGTGTAACTTACGACATCATTTTCCTGCAATAAGTCAAGTTTGGTGAAGACTGTTGCCTTCTGTTTCTGTCCCGTCCTGCATTGCAATAACGCTTCCTACAAAACTCATCTCAGCTACCTGGATCCTTCTCAAGTCTTAGACAATGTCACAATCTGAACACTCAGTTTTTGGCAGTTGCGCTCATCTCTGTTTTTTTCCTCTTTTTTCTTAGCTGATGAATACGGTTCATAACAACTTCCATACCGAAGTTGGAATAATATTTCGCAAAACTGAGTTTAATTCCTGCTTGTCAACACTGCGGTGAGTATAATACTTCTGCCGATCTTCATATTTTTAATGAATATTCCAAGAGTTTTTTGTTGACACATACAAGTAAACCAGCAAGCTCGAAAATCCGCTATAGGTTATTTCATGGTTTACTGCTACGCTGCTCTGTTAGGGAGCGTGCACAAACCACGTAGCTCCATTTTGGCCTCCTGTGAACCCCCCCTCCCCCCCACGTAGCCCTACGTGACTTTTGCCTCTAGCCCCCCCCCCCCCACGTAGCACGTAGCTTTTTTCCCTTTTGATTCCAGAAGACATTTTGTACTGTTTTCTCTTGTCAGACTATTGTAAATTACATACGGAAATAATGGAATGACGGAAATAAATATTCACATGCTGTTGTGAGTTCTGTTCCTCATTTTTACTATGAAAAATGTTATGAAAGGAAAGCTACGTGGCCTGGTTCGGAACCCCCCCTCCCCCCACGTAGCCCAGCGTAGCCTTCCAGCCAACCCCCCCCCCCCTGGACCGAGCCACGTAGTTTGTGCACAATCCCTTATATGATTCTATAAACTGTAGAAAATACTCTACCGATACAAGATTTCTCAAATGGATGAGTCAGTCGTATTTGCTTCCTCGTTTTCTCAGGATCTGTGTTGGCGATGTGCCAAGAGTGAGTGGTGCAACAGGTTGTGATGGGCTGCAGGTGCCGGCGACAGACTAAACCTTGACCCGGACGGGAAGACAACCACATGATCCAGAACCAATCTCAGCTAGCGCTGCACCGCTTCCATCTTAAGTCACTGCCGAGTTCCCTCAACTTATTCAGCAGCCCTCCATGAGCTTTACAGCGCTATATCAACAATCAGTACTTTCTTAGAGCATTGTTGATCATAAACAAAGCTGCTGACAAATAAACCAAGACACTAACAGTTGAGCGAAATTCAATTCTTAAGTATTATATTATGCTGGAGATACATTTAACACTGCGTCTTGCGTTGTCCATACGACGTTAATCTGAAAATTTACTGTACATAATGTTACTAGAGCCTTGTTTTCCGTAATTCTCACTTCCTTCGACTAACTGAAGCTTCGTAAAATAAAGGAAACGAGTCATTTATTGTAGTTACGTGACACCTGTTTGTTACTGTGTGGCTGAAGGCTGGGAGGCGGGTTGCTGGAGGATCATGGAGATCCTTTTCAGGGGAGGGAGGGGGGGGGTGGAGGTCGGCCGTGGCCTTGAAGGGAACCATCCCAGCATTCGCCTCAAAGGACTGCGGAAAACCGCAATCAGGAGGGCCGGACGGGATTTGAACCCCGTCCTACCCAGTGATAGGTAGGAGAGCGATAATGCTCTCCACCTACCTGGGTCGTGTGTGGTATTTTGTTCTTACGTGAAATGAATCTGTAAATTTGTGTCATACTTTGTAATTGTGCTAAAGTGATCGTGAATATGTGATGTGCCAACCGCCATATTTCGGCGTTTTGGTGGTCTAGCGATTCTTTTTGCTTTTGTGTTGTCACTTTCCAAGGGGCACATAAGTATGTGGGTAAAAGACTAAGTCGTGTGAGCAGTAGAATATATAAATGGTACTCCAGCAGGGTACATACAAAATGCACATTTATTTACAAAGGTACATAGTCGTCTTTAATACTCCAATAGGTTCTTTCAGTTCCCTGTTATGCTATCAATTCCATTATCTATTGCAACTAATGTTAGAGCCCGTTATTCTGTTAACTACCATAATATTCAAATCCCTTTCTACATTGCCAAATTAGTTGTCTCCCACTCGCTTTGCTTTGTCGTCTTGATGATTAAACTGCCATCTCTCTCCGCCTGGCTATCTCCAACTCCGCTCGACCCCAGGACCCCTTGAGTCCCGAACCGCTCAGAAGATTCTAAGATAGCTTAGAATATTCTAGCACCATCGAACAACGACCTCCTTCTTGCCTCTGCACTCTGGTTTTGTTGGACAACCCCTCACATTCTCCTGAGGGTGGGGAGGCTTTTTGACCAATGACTGTCTCCCGTGTCCTCCCATCCTTCCGCCAAATGACGTCATTGCTTAATTCGCTGACTGTCTGACCTACTCAAACTGTGTTGCATCCTACTCGCCACATTCCTCTGACAGAGTTTGTTTATTTTTACTGTTGCAATTGGCCTGTTTGAAGTTCGCGTTGTGTGAAATCACAACTGCCTTAATATTTTACTTAAAAAAACCTATGGGCCACTACAGCTTGTTCACGATTAATGTAAATTGTTTTTTATGTTCAAAGTTAAAATTCTTCAAATTATTTGGAATTTTTTGAATTTATTTCAGAATTGTACTAACTAAGCTTTAGTTGTTTTTACAATAACATATTGTTTGAGACATTGTCTACCGTTCGCCTTCATATCCGTCTAGAATTTTCTCTTGTACTGCATAAAATGCCACTATGCCAGTAGCCTCCACATTTCCTTGGAATACCGCTTAAAGGTACCCACAAAAGTTCGCCAATGTAATGTTCCCCGACTACTTACGGTGAAGAGACAAAGTGTTTGTATCAATATATTTTTTTGATATATGTTTAAAAGCTGCCTTATCACCACAGTTGAGAAACTTAATAACCCTGTTGTGGAATAAAACCAACTTGCTGAACGTGTAGCCTTGGACCCTATTAAATGTCGTTCTAAATTTTTACAAGTTATAGTTAATTTCCAATTTATATTTTTTTATACAGTTTCCTTTAAATATATGTAAAAACATACACTTATCGTACAGAACACAGTTTATGCGCTTCGCAGACAAATGGCTCTCCCCGTTAGATTTCTACATCTACATATATACTCTGCAATTCACAAAATTGTGGGTGGCAGAAGGTGCTCAGCACCAAAGCTAACCTCTTTGTTTTGCATTCCAATCCCTAATGGTACGAGGGAAAAAAGAATTCATATAAGAATCATTGCGGCACCTTATTTCTCTAATCTTATCTTTCCTGTCATTCCGGCTCAAATAGGTTGGTGGAAGAAGTATTTCACTACACTCAAATTTGATCACCAATCTCTCATTGGAGCAGACGTGGTTATGAAAGCTTCAGATCCCTAAACGTTCATGAGATTTTGAAGACACTAAAGAGGCCACATTATTCGTGAGTTAAAACTGGCTGATCAAATAAGAAGTTTAATATTTTCGAAGTGTTTCATTTCTACTATTCAATCACTATAGTTTGTTCTCCATAATGTCCATTTGCATCTGAAATCAAACGATCTTGATCAACAAGGCCGACAACCGAGGAAGAGTTTGGATTAAGGGAAGAGATGGCTACGAGAATGAGCCAAATCTGTGGCCATGATGGATGTTGCAGAAATGGATAGTTCGTATCCCTTCCTCCGTCCCAGAAAAACTTCTGTCAGCAGAGCCTGTTTTTATGGAGTAGATTTAATAGATTAAAAAACCTTGTGTTGTCAGTCTTTCATTCTTTTGTAGTTATTACTAAATAAATATCTTTAGCATCTGAAACGACTGGTGTTATATCCTTCCATGCTGACTGAACCTGTTTCGTCTTTGATAGCACTCAAGTGACTGCTTTACGAACAATCTCCGTGCTACTTTGAAGTGTCGTGTCGACTCCAAGAATCACACATAGTTATAAATTCGCGCGGAACAGTAGTATACTGACATTCAAAGTTCACAAACATCCGTAGAAGTGCTGTTTGCTTCTGCTGTTCGCAACATCCGAGTTTCACAAAACATTTTCAAGAGAAAAATGTGACATATATTATCTTGTGGAACAACTGTAGCCTTATAAATTAAAAAATAATAATAATTTGCCGATCATTTAATATCATTTCATGTATTTTACAAATCATTTCGGCTGTTTATGACCTCATTGGATGTACCCCGAGTAGACCATTTTCAAAGAAGGTATTTCATGGTTAATACAGCAGCCCATTTTTTGGCTGTTTGAACCGAAGGAGAAGAGTCTAATGAGCTTTCATGGGCATAAATGGACTTCGATTGGCATTAAATATTCTATTACAAACAATTTTTTACTGTTCCACGGTCAGTTCTGTACATTTGAAGACCAACATACAGGTACTTCAAATCGTTGTATTAGAGAAACTATGTGATGAATGAAATGATGTTAAAAATGCCTAAAACATCTCCATATACAGTTGAGACATAGAACATTTCAGAATACCCTTCTTTTTTTAGTCAATGTGGCTTGTGGAGACCCTGTAATCCTGGGTTGGATTAACCACTTTTCAAAGACTGCTACCATCCTCGCTGTGGAGATACGTTCTAGTTTATCCCGGTCTCTGCTATCATTATTTTATTTTTTCGTAAGTGCATTAATGATCCCCCAAGTTCTCATTCGAAGAGTACCATATCTCTGAAAAACTATTAGTTATTACTCATCTGATTTTACAAGAAAACTTGCAAATAGAATCAATATTTGTGCTAGGACAATATCGACGGAGAACAACGAATTTTATATATAGTACAAACGCCTGTTTTTATTTCTTAGTCTTTGAAAAGGAATTTACATGTCTGTATACATAAGCCAAAGGTATGAGAAACGAAGTGTGAACTAGAAAGTGTGGAATCGGCGACGAAGATTTTAGAGAAATACTCATGAGATTATTCTGGTGACAGTGATTACATTTTGTTAATCAAAGTCGCTATTATAAAATCACGTCGCATTGAGTCTGGAGTGAACAAGAGTTCTTATATTACAGCTCTCGATACGACAAGGAATACATCTGCAATTTTAATCACTGGCACTGTCGTAATGCAAGCACAACGTTTTCTACGGTTGCTTGTCGACTGTCTACGAACGCTGATATTAGTGTTTTCACTTGAGAGGCACTATGTGTATGTAATCACACTGCCTTGGTGCCAGTATACACTTGCTTCATGCTTTAGATAAGCGCAAAGACTATTGTCTCAAGGCCTCTCCTGTCCAGTATATTGAAGATAATTGTGCCAGTAGGACGTTTATTGTTGTTATTATTATTACTATTACTTGTTGCAATGCTATAACTCAAAACTTCCATTTCACCCAATAAACAATGGAATGTTGTGTAGGTCATTTTTCCGCTGTTGCTTAGTTGATTAATTGTTAGTAAAGAACACCAAAGTAATTTCGTTAATTATTTACTGCCGTGAGTGTTTCACCTCTCTTCATTATATCATATACAAGGAATAAACGAAGATTCGTCGCTAAATGAAAGATGAAATGACTAATCAAAACGTTTTGGCGTTTCGGGAGGACGGCGGTTCGAATCCCCGTCCGGGCATCCAGATTTGGGATTTCCATGGTTTCCCAAATCACTCCAGGCAAATGCCGGGATGCTTCCTTTAAAAGGCCATGGCCGAATTCCTTCCCATTCCTTGCCTCCCATCCTTTCCCGTCTCTAAAGACCTCGCTGTTAAGAGACGTTATGCAGTTAAAAAAATGTAATCAAAAAATAAAATAGTTGCACTGGCGTTCTTTATAAATAGTTAATCCAATTAACAATTCATTGTTTTCGCGTTTTAAATTATTGGTGACAAAAATTTAATAAGTGGAACAATCCTAACAGACCACAATGCTTTCAGTAACAGACAACTAATTCATGTAGTTTCAATGAAGACACCATCTAATTTGTTGGGCAAGCAATCAGAGAGAGCACATGTTCGTACCCACCAGTGTGGCCCAGTGCGTTGAGGCGCCGCACACTGGAAAGGGCAGGTACAGCGTCACCAAGGGTATGCAGCCTCTGACCATGCCAACGATGGGTAAAACCCCAAATTGTTAGTATAAGGTGGTGAAGAAGAAGGAGAGGGAATATTCGCGGAAGTGAAACAAAGTTATCGAAAAGAGTAAATGCGACTCCAGAAAATCGTTCACACGGAACAAGAATGGTAGTTACGAAATTCAACTTAGATATGATAGTCCTATCGTAGAGCTAACATGACGTCACGCAAGACCCGAGGAACACAAAGTCTTATATCACGAAACAAATGTACCTTATGCGCGATCGACATCTAAGATAAATAAAAAAGAAACATCCTACCACATTATCTGAACTTCAATGCTAATACATTACATAGGATTTTAAATGCTTTACCATCTCCTTCGGAAATTCCGTAAGCTGTTCTCTTGTTTGGTTGACGATGTTTCATTGGGGTATCATTACTAGTCACATTGCAGATACACTTTTGAAGTAAATTTTATGTACAGACACAACTTTTCTACAATTTTATTTCATAGTATAGATAACTCAGAAAGACAATAAGCTGTTTGCTAAACAAATTGTTTCATTTCTGTTTTTTCAAACGAAACTTGGACAGCTGGAATAAGAATCTGGTCTTTTTATTGCGTTAACTCTTGGTTACACCAACTTTACAATGTTAGAACAAACATGCCATTGAAGTTATATTTGATAACAGTCTGTATTAACACTGAGAACTCTTCTTATACAGGTAACCAAGACAATTAAGAGACAGTGATTTTCTATAAATCAAAATCATCAAATAAAATAAAAAATAACTTAACAAGTTCTGCTGTCTGCATTCACTATTACCTACAGTAAGGTTCTGTATTAAACTGATTTTTATACCACTTAAATATGTTGCAACATTTTCTTATTCTGTCATGCAACCAAACAAAGTTCAAAATGTCCGTTACATTGCCAATTCTCGAACAATTGTCACTAAAGCTGAGCTCAGTATGATTGTTAGTACGTCACTGCAGACGCGCAAATGCGAGATTTCTTCCCATGAATAGCTACCGTTTGAGTTTCGTGTAATGTAAAACAGCTAACGCCCAACTGTACTGGCAAAAAACACTACCAGCAAACTTAAATGCGGTTCATTGTGTTAAACAGGTATATACTAGAAACGAAACATAATTAATAATATAAGGAAGAAAAGGTATTGGAGGAGGGAAGTGCTACACAAATCGCAGATTAAAGCTTAGAGAGGATTAACGTTTTGGATGTTTTCCAAATAAAACTAACGGATAATAATGTTGGGACTTAGGTCACAGAGACAGTAAGTAATTTCATTGTAATTGAAATAAGCGAAATTAATTTCCGTTTGAGGTCGAATCAAGAATTATACGACAAGTTTGAAAAGGTGTCAAACACAATTAAGAAAAGGAGATTAGCTTTCTATGGACACATCAAGAGAATGGAACCAGAAATAATGGCAAAGAAAATACTCAACTTTCAAGAGAACGGGAAGACTCAAGTTCCATGGGTGAAGGAGGTCCATCAGGATCTGAAAAGATATGGGGTCAGCATGGAAGACATCCAAGACGGGGAATTAGTCAGAGGAAAAATTGCGGAGGTAAAGGATCTGACTGAAGAAAAACCAATCAGAAAAAGGAGGGCATTTTCATGTGAAGAGAAAGCAAGAGTGTGCCAGAGAATGAAAGAGTACTGGCGACGGAGGAAGGAAACTCAGAAGAGGAAATGAAGTTGCGTAGTCGTAGTACATAGATGGCTGAAACGAAAAGGGGAATAAAAATAAATAAGAGGGTTGAGTAAATCAGTGTCCAGGATAGAGGGATAACTTCGAAAGTGTGGATTCCGGAACTGAATGGATATTTCTTAGATGGTTCGAAACAGGGGAGAAAACAAATAAAATCACGGAATCTATATACTGTAATAATGAGATGAGGAGGCTAAAGACAACTTGTTGTAAGAAATGATCAGTGTAATGGGTAACTGAGTAGATAATATAGTAGCAAAGAGGGAAGATATGGATTGTAAGTATAGAAGATCAATGAATGAAATAGTTAGAAATTTCAGTGATTAATTAAGAGAAAGAGAGGGCATTCTTATAACTGTGAACAGGAATGATGAAGTTACGCTCGATATGAAACCCGCATAACCACGAAGAAAGTAATTTAGTGAGATTAAAATGAAACGTCGCACTGGAACACTTAGAGAAATATGAGAGCAATAGCTTTTCCATGTATGCAAAGAAGCACACCAGGAAATTGAAAATAGATTCCGTGAATGTTATGAAGTACCTTAGTTTTTTTAAATTCTGTGAAGGGCTACTACTAATAGTTTTATGACAGACGTACTAAAGATAGAAGGCCATACCTGAAACCATTATTCAGGATGAGTTTGAATCTGAACACTTGCTGTTTACCACAGGAATGAAAATGTGGCATAGTATTACCGGTTCGTAAATAAGAGGGGATTAATTTGGCTGACAGCTGTTGGTTTGACAAGTTGATCGAAAACTCGATATCCAGCGACAAAGAGAAATGTCTTTGACTAGCCTAGTAATACTCTGGCGGAAATTAGAAGTGCAACACGCAGATGGAGTGCTAATAAATGAATGAAATTCGGACCCAGGTATCACCAATAAAGAGTATTAATTGATAAAAATTTAAAGTTTTACATGTAATATTATTAGAATTACGGTGCTATTTACTATGCAAAGTTGCTATGTTTTTTAGTGTATAAGTGGTTAACAGTATGGTTTAACATAACACTTTTTTATCCACAAATTCTTGTTGACAAAGTATGCCAAGGCGAAGAGTAACTACTCTCTATGCCCAAATGTCTAACTGTGAGAGAGATCGGAGAATTGGCGTGTTTGAAATGGATGCATCATAACGTGAAATCTCCCGAAGGATTGGTAGTAGTGCAACGTCAGTATACAGACCTGTTACACAGTGGATGAAAGAAGGCTCTATTACGGCTAAGAAGGCAGAGGTTCATACAGAGGGGCATCAGCACGTGAAGATCGCCAAATTGTGTGGGTGCCTATTGCTTGCAGACAGGTGACTGCAGGAGATCAAAGCTGTGATTACAGGGAGAATCACCCCCTTCCCCAAGGACGATTGTAAACCAAATGCCTGAAGCTGTGTTACACTCTCTGACCCTATATAATATATTCCTTTAACCTGATTTCATTATCAGCATAGTCTAACTTGGTGTAATGCCATTTGTAATTGGACACGTGAATTGCGTTCATTTATGTTTAGAGACGTCTCTTGATTCTTTCTATAGCAAAGTGATAATCAACAACATGTACGCAGGCGTAGTGGAAACGGTTTACCCTGCTGAGATTTCAAAAACATCACACAGGTCCAGCCACTGGGGTCATGGTTTGTGGGGTAATCAGTTTCGACAGCAGGACTGAGTTGGATGTTGTTGAAAGAACAATGACAGACCACCACTATGTGGTCGAGGTGCTGCATACTATTGTAATACCCTCCTTATCCACGATCCAAATCGCATCTTCTAACAGAATAATGCCCATCTTCATACTGTTGCCATTACAACACAAGCATTGCAAGGGGTACTATCACAAAATGGATCGCGCGGTCCCCAGATTTGTCCCCAATAGAGCATGTCTGAGATGCCAGGAGTAGACACATTAGATCACAAACTGTGCAACAACTGAATGCACAAGACATGGAGGCGCAGAAAGACATCCGAACACTTATAGATAGATAGATATGTTTACTTTGATCCTATGTGAGAATAATCTCGGGGATGCGGAACAGTACATACACTTATTTTTAATGTCAATATTACTATATAATTGATAATATTATTATATATTGACAAGTTAGCTACAACCCATTAGTATAACCAATATCTCCTGTAATCTACACATACAATCCCGAGTTAATTAATACTTATTATGTGGAACAGTGTATACACTTGTTACCAGCATCTAATAACCAGTTATTTTCTTACCAACCAGTTACCATGATAAGATCCACCGTAATTTGCGACTACATATTATATTATGTTAGTTGCTATTTATGTGAAACAGTACACACACCTATTAACAATATCAATTATATTACCAACAACTCATAAGCTATCAATTGCTTAAAAACCTGTTAGTATGATAATGTTTCACAGCAGTTTTTGAGTGCATGCTATCCCATGTTAGTTACTATATATGAGTGAAATTTTGTAAACAGTGTAATTACTTCATTTGTCAAAAGTTTCAACAGAAAGAAAAAAACCATATATTATTTTAGTAATTGTGGACAACTTTGTCACCTGCCCCTTCCATACACCATATATACTATTTTATCAGTCATTCTTAGTTACCAAATTCCAAGAAGAAAATTCTTTCACAGAGTAAAATGGGTTCTGAAGCAGAAACTTTTTCAGTTTGGACTTAAAGTAGTTGGGTATTTGTAGATAACATTTAATTTCTTTTGGTAAGACATTGAATAAGAAAGCTCCAGTAAATGTTAACCCTATCTGTACAATTGACAGTGATTTGTAATCCTTGTGAATATTATATTTATTCCTATGGCTATGTATGTCAGCATTAAGATTGAAGTGTTCAGGATTTTCCACTACAAATGATAGTACGGAGTATACATACTGTGCTGGCATTGTTAGTACACCCAGGTTTTTAAATAGATTTCTGCACGACGTCTGTGGGCTTGCTCCACAAATAGTTCTTATAGCACGCAATTTAAATACCCTCTGTGCTTGTGACGAGTATGAGATACCATACGTGAGCAGGGAATGAAAATATGCAAAATATACTAACTTTCTGGTTTCTATATTAGCTATTCTAGATATTACCCTCAGTGAAAATGTTGCAGAATTCAGTTTTTAGGAAGTTGTTGAATATGTTGTTTCCAGTTCAATTTTTTATCTATATATACACCCAGGAATTTTGTGAAACTGCTTTCACTGATTGCTTTTCCTTCTGATACGTATCACATTATAGCTGTCCTTTGTTTTATTTTTTGTAATAAACTGAAGTCAATGCCGGCAAGGATCCACGAATGTACTACAGGCGCTCAAGTGTATCTAAAGGTAGTAAACTTAGCCTGATCCATCTCAGTTTGTTATCATTTCTTCTAGGTATGAGCCTGGATATATATATATATATGTACAAAGTTTCCTACAATTGCACCATTCCTGTCTGGGTGGCGCACTTTTAATTTTCACCAGTGTTTTATAAATCTTTAAGCAGGATGATTCTGTATGTCCCTTTGACCACGCAGTATGAAAGCTACAAAACCAATTTGGGTGGGGTGTTCACAGTATGAGAGCTTACGCTCTAACATAAAATCGACCAGGGAACGGAGCAAGAAATGACAATTCGTTCGTACCCAAAACAGACAGGCATCACAGATAACACAGCATCCGAGATGAACACTTTTTAAAATACTCAAAAAGATCACGCTACAATATATACAGATAAAGACTCGCCGTTCGGATTCTGTTTTTATTATTATTACATAACATTTGTTTTTATTTCTTCAGTCTCCTGTTTGTTAGAATACACAGTAAACAGTGAAACCACTTCATCACAGATTAATTGTCCAACTGTAACTAAATCTTGTAATTTAATTTACTGTGAAGGTTACAAAGATACTACATTCCGAATGTTTATACTTTGCAGCTGAAAGAAAAACAGGACCCGCGCGGGTTAAGCAAGGGGAAAATGCTACTGCATTGGAAAAAGTTATTAATGTGAATCTCAGAGAACTATGAGCAAAATATTGCACGTTAAATGGACAGTGGAAGCCAAGTTGACAGTGTGGGAGTGGATCCCTAGAAGACATTTGACGAAGTGAATCATAGAATGGTTTTTGGATCTCTTTAAAATGCTAGGTTTATTCAAGATATGACCTGCTGGTTGGAAGACTTCTTAAGAGAAAGGAAGCAAATTTTATGGGTAGAAAATAGGGTATTAAAGGATAATGAAATGAAAACAGATCAATGATGTTGGAACACTGCTGTTCACAATTTTAATGAGTGACTCTGTTGTTTGTGTACAGTCAGAATTTAGGTTTATATGTTTACAACGATAGAGCTACAGGGGAATCCAGAGAAAATTAATTAGTTAGATAGATAGGCATGGTAAGAGAATAAATGACAATAATGAGTCAGCATATTAGGAACATAGACAAAAAAGAAAAGGTTCTTTAAGACTTTAGCTTGGAGGGCCCATTGATGGTTGAAGGTATACATGTATATATTTTGCCATATTGTTTAATAATAAGCTCATAAGGAGATACACAAAGAAACTAATGGAAATACATTACCACAAAGGATCACGACCTCCCTTGACTATGTTGGATATATGGGTTCATCACAATTATAATACAATACTGAATTTCGATGTTGTGCACAGCCAGGCAATTATATCTACCCGTGGCGACTGTGGTAGAATACCATCTATTGTGTTGGGAGTCGTGCTTTGTTAATGAGGCCTTGGGTTTACAATGGCGAAGAATGAGTACGTAGAAGGGAAGGGAAAACTATGATAATAAACTATAACTTATTTCAGGCATAAGGGACATGGAAAGATTCTTTTTTGAAGTTAGGTACTCGAGTCAAGGGGACACTATATTGTTAACATTAGACAGAAAAATAATTTGTATTAAAAACGCGTCTAACACTTAAAAAGATGTACATATTGGGTAATTGGTCTGTTTCATCACCATTAAAAATATTAATAACACCATAAAAATTCTCTAATTTGTTAATGTCTCTTTTACTTTAAACTCTTCAGTTAAGAACAAAATGATGTTAAACGGATTTGCAAACATTGAGTCATTTTGTTTCGAGTCTTCACTTTAATCAATTGTTAAATAATGTCAACTTTGATTAACATTCCGTTCGGTTATTGTATTTATATTGCAATTTTTTGATAGAATAAAATCTTGATTTTCTTCATTGCGTTAAATTTTTCAGATGATTTGAATTGAATAAGAGAAAAAATGTGTAAAAGCTATTTTTGTAATTACCAAGTTTCTTTAGGTATGTGGTAATGAAAATAATTGTAAAAAGGGTCACAGTTTTTACAGCGGTTAGAGTAGGTTGTTTTGGAACGATATTCATAAATCCTTAATATACCTTTAAAAGCTAAGAATTAAATAAAGCATTCTTTAGATTTATCTTTAATGTCTGTAAAATATTATTTGTAAACAAAATTCAGTTACTACGATGTGAGCGAAAACTAAAATACCATACCCGCTGAATACGATGGTAAGGGTTTCGGCAAAAGAAATCTTATGACTTGAATTGAGTATTTAGCTAACTTCCCTGCTGTGCAGATGGTTATGGGTGTGATAGTCATAAAGAATACAGCACTCACCGATGCGTGAGATTTACTTGCACTTCGTAACACTATATTACGGCACATAACTAAGATTTGCTACAGGAACACGTTTCTCATTGAACGAATTAGATGGCGACATTTAAATACTCAGAAACTTTAAAAGTCAGTGATAATCCGGTAAGTTGTGCCTTGTTTATGGTACAAATTCATTGTGTTATGTACCGATAGCTGAACCTACAGTCCTTGAAAACTAAAACATGTTAGCCGGCAGCTTTTCCAAACTGGAAGTGAATTTGTCAGTTGATATTCACATCATATGGCCAGTTATCAGCCTCATCAAATTTTATGCTCGGTCTCGTTCTGCAGCTAAGGTGCGGTCAACTTGCTTCGTCGCTTACAGAAACACACGAAGCGGTCGTCAATGCAAAATCTATGCTCCGGGAAAGTAAGAAAAACGATGTGAGAAGGAATTAAGAACTATTAATCGTTCGAGGTTAGATATCAAACTTATCCCTCTCCTCATAGCAATTGCAATAGTGCTGGCACAAATAATGATGTACAAATATACATGCGGAAAACCTGCTTCGAAGCTGGAGATAGCTTAATAACATGACAACAAAGATCACAATTTTAGTATTTTTGAAATGGACTGAGACCAGTAGTGGAAATGGAAGAAGTAATAGAGCATAAGAAAAGCTGAGCCGGAACACCCAGCTTGATGTAGACAGAGCCTTAAGAGAACTATGAAACATTCGATACCACTGAAGTTTATGATGGACCTAACGACAAAACATGGACGGCGAAACTTCAAAATTTTGAGTGAGAAGAGTATTTAAACAGAATCTGGTGGCTGCAGAGAGAAATTTCCTTCTCTAATTTTACAGGCAAAAGAAGATTTTCGAAGTTACCATGAGAGAATCAAAACAAAAATATTGATAAGCAGCGGTGAAAGAAACCTAATGAGTAACCTGTGGGTACCCATTATAAAATAGTACCTGCCATCGTACTATCAACAATCAAGAGAGCTGATGGACACATAACCAATAACTGGAGAAACTCAGCAGAGGAGTTATTGAAAGTTCTCTTAGCTGATGACAAGCCGAAAAAGAACAAGCTACACTAGAAAGGAACATGTGGCTGCAAAAAAAAGGAAAACTCCAAGACTGGATGGAATTCAAGCTAAAGTCCACCTGGAACTAGTGATAAAATTAGTCCCCCTGTTATGTAGATTCCTAAACGACTGTCTTTATCGGGAATAGTTACGGAGGTACAGAAATGTGATCTTAATTTTAAACAGATAACATATTAAGGAACTCTTTGTAAAAATATCCTAGTGGTCTGTTTGCTTCTAAATGCGTTTATTAAAATTCAAAAGAAGATCCAGAGAGGAAAAAAAATAAAATAAAAGGTGCTGGGAACTAAAGGGAATGGACCTCAGTCAGTATGGATTTCGAACGGAAATGTAAACAGAGGATGCCATAAATCTCTCAATGGAAACAATAGGTAACAGTATCAAAAAGTGCGTAGAGGGCGCTTTCGTGGGACATTTAGGAGTTTGACAGTCAATTGCGGCGCGCCCTGTTTACTCGGTTGAGAGAGATTCACTGTACAAGGAAGAAGCTATATCTCATTTTCCTGGGTAATGGTAGATATTGGATTGTTTCCTTTAGATGCCACATCTACGGACGCGTCCGTCACGATTGATGAAACTCGTCGACCGAGCGTGGAGCCTGGCTTCGCATTCGAGAGTACGCGGGTTCGAATCTTCGTCCAGCCATCCAGATTTGGGTGTTCCACGGTTTTCCCAAATCATTACAGGTGACTGCTGGGCTGGTTCCTTTAAAATATCATGGCCGAGTTCCTTCCTGTTCCTTGCCCCCAGTCCTTTCTCGGCTCTAATTATCTCTAAGTCGGCAAGGCGTAAAGCCACAGGCAAAAAAGGCGTTGTAAGCAATCTACAATTTCAGTAAATTCTACACTTTCGAGAAAGATAGCATAGGGGGGCAGGAGTAAACTCTCTAAAGATTGCAAAATTGTTAACCTCAGTGCCACAAATATGGGGGTTGGAATTCATACAGAAACTGATACTACAGCGCATCTCAGAACAGAAAAAGGTTTTAAAAGCAATAAAGTAATTCAACACATAATAATAGCCATAAGGCAACATTTAAGAACAGTAAATAATCTTTAGACTTACCGAAGTTAGTGAAATCAGTTTTTTTTTTTTTTTTTGTAACTGCTTTACGTCTCTTTTTAACATCGAGGTCTTTAGAGACGGGAAAGGATGGGGGGCAAGGATGGGGGCAAGGAATGGGAAGGAATTCGGCCATGGCCTTTTGAAGGAAGCATCCCGGCATTTGCCTGGAGTGATTTGGGGAAACAATGGAAAACCTAAATCTGGATGCCCGGACGGGGATTCGAACCGCCGTCCTCCCGAATGCGAGGCGAGAACGGAAATCAGCTTGTTAATAGTTAATGTTCATTTCGAGATAAAATCGATATTTCCATACACTTTTCAACACGGTAAAGAAAGTTTAAAATAACAATAAATTCATAGAAACAGTATTCGGTAGCATTTCATGTGAAATACTCTGTTTAAAGCCGTTTATAATGGTAAAACACTAAATTTTAATTAACCGGCAACTTCCGAAAATTATAATCAACACTTTTAAACACATTTTTAATATAAACAATACATTTTCCTTAACTTTAATCGTTTCTGAATAACATGGTAAACTTTTAAAGCAGTTCTGAGTAGAGGATAAAGTGGGATAGCAATTCTAAAATGACATTGCATCTCTAAATATACGTTAAAAACACAAATAAAATTTTTTACAGCTAAACCAGACACCGTACAGAGTCGGGAATACTTTTAAAACACGTATCCAAGAACAAGGGACATTAAACAAATTTTTATTTCGAGATACGAATTTTACTTTGGATACAATTCATGGAAACATAAGGTTTTCGTGAAACTTTAGACATGGCGACTATTCTGAACCTCGGGTATTCACCACAATTCTAGACGTTGCGGGTGATGTCACGGTGGCACATGGTTTCCGAAAAATATTAATTACGGCAAATCTGTTAACTTTTCGAGGAAATACCAAGAGGGCAAAAGTGCTTAGAACCCCGAGTTCTAAATCCTATTAAAAACTGAAGCCTATGGGAGAGGTAATTTTAGGGAACTATTTTCAGCAAGTCAGATGACGTGCAAGGATATCACGAGCTTATATTAGCAGTGGTGGCGGTTGTTTAGAGCAGTGGCCATCGGGAGGTTAATCGGTTTGGAACTGCGCAACTTGTGTTAGCAAAATTGAAATCTTACCTTGCGCCAGTGACTGAAAGCATGTTTAAGTATACGCCATGATGGACTTAGCTTGGTTACCTAACTTTAAATTACTTTAGGGGTTTTCTGTCTGCTTCCTACGGTGCATAACTTGCTTTCTTCCGGAAAAGTATTTCCGATAGCCCAAAAATCAACTGTATCGAACTTTGTGTTTTAATTTTGGAATATAACAATAGTGAAAAATTCATCAGTGATTTTATTTCTTAGTTTGAACTTATTCCTTGTCTCTCAGAAGATAATTATGAGAGTGGCGACCGATATAATTAACAGCTGATTAAATTCCAAGGGCATTTTCACGGTCTACAATTTGAGAACTTTCAGAAAATCATTTTAGTATGAAGAAGTATAGGAGAAGTAAGTTTGGTAATTAAGGAGTGTTAGACTGATATTAACCCCTATATCAGTCTGACCGCTTACAGCGTCTCAGTCATGAGAACGTCATTAATTTGTGAATTATTACGTTCCAGTCACGCTGCAATCAGTTCAGACAAGCCCAGAAACATAAAGATAGCTGATAATAATGTTCTTTTGATTGCATACGGTAACAAGATTATTGTAAACATGGTTGTGTTTTCAAACAATTCCTACGTTAACTCTAAGATCTAAAATGTCTGCAAATTAATTAGAGAATGTCACCACTGAATTTTCCTTCTAGAAATCTTTTAAGAGATTACCGCTGGTCAAATGGCTATGTGTTACAGTGCAAGATACTAAAGAGCAGAATTTGTCTAGGCTGCTAAGGAATAGGACAAATCTGAGCAGTTATTTCTACTTCATGGAAGCCCTAGAACTCCCTTTTGCCACTAAGGGCAGACATTAGACCAGATGTAGACCTGAATCTCCGATGTTTCTTCGCTACGCGACAGGTGTCATTCATCTTTGGTACGTATGTTTTGCCAGCCATTGCAAACCCTTTACATGCCGGGATATTGACGCTCACAATGGCGGAGCGTAACAAAAATTAGTGGGGTGCTACTTAGAAAATATAGGTCTATCTACTCATGGTTATTGTTAAATCAAAAAGATTGTTATAATAATAAGGCTGAGCTATTATTAAATTTGTGGTTGAATGTCCTCTTTTTATTTTCAAAGTAATAGCTCATGTAAAGACAGCAGTGAATTTCAAGCTATTGAAGCTCACTTACAGTCACAGAAATTGTTGTTATTATTAGTATTTTGATTACTAGGATGCCATTATAAAAAGTTTCTATGAAATATAAAAATAACAATTAAAATAGCCGCCACTATGGTAATCACCTAAATATAATGCTCATGAATGGATGTGAATGGATATAACTGTATGAAAATTCATATCTTCTCAAAAGTAAAGCTAAGACTATGGGGTTCGCTCATTTTATTGAAGTTAAAATTTTATAATTTTTTATGACTTTGCGTCTCTTTGACGACGAGGTCATAAGATGGAGGGAATTCGGCAAAGGCCTTTGGAAGGAACCATCCCAGTATTCAGGAAACCACGGAAAACCGAAATCAGGAATGCCGGACGGGGATTCGAATTCAGGTTCTCGCGAACGGGAGGCCAGAGTGTCACCACTCACCCTCCCTTGGTTGAAATTACATTTATTATATAAGTGAATTTATGAGACTCAGTAATAGTAAATGTGAATCAACTATCAGATACACCTTCTCCAGTATGTGATTGTTATTCAGTTTGCTTCAAGACAACATCAAAGATCTTAATATCGAATGAAAAACAAAATTTTAAATTGTAATATACACAGAGACAACGCCTTTACGAAAACCAATCCTTCGTTTTTCACTACTGTACACTTAAATTTGGGACAAATAAAACATTTTTATAATTAGTAATATAAAATGCGATTATCTATATGTCAAATAGTAACATAATAGAAAAAATAGAGCACCCAACGTGAGTAATAAAGGATAAAGTTCAAAATAATATCTTACTGCAACACAAGATAGGTTCGCTATTTTTTTTTCCACTGGCTTGATTCACCTACTATCTCTTCTACCACCCTTTTTATTCTTCTGTATATTATTCTGGTCAGTAATTTTGAAGCATGCGATAATTCTCACATTTGTCGGCTTGTGTTTTCTTCGGAAGTGTGAAGATAATATTTATATTAAAATCAGTTGGAATTTCTCCACTTTCAGAAATTTTTGATATCAGCTTGAATAATCTTTCGATTCCTTCTTCTCCTAGGGATTTAAAAAGTTCTGCAGGGGTCTAATCAATTCCAACTGTCATGTCATTCGGAGCTTTATTAAATTCTGTATTCAACACAGGATCTCCTAAGTCATCAATGTTGACAACGCCTTCCTTTTCTATTACGCTATTGTTCAAGTCATCCCCATCATACAGTTTCTCAATGTATTCCTTCCATCGGCTATCTCTATCATCTGAACTTAAAAGATGTTTCTCATTGGCAGCTTTAATGTTCACACCTTTTTTATTCATTTCTCCAAAATTCTGTTTGATCTTCCTTTATGCAACATTTACTTATCCACTATCATTTCCTTTTATATTTCTTCACACTTTTCTTCTAGCCTTTTTTCTTTTGCTTTTTTTTCATTTCCTGTTTATTTGATTTCTAAATTGCCTGTATTGCTCTCTTCCTGCTTCGTCCTGAGCATTTTTGTACCTTCTCCTCTGATCCATCAGCTCCAAAATTTATTCTGTGATCCAAGGTTTTCTGGCAGCTTGTTCCCTAAAGCCAAATATTTCTTTACCAGCTCTCATTATTTCAGTCTTTAATGCACTCCATTCGTCCTCGGTTGAGCTCTTTCAGAGTTAAAGTCTACCATTTCGGCAAATTTTTCTGTCGTACTAGATTGTTTCAGTTTTTACGTCAACCGCTGAGCCGTAATTTGATGATAAATTCTTATATAATTCAATGAGGAAGATAGAAAGTAAAAACAAATACACATCTCGCTTAGCTTTAGAGATATCGAAAGTCAAAAATTATTTATAGGTATAGTTTCTTTTCCTTCTGCTTCAAACTGCATTTCAATTTGACCGCAACCGCTAGAAAGAAAACAAAACTCCCTTTGTACATGTCCAGCGTGTAGTGTCTTGCGACTATGGGTTTTTTTTCTTGTCCAGGTTGCATTTCAAACTGTCAACCTCAATTTAGAGATTCAATATCCCAAGGACAAAGCAATATTTTACGTTTCACTTTCAATGTGTCTCATCAAGTTAGATAAGAATCCATCGTCTGGTTTAACGAGAAGTGTAAACGAGATATATATATAAAATCTTTAATTTTGATTTGTTCTGTGGTGTTACATAAGAAAACATCACCACAGTTGAAAGATTTTTCGTAAAAGAGAATTCACATGTTTCCGGTTGGATGAATACTGTTATAGTAGTAAATAGACATGGAATTTTGTTTCCTTGTGAAGAAAGTTTAAATATGTTTTTAAGATCCACGATGGTAATTTCAATATTTCTGAGATACAAAAACTTAACTCAAACGGCAAAAATACTCTGTTAGGCGAGAAATTGGTTCAGGGGCGTGTGCTCAATCGCAATTAAATTAAACTATAAAGCGAGCTTGATGGGTGAACGGTAGCGCTCAAGCCTTGCACTCAGGAACACCTGTATTAAAATCCCCATCCGGCCATCCAGTTTTCGGTTTTACATGGTTTCACAAGCAAAATACTCAGGATGTGACGCATACCTCTTGGGCCCGGAGTTCAACATCAAATTTTTTCCTCACTTAAAAGCTTATATAAATTATCACCAGAACTATCTATATATTAATACACTAAGCGAAAACTTATGTTACATTTTTAAGAATATTGCGAGCACGGAGAAGTGTTAGATTTGGCATAGTTAAAGATTATATGGAGAAGAAGTGAAGGAAGCTAAAATCTATATATAATATGCGTTACTAATACATTAAATTAAGTAAAATTAAACGCTCGCTCACCTACGTAGTTCGCTCAGATGGCTGGTAGATGGCGCAGCTAGCGGCCTTACTTTGTCTACTTTGGTGAAACAAAACAGCCGAAATTAATCTCTGAACTTATATAGAAGCAAGAAGCAACATTTCGAGGGCTGGTAGATAGCGCAATTAGCGGCCAGAATATTTGGCGAACGGAGGATCTTAAAGAAATACAGAAAACTAAAATTATATATAATATATTTTACAAAATTTTGGAATCGATATAAACAGTCAAAGATAATCGATTGCTTCAGTTGTAAATAAGTGCGCAGTTTTTCTCTGGTTTGCGACATGGACTGCGCGGAATGAATTTCCCGTAAACTTTTTACTCTTGGTCCAGGCCGAATTTCAACCTAACCATGATCACTATGACAAAACGAACCTATTTAGGTCGGAATGATCCCTGTACCGATAATTTTTGTGTCATATTTGTAGTGCTGCAAACATTTCGCGGTTGTGGAGCATCCCATATTTCGGCATTTTTAATTTAATTCCTGGTGACTTTTCCGGAAAAGGAGAGTGCTAAACGTGTAGAGGACACTATAAGGAAACAGTTAATCCAAATTTCAACAAGTCAGTAACAGTTATTCACTGGTGGAGAATGTCCCCCCGCCCCACACCCAAAAATATAATAAGCATAGTTAATACATGTTACAAATAGTTCATTAAAATAAAAAATTAATTTGCGAACGTGTGTGTGCGCATGAAATAGGATCAGAGCCAACGTTCTTACGTGAATTCCTCGCATTGAGACACTCTGAGGTCTTTGGTAAAATGAAAGACTCGGATAAAGTAGAGATTAATGTTTGGAGTTATGAAAGGAATACTTTGAAAAGGAATGTAGCGATTCTGCCAGATACTATATGGTCATTTGATTATTTAAAATGTTAAAATTTGGTTAAGTGTCTTTTGATTTTTTAATTTCAGTAATATCATTACAGAGAGTGAGAGAGAGATAAAAAAATAAGGAATACTTATTTGCGTGAAATTCAAAATGATAATAGACCAAATTTAAATAGCGAACACACAAAATGACGAAATTATTTTGATAGATACATTTAAATGCGCATGTTTCATAAAGCTAAAGCAGTTTTCCGGCCTAAATGAACCATCGATAAATACATTTCATCATTTGCTATGGTTAGATTAGAAGCGAAAATTTAGCATACAGTCACGCGTGGAGTGTATCGTTTCAATTTTATAGGTAATGCAGGGAATTACTAAATTATTACTCTTTCATGAAAGAAACTAAACAACATAATGAATTACGGTCGAATTTCGATCGCTGGCCGATCACTAGTATCTATAAAACGAAAACTGGATAAAGTTGTCTTATAAAAACTCGGAAACTACGGAACGGATTTCGATGGAGTATTCACCATTTTAAAGCTTAGAATCTCAATTCAGTTGTTTGGCATGTCTTAGGTTTCAACGTTAAATAACGCAGGAGCATTAAATGAAATTCTGTACGTATGATGACGAATCCCAAAGTTGGAAGGATCAGATGTTGCATACTTCGCACTAAACATACAACTACAACGTCTCTGACTATAGGCTTTAATGAAAGCAATAAGATAACTTTATTTCGAGATATTCAATTTTTAATCGCCATAGATAGACGAAGAAACAACAGATTTTCTTTAAGCACGATCTCTGGACAATGTCTATGGCTATCAGCAATAGTCTTCTGTTCACGATGAGGATAGTCTGGATTCACTTTTGATATTTGTATAAAAGGCTGAATCTGCGGAGTTAAAGTATCTGGCGTTTCGATCAAAAAGTATATTTACTTCGCAATGGAATCGAATGTGAGTTTCCAGCATAATCAATCTTTTTTTAGTAATCTAATAATGCAATTTCTTAACCAAATTAATGAAGCTTGATATACATGAATCTTTTCCGATGAATGAAAATAGTGTACGAGCAAATAAACTTCAACCCACTCGTTTCTCGGTAGGGGGCGGGTGAATCTAGGTTTGCTTTAATTCCGAAAAAAGTTATGAAACTTTGAGCAAATGCTTCTAATAGCGGGAATAAAAATAGGGCACGGATAAATCTACGCCAACTATACCGGGCAACGCCGGGAACTCCGCTAGTAGTATAATAAGATTTTGCATATTAAATAATGTTGTTACAATCTGCCATGGTGAAATTTAAAACAAAATTTTTGAACTGGAAATCCATTACTATAGGCCTAATTCTTTTTGACTGCACTTTTATATGTCATAGTTGCCTAGATTCGTTTGGTTATGCAATGGTAATTTCTTATGTAAATTTAGAAGCTAATTTTAACATTCGTATTGCTTGTTGCATTAGGGATTTGCATCTCGTCGAGGTTATTAGAGCTGACAGACCATTGGGCACAAGGAACTGGAAGGAACTAGGTCATGTCCGTTTGAAGGGAACGTCTTGACATGCTCCTTGAGTGATTTTGAGTAGCCATGAAAATCTGCAAGATTTGACAGGAATCATATCCGTGCCCTGCCAAATTCAAGGTCCGAACTTTATCTGCATTGATTGATAGTGTCTCATACTATAAGTATCATGGATACGATATCAAACTGCAATCTGGAAGCCATTAAAATAGTATAAGCTCGGTGTCGTGTTAATTGTCCATTCTGACATTCTGAGAATATGGTGCCCAAACCATAAGCATTTTTATGGAATTTCCTGCCGTTTTGTTAAAAATAAAAAAAGGCCAAGAAATAATGTCGAAGTGTAATTTGTAAAAGTCTCAAATGCGTTTTTTTTGATTACATACATTGGGTTGTTAATTTACTTCTTTTCACTGTGTGTAAATTTCTGTCTTATACAGAGCGCTGAGGTTTACGAGCATCATCTTGATTTAACGATTTCGCTAGTTGTAATTCAATTTTTATGATCAATTAACAACCACTTAAACATTTACGAGTCGTAAAACTCCAAAACTGGTGGCGTATTTTACTGGTTATTTGCTTTCGCTATCTGTTACTTACAGTTACAGGTTTTTGTGTCAGATTCAGTACGGCAGTAGTGAGCAGTTTCTCCGCGGTTCACTAACATTATTACCTCATTCCTTGACGACTATGCGAGGGCTTTGTATGATGCATATATTAATGTTTATTTCTTTTAAAGGCCCCTTTGTGGATTTTTGCATAGTCATTATCGATTTTGACTAGGTTTTTACTTATGCTGCTTGTAAAAAAGGAATAGAAACTGAAATATGAAAAAAAAAGCTTTTTAATAGTGGCTTTTCTGTTTATAGAGGTTAAGATTCTATGAGTATTAATTATCTTAGTGTCTGTTAGTGTGCTGTTGGTATTACAATGTTGCGATTAATTGAATTTTATTTTTGGTTGCCATTGATTGCAGATCTTTCTGTTGATTCACTGTTCTAGGTGACAATGAAAATTGAATTTTTCAATTTATTTTTATTCATTTATATATATTTTTGTTTAGGATGGCGTCTTTATTTCGAAGCATACTTGAAGCTAACTTCTCGTCTGATCTCACTTTATTTGTTTACACTTCTATCTAGTTTGTTTAATTCCTGTTTATACTGTGTAGTTGACATAGACGACTGTGTACCTTTTCATAATATTATCTTTCATGACGCTTGCGTTCGATAGGCACTGTGTAGTTGCGTCGCGATTACCATTTATTCATCGCAGCTTTCCTTGACGTTTTTTTTGCTTTTTTTGATCTTGATTCTTTTATTCAGTTATGTTAGCAGCCATGCCTGATAACTTACTACGTCATTATGTTCAATAGCTCAGCTACATAATTTTAACTTTCTAAGCATCTTTCATTGATTAACTTATGTCAATCTTAACAGATCTTGATTGTATTTCATTCATGGATATATATATTGACAGCAAACATTGAGTTTAATGTATATATCAATGTACAGCAGTTGCGCGTCAAATTAAATTGACGTCCACGAATGACGTTTTATATTCCTCAGATACTATTTTGAAGTTTCACACTCCGGTATTATGATACTGATTGCAACAAACTGTTGCCGATGTTGCTGTTTACCAATGTTTCATTTAATTTAATTTGATGCGATTGGACGCTCGCTCCAATGGCAATTTCCCTACACATCCATTTTTCACCATTCCTTTTTCATCCTATTTTTTCCCTTCGAAAAAATCTGGAGACATGGCCGAGTCGAATCAACGGTGGCACTGCCTACCCTTTAACAGAAGCATTTCGGGCCATTTTTGTGCCATAATATCTTAATTGGATAAAGCTACATGTCTCAGATTGCTATTATACACAGATATCAGCAAACCTACTAAACACATTACATTTTGTCTCCTTCATGTTCTTAGTTTAGATTTTATTCAAATACAAATTTAACAGGTGTGGTAACTCACTAAAAATTCCAGAGTACTTCCCAAAGTGGTGGAAAGCTGAAATTTGGTACACAGACAAGGTTTTATCATCAAATTATAACAAAATTCTATAACCGATGAACTTTTATGTATTTGCCCTTCATTTACCGCAAACGTGAAATCTTTTTTGTCCTAATATCTTAACATACTACAGATTTCCATTTTAAACGTCTTAATTTTTATTTTGTTCTTTCCTTACTTTGGATATTACTTACATTGAACTTTTTTTTTAACCATCTACGACAACCAGTAATAAAAATTTTACATTGCTTCCCGTGGTCATAGCAACAAGTAAATTGGTACAAATTTATAGCTTCACACCGAATTATAAGAAAAGTCAAGAATGAAGTCTCTTAACTTTTTATTTCTAAACTGCCATGAGAGTTGGCCCTACTTTTTATAAGAACCCAGTATATCTGCAGTAGCTAATACCTGCTCTCACCCAAATTGATAGTCTTGATCGATATTTACTTTTTAAAGGAAGAAAAATTATGTGGTTAACATTTACAATGAATTTGTTATTTGTGTGAATATGCTGAAAAATGTCATTAAGTTGATCTGAGTGCGCCTTGTGGCGAGCAGCACCACGTTGCCGAAACAATGCACTAAGTGTACTGCGGGACACGTACCCACAGCAAAACAGAAATGATTGTGCATCACTAATTAGTACAAAGCTCTTCCGGTGTCAAAAGACACCCAATTTTAAAATACTTACCACAGTGTCATTACACTAGAGTGCAGACATTAGCAAGTGGTAGTGAGGTGAAACAGGTGACTGACGATTCATGTTGTCCAGTGTACGAGGTACGTGACCTTAGTTTTTATAAAAATGTTAATATCATATTTTCATATATGTCAGATACTTACGATTGTATAAATTTACTATCATATTTGCGTTTAAAGGACAAAGAGAGTGAACCAAGGGATTGCTTTGGATTGCTGTTTCATACGGATAGAGGTAGAAAAATAAAGACGATCGGATGTTGGAAGGATGACTGAAAATGATGGGCTGGGATAGCCTGCTGACGTACGACGTATAGAAGTACTATTGTATTAATGTTGCGCATTTTTCAATGATGGCAAAAAAAGATAAGTACTCGATAATTACTATAGAATCGTAAAACTTGAAAAAACATGTGAAGTTTTCATTTTCTCTTTTTGAATTCATTTTTAACAAAACTTAAAAAAAGATTGATATGTAGGCTATTCTTACATTATTTGTTTTCTTATTAATTGTACTACATCATTCAATAGTGTCCCCAAGAAACACTTTTTTTCTAACTGTGACACACGTCCGACTGAATTCATTCTTATAAATGTCACGTACCATCAAACGATAAATAATTAAATAAATAACCACGTAAATAGTGCCAGATTTTCTTCAATTCCAATTGGTATTTGAGCGTCGTCGATAAAATAACAGATTATATTATGCTGTGAATATCCGCTCGAGTCACTCGGAAATAATGCATAAATCTTTTGAGAATTCTCTTGTTACTGCAAAAGCCAGATGAGAGTTTCTTCTCTTCATATATTCACTTTTCCATAGTTTTATCTAACTCAACTTCTGATAAAGTAATAACAATTTTCCAAGTTCGGCATCCCAGTCTAATTCAGAAATCAAAAATCGAGTTTTTGCATCGTCATGTTTTTGGTTACGCTTTCTTGTAGGTTTCTCGCACAACACAACAATGCTTTGTAAACTGCCGCACGAAACTGCGCTCTAATATGCGCGGGCAACTGCCGGACGTAGTTCCTGTTTTCGTGCTGCCCTGACCTGCTCTGCGCTGCCCCTACTGCGCTACGCAGCTCAATGTGCGCCCCGGGTAAGGGGGAATTTCACAGTATTATACGCTGTACTCTTATCAGTGACGTACGCAGTCGAAAAGAGTGAGCAGGACTTCTCGTAAAACTGTTGAGCATCTCTAACGGAATGCATATCAAACCGAACTGCAGCAGCAGACTATTGTATTTCAGCAGTAATGTGATCGTTTTGTGTCAACTTCCGGGTCATTGACGTTTTTACGTTTATATATAATTACATGTCATTTATGTACTACCAATTATTACACACACACACACACACACACACACACACACACACACATATATATATATATATATATATATATATAGTGTGTGTGTGTGTGTGTGTGTGTGTTTCGAAACGCATATTCCTTTCCATATGTGTAACAGGAAGCTGTGTGCTTAAGTTCGGTGTCACTTATGTATATACTTGATTCGACAGGATGCTGTGTACTAACGCTTCGGATTTTTTCACATAATGTTATGTGTTTACGTTTAGTGTTGTTTCGTGTTAGCATTTTCAAAGTTTTGCTGTTTCAATACTTCGTTGTGGCTTAATACAGCATCCATTGGGTTCTTACGAATGAATGGGAACAGAGTAAAGTCTGCATTGAGGAACCACACTGACATTACCCCAAACTAATTTGGGAAAACCAGGGAAATTCAACAAGTAGGTTGATACACAAGTATTTCAGCACTTCGAAATCATATTTTTGTCAATGCCTCCTCTTATATTTTTCAAGCATACGAGTCACTTTGTTAATTATTTTTAATACTAAAGTACTTTTTTGGGATCTATCTGGAAACAAACGATATGTAAGAACGTTTCCTACAGTTACAGGTGTGCTTTTTTAATGAGTAACCAAGCAAGCTGTTCGATAACTAGTACCACAATCTAGGTTTTGCATTTCCCAATTATCGCAAAACCACTCCAGGAAAATGTAAAAATGTGTTATTTTTTAGAACTGCTCATAATCAAGTATCGTTCCTTTTCACTGTCAGAAAACTTACCTTGATCTAGCTCTCGACGAGCAGTAATAAATGTATTGATTTGGTCTACTTAAGAAGTCTCTGTGCTCTTTCCGACAGTCTTGAGAATAATCTTGTTTCTGTTGTGGTCCCCAGAACAGGATTGAGACTGTTTTATCTACACAAATGTGAACATTGTCGTTGTGCAGGTTGTTTAAAAATTTTGCTAATTATCGGGATCTATCTGAGTACAAACGGTACGCCATAACGTTTCCTACAGTTACAGAAATATCTAAAGCATACCTTTTAAAATCAACCATAACAAAAGTGTTAACAAGTCTGTAAAAGAACTAGAGTAAAATAATGTCTTTTATATATTTTTCCAAATTTTTAGTTGAAAATATAGGAGGGACGTGGTGAACGAATTGTTTTGTAAAAGGAAAAATAAAATATAGCACACTCGTCACTCGTATAGTGGCGTATGGCCCATGACAAGAGGGGGTTGGTTCTGCAAGAGATGGCAACACCGTTGGACGACGCGGGGGTGGATTTGCGTGGCCTGCACGCCGGTACTTACCTGCAGGGACTGGAAGAGGCAACACGTGGTGGCATAACGGCAGGACTGATTATACAGAGGAGTAGTGTCGTGGTAAAGCAAGGTTTGTGGCATCAATCTTCACATCAAAGAACGGTCATATGTGTTTTCCTTTCCTTGTGAGCACTGCATTACTGATGGTTTTGATTACAACCAGAAGCGGCCCCGTCGTTAATACCACACAGATTTGCTCTAACTGAGATTAGCCGGTGCAGCAAAAAAAAAATGATATATTGTTCTTTGGGGGCTCATGTTTTCCATTTTGATTTAATTAAATGTCTATTTGTAATCTTTTGTTACAGGTCTTTTGTGGGAATTTAATCTCATTTTATGATTATAGTAATTTTTTCATCTTGGTGTTAATGTTAATGTGAGGATAAAATAAATTTAGTCTAATATTCAGCGTCTTCAAACAATAAGAATTTATTGGATTAAATTGTGCGTGGTGGTGTAACGGATAGCGTTCTGGCCTCGCATTCTGGAGGACGGCGGTTCGAATCCCCGTCCGGGCATCCAGATTTGGGTTTTCCATGGTTTCCCAAATCACTCCAGGCAAATGCCGGGATGCTTCCTTAAAAAGGCCATGGCCGAATTCCTTCCCATTCCTTGCCCCCATCCTTTCCCGTCTCTAAAGACCTCGCTGTTGAGAGACATAAAGCAGTTAAAAAAAAATTACATGATGTAAAGTTTTAGTTTACAAATCAACCCTTTATTAAAAGAACTATATAAAAAAGGTATTCAATAAATAAATAAGAAAATTATTGTAAGACCGGTAGGTAACACAATATTAAAATAATCTAAACATGATTGTAAAATCTCATTTTATGAGTCTTAGAGACAGCATCTCTTTCAACTTCACCACAGGTTTGTCGTACTAGGGGTGTTAGTGGCTGCTATGAATGCAAGATGATTTTATGTACTGTAATGTATATATAGCAGATGCGCAACACAGTGATAAGACTCGTAACGAATGGCCGATCAGAAGTTATGTTTTAAAATCAACAAAATCCAATGATGCCAATCCTATATTGAATACTGAAAATGGGAGCTATATGGTGAAGCATCCTGTAATGTAAGTTTCAATGCGGCTGGAAGCTCGAGAATGTTTTAGTAATAATTCTGATCTGTTACTGTCACCTGTGTGTTGTGGGTCATTTCTTCTACTGCAAGGGTTTTTTTTATCTAATTTTAATCGCGGTGGAACACTTGCTCCGGTTTCAATTTCCCTACATCCCAAATAAACCTTTCTCGTGGCTGAACCAACCGGTAAACGTGGAATTTAAATCACGTAACGTCTTGACATAGGTCATATGTTCAAGCAGAACACTCAAAAAATTCCAGGCCACAACAGGATTTCAATCAGAGATCCCGAATTGTTTATTTTCCATCGTACGCGTTTCACCTCGATTTCCGAAGCAAATTCAGCAGTTATTGTGTGACGTATATTTCTTTATCTATACTTAATTGTGAAACAGTATGATATAAAATTGATATTATTTTAGTTACAGGTATTTCTATTTCATATTTGTTCCATTTCATCGACAGTGCTCTATCTGTAGTGTACTTTTTAACTGGAGTATGTCTGAATCTTTTCCAAGTTTCTCTTCAGTATTAATTTTAACAAGGCTACACCACACAGAATGCTAACTAAGTATAGAATAGCCTGATACGGCAATATGGAAAGCCGCCGGATACGTATGCTGTTACATCAAGGTTTTGGTTAAGAGACTTATTGGTGATATTTGTAAAGATGATGACGTACTGGCTGCGGTACCAGGGTGGTATGCAGCGCTACACGCACACTAACACAGCCACCCACACTTACAATAACGTTTACAAACACTATCACACTAGGGAACGCAACGCTAAACCACCCCACTTCATCTCACAGACGTTCCCATGATGACCTAAACACCAGGACACGGCAAAGCGGTCGTAAAAAAGCTGTAGCGTTGTATACCCTCCTCAGTTACACCTAATCATTCCCACTATATCTGTTCAGCTCACTGTTGGCGAAATAACTGGATCATCTTTCGAAGAAGCGGTAATTGCGCCTATCAAATTAATGACCAAGCGAAAAAGGGGAAATGGACGGATTGTATTCAGATTCAGTAAGGCCTCAAAGGAGTGTTTTAGAACCTACCTGAGGAATAATTACCATAACTTTAAGTTAACAAAGGACACCGTTGAAGAGATGTGGCATCGATTTATACATATAGTCAGGGAAGGTGTGGAAGTACATATACCGAAGCGGAAAATAAATGGGGAGAATGATCCACCGAGGTACACATGCGAAGTCAAAAGATTACTATAAAAACAAAGAAGGATACACGTACACTACAGAAGGAAGAGGTCTCGCAGCGATTTAGAAACCTTGGCTGAGTTAAGAGGACGTGTGAAGGATGTGATGCGTGAGGCCTTCAACGATTCTCATTCAAACACTCTCTCTAAGAGTCTCGCAGAAAACCCAAAGAAATTTTGGTCGTATGTTCGAAAAGTCAGTTGTACCAACAGCAATATTCCAGCACTAGTTCGTGAAGGGTCCGAGGTTATTGAAAGCCGCGATAAAGCTAACGTACTAAATACTGTATTCAAAAATTCATTTACTGACGAAAATAAGGATAGCATTCCCGTTTTCCCACGTCGTGTCGAGTTGGAGATGGAATCATTACGAATAGATACTGCAGGTATCATAAATCAATTAGAGCTCCTAAAGTGGGGAAAAGCACCTGGCCCGGATGGTATTCCAGTAAGAGTATTTTCAGAGTATTCGGCGGAAATCGGGCCATTTCTGTCTGATATATTCAGTAAACCGCTAGAAGAGCGTAAAGTACCGTCAGACTGGAAAATAGCGCAAGTAACTCCGATTTTCAAGAAAGGTGATCGAAACGATCCTGGAAACTACCGTCCCATATCTATATTTTTTTTTTTTTAGATTTTCAGAAAGTCTTTGACTCTGTGCCACACAACCGCCTTTTAGCGAAGCTACGAGCTTACGGTATATCGGATCAGCTTTGTGAATGGATAAAGGATTTTCTAAATGGTCGATCGCAGTATGTCGTTGTTGAAAGAGAAAGTTCTTCTAATCTAGATGTTACATCGGGTGTACCTCAAGGAAGTGTAATAGGACCACTTCTTTTCTTAATTTTTATAAACGATCTTGGAGACAAAGTGAAAAGCCTTTTTAGATTGTTTGCTGATGATGCGGTTATTTATAGGGAAGTAAGGAATTTGGCCGATTGTTTAGTAATTCAGAGTGATGCGGATGTTATTTTGGCATGGTTCGCTGAGTGGCAACTCACACTAAATTGTAAAAAGTGTAAGACAATGAGCATAACTAACAAAAAGAATCCGATTGCTCAGAAATACGAGGTAAACAGTTCAGTTATTGATATGGTCGATTCTATAAAATATTTGGGAGTAACAGTACAAAGGAACATGAAATGGGACTTACATATTAATACGTTGGCAGGTAGAGCTAATTCTAGGCTGCGGTTCCTAGGTCGAATTTTGAAAAATTGTAATGAACAAACAAAGGAGATAGCGTACAAATCTCTTGTGCGTCCACATTTGGACTATTGTTGTGCCATCTGGGATCCGTTTCGTAAGGGGCTGATTGAGAGTACAGAGAAAGTACAGAAAAGAGCCGCTCGATTCGTGACCGCTTGCTACAGTCCTTATAAAAGCGTTACAGAACTGATTAGTAGACTAGGCTGGGAGTATCTGGTAGATAGACGACGCACGTTTCGTATAAACTTATTGGTAAACATGCGTATTCCCACTTTCAGTTACGAGTGTAGTGAAATACTTCGTCCACCAACCTATTAGAGATAAAATTAGTGAAATAAGGTGCCGCACTGATTCTTATATGAATTCTTTTTTCCTCGTACCATTAGGGATTGGAATGCACAACAAAGAGATTAGGTTTGGTGCTGAGCACCCTCTGCCACCCACAGTTTTTTGAATTGCTGAGTATATATGTAGATGTAGATGTAGAAGAAGTCATCGAGGCATTCGCAACTGATTACGCCTTAACGATCTGATTACTTCACGGATGCTGACAAAAATTATATGAATTGAGACGACAGCTAAGGTATCACCGACAGAACAGAAAGAAAGGGAACACCACCATGGGAACAGTACAATCAGTATAATGTAGCCCTTACATTACTTACTGCTGAATATAAAAACGTAACATACGGCAGTTCACTATGCTGTTAGAGTAACATAAATAAGATGTGGCACCAGGTACAAACAAACATTCTGAACGCTGTACACTTTCATGTTGTCGCTAGTGTATCAGAAGAGATCTGGCAATGTTGTCGTTTACTTCCATAAAATATTTCTCCAAACAACTATGCGTTGGCAAATCAGTGACTATTATATTGTCTGTGTCTGTTAGGGCTGTTGATAAAATATCGATATTTTTTTTAAAAAATATCTATATTTATGAGTGATATTTTTTAGGACGATATATCGATATATCGATATTGAAATCTGGATATCGGAGTCCGATATTTTTAAAAAATAAGTGGTTATTTTCCGTTTTCCTCGTAGAATATTCCAAGTTGTTATTGGAGGGAAAACGATTACCTGTGTTGCACATGAAATACATTTTCATAGATAGAATTTTAAGAAACAATGAAGGATACGAGCACATGGAGAAGTAGGGCCGCCGTAAGCGGGCATGCAAGGCAGCATATTATGTAGCGGGCGACCTTTTTTTTTAGCTCAACAGCTGCTTCGGGCGGTCGGCGGCGACACTGGGGATGGCAACAACGGGGGCGGCAATCTCAGAGTTTTTTTGACCCGTTTCGGAAATTTCCTAAATCCACCACTGGCAGTAGTTGGACAGGAGGCGGCATAATCGCTATTGCACACGGGCGCTCAAACAGCTAGCGGCGGGCCTGTGGAGAAGTAAAAAACGAAGGTAAAAAACTCATTCAATATTCATTAGAATTCTTGTCTGGACATTTTGAAAAGTTTTTAAAATTCGTCTTCAATCAATGCAAAAGTATTAGCATTAAGAAACTAATCGTAATGTACCAGGTATGGGTAGGGTTGCCAGATAGCCGGAAAATCCGGGAATGTCCCGGAATTTTGTGTCTGATCTCGTGTTAAGGAATTATGCGTTACTGTCCCGGAATTTCCGTATACTAGTTTTTTTCTCAAACTCAGTTCACCACGGTGGTCATGAGGCCAAGCCAAGTATCCCATGCTTGCAGCGGGAGGATGGAATGTCCCTTAAATCAGAGGAATTGAAACTGACAGGAAAATACTCTTTGAATTTTCTGGGACTTTGAAAATTCTAGATGCAGTTAACATTAACTCCCTTTATACAGAGTTCACATATCTGAAACGTGTTTTTCAGGTCCTTCCAAAAGACTTTCCAAACGATAAAATCTGGGCCAATTTCTTTAGAACAAGCGTTTTTAATGATTTTGAATATTTTTTAAAAAATAGTTGGTTTTGTTTTGTCAATTCCAACAAGCAATGACTTTTACGAGACAAGTTTTAGCCCGTTGAATAATTTATGAAATAGGAGCGAAACAGAACGTTCATGGATTCGATCAAGGCTGAACTGCAAACTCAATCAATTTTGAAGACTCTTGCTGAGAAATTTTATCAGTTTTGCAAAGCAGTGACGGAGAAATATTTATGAAAATGGAAAAATCTAGTAATAAATATTTTAAAAGTAGATGGTTAAGATCTAGTTTGATTGATGTTGATGTTGATTTTGATTTAGCAAAAGATAGATGATAATTTTTTGTTATTTGTTGATTTTCTGCCTAATTTTAATTAAGGAGCCTAACAGAAGTGTTCAGTTTTGGTTTAATATTTTTGAGATTTTGATTGATAATACCCGATGTTGATTTTGAACCAAAGTAAAAAATTCCTAACGAGGTGGTCAATTTTTGTTTTAAGTTTATTATTTTTCCTTTTGATTCATAATACCTGATGTTGACTTTCTACCATAGTTTAATTAATAAAGTTAAAAGAGGTGCTATATATACGTTAGATAGCATATTTACCGAAAATAGATTTTTTTATTAATTTGCATTTTTGTTCACTCTTTAAACATACCGCAAAAATACTTTTTAGACCCAGAAATGTCCCGGAAATTATAAGCCTGTATCTGGCACTCCACAGTTAAATATTTCGCGCGAATTGGATACGCTTCTTGTTCCATACCTACATAAGAATTGAGCTCCAAAATTATGTCACAGCCAGTTTTGTTATATCACTTACGAATTTATTAAGATAAGAAATTGAAAAAAAGAATCTACCACTTTTGGATTGCCTTTACAAAGTGCTATGCTAAAAACTTATTATTATAGATTGGTGCCTTTAAAAAACAATTTGTTAACGCCAAGGGAACTGCCTTGACAGTAGTGGCTCTAGGATTTTTCCAAGCCGGGGAAAAACTGAGATTGCCGCCTCTTCAAACATTGTTGCCAGCCAGACCCCGAGAATCGCCTCCTTGATTGTTGGCCAAACGCATTGATGTCGCCACTTTAACTGTTTGCCAAACGCATTGTTGGACACGATTTTATCGCCCAGAGCAAGTACCGCGGTTTGCTCCCACCCCTCGCCCTAAATCCTGCATTCAACCTAGAATCTCAGCTTTAAAAAATTGTATTATGGTAAAGCGTTACCCATTTGCGAAGCAATATCAAAGAAGGGGAAATTTTCAATTAATGTAGGGAGTTCTCCATTCATAGTAGAAGAAACAACGGGAAAAACATGAGTTCATGCTCGTGAAAAGTATGTCCAATGAAGTTTCTGACATGAGTTTTGGTGCAAAATTTTACTTCATTCACCACCTTAGTTTGGAATTTTTTTGGATCTGAAACTCTTTTAAATAACTATGACGTTCTCTCATCATAATTCTATGCAACATCCAGTTGTCCTAGAAAATGGTAATTTGGTACACATACTTGGCTTCATCCCCATAGTATAAGAAAAGTTCCTGTGTTTTTTCAATACCAATCTAAAAGCTGAAACGTCTTAGAGAAAATTTGTAGGTTAATTGCTTTCTTCTTTGATGAGGCTATATGGCTTGAATTTCAGTTTTGCACAAAGATCAGGAGCATAAAAAACACAATTAATTTTACTTTGTTACTACATTTAATTTGGAAGATATTGGTAGTCCTCCACCGATGGTAACAATGCAGACACGGCGAAGCTCGCACAGAACGAATCGGACTCGAGCCCGTTGTTTTACATGAGCGTGCGTTGTCGAGGAAAGTATTTTGACATGAAAATTGGATGTAAGCAGGAATATTGATAAATTCAGATACATAATCTTTGCTAAGGTGCAAACATTTGGTCCAAAAAAGTAAGAAGACTCAGAACAAGCTATCAACCTACAAAAAGAAATTAAATTCGATATAAAACAATACTTGTAAAAAAAGTGACTTGGTCATCATGCAAACTCTGATAATAGAACATCAACCTAAATAAATGCCTCTACAATGTTGCATTATTGAGCTTTTAAACTCACAAAAGCCAAGATTTCCCTCGATGCTCTTTTTGGATTCACAAGTCTTCGAGTAAATCATAAACATTCTGCCTTTCCTTTTAGTAAAGTAGTAGTATAATGGCTAAATCACAATTTAAAAAAAAGATTTATCCGTAACATCATGTAAAACTATTTTTTTCAGAAAATCAAAACTTGATTCAGAAATTATCATTAAATAGCCACAAGACTTCGCCCTTTTTTAAAATGATTTGTTTTTGTAATATTGTTTTTATATAATAGGGTCGATATATCGATATATCGATACTTCTTCTTCGATATATCGAATCCGATATAAATATTTTTTAAAATATCGATATATCGAAAATCCGATATTTTTTAAAATATCAACAGCCCTAGTGTCTGTGACAGGAAGGACCACCAATTATGATTTGCTTCCTGGTAGCTATTGAATAGACTGTAATGGACTGCGAGAGATCAGCCGAAAATAAGTCCATGGCATCGGAGTGATCATCAACAGTCAGTATCAACTGGAAAAAATCTACAACCAAATCAAAATGTACATTAAATGAAAATAATCAAATTTGAACCGATTACATATCGCAGAAATACCAATCCATCGTAATATAGTAAAAAGCAGTACATTCAGACTCAGAGTTTTAAGCTGCTCAGCTCCATTTTCAGAAACTAATAAAGCCCTTCTTCCTCTTAAGTAAATTAATACTTAAGTCTACAGGGAAGAATCATGTTGGAGTCAAGAATTCAAGTTCTTTGCAATGTAAAATGACAAAAAACAAAAGTCTTTTAATTTTGTAATTTCCATTTGTGTAATTTCGGTAACATTGCATCGATTATTATGAAATCTCACAGCAAGATGTATTCTACTCACCGCAAGACAGATGCTTGGAAGAAAAGTATCACATAAAAAACCATTCTTGTAAAAATAGGCCAAGTCTCGTGCTTTTGTAGTGACAAAAATTTATGGGATCTTATTCTGAGTGCTTGTGTAGTGACAAAACGTTATGTGATCTTGTCCTGAGTCAAGTCTACATTTTGCCGTGTGCATTCAAACTTTCTGAAACAGAATGGTTTTTCTCAGTGTTAAGGATCATTTGATTAGAATTTTAAAAAATCTGGAGAAAGCGATTTCACATTAGGGTTAGATGAGTGCTAGATATATGGAAATTTACGAGTTTCAGACTTTTCTTAAAATGTGGGTGTAAAATTTTATCTATGCACTAAATTTGAGGATTCTACGACAGGAAGAAGTACCTTAGAGTTTTCATGATCATTAGTGATTGAGTGACAAAATCGGTGAAATTTGCCAACGAATAAGATTCGAACTAAGAACAGCAACGAAATAGAATTTAGTGTGTTTGCTAAGATTGCTGATATCTATGTATATAATACATATCTGATACATGTAGTATCAATACGACCAAGGAAATTGAGGTAAAAAAATGGCCCGAATCGCTTCGAGAGAAGGGTAGGCTGACCCCCGGTGACTTAACTCGGCGGGAGCACTGCCGTGCACCCAGAAAAAAAGTAAAGTATCTCCCAATCCGAAAATAAGACTTTTTTTACATTCACTATATTGTTTCTTAACGTTGATACGTACATTCAAAATATAGAAACTATGGAACCCCGTGATATCCGAATCCGATGCGCACTTCTCGAATTTTTATTTTTTTCAGTTAGGAATTGTACGATTTCTAATTTAATTGCGATGTAGCACATGCACCGTTATCCATTTATCTCCTTTCCCATTCCTTTTTTATTTTTAAAATTTATTGGTTGCAATAACATCACTAAATTAAATTTTCCCTTTACGAATTCTGGTTTTAAATTCTTTCAGTGTTTCAGATTTCCTATGGTTACTACTCCCAATCCCTCACTCTCTTACATACAAAGGAAAATATTCTCATGAATTATGCCTGAAAGTGTTAAAGTACGTGAATTAAAGAGGAAAGTCACGGGTGTAACTGCAGGGTCATCTTGTGGAACGATACTTAGCATTCGCGTAGCAGCTGTATCGACTTCGGTGGGAGCAACGATTAAAAGACGTGAAATAAATAATAGCGTGCATGACACTAAAAAGAAAAGTATGAAATTGTAATTGAAAATGATAGATTAAGTTGTAAGAATAGCGAAAATCAACTTCGTTTGGTTGATGAGAGATAAAAATATATTTTTTTTAATAAAATAAAACTGCGAAAAAGCAGCCGTTAGTCACATAACGCGAAACACCAATCAGAGGGCGTGGCGTACGTCTCAGCACACACCAGCTTTCCTCAGTGTATTTAACGTCTGTCGACAACCTGCGCGCCTTATATCTCTTGCGTTAAGTCATTCCATTTCTTAGTTCTGGATACCAATCCATAATATTTGCAATTGAAGCTGGATTCGTCAAATCAAACAGCGCTAATTTGCCCAAAATTGATGTGACGTTGTTGAAACTTTTTTTCGCATAAACAGTGAGCAACCATTCTTCGGGGCAGTACAGCAATATTCAGATGAGATATATTAATGATGGCTAAGTATATCTAAATATATCAAACTGTAACTGTATTTGTATTAGCCAATGGATACTTAAAAACAAGAAATAATTAAGTAAATAGCAGAGATTATTAATGATAAACAGCGCAGTTCCAAAAATTTCTGGCATGTTTTGGTAAGAATTACCAATTTGCTAGAGATATGAACTTATTCATTTAAATTATGTATCAGATCGTATAGACGACGTCTGACTAATTTCAGGAGGTTATAAAGACTTTTATGGGAGCATACGGTTCTGAACTTCGAAAGTGATCATTCGTTTTTGAATATTCTTTAAAGTTTACCACAGAAAAAATACTAAGGTATACAATTTATTGAGCATGATAGAATATTAAGTAAAAGCTTACATCACAGCGGTCTTTTAAACAAATAAGTTGGGTTCCGCCGTACAAGTTTTAGACACTTTTTCCGCGCATTTTCCTTGTTTCTAACGTAAATAAACATTTTCTATGGTGTTTTAATCGCTGTATTTTCACACCGAGGCACTACACAAGAGTTGAGAACTGTATAACTAATTTAATGGACAAAACAAGTAAACCGCCGCTTTGTTTACAGCGGCATCAACTGTGCCGTGACTTCACAAGGGACGAAATGACAGTTGCAAGCGTTTTGGCTCCAATATTCAAATGATCATATAAAAATGTTGTGTTTTCCCTTTTTTAAAAGAATATGTAATTTTTGGCAATAACAGAAGCATGTCTACAATGCTGGCTATTTCCCTAAACATTTTAAACCTAGTTTCATTTTCACACCGCCTATCGCATTGATTAATCGCAAACAATCAAAATCAGTGCAAAATATGGGAAGAATACTGCAATTGGAGCACTACAAAAAAGATCCTCCACGAAAAAGAGATATCTTTTAGTTTCAAACATTGATCTAGTAATTAGAAAGAACTTTTTATAACTCTATGTGTGGAACACAGCACTTTATTGTAGCAAAACATGGACTTTAGGAATACCAAAAAGAAAGAAAATTGAAGCATTTGGAATGTGGTGCTACAGAAGAATGCTGAAAATTAAGTGGACCGATAAATTAAGAAATGAACGAGTTTTCGAAATGATGGGTGAGTAAAAAAGTTTATAAAAAGAAGAGACAGAATGGTAGGTCATATTTGAGACATGCTAGATTGGTTAATTTGTTAGTGCAGGGAACAGTCCAAGGTAATAACTATAGAGGAAGACAGAGATTAGAATATATGAAGCAGATAATTCAGGATGTGGGTTGTGAGGGATATGTAGAGATGAAGAGGTTAGCACAAGACAGGAATGGAGGATTGCATCAAATCAGTCTAAAAACTGATGACAGCAAAAAAAATAGCTATTGGTAGGCAATGGTCGTTCAGTGAGGAGACTTTTGGATTCTGATCAACAAGCTAAAACAAGTAAGATCTGCAGGTAGAGTTGTCAGCTTTCATATCCGTTCATAAAAACGGAAATAACGATTTACGTCTACCCTGCAGTTATCTAAGAGTAGGAAGATCAGTTACGCGCTCTTGGTCGTGAGGCTGCGTTGTGTTTGGAGCGCTGCGTGTTTTGTAAGAGATGGCGTAATAGTGGGCCCGCCCGTGGAGGCCTCGCGTGCCGTGTTCAGGGCCGAGGCCACGGTCAAGGCAGGTCACACGCCGCCAAACCACGGGCAGCGCCTTCCACTATGAGCCATGGAAAACTACCAAATTAAAAAACTGCCTACCGTATACACAACAATTTTTAAAAAAATCGGCGTTGTAGGCCATTTTTCCGCAGTTACTCAGTGAATTAAATGATAAAATAACGCCAATGCACCTGTTTTTGTATGCTATAATGACGTACACGTTTCGCTTGTCATTGAGGCATCATCAGCGAAGAATCTATTTTAAAATTTTACATTGATTTTACGAAATTATTATATGAGGTTTGACATAATTCTAAATTGAAACATTTTCTGATTACTTACAACTTACTATTTACATTTGTGGTTTCCAGCTTCGTAACCACACATCTCTGCTTTTTCTCCAACGCATGTTTCCGCTAAAGCCATTTGTCTAGGCTGCTGCATACTGGATGTAAACATTGCGTCTAACACTATTCGCTTGTTTACGGTCGCCATCTTGTTTTCTTAATGTCAAGGTGGTGGTGCACTGACAGCGCCAGTTATGAAATTGCGTGGGAGAGTGATGTTTTGCTATTTTGTTTCCAATTTTATGTATAGTGTGTGAGTGTATGTATCTGCTAGGATTATTTATTTATTGTTCTTATTGTAGTTTCCTTTCTGTAGGGTAAATGTATTTTTACTAGTTTTAACAGCGTTAGGTTTATGTGGTCATTCAGTATCTGCTTGCTTACAACTATCAAAACTCAGGCATTTATCAACTGACATATCAAAATTGTGAGATAATGTACCGTACGCAGGACAGACAAGAAAACAGTTTAAAACCAGATTCAAAAAACACGCGAGGGCACTTAAGTACAGCAACCACTACACATTCGCGGACCATCTAATAGAAAATGATCACTTACCAATAGACATTAACAGAAGACATACAAATCCTCACAATCACTTACACGACACCCTCGCTCTACAAGAAAACTATCAAGTTCAAAAAGCAATAAAAATTGCAATCAGGTACTGAATGACCACATAAACCTAACAAACCAAACGCTGTTAAAACTGGTAAACATACATTAACCCTACAGAAAAGAAGATACAGTAAGGACAATAAATAAATAAACTTAACAGATACGTGAACTCACACACTAATACAAAAATGGAAACAAAATAGCAAAACATCACTCTCCCACGCAATTTCAAAACTGGCGCTGTCATCCCACAACCACCTGACATTTAGAAAACAAGATGGCCACAGTAAACAAGCGAATAGTAATATACGCAATGTCTACATCCAGTTTGCAGCAATCAAGACAAATGGCTTTAGCGGAAACATGCTCTGGAGAAAAAGCAGAGATGTGTGGTTACTAACCAGGAAACCACTAATGTAAATAGTAAGTTGTAAGTAATCAGAAAATGTTTCAATTTAGAATTATGTCAAACATCATATAATAAGTTTGTAAACTCAATGTAAAATTTTAAAATATATTCGTCGCTGATGATGCCTCGTCGGCATTGAAGCATACAAAAACAGTTGTATTGGCGTTATTTTATCATTTAATTTTAAAGATTAAAAAAAATCTATACAAAGCTAATCGCCATAAAATCACCAACAGCATCACAAGAAGAAGATTTTGATATTTTTTAATGCTACAGAAGAATATCAGTTCCTTCCTGAATACAGTTTCAACTTCTTCAGTTTATTTCTTATTTTTAAGAGAGACGACACAGCAACGATCCAATGACTGATAGGGTTTCTCTAAGTTTTCGATTCGGTACTAAGTTACTACTGTGTTATATGTAAGAGAGCATCTAAGAGCTTTATCAAGGAAAAATTTGAGATTTTTTTAGATTATTAAGAGGAAGAAACGTTATAATCGTAGCGGTAATTTAATCGTAGCAACAGGAATATCATATTCGGGGCTACAAAATATGAGAATCTAAGCAGGTCATGCAGGCTCTCTTTGATTCCATGCCACAGCTTCTAGAGGCTCTTATTGTATCAAGTGGAAGTATCTCACCGTACTGAATTCTCACGGTCAAAGTGTATGCAGTCAAAGTAAATGTGCCATGAAATCTATTAGAGATGTTTTACAGAGGATAATAGTTAATCAAAATCAGTTTCCGAGAGAATGACCTCGCTGCAAAATGTTTCTTTGCCCCTAAAACAAAAAAGTGACATTGCTTTATCACCTTAATCAGCCAAAAGATATCAGGAAAGTTGTATAAGATCCTGAACCTTATTGATCCCCATCAAAAAATTTGTACACTCGCCAGTTGATTTCAGAATTTTAAGATTTCGTAAGAAGCCACTTTTAGCTAGTGCTGATAAATTCCAGCTGCTGGTATTGCAACTTGCTAGCTTTGCTTCTTGATTTTTTTTTTCCAACTGCTTTACGTCTCTAAACAGCGAGGTCTTTAGAGACGGGAAAGGATGGGGGGCAAGGAATGGGAAGGAATTCGGCCATGGCATTTTTAAGGAACCATCCCGGCATTTGCCTGGAGTGATTTGGGAAACAATGGAAAACCCAAATCTGGATGCCCGGACGGGGATTCGAACCGCCGTCCTCCCGAATGCGAGGCCAGAACGTTAACCGTTACACCACCACGCTCGTTTTGCTTCTTGAGTTAACAGGTTTTCAGTTTAGGCGATACGAGTTTTTAATGCAAAAGTAAGAAGAACAAAATGTTTCTACCAAGTTGCGACATTCTCACAAACCCCTAATATTTTTTTGTTGTTATTAATTTTATTATTATTATTATTTGCTTTGCTTATTGATAAGTACAATTAATATTTGTAAGTTGATTTGTATTATTATTGGATTTCCATAGATTGTAGATTTTTCTAATATTGGAGAAGCATTATATTATTACTTTAAGTTAGTATTGTAGAATCTTTGACTCGCAACAGCTGAGCGATTAGTCAGTGTTCGTTGGAGGTTGCAGTGTAACCATGGCAGGGTGCGAGGAAGTGGTTTTTGAACGCCGAACAGTACACATTGTCTGGGCACAAGAATAATTTTATGTGTAACTTATATTTTTTTATATGAAGTGTATGCAGTGTACCTCTGGCGCAGGGGCTGATCCAAGGGGGGGGGGGGATTATGGGGCTCAACCCCCCCCATAAAAGCATCTAGGTCACTCCGGATGATTTCGTAATTTTGGGGACCTTTTTTTGGCTCTTCTGTTCTTATAAAGGCGGCAATATTGGCATGATATTTTCTGCAGTCGACCCTCCCCCCCTCCTATAAGGCCTACCTTCGCCCAAGTCAAGCCCCCCCCCCCCAAACCAAAATCCCGGATCCGCCATTGCTCTGGCGTCTAATTATTTACGCAAGTAACTTAATAAGTTTAGTGATATTTCATTGGAGGCACTTTTATCATTTCTTTAATTAAACCAATGTACCTCTTGTTTGGTAACAGTAAGTGATTATCTTCAACTAAATCAGAAAAATGAGCGTGCAAATTACATGTGTTGAGAGATGGAAACTGGGACGTTTCCGTCGAAAAGCATGCTATGTTACAATTAGTGTGAAACTGTTAATAAATCTTATGTTTTGTCGGTAGCTGTTGGATCATTTTCGGCAGCTAATTTATCCACACTAATTGGGTGGTTAGCTCATAAAGTAAAGAAAATTTAAGCTAGAGACCAATGCTTATAAGGAATGACAATGTGTTTTCTGTTAGTAGAAAATCCATATAAATATTATTTAAAAAACCACTCTTGGTTTATAGTTGCAAAAATCCATGAGGACTTACTGTTTTTGAAGGATAGAAGGATACTTCACAAAGTGTGTGCCATTCTACAAGATACTTGGATTTCAGGACATAACTTAAAATCCTAGCCGTACTGTAAACAGTGGCGTAGCTAGGTCAACAAGGGCCCCGGTGCAAAAAATTTATTTTGGGCCCTCAGGCCAGACGGGCGACCTTTTTTTTTGCTTTGTGTGCTGGTAGGGGCCCTCTGAACTGAGGATGGGGGCCCTTGAATTGTTCTTTAAGGACCCCTGAGCAGTGGTTGGGGCCCCCCCTGAGCACCGAGGGCCCTTAGTGCGGGGCTCTTGTGTTCTCCAGTCGCCAGTTTGCCGTGAAGGCTCGTGGGCCCTCTAAACTGCGCTTGAGGGCCTCTAGAGGTGCGCTTAGGGGCCCCTTGAGGTATGCTTGGGGGCCCCCTGAGCGTGAGGGCCCCGGTGCACTGCACCGCCTAGCCTCATAGTAGCTACGCCCCTGACTGTAAACTCCTTCACAAATGGACGTGATTAATGTGCCCTTTAAAATTCTTGTCCTGTATACAGCGATGATGGACATTTTCGAAGCATAGGTGAAGATAAAAAAAGAAAAAAAATTGGAAACTCTGTTTCTCAGGAGTACACCTTTTATTTAACTTAATAACTGGATAGTTATTTATGTAGGGGAAGATGGAGGGAAGCAACTTCCTGTGAAAGAATATTTTAAAAACTTCATAATAAGACAGGATCTTTAAAACACTGTAATTGAGTTTCGTACAAATGTGGTATGGGAAAAGATAGATGTGGTCTAATACTCCTTACTGTGATTGTAATACTCGGGATGCCGTCGTTGTTTGTAAGACACTTTGGATCTGAAGTGTAGGTCAGTGTGAGTGAATCTGACACAATGAATTTAGCGAAAGAAAAAATTCTAGATTGCATGAGATGCACACGAAGGAAAGGCGTTCCCTCAAGGTTGAATTATGAATCCTCTCTCGACGAAGCAGATATGCGAATCTTTAAATTGATATTTTTAATGGAGTTTCTTGAATCCAACGGCACGACTTGGTGCTATAGACATCAGGCTATCTGTCTGCCCAAAAGGAAGTCGACTAGGAAAAGGAACTGGCAGGATTTTGGACATGGTATTTAATAGGAACCATCCCGGTATTCGCCTGGAGTGATTTCGGGAAACCATAGAAAACCGGAATCAGTATGGCTTACTAACACGGCACAAAAGCCACCGCCACCACAAAGGTGGTTCAGGGTGCAGGGATCAGCCCAACCGAAATGGAACAGCCTCCCCCTCCCCCCCCCCAAGAAGAACAGGAGTTACTTCATCAGTATTCATCCCAATACTAAAATTTTAACGATACAAGAAACATTGGCATGGCGCTTAGGCAAGGATTATACCTCTTTAAATAGAGCTGAAACCAACATTAAAATAATTGAGGATTGTAATTCGAACAGTGAGGGAATCGATAAAGTTCCAGAGATATTCACTGTTTTATGTTTAAAGAAGAAAAAAAAACGTTAAGAGAATAATATCAATCCCTGTTTCTTCTTCGCGACACTAAAGATTTCCCATCAACCACAACCAAGATTTAAGTTGATGGTTAGCATCTACAGCAGCAGTTAGAAGAAGGATGTACCCAGCTAATGACCTAAAGTCACAATATTCCATTTAATTACGATCTGGCAGGACGTTTTGCCAGTGTGTGCTGTAAGTTCCAATTAAATGAAAAATCTTACTTAGCCAACAGTTCTTAGCTATTCTGTATCCTTTTAAACATAGACGCTCTTAAATTACCGTTATTAACATAGATAATCTTAGTGCAATTTCGTTTCTGCGACGTTTTCGAGGCACATGTTTTCGTACCAATGGACACCTACAGAGTGCTTCAAACCAAAGCCCTTTGTGGTGTGCAGTGATGCCTAACCGCACGCAGTAACAGTCCTCGGGGAGTCTGTTATATGTTTACGGACTTCTAGAATAAAAAGACCGTTGTCACTTCCGGAAGATTTAAGATTTGCTTCACATGTAGTTTTTATATTGAGAAGTATAAATGAAAATTATATTTCTTGTGTAATTCACATTTATTTTAGTCGCTAGGCCTTCTAAACGTAGTAAGCAGTATTTTTCTGAATTCTTTCTGATTTAAATGAACATTTTGAAACCTAAATTTTCCTAGTCTCTACCTTCACATACAGGCTCATTCCAAGAAAGCCTGCTATCCACAGCTGTCTGAAAGTTTTATACTTCAATATTTCTACTGTACTTAAAATACCAAGATTTCCGTTTAATTTTCGTTCGAAGAGAATATGTTACAAATAAACCAAAGTTCTGCTTCTTGTAATGTCGGAACTGCCAAGTTTTTAACTATCACAATTCATTAACAATTGAGATATCAGTGTGATATCTAGTTTTAAAACCTAGATCATTAATCACTATCAAAAAATGTGTAGAATCCAGCAAAAGACATAGTAGAAAGCCCTGACTGACTATTACAATCAGCGAATTTTGAATGTTAAAGAATTTCAAAGATACTGGTTCAATAGAATCAGCCATAGTTTTTCTTGACAACTACAGGTATGCTATATTCTTTACTTACATGTGTATATTGTTAGGAGCTAACTTCTCTGCTTATTGCAAGAGGAGATATATAAGGCAATTATCTCGTTCTGTTGTGAATAAAAAGTCCGTAACTATTTGCACGAATGAAATTTAAAGATCTAAATGATAAAACCGCTGATGACGCTTGCTTGGCACCGTGCCAGCTGACTGTTCTGTATGTTTCCAGTGACCCTAATGACAGAGGGCAGGAAAGTTCCGGCGCTCGTCAATCACTGAGGTCGTTGGTTTTGGCAGCGCGCGCCCTATGAGTAGCGTCTGATAGCCCAGACGGCACGCAGTGACGGGCTCTGGCTGCATATCAGTCGCCTACTACTGTATCAGTCACTCTACAACCATATTTGGGTTTTTGTAAGAATTGTGTCATACTTAGCCGTTACATGGCAGTCGTAGTTTAAGTTAAGCTACTAATTTTCGGCCCACTACCCCTCGTATGGTGCGAGGATTATTGTGGCGCCAGTGAACACATCACAGACGATTCAAAACTGTTAACCACTCATTTCATGCCTCAAAATAGGAAGCGTTTATTTTGCTTCTGTTAAAGATTTATACAATATCTAGTTCGCCACCCAGCGTTTGTAAAATTTAACAAGATCTCGCATTTCAGTATGGTGTCTTTCAGCGGATCTCCCGATAACATGGACTAGAAGCCTTTCATTGGTTGTTTGCGGGTTGCTGTTGCCGATAAAGTTTTACTTACACCTTGGCCTATATTTTCTGTATACGAAGGTGAGTCAAATGAAAACCTTAAATATTTTTTTAAATATTATTTATTGTGCAGAAGTGGTACAAAGCTGTATCGCTTTTCAACATAATCTCCCCCACGCTCAATGCAAGTCCTCCAGCTCTTACAAAGTGCATAAATTACTTTAGAAAAAAATTCTTTTGGTAGTCCGCGCAACCACTCATGCACCGCATGGCGTACCTCTTCATCAGAACGAAATTTCTTTCCTCCCATTGCCTCTGTGAGTGGTCCAAACATATGGAAATCACTTGGGGCAAGGTCTGGTGAGTATGGTGGATGAGGAAGACATTCAAAATGCAGGTCTGTGATTGTTGCAACTGTTGTACGGGCAGTGTGGGGCCTTGCATTGTCATGTTGCAAAAGGACACCTGATGACAGCAATCTACGTCGCTTTGATTTGATTGCAGCCCGAAGATGATTTTTTAGGAGATCTGTGTATGATGCACTGGTGACAGTGGTCCCTCTAGGCATGTAATGCTCCAAAATGACGCCTTTTTCATCCCAAAAGAGAGTCAGCATAACCTTCCCTGCTGATGGTTCTGTTCGAAACTTCTTTGGTTTTGGTGATGAGGAATGGCACAATTCCTTGCTCGCTCTCTTGGTTTCCGGTTGGTGGAAGTGAACCCAGGTTTCATCCCCAGTAATGATTCTTGCAAGGAATCCATCACCTTCTCGTACAAAACGCCGAAGAAGTTCTTCACAAACATCAACACGTCGTTCTCTCATTTCAGGAGTCAGCTGCCGTGGTACCCATCTTGCAGACAATTTGTGAAACTGGAGCACATCATGCACAATGTGGTGTGCTGAACCATGACTAATCTTTAAACATGCTGCAATGTCATTCAGTGTCACTCGGCGGTTTTCCATCATTATGGCTTCAACTGCTGCAATGTTCTGTGGAGTCACAACTCGTTGTGCCTGACCTGGACGAGGAGCATCTTCCACTGAAGTCACACCATTTGCGAACTTCCTACTCCATTCGTAGACTTGCTGCTGTGACAAACATGCATCACCATACTGAACCTTCATTCTTCGATGAATTTCAATAGGTTTCACATCTTCACTACTCAAAAACCGAATAACAGAACGCTGTTCTTCCCTGGTGCAAGTCTCAAGTGGGGCAGCCATCTTTATACTGATACTGCGATGGTATTTGTGCATCTCCACTATGCTGCCACCTACAGGCCATTCTACACGCTGCTTGTAGCACGCTTACTAATTTACAGGATAACGGCGCGAAAATTCGATTTTTTATTACAAATTTAAGGTTTTCATTTGACTCACCCTCGTAATGTCAGTAAGTGATCAATAGAATTCACTGATTAATGGTACTAACCAGCATAGTTGTTGAACGATTTTTCAATAGTTGCATTAATTGCTGCCACACCTTCGATAATTTACCGTTTTCCGACCTATTGCTTCTGCAAAAGCTGCAAACGAAATGTTGGTTGAGAAGCCGGGATGTCACCACTGTTTGGTTGTGAACTCAGCATTGCTCTCTTTCCTCAAGTCGTATTTTACGCTAGTTAACAACTTTTCCATCACTGTATCCATTCTAAAATAAGTAACTTAGTACTTACGGCAGATTTGAGGTTGTACTGTGATGGGAACTTTACAGAATGACACACAACTCGGGTATTCGAAAAAAACACTCAGAAGACTTTCAAAACAATGATAATAATGCGCCCATATGACACACAGCCAAAAAGGTTCTCTCCTGAAGAATATCATCAAACATCTTCCCTGGCCAGCACAATTGTCAGATCTCAACATAATTGAACCGTTGTGGGGTGTTTCAGAGCAGAGAATAAAGAGCAGATTTCCACCTCCAGCATCATTGAAGCAATTGGCGGATTCTTTGGTACAAGAAAATGGGACAATATTCCATTGGCAACTATTCAGTCACTCTACAACTCTATTCCGAGAAGAACGGTAGCTGTTCTACAAGCAAAAGGTGGCCCAACACCATATTAACAAATCAATAGTATGTAAATGTCAGATGTTCATGTTATTTTGACCCAACATTATACGTTTTCCTTATTATTAGTGTACCTGGTTTAATCTTTTTGCTTTACTAACCTTTCCTGTTAGTATTAAAGATTAACATTTCTTTATTATTCTTCACTAAAAAAATAAACAAATAAAAACTCCACTTAGTTTTTATTTTTAAATTCCTTTAATTTTAATACTTCTTTGCGCACAGATATAATTCACAGTTTATATAAACGTACGTCTGCCGTGCATACCGCTTTCATCTCTTTTTCCAAAGATCATTTTCCTGTACTGTTTATCGTCCAGAGATTTTCATGTACCTTGTTCATCTGGTAATTGGATTTCTTTGACATAATACTTAAGAAATAATAATAACACGATATAAAGCACTTTTAACTACATACACATATAATCAGCTTAACATTAATCAGATACAAAATAGTGAATTGAAAATACCACTGTCAATAACAAATTACCACAGAAATAACATAAAAAAGAAACATTAATTACTAAACCTAAGAGACTGTGTATCCTTACACCGGCTGCATTATAAATCTATCTATATAGGAATCAACATCACACAGAATTGGCTTTCCACAAGTGTTGAAGCAGAAACAGGCAGCTTACTTTACCCAATTTCGTTTCCAAGACAAGCACGTCAACCGTATGACCAGTTTCCTGTTTACTGCCGTTATCATCGCAGGTCTATCAGCTGATAAGATTTACATTTCGCGAAATTATCACGCCCCTCATCTTGGGTGCGGAGTCCACCACTGTAACTTGGAAGAGTACCGCTGTACTTCTAGTACAAATTTGTTCCAAGCATCTTCGATATGTTTCCAAATTTACAGCGTGGCTTTATTCGTGATGTAACAAGCTAAGCGTCGTAAATAAATTTAATTTTATTCTATAACTTTTCCATGAGAGGCATTTATACGAGATCATATAACAAGATTTTCAGTACTGGCAGTGAAGAGATAAGCATATTGTCTGACGTGTCTGGCATTTGTAAGCAGCACAATTTGACAAGTACATTACTTATCGAAGGTAAATCTATATATGGAAATATTGATATTTATTATTATTTTTTAAGATATTAATCGATATTTAATTTTGAATATCTGCGTCGGTACTTTTAAAAATAAGTTATAATTTTTGTTTATCTGACAGGTGTTGTCAAGTTTTTTTTGGCTGGGAGGGGAAAGGCCAAAAGAAATCCTTATGCTAGACATACAATGAAATTATTAATAAATGGAATTTTAAGAAACAATAATAGCATATACGAGTGGAGGCTTTCTCGGCGTTGTATATAGATGAAATGCTCTCGGGAAACTAACAAGTGAGAACGTTTGTATAGCACGACGCTTCGGCAGTCATACACCCTGCCACCATGGTCAAGTGACTGCTGTTAATACTTTTTCTATCCTGGCTTATCAGATAAAATTTAAACAAAGTTTAAAACACTCAGTCAATGCTTCTAATCTCTATGATCTGAGCAACAAGCAGCAAGGCCAAATGTAATTTAGTTGTATTCTGCTGAGGTCTGTGACACTTCGGCTACAAGAAAGGGATACCTTCAGGTGTTTACGTCAAATTAGAGAGCCAAAGGATTGCACACATCAGGTGAAATCAGACAGATATTGCTGCAAATACCTACGACAAACCCCTAACCACGCTATTCATCGTATTTTACTAGCTAAATTTTCTCACGGATCAGTATTTTGATTTACCATTGCTACGTTAATATTTTATTTGCGAAAGTTTTAATGGGTCCTCTAGTTTGTCTAAAAAAGACGTACGGTATTCATGTTAACACTTGTGGTAGTAACTGCGACAACTGCCTTCCCCAGTATTTTTCTGAAGTATATTGTTCATCTTACGGATCGAATTGGGAAATATCGGTTACCTGTGAAAAATTTCACACCAAGAATATCCTTTCTTCTTCTTGAGATGGTTGTAGTAGAGTATGTGTGCTGCAGCTCACAGTGACACTAATCCGCCTCGGACGTGTGTGACGATTCTCACACCACTCCGTCGTTGAAAGCCCTGATGAAGGTCCCAGGTTGGGCGCCGAAACGTCGGTAGTAATAAATCGATAAAAGCACCTCGAATACCGAAAAAGTAAGTGGAATGTTTCATTAATATGACGCCTGCTAAAAGTGTAAAATGTTGTATATATCATTGTTTGCTAATATGGAGTCCTACCATCTAGGAGAGATTCTGCCATCGTTTCTAGTTCTGCTGTTACGATGTTCACTGAAGAAATTAATTTGAATTATCTCGCAGTTGTTTCTTTTTTTAGGTAGTGTCAATAAATTAACATGAAACAACATATCGAAAAAAAATCATCTGTTCAATAATTTAAAAGATTACTCCGCTATGCGAGGAACTGCAATAGTTGGTTTTCAGTTTTTTCGATAATGGATAATATCGGCAATGGTTTAAAATTCTTTTAATGTACTAAAGTAAATTTTTTTTCTACTTGTTGTTTTGTAACTCGTCAACATCGATGTCATTAGAGGCGGGATAGGACTGGAGGCAAGGAAAGGGATGGTATTCGGCCATGGCCTTTTTGAATGAATCATCCCGGTATTCGCTTGGAGTGATTTAGAGAAACCATGGAAAACTTATATCTGAATGTCCAGTCGGGGATTCCAATCCACGTCCTGAGAAATGAGGTGACCCAAGCGTTATCGTTCACCCGCCAGTATTGATTTGTTGTAACAGCGCGTGTAGTTTGGTTTGATGTGCCCTGCTTTTAGACGTCACTTTTGGTTGTCTTCTTTTAATAGGATATACCATTAGCGGATTGCTCTTTCAAATAAATTCATAAACTCCGACCACTTCAGTGATACCTTTTTTTAGCAAGCAATGTTTTATAAACTGCGGAAGAGATTCTTGACCTCACTTATAATAGTGCCGCTAGCAGTACAGTACAGAGTGTATTGCGATTGGTAATTATACTGCTCATTAAAAAATAATAAGTTGTAATGTAAAGGAGAACGTACTATAGCATTATGTAAGGATGTCACCACAGTTTGTTGGCAGCCTATGCTGATGCTTGAACTTTTTGCACGAACTACGTCACTGGCGCAGTGTCACACACTCCTGTTAATCAAGACTATGATTGTTGACATCATTGTGTGGCAAGATCAGTCAGCTTTAAAACTACCGCCAACAAACAGGGCAAAGAATTGAATACGGAGATTGTTCATGTCGCAAAAGTGTTATTTTTGCTTAGATAACCCACATCCCATAAATAAAAATCTGACAGTGGATACATGACGTACTCGTTGCAACGTTATTGCCTCACCTTGGGCAAGCAGACATATGTCAACCGGACAAATGTCAAACAAGAATGGGTCCTTTACTTTAGGATGTCTTAATCAGTTATACGTCTTTCGTCATGATGAGGCATCAGTTACACAGCACAGTTCTATAAATCGTTGGGCGCAATTACTTTTTCATTTTTGCTCTGGTATCTGCAATGCTACCTTCCCATAGGCATTTTTAAGCTCGTGAATATCATGTACGCTAAAAATGCTTAACTCAGTTCATAATCCGAAGAATTATTGGATCCTCCAGAAGAATGCATAAATTCCTGAGTGTCGCAGGTAGTAAGACTATTTTCTTTCCTCTGGGACGTACCCTTTAACGTGGGCTCCAAATCACGGAATAATCGCAGAATACTGCACGTATACAAAGCAAGCTTTGGCAGAGGTAGAGGTCAGGATAGAGACCTGCAATACTAACGTCCCCTGCAGGGAATCAACAGGTATGAAAGCGGGTACGGCGCCATTAAGCTGTTGCGCTCACCTTGTATCTACACCTGCTGAAACGAAAGTACGAATTAGTTACAGCGGGGTCGATCAACACTAGGATTCGGATCTGTAAGACAAGTCATATTTTTTTCCTGTCCCTTCTTTTTGAGCTGCAATGCTGAATAAAACACTAAATGAACGTTTCTGATTGTATTTAAACGTATTTTATGTAGCATATAAATCCATATCCAGGCTATTTTCATAGTATTGGTCATATTACGATAATATTTATGGTCATATGGTCATATTTTGAGTAAAAAAACTGGTAACTTTTTAATAGTACCGGGAATTCACTAGAAGTTGAGAGTAAATTGATATAATTGAAATGTACTCGTTTTATACATTGGAGGGAAAAACAAAAATTAATTGTCAATGAACTGGCCAGAACTCACCAGTCAATTATTTTATTTTTTTTTGTAACTGCTTTACGTCTCTTTTTAACATCGAGGTATTTAGAGACGAGAAAGAATGGGGGGCAAGGATGGGGGCAAGGAATGGGAAGGAATTCGGCCATGACCTTTTGAAGGAAGCATCCCGGCATTTGCCTGGAGTGATTTGGGGATACCATGGAAAACCCAAATCTGGATGCCCGGACGGGGATTCGAACCGCCGTCCTCCCGAATGCGAGGCGAGAACGCTAACCGTTACACCGCCCCGCTCGGTCCACCAGTCAAGAATTAAAGTTATACATTATTATTTTCACTATCTGTACTTCATTACTCCGCCCGTCTTTTAATTACCATATGGTGCAGTAAGTTCAGGGAAGCAAATTATGCTGTCTTCATGAAAGCGACACTACTAGATAAAATAAACGATGTATAATTGAGAATGTTTTGATGTATAGAAAATTTAAATGTTTAGTTATATTTGTTATATTTAACTATTTTTAAGGTCACATATGCATGCATATTTCACTATTATTTTATCATAAAGATTTGAACCCTGATATTCACCATAGGACCATCGGCTCCTTTTGTACGATTTCGTGTAGAACTGTTGTATTGTTTGGAGTCATCACAATTAAATGAAATATCGTATGATTTTCTGTAGCCTTCTTCAAAGGAGCTTGTACTGAATGGGCAAACGTTCTTTCGTGGGAGAAAACGCCCTTAGTTAGACAGACCATCGCAGGAGTTAGCTCAGTATCTCCAGCCTCTCACAGCGACCACTCGTGGGCTCGATTTGAAGTCTCTGAAACAGTCATTCATATTACTAGAAAGTTCATTTTTTTCTTTGGTGGCGCTATGCACCACGCTGTCATTCATACGGCGAAATCATATGGTGCGCTATTCTCCAAGACTTTTCCCACCTGCGCAAAAACATGCACGGCGTTATTGGTGGTCGTGACGTCTCCGAGTATGCAGCGCGCTTAGGCGCACTCAGCCGGAATGGTCGACTCACCAATCTTCGGCTTTCCCGCAGTCCTGCCCACTGTCTGCAAACAGCAATCCATAATACGAGAAACTTCCAAATCATTACGTGTTATATAATTGATTGTCCTTGGTAATAACACTCTAGTTTAAATTAACTTGGACTCACGGAAGTTTCAGACGCCTGCTGAGCTGTTATATATCTCCTCATTTTGTCTCTTAGTAATATTTTCGTATTAATTTGAATAATACCTCTTTCTAAGCTGCACTCTTTTTCTCTTCGTTAAACAGACGTTTTTAATTGCCTTCACCCTTGCTAGACTCTATTCTCAGTTCACATGCCGAAGGTTGTTTGGATCTTCCAGAAGAAGGCATACTAGGCCTATGTGTTAAAGGTATGCCGGGCAGTCTTTGCCCGGGACCTATGGTTTAACGTGAACCCCGAATAACGGAGCATCTTCCCGTATCACACATGATCGAAGCTTAGACGAAAAGAATTACTAGCCACTGCATGATTCGAACGCAGGAGCCTGAATTTGAGGGTAAGCGCTTTGATAATCGAGTTAGCAGACCGCTCTTTTCTCGGGTTAGAGCATACTATCAGTTGATTACCTCAAACACTTTCTGAATATTATCTTCCTTTCAACTAACTTATCATTCATAACAGAGTATTCGGACAAATTTGCAAACGACGTTTGTTTTGCGCGCTGAGTGATGATCACTTCTGGCTACTCGTTATTAGTGTAAGACAATCGCGATCTGTCCCTCTGAAAATAGACGACGACCTCTGATTTAAATGTTACAAATTACAGCACTACACATTGCTTAGTGAAAGTTTTGGCTGTTGTAAAAAAAAAAAAATATAAACTGTTTAAATTTACAATTAATTCTGCTTTTAATTTTTATCTTTAGTTACCAGTTAAGAACAAGAAATAAAATACGTAACACTTGATAAACTGTGTAATTCGCTATCATCATTTTTTGAAACGATTGATGACTGTTCGCACGCAAATCGTTTCATTTATGATCTTCCCAGCATGTAGAGGCCAGTTTGAAGGAGGTTACAGATTTTGCAAGTGATATCTTCCCGGATGTCGGGAACAAGAAGCATCATATGCCACACTTCACTGCTCTGAGCTCATTTGTGATGGTCGATGATGACTGTTGTCGGTCCTGTTGCTTGCGGGAGTACTTGGTGGGTGGGCGTCAGGAGAAGATAAGTACTTACATCACTGATTGTTGGCGGCGGGAGAAACCGTATAGTGTGTTAAGCAACCTGTCTATACATCGATAGTACAGCGAGAAGAGACTTCACTGAAACTGACCCACTACTAGCCCTGCTCTAACCCGCCTCCCTCAACCCTTTCTTTATTAGTGTTAAGCAGCCACTGAAAACACTGTGGAATAGAGGTGTGCACATCTACCTCTCATTTGACTATACCTATTGGCACATAATCATGCGTTTTAAATATTTGAAAGGCATCTCGCCATCCTAAAATATGCTGTCTACAAACATTTTTGCCTTTTTTTAAAATATAATTTGATCTTAAAGTCATGTACATGATGTACTATTCTAACCGAAATTATTTTCCTTTAAAGCTAAATTTGTACAGTTTCTTAACTACTTCTTCTGAAGGAGGAATATAACATCCGTACTATTGTTCACACAATCAGGATTTTTAGAATGTCATTACTTCCACAAGGGCAGTCAGTGTGAATTTTCATACGGTTACGATTGGAGGACGAAATATTGATTAGATTTGTTGTTAGGGGGCCTCAAAACTTCCTTAGTTTTCATGCTATGACATGCTATAAAGCGGGCCAACATTTTATCTCTGCTGGCAAACGCTGTTGATTTTCCCGTACGAATACATTTTTTTTTTTTTTTTTTTTTGGTAATGGCATTTGGCAACGGAGGCCATACAGCCAGCTCAATGTAATTATTAAAGTTTTTCAGTGTATAAGTCGTCATACAGTATATATATTGTATTTTTCCAATGCATGGACGCCACAGGACGGACAGGACATTCACACAGACACACAACACTTAACATCCATGCCCGCGGCCGGATTCGAACCGGCGGCCTTCGGCACGCGGAGCTAGCACTCTAGCCCCTACGCTACCGAGGCCGGCTACGAATACATGTTAAACACTCCGCGGGAAGTGAGGTGTTCCACTTAAACCGGTCACGTTTGATATGCTGCTGGTGATATAACAGACTTACGTTGCTAGCCAACCGGCACACAGAAGTGTCAAATGATTGAGTCATTTCGCTCCTTTCCTTAGGTGGTTAATGAACTCATCTCGGTGTTTCTCTAAGGGCGCAAAACTTCGCCACCTTTGTTCTAGCGCTATTCACATAACATGTTGCTATGAGACAATTTGATGCTTTATAACACGTACAGGTACAACGTACTGCACCTAACACTTCATTCCGGGTATGTAATCAGCATATATCACAGTGTCAGGCGGTTTCAATATAGACCAATGTTACTATCTTCCCAAGTTTGCGTCTCAAAAACAACACTTTACACGCAAAAATAAATTTACGCGTAACATACAGATGGAGACTTGTGCTTCTTTTTTATTTAATTGTGATGCCTCTGCGACAGTCTCTCTACTGACGTACTTGCATAATTCATGAATTTATATCTTAAATTGTTTCAGTGTTTCATTAAAATTGTTCAGACCGAGCGTGGTGGGTGAGCGGTTAAAGTTATGGTCTCGCATTCGGGAGGACGCCGGTTCGAATTCCCGTACATGCATCCTGATTTGGGTTTTCCATGGTTTCCCCCTATTCACTCCAGGTCACTGCCGGGATACTTCCTTCAAAACGTCATGGCCTAATTCCTTCGCGTCCCCAGTCCCAAACCGCCTCTAATGACCTCGACGTCGACGAGGCGTAAAGCCATAAGTGAAAAAAAATTCAGAATTCCCTGGTAAATTCCACAACCTTACCTACAATACAGAATTTCTCCATTCCTTTATGCATGAAATCAAATGCTAGTTTGTGGTCATTGAAAATCCTTCCCTTCTACCAATATCCATCAAGAGCTCATTGCCCATATATGTGTTACACACATCCACCACTCTCTTCACACGCCTCCTATCCTCAAGTAACTCCTAACGCAGGGGCTCATTTATCACATATATTACTGATTGTGTTCGGTTATAATTTTCACGAACTAATATCGTTTTCAACCACTCAAATTCCTATACTATAATAAGAATAATTCTGTGTGGCCGTAATGGCCTGGAGACAGGGTTTATACTGGCTGCGCAGTGCGCCCACGTCGTAGCCTCCTTAAAATGACCCGGTAGTCCTACCGGGTACAGGGGACGTAGAACCCGAACCACGGAAGCGATCTGACATACTTCAGATTACACATCGAGCTGTTCCAGAGGTGAAGGTACGGTTAAGGGCATATGCATTCCCTCACTACCCTCTCTAGTAAAAACAGCATTTCGAAACAACTCCTATCAAACATTATGTCAAAATGTGTACACGTTACACCTTCAACAAGCAATTCTTCCTTCACCAAATAATCCCAAGAAATCTTTATTATTCTACCTTGTTGACTCTTTATGGCATTTAGTATCTTCATTTCATTTTCCCATAGCCGTCTGGATGTCTCGTCAATCCTTTCTCATTTGAATCATATTATACAACTTTATGTCACCTGCAAACAACTACCGGCTGTAAACCACCAACATAATCATATCATCCCGTTAGTTTTCAAATACAGGTATAGAAAACTCTAGATGCGTCAATTAAAAGTCATTCTCCAACTATAACATTTTTCATAAAAGTCTCTTTTCCCTTCAATTAATTCCTTGCTTAATTGTTTTTGTTGTTCCATACTATTTTGCTGTCTCATAATTCTACCAGCTGTACTCGTGAACTCGTCTCCGTGTAATTTAAGATTTGTGTTGGTAAGTCACTGTTATTTTATCAAATAAACGTTAGTTATTTAGGAAGAAGCAAAGGAGAAACCCTGCCTTCCCCCTTTCTTGAATAGACTCGCATCCTTTTAAATTTAGGTCCAACGTAAATGTTTAAAAACGCGTTTTTGCACATCGATTCTTTTCACCAGCCCTTGACATTGCCACTACTTGGGAATATTTCATTGTTATGGATTACCCACAGGCACAATTCATTATTGGTCGAACCTGGCGTGTGTAGTAGTGGATTGCTTTGTTTGTATATCTATAAATTATATTATATTAAATCTGTAAGTAAATCACAAAGTCATTAAATCATATGTTTTACGGTTTAAACACATCGTCACAGCTTACAAAAAGCTAATGTTGCCATTTGTTTTTGTTTCTTACTTTTTTTGTACTTATGGCTTTACGCCTCATTGACGTCGAAGTCATTAGAGGCGGGATAGGATTGGGGACAAGGAACGGGAAGGAATTCGGCCATGGCCTTTTGTTGGAAGCATCCCGGCATTCGCCTGAATGATTTGGAGAACCGTGGAAAACCCAAATCGGGATGCCCGGAAATGGATTCGAACTGGCGTCCTTCCAAATGTGAGCCCAGAGCGTTAACCGCTCACCCACCACGCTCAGTTTCTTAGTAAGTAACTGAACTATTTTTGTATACATTACTAAGAGAACTATGCATATCAGTACGATGATAAACACAACCACTACGTTTTTCTTTGTTGCATAGATCGTGTAATGGGATCTAGTTGGTATATGCACAAACCAATAGTGTACCTAACCAGTGTTGTGAGGCACGATTGTTTTTTTACGTTTTCTTCATTAGTTATGCAACTTATTCGGAATTAAAGCATTAGGAACTATGGTTATAATCGAGATAAATAGGAAGTTATATGTAAACCGAATACGTAACCTGTCACTATGGGAAATTTTGTTAAAATCCGTAATTACTTTTTGTGTAATATTTGCAAAGAGATATAAAAATTATCATCAAGAATTGTGTTGTTAATGTGGATAAAAGGTATCCTCCATGTTAATCGGTGGCGTACGCTGTCACTATCTGCAGTTTCGTTAGAATCTGTCCATTAGTTTTTATATGAAGCGCGAAAACACAGGCAAACAAAAACACCAAATTTTGCTGTTTAGCCTGTCTTCCAGCAGTGGTGTATATTGCATTTACTGTTTATAGAATAAATTTTTTGTACAGACACAACTTTTCTACGATATTATTATATAGGTATGTAGGTTCCCTGCTTTTTCGATTTATATATATATATAACTGCACCTCTCACCGCCATCAATTTTGGCCACTGCTTTACTCAGCCATCTTATATCCATCAAGACTGCATCGTGATCCTTTATTCCTTCATTTGCTTGAAACTCCACAAATTTTAAACAGGTTTTATTAGAACGATTTCAAACTTATTTGAAATCGTTTGTGTTCAGACCCACCCTAACTCCTTCCCTCTTCATTAAAATAAATTGGCCATGAGCGCGTGTTGTTGCAATACATCATAACTACTTGCTACTCGACCGAGCCCGCATGTGTAGAGTTTTCACCGTGGCAGTCAACACTATTGACCGCTCTACATAAACAGCAGCACATTGCTGTCTGCAGACCCACTGACATAAAACCATTCAGCACTGTCACTGTCGACTGTCGTGCAAACAACTGTTTCTTCCCGCGTGGATCTTAACACACGGCGCATGAAAGTGTTAACTGCTGATTGGGCTTTTTAATAGTTTTCTCTCCCTCTCTGTCGCAATCATGACAGTCGTAGAAATTACTCATGATGAGGCTCCTCCATTTCTGTTGAGCTGACCTCCATCCTTTGTGGAAGCGTTGGCGCTTGTGCCGGGTGATTAAACCAACCTGATTCGGTTTCTCATGGTTTCCGCAAATCACTCCATGCAAATGCCGCGTTGGTTCTTCTAGAACTCCATGGCCGAACTCCTTTCCGTTCTTTTTACCAGTTTCCTTCCTTTAGGGTGGAAGGCACGCTGAAGCCTACAGTGCCCAGTAATGCCGTGGGCCAACCCGGGGCGTCGCAAAACTTCATTTTAAAAAACTGTTGATCGTTTATTTAAACTCTGATTCTTCCCTATCTCTTAAACAAAGCATACGATATAATGTGAGAGCCTCATTTATATTCACACTTACGGTCAGACTACTACGACCGAAACGCATTTCGCGGTCTTCAAATTCTGTCGTTTAGCGGGAATACCATAGTACAAATAAAAATTACCAGAATGCTAATTTTAGCTGTGGATTTAGTGGTTCGACCCTGATCCTGCTAACCAAAGTGATGACTGTGATTAATGCTTATCAGAGGCCGTTGTTTGCTTATATAAACGCACATTGCGCCACCGCTGCCGATTGAAGTGCGATAGTTCCAGGTCAGCGAGACAGAGAGCACTGCTGTCGCAGCCTTCCCTTATGACGGTAGTGCCGGGGTTGTCCGTACTGATATTACACCATTCCGTTGATTTGCTATGCCTACAGCTGCTTTGTTTGCGGATACTACTTCTCTTATTGAGTGTCTCTATTTCATATTTTATTATCCGTTTATAATATTTTACTTTTCAAGATATCATTTCTACACTCTTTCAGATTACGTATCCTCAACGTTTCACACATAACATTTTATTTTTTCCTTTTGTTTTATATTTCATTTATATTTCTCTTCTGTACATCCCTTCAACGACCATTAAAGACTCATTCGCGAAGCGTATGGTATATTTTCTTGGCGTTTGTTGACGGCCCTTACCCAATTCCATAAATTACTATCATTGTCTCATCAAGTTTCAGTCCAGGGTTCTTTTTTGTTTTGTTTTTGAGATAATTATTTGCTTTTGACAACTTTTTGAAATTTTTCAAACTCTTTACTCAGTACGTCACTTCCGAAATAGTTAAAAATAGCTAACTTGTTGGAGAATGTTTTGGCTTATAGTCATTTTGAAGTGGTATTTGATTCTATACAAACCATCATATTCGTTTTGTGATTTGATGTTTTAAATTTTTAGACTAATACATTTTACCCATTTATAAATCACTTTCTTTCTCAAAGCTGAAGATAGTATCATCTAGATATAAAAGAAAAATAAATATTTTATGTTGATCCAGCAATAATAACAGGATCACCATTCTATCATAGCTTCGTCAATCTAATCGGTTATTACTTAAATTATTAATTTATCATATTCTTACTGTCTTTTCCGTCAACTACTCACTCCATACAAACTGCCGTTCAACCGATTTAAAAAAGAAACACCGCTGAATAGCGAATCTCGCTATCTCGCTTCTTTACGGTTCATAGTGATACTGGGATCTGACAAGGAGTGACTGTGTGATCAGCCGGCCATTCGTGTACGGTGTGTCACCGTGTCAACGTGTCACCGACATGCAATCCGCTTGTGTGCACGTGTATCGAGAGCTTAGCATAGTGTTGGAGAGATCGCCTTATCACTGGTGTCAAATTATCTCTCGGAATTCATATCATACCCAGGTACACAGTTCCATCATCCTTAACCTCTTCCCATCTCATAATAACATACAGCGGGAAAATTGTGAAAAACTTCACACGAGTACTATCCACGATTCTATACCTCACAGCAGGTAAAAACTTACAAGATTGAGTTGATAAGAGATTTATTGTGCTAATAACTATTAATTTCAGGGTAAAATGTTGTGATGTACAATATTTAAAAATACTAAGGTATAATTATGTTCTTATAAAACTTTACTAATTAATGCCATGGAAACATAAAAATAATTTTGTTTTTCATTCTATCCAAACCATGTACATCACTCTATGGAGCAAGAGGCAGAAGCTGCACTCACCACTGCTTTCTGCCCCAAATATTTCTTCATTGTTGCATTGGCAAAGGTAACCAATAGACTCAATCGATCGAGACTCGTAAAATGATTTTGCAAAGCAACTGTGACCACTAACTTTTTTTAAACCTGACATGTACCCTAATGTTTAGAGAGCAAAGAATGTGAAGACCACAATTCGCCCATTCCATTTCCAGCTCAGAACTTATTTTCTATAGGAACTACGACTAAATAATGCGGCGTCAAGGGGAAACGAGTCCGAATTATTAGCTATAAGACAATCTCTTCCAGTCAACGAACTTGAAGTTATTTCTTTTACAGTTTGACCTCAAACCTCGCAAGCAATTAGTTGCTAACTGTTCACCATTTAGGTTGTCATGTTTTTCATAGTTAATTCGTGTTATGACAAAGAAAGCATCTTTCAGCCGAATATCAAAGCTATTTCGATTCCTAAAACGAGTAGTATTAAATTTTTCTGTAAAATTCAGTTATCTGTTTATCTGCCTTCCTTCAGAGAACAGTGGAAATATGTCCGCAAATCTGTTGAAGACCTTTGTGACACTGTCGTGGCTTTTCCAAACTCTTTTGTTCCTGGTTCAATAACACCGCAACAAAACTACATCAGACCATCCGTTAATACGAGGTTATGGCCTTCTCGTCAATGCGCTTGCAGGTGATATGGGAAGGGAGAGTCCATTTGCTCTGAGGTAAGATAAGCGACATTATTTGGATCTACTGCAAAGCAACAACAGTGTTTCCACTGTTAAAGTTCCAACCCATTTACAACTGGCTCCTAAAGCTAGCAGAGTAGTCAGGAGAATATGCAGGGAAATGGCGACATGGACCCTTCTTTAATCGAATTACAGTTGCTGGCATTGACGCTGCAGGTTTGGAAATGCTTGACCTCTCCTTCTCCCACTGTTGATTGGACCCGTCGTCTAGCAGTTCTTTTCAATGCTTAAGAAACACAATCGCGGAAGTAAATTAGTGTCTGATGATGATGCTATAACTGTTGTGAGGAAGTGGTTTGGCGACCAATCACAGGACGTTTTCGTAAACGGAATTACCAGATTAGAAAAACGATGGGTGAAGTTTTTCGAAGCGTATATGGAATATATCTAAAACTAATGACATTTTACACTAATCTATTTGCGATTGTTTTTGAGGATATGGACTTTAGGTTCTGTGGCGACCCTGCACGATATCCGTCAAAGGTGACGTCATTGGCATTTATATGCCTGGTGTGTCCGATTGGGTGAGCGCATCAAACATCGCCAGATATAATTTCTGCTATTGACGTTGATCCAAAACGGTAGACTTGAATAAAACTGAATGTCCCTTTTAAACGTCAGATACGAAAGGTTATCAGAAACTAAGATTACAGAGCCTGAAATGAAACTTACACATTTTATTTCATACAACCAATACAGCCAGCTGTTAGTACATACATTAGATTATTGTTGACATAGTCTCCATATCGGTTTAGGCACTTGTGGCTTCGTGGGATGAGTGTGAATATTCCCACATGGTAAAAATCCTCTACTTGCGTCTTCAACCACGTTGTCGCCAACTCGTCTGAAGGGAATCGTTAGCCTCCTACCGAGCGAAGTGGATAAGCGGTTAACTTTTCTGGCCTCGCTGGTTGGAATCCCCGTCCGGGTATCCAAAACTCCAGGTTCCTTCCCGTTCCTTGTCCCGAGTCCCATCCCGCCTCTAATGACCTCAACGTCGTCGAGAAGTAATGCCATAATTTTAAAAAAGTTTGCCTCCTAGGTGCTCCTTCATCTGAAGGAAAAGGTCAAAGTCGCCTAGACCGAGGTACGGGTTATAGAGAGGGTGGTCGATGATGTCCCATCGAAACCACTTGAACAGCGGCCGCAATCTTTGAACACCATTCTGTGAGAGGCTAACGAAACATTACTGGCTCTTCGTAAACCTCTTCCAGCTGCCGGTGAATTTCGGCCACGGTTTCATGTTTCGCCCACAGATATAGATTAACTGAGCGGATTTCTTCACGAGACTATTTTTGCAAACGAGACGTCATTTGTATTTACCTACAACTAGCGCTGTGTCTGAAATTCTGCAGAGTTGCCAACCGCATGTCTTAGAATTAGCGCACACCATTATTTTCTGTATGACAGATGACACTCCAGGAATATCGGCCTTGTAACCATGGTTTCCGATCATCCCTCGTATACTCCTTCAGCCTTGCTTTTGCCCTGCGTCCTGTTGCCACCTGTGTAACCAGCCGAACCACAGAACATGCGGTACACACCTGGGGTCTAAACACTTGAGGTTGTTTTTCTGGCTTAGTAGAGTGACTCACTGATTTCAGAGTGTAGTCTTTTTTCTTGTTCGAGTTTTTATTTCGTTTGTCATGTAAGTATCCAATAAAATTCAATGGTAATGATAAGAAAGAGGATTGTGAAATTTGGAGCGTCAGGGTACGCTGATAAGAGGAGCATGGCATGTGTTACAAATACTGAATCAAGGTTCGGCAGTCGAATCAGTCAACAGTAGCTTCAAACAGCGCGCATCTTGTGGATTCTGATGTGTTGGTAAGTTGACAGGACGACTTGGAGTCCCTCCAAGTAGAGATAGGTGGAATGTCTGCGATAACCAAGTGTACAAACGTACACGATTACGCTTCCAGTGTAATTAAACGTAGATGCCATTCGGGAATAGACACTGCACGCAAATTTCAAAGAAAGATCCTTACTCATGGAAAATTTAACAAATAAATGATGACATCTTATTATTGTTTCTTCTGATCTGTACATTCATCGTCGTCATTATAATTATTTTCTCTGTAGTAGGAACAAGACCACACGAACTAAACTCCACATTAAAACCTTCCAGGCCCTGGGTTGGACTCGAACCAGTGTCCATTGCAACTGAGAACTTCTCTAGGCACTCCGCTACCAGGACCCGCTACTATCGCGTTCGTTCGTCAGTCAATCGATAACATATCGATTCATCCTGTTGCTCTGGAATAGCGAATGATGGCTCATATTTAGCTTTAATTTTTTTAAAGGTAGATTATACGAAAAAGTAGAGTAACTACCTATAAACAGACAAGGAATGCAATGTATTAGGGCTGGGAAACGAAGCGACTGCAACCGGCGGAGTAAACAGAGGTGGTCCACTACCGCTGATTGTGTGGTAAAGGATGGTTGGGGAAAGCAGTGGGATTGTATTCATTCCTATTTGCCGCAAGTAAACCCACCCGTGCAGCTTTTCGGCACGGTCTGGATTTGTTGGAAGTGATTGCATTTCGGCTTGTGATTTAGATAATTTAAATAGCTTATTGCAGCGTTATGAAAGTGTATTTTTTATATCTTTGTTATTGTTTGGTTACTAACTGTACTTCCTTGCTTTCTAATTTCTAAAAGTGTTACCAGTACCAGCATCCTATGCGTGAAATTTTGTTGAAACAGTGCGAAATAGTAATAAACGGCTAGCTGTAAAATAATGCTCAACTGATGGAGGAGCCTCCAATTTGTTGGACGATCTCAAGCAAACTCATCGTCAGGAATTGTGGGAGGTTCAACAGGTGGCACTGCAACTTTATCTTGAAAATAGCACAGAAAATGTCAATTTAGACCAGAGTCTAGCAAACACATTTCAAAAGATATGCGGCCTGTAAGTGATTTTAAAGGTGTTGAAATTTTTTGAAGATTTTTACAACAGATACGAGTTGCTACGTATAAGAAACATCATTGATGTTTGTGAAAAATTATTTGCAATTAAATAGCAATCATTGGACCACAGATTGTTATTGTTAGTTGCAATATCGCAGAATATTTGATTGTGTTGTATTGTAGTAACAAGAACAAATGTTAACCTGAATGTATATTAATTGAGTGATAAATAAAGAAAGTATATAAATATAAGAATAGAAATCAATAGAAGAAATAGTATTCTTACACACGCTGCAAAACATTTTCGAATGCTAGTATACGTGTATTCACTGTTTACGTATTTCGTGAGTTCGAAATTTCAGTTTGATCTAAATGTTTAAATAATACTTGAAAATATATTGATACAGCTCAAATATATATATATAAAAAAATAAGACCTAACCACACTCTTCTGATTCTAGGATTAACTTCGCGTGCCGAAGGTCGCCGGTTCGAGTCCGGCCGCGGGCATGGGTGTTCATGTGTTGTGTCTGTGAATGTCATGTCCGTCCTGTGGTTTGTCTAATTATCTGGAACAAATTCATCAGGCTGGCTGTGTGGCCTAAGATGCCAAAAGCCATAAAAAAAAAAGGATTAACTTCATCACAAAAGACAACAGCACAATCTTCGGGGGAGGCAGAACACCGCCCTACAGTCACTGTTTAATTCAACGCGTCTATTCTGCTCCGGCAGTATTTAGAGATTCCACCACCTACAACGAACACAATCAAGACATGGCCACTCACGGACAGTGCTGTGAAGGATGTAGCGAACTACGGTCTATGCGTACCAGCCCAATCTGTGCCTTCAGAACACATATTTTCTAAAGCGGATAATGTAATTAGTGAACGAAGAAATTTGCTTTAAACCTCAAATCCCAGCAAGCTTATTTTCTTACATGGATATAGAATGTTTGTTTAAACCAGTGGCCCCGAGCTTACTATGCCCATGGACCCCTTTTTATAGAAAAAAAAAACATGACCACCAATCCTCAGGTGGAATAAAAAATTTGTGTGTGATGTGACGTAAAAATTCAATATAACTTTAAAGTAGTATTTGTTGAGAATATTCCTATTTTTTCAAAATTAAAAAAAACTATTTTTTTTAATTAGATGATGAACCTAATGGTATGATATGAAATTATTTATGTAATATTCGTAAGTCTTGATGAGCACTAATTTCCAGTTATTTTCTGTTTTTCGTAACAAGGCTCATAACAGCACTAAATCCACGTTCTATTAAATATGAAAACGAAAAAAAAAACACAATCAAAAGCTTCTATACTGTTAACCGTAATGCAAGATATAAAGTTGGTATCTGCTTTTTGTAGCCAGAATTTGTGGTATCCTTGTTCTAACATTGGATTTAGCTTCTCATTTGTGAATAATTGAATTAATTCCTCCTGTATCAGTATGGATTCATCTGTGCTTGTGGGTCTACTTGCAAAAAGGTCCAACATCCAATCGGGTAGAATGGATTCACATCAATCAGAGTACGATTTCATCAACTATATAAGAACATTAGGACACCAAACATACCTCTAATGATGAAAACTTAGTTGGATGTAGATGAATTTTTTAAAGATTTGTAAAGTATTAAACCAAATAATTCGCCATAATAATGCGTACAACACATACTATCTATAATTTCTTACAAAACTGAGATCACATAAGAAACAAGCACTGATTGTACTGCCGTGATGATTGCATGACTACTCGGAGATAACCTGAGAGAATCGATTGAAATGGCGAGAACAACTCTTCCGGAGAAAAGTGCTCCGTTCGCAGAACTACGATGTATTTTCATCCCGATGGAATGCAACATCTCAAGCGGCATCTCGATAGCAGGTACTGATTCCGTAATCGATGGGTTATACGTGTTGGCCCTGTTTGGTGGCACGCATAATGGAATGTTAAACAAATCAGGATACAGACAAGCAGCGCGCCTTGTTCTTATGAGGCAAGATGTACGATATCGAGTTACCTGGGAACTATCTGAAAATTTATTACAAATTCTACTCATTGAAAACATCTTGTATCTTGGAAACTATGCTGAGTATAAAATACATTGGCACGAACCAACATAAGATAATCTTTCACCTGCAGGAATATTAACACTTCCTCGAGGAAAATCCTGTACCTTATCCATTTCAAGTGTTAAAATATTTTATTAAATCGCTATGACTTCAGATTTAGCTGTAGTTCTTTACAAATTTGTGTTCTAACTTTTTATTTTCGTAGATGCCACTAATAATCATTTGAACTTATAAATGCATATACATAAAAATATAGAATGAACAAATATTCTAATACGATTTTATGTACTAACGCTATCCCTACTTATTAAATGACTTAACACGTGATTGTAATTGCTCGGCAACTCCAAGATAAATGAGGCCAGGAATAAGGATCTCGGCGATTACTTTTTATTTTTTACTTATTGCTTTACGCCTCGTCGACGGTGGCTAAGGTCATTAGAGACGGGATGGAACTGGGGACAAGGAACAGGAAGGAATTCGGCCATGGCCTTTTTGAAGGAAGCATCCCGGCATTCGCCTGGAGTGATTTGGAGAAACCATGGAAAACCCAAATCTGGATGACCTAACGGAGATTCCAACCCGCGTCCTCCCGAATGCGAGGCCAGAACGTTAACCGTTCACCCACCACGCTCGGTAGGCGATAACTGTAATATTTCTATCGCTGTTTTTTTGTTCATACATAACCTAGGTTAATTGTTACCTCAGTCCAGAAAAATGTGCGGCATTGTTACTTCTATATCAATTCTCTAGCCATGTGGAAGCATTTTTTTTAATGGTTTCTGTCGTTGATTCTTACGTTAATTTCAATCTGCTATGCATGTTATATTGACTGTTCGCACCATTATTCTCTCTCAGCATGTGGCCAGAGTTAAAGCAGAAGAGTGACGCGTCGCTGGCGCCATTTTTAAACCGTCCTGATACCGTTGTCAGTTGTTCTGACAAGAAAAATAACTACAAGCTTCTCAGCGTTATCGCGTTTGGCTGCTTGTTTTCCTTGTAAGCTGGCTTGTCCGGTTGGAGCAGGGTAGGGAACCAGTCGACTTTCCCCAACACACAGTCACGTTTTCCGCAGATTTGTTGTCAAGAGGATATTTTGAAGAGATTTTCAAGACATACTCCCAAACAAAAACAGGGCATGATTAGACATATGAATTTAGAAAGTAAATTCCAAAAGAAACAGAGACTAGAAATGATTTAGTATTAGCATTTCTGTCGATAAACGCGATAAGAAATACGTTGCCGTCTCCATGCATTACTTACGCAAGAAGTACCGTTATGCAAACTGATATATTATACCTCCTGCCATCTACTTTCAATGGTTCAAAGTTGGTAATGCATTAAGTGATGCGCTACACAATGTGTTTCCACCACTCTTCCGGCCATAGCAGTGCGCATCCTACACGAGATAGATTACCAGCTTGGATGAGGATTTTCCCAGGTTCATGTTCCAGGAAAGTTTAGAAGGTCAGAGATCACGTGGATGATATCCAATGCGATGGCTGAATCAGGTTATGTAAAAAAAAAAAACCGGACGATAGCGCAATTATACTTGGAACCAGAAGATCGAGATTGTGCTGCATACATACTGTATGTACACTGATGAACCAAAACATTTTGACCACGTGCTTAATACCTTTTTACTGAAGCGGTTTAGTGTGGAAAGGATTTGACAAGTTCTTGGTAGGTTTCCGGAGATATCTGGCACCAGAAGTCTACGCAAAGATCACACAGTTCCCTTAAATTACGGGACGGTGGTTTGTGGGTGCAGAGTTGGCGTCCGATTGCGTCCCAGATGAGATTTATCGGATTGAGATCAGGTGAATTTGGTGGCCAAGACATCACCGCGAGTTCACTAACGTGCTCCTAGCACCAATGTTGCATTATTCTGGCAATGTGATATGGACAGTTATCCACCTGGAAGATGCCATCGCTGTAGTTGAAGACATGAAGCATGAAGGGATCTAGTTGATCACATATGTCATGGTGCCTTCGGTCCCATAGAAGTCCAGGTGAATGTCCACCATGGCATAATACTGCCCCCACTGGCCTGTGTCTGTGGCGCGGTGGAAGATTCAAGAGCTTTTCGCCTGGAAAACGGCGTATCACGACAGGACCGTCGATCTGATTCATCCGCCCAGGAGACACGTTTCCGTTGATCCACTGTCCAATCTCGATGATCCCGTGCCCACTGCAATCGTAATTTCCCATGTCGTTGGTTCAACATGGGAAAGTCCTATGTTCGACAATGTGCGCTGAGCGGTGTGCTCCGAAACACTTGTGCCTGCATTGTGCAACATTGTTCTCTGCCATCAAATCTGCAACAGATCTCCCCCTATCCTGCTTTACAGAGCGGTCAAACCTCCGACCTCCACGTTCTGTGATGAGGCGCGGATGTCCACCACATTGTCGCCTACTTGTGGTTTCACCGTCCTTTAACCACTTCCCGTAGATGCTCACTACAGTAGCACGCGAACAGCCGACCAGCCTCGCCGTTTCCGAGATGCTCGTTCCCAGGAGCCGGCCCATAACATGCTGACCTTTGTTAAAGTCTCTTATTCTCCCATTTGCCACACGTATCGTCGCTAGAATGACTCCCAACGCATCTCTGCTCCGCGTATATAGTTATCTCACCGCATGACTTACCAACGTCACCAGGCGGCATTCAGTCTCGCAGTGGGCAGTGGTCATAATGTTTTGGCTCATCAGTGTATATTTTTTAAAGAAAATTAATAATATTCTCGAAAGTCTCCTCTATTTTCCATGAAATTTAATCTTACAAAAACTCTCTACTTTCTGAAGTTCAGACGCGTACTGCGAAATTTCTCTTCACCGTGTAGACTACGTTTCGATTCAAATCCTCAAAATTGACATGATTTTAATCTTTAAAAACAGAACATGCAAAATTGAACCATTCTTTAAATGATCATCAGAAGTTTCATTTTATTTTCTTTCGCGCGGTCTCGGAAAGTAATATTTGTTAATAATTAAAAAACAACCAAAAAATGTTTTTAAAAGAAACTTTTTATTTTATATTAGCGTAATTTATACAACTTTTCTACAAAGTCATCATGTAATTTCAGACATTCGCCGTACCATGTAATCAATATTTGGATCTCTCGTATTCCTCTACAGCCAGTTCGTTAAGAAAAGTAGTGATCCCATCTTTGAGGTCTTCTAGACTTTGAAAACATATTCCTCCAAAAAAAATCAATTTTGGAAAAAGATGAAAGTCAGAAGGAGCCAGATTTGAGATGCAGGTTGTGCGATTGAAAGCTTCCCATTTAAATTTATCCAGCAGTGTAAGATATAAGGGTGAAAACTAGCCGAGCAGCTCGCGGTGAAGGTCGCGGTGGCGGTAGATGTATCATCCAAGTGAAACAAAAGCATTGTTAGTAATGAGTCAGCTCACGCCGAGGCGGTCGCGCCCACCGCCGCTGATCGCCGCTCACCGCGATGTCGACGAGAGAACAAAGTATTTTGGTTTCACTTCGCGGCCTAGCGCACCGCTGAAGGTCCGCTTGGCTCTTATTGGCTGAGCTATGTCAAGGCCACGCGATCCAGCTTCTACAATTGATTATGCAGGTCGGCTATCGTATTATACATAGTGGTGTTGTTTAATTTTGTCTTGTTCTAAATATTGATTTATTTAATGGATGTCATTTCGTTTTACACAACTGCAAATATAAATTAACAATGTATTGACATTGACAATGCTACATTCTGTTTTAAATTATTAACGAAATAATAAGTACAGATTTTTATAAATTGGACAACTACGGAAAAGTGAATGTTTCAAGCAAATTAGGCAGACAGTGGCAGATAAATTACAACAAATTTTATAATAATAATAATATTTAATTAAATTTCAATGGAGCGCACGCTCCGGTGGCAATTTTCATACACACCCATCTTTTCCCTTTTTCTGCACCCACCTACATTTGCCCAAATTAAAATAATTATCTGTTGTTAGTGACTTGATTGACTATTTGGAAATTATTACACATCATATACCGACGGAAATGGAACATCAGACAATTCAGTCCAACAATCATAAACGTTTTGTTAAACGGTACATTACTTTATTTACAATAATTACCATTAATTTATAGTCACGACGAGTTTTCCCTCAGCATGTATTGGATTGGTGTGGTAACTGTTATAAACATTCGACTTCAGTTTGTCCAAGATTTATTTTACCGTAAAGTTTGTAGTGTCTTTCGTAGGTGGGCATGGAATTAGTATGGATGATTTTTCAGATCCCGATTTAAATGGTGAAATTCACCAAGCGTTTGTCTCCGTTCATTTATTTGCTGTTAACTGAACCTTCCGATACCAGCCATAGAAAGTAGCCACCACTTTGTGACTACTGACAGACCATCATCATCCCTATCGTTATCGTTTCCACAAATCATTGTGAAATACAAAAAAATAACAATTTACAACGTGTGGCACCTGCAAGGGTTTTCAAAACACTGGTGAACGCTAGTAGCAGTACCTCGACATCTACCTTACGCTCCCATCTACCGCGACATCGACCTTCAGAGCGACCGCCGCCGCCACCTTCACGGCGACCTGATCGACATGTGTTCACCCTAAAATGCACTACGCCGCATGACAACAGACATTGCCGCCTATTTTGAATTGTCTGCTGCTATTTCTCCAGTTTCACAACATGCATCGGTGTTAGTAGGGCCTCAAAGGAGGCATGAAATGAGAGGAACATCATATTCGTTCCGGAAAACAGTGGCTATGAGTCGTCGAGTTGACGGTTCCTTCCTGAACAACTTAATTTTATGCCACTGCATTGATTTATTTTTTTCTCTCAGATCTTAAATAAGAAACAAATGTTTCGTCCCCAATAACAAAAGTGTGCCAGGAATGAGTCTTCATCATTGCAGCAACGCTCCAAAAAAAATCCAGTGCCTAGAATTCTGAAGGACAATCCGGGTTTGGTGAGGTAGATTTCGGTTTTGTATTGTTTTCTGAAATCACTCAACCCGAATCCCAGGATGGTAAGTTTCCTCCAAAAGTTCATTGCCGAATTCCTTCTCTTTTCTCATCTCTCGGATCTAATGACCTCGCTTTCAACGAGCCGCTGAGCACTAACAGAAAAAAAAATCACTTATAGATAAATGAATTTGACACTGTAATATCACTCCCTGCTGCAATGAATAACTATCACTTCATATTAACTCTGGAAGCAAAGCTAATTTTATAATCAGATATTGTGACGAAGATTACATTTATTAAATTCAATGGAATAAAAGGAATTCGTTACTTCGTTTATTAATTGGAAAGCAAATTTAAGTGCACTGAACAAATCAAAACATACATTCAAAAATAAATCAAAATTGCAGACCGCTGACTGATTGGTCGATGGCTATGAGTCATGACTTTTTGAAGTTCTTTATCTCAGGGTTCGTTTAGTGGTTGAAGAATGCTCATTAATGAAAAAACACGCATGTCGTTTCCAGATCGTTGATGTTACCATTTCGCAGTTTGCCATAATGATGGAGTCAAGCTGGTCCCTGTTTGTACTTGTTTGCGTACAAAAAAAACACCTGACTGTAACATATCAAGTGACAGTAACTAATGACGGTTAGTTTTTTAAGTAGCCTACTCAAAACCCTGCATACAAGCCTGACATGATAATGGGAGATGTATATAACAAATATTATAATATCATCAAAGTATTTCGTTTTTAAATGGGAGGTTTCACCACTGTCTTCCTTTACTGTTTTCATTTATTTTTGTACATTCTTCATCTTTTTGTGGTAGATTTGTTAAAATAAATGTGGAAAAGCTATTAAATCGGGCCTGCAGGCAGAGTGCTACTGACTCCCGCTTTAATTGTTTTATTTTAAAAATATCAATATTCAAACCTTTAAAATCAATAACAAAGGTACAGGTCAAATATGCGATTAGATTGGTAATTGTTGTTGCATCGCCGTTACAACAAACATTTAACATCAAAGCCAGTTCCGAATTGATCACATGGATCCTGCGGTAATAACACAATAACTAACACCAGGCAAAAGGAGTAAAGTCATTGTACCTTGTTCTTTGTTTATGGAATTCTGGAACTGCAAAAAAGGGTTGCTAGACTTTTTTCTGGAAATTATCGCAGCACGCAATCAGTAACAGATATGATAAAAGAGCTGGAATGGGATTCATTGTAAGACAGGAGGAGGGTGAAGAGGGTCCTGGGAGTGTACAGGGCATATATTAATGATGAGGCATGGAAAGATATTGGTGTAAGAATTAAAAGTAATGCATGAACGGGAAAAGATGACCATGACCACAAGCTGGCACTCGATTTCAGGCACAAGGGTGTAGGAAGATTGTCTTTTTTAGGTAAGGGCAGGGGCGACCCTAGGGCTGTACGAGCGGTGCGACCGCACAGGGCGTCGTCATAGAGGGGCGCCGAAAATCCATCGGTAGATCGTCTGCGCAAATTTTTTTTAAAAAATCAGTAATAACTCAGATTGCTGTTTACAGATTATTTAAACCCACTAATCATCCCGAAGAGTACGTCAACATAGAATCGAATCAACTCGAGTTACTGGAATCGAGAAAATCAAAACCCGCATCTAGTACCCTCCGGTGCCGGGCCGAGTCTCTGCTCTTGTTTCGTGCCTTTACGGCTGTATCCTCGGCGTTCGCTCGCATGCGGGTGCATGTGCACGGGGCGAGAGTCACCGTGCTTACCTAATTTTACTACGTCAGACGTTAGGTGATTGCAGTTAAAGTTGGAATCGTAAATATTTACAAAGCATAATGTGTCTTTCACAGAAAAAACATGTCGCTACCTACAAAAAACTATCTCGCGCAAAAAAACTTTAGAAAAAAGCAAGGCAAAACTGGGAAATCTTCAAAACTTCTTGCAAAATTTTTGACAGTTCAGAAGTCATCCGAATCTTCGTCTTTCAGTATTTATTTAGTTTATGTTCTTCAGACGAAGCTCATGATGATGAAGAGGAGCATGCACAAGAAGAATTAGCTAAGGATGGAAGTTCAAAATATTACAGAAGGGGGTATACCAGGCATAGCATCACCGTCGCCTTTTCCAAATACAAATTGGAATATTTCAAAATTGCCGCACATTGTCTCTGCAACCAGAGATGAAATAATCGAGCAACAAATAAATCCAAGATGGACATCATTCTTCAAATATGCATTTTCAATTAGGAATACCGACTGGAGAGACATATAAAAGAAGTTAGCTTGTTTACTCTAAATCTGCAGATAAAGAGGAAGCTCTGGATCACTATATGCTTCTAATAATGTTAACTTCCTGGGTATAGTGCAGTAGCTTCGGAAATATGACCCTGTGATGATGGAGCCCCTCCGCCGTATTGCTAATAAAGAGAGTAATGGTTATTATTTTGACAAACAAATTCAGAACGAGTAAATCAGCTTATGAGGCGTCAAATAATTACGTGAGCACAAATAGGAGGTGGGAGGGAGGTCCGATGAAATCTCACCGAAAGGGGGGGCGGGGGGGGTCCAGATTTAACAAAAAACTGGCCACATAATTAATGGACGCCTCTTACTTGGAAGTGAAGTTCGCAATAAAATTTTAACTGATTTTGGTAAAGTTGTATAAATACTTTTCCGTCATACCTTTAATGTCAGTCAAGACAAAGTCGAAACATTATCTTTAACGCTGCTATATACTGATACTAATAAATATGAAGCCGGTTAGCGGCTCTTCAGGAGCTGCAGTCATTCAATTCTTGGATCCGTCACTGTCTGAACCATGTGGCTGTTAGAGTAGCAGGTGACGCCAAAACATCATTTTCCTTGTTCGATTTTGTTTAAAGAATTTGTTTTATTCTCTGGATCAACAAAGCGATGGGAAATGAAATCCAACTCGTAGAAGGATTATCAGTGAAAAAAGCTTGAGATACTCGCTTGTAGACTAGAGTTTCTAGCCTCCCTGCAGTTCGTATCACCACGCTCAAGTTCATTACGCCCTTCTGAAGAAACCAATTACTCAGCGGAAGAAACAGAGGCCTTGTTGAACCCCATCATGGGGTTATTCGTCTGTCTGGTTACAATGGTGGCTTCGAATGATATATTATTTCAAGTAAATATTGTCAGAAAAGCCATGCAGTATGAAACTTTGGTATATCCATAATTTTAAAAGCTTCACAATTGCTGAAAAAATTGTGAAAAGTACCGTGATTATTCGACTGCTTCTCTGACTGAAATAGATCCTGTTATTAAGACAGTCCGATCCCGAAGTAAGTAGATATTTTTGGGGTACGAAACCTTAAATAAGACAGCAACAAATCGTTATGAATTGTTTAAAATGAACGTATTTTAGCCTATGATCAATACAACTGAAAATGCGTTGGCAACTTAATTTACACGACTATTCAAGCTTAATGATATGTCGTCTTTCTTAAACAGTATCCAAACAATTCCTAGAATGTCGAATTCGAAAAAGCCCTTGCAGATTTCGATAGGTTTAACTGATGGAGAAAAATGTTACTTATCTGATTTTGTGAAAAGGTTCAGGAACTTTCAAACTGAAACTATTATGTGGGCAGCACTCTGAATTTTGCTAAACATACCGGTCACTGTCACTAAAGGAGAACGAAGTTTCAGTAAATTAAAACTTATCAAAACTTATTTATGGCCAACAACATCTCAAGATGGACTGCCAGATCTTGCAATTTTATTTGTAGAAAATCCTACTGCCCAACGCAAAAGCGAGGAATGTTGCAATCCAGGCCTTTTGGTTATTGTTTCATTTCCTCATTTGTTTCTTTTAAACTAATTTATTAGAAACTGTGTGATGTGTGCATTGTGTGTGCCATAGAAACTTAAAGAAACCTTTTCAGACATACAGTATTCCTATTGTTGTTTCTCATTCATAACGCTGATATATTATACAAAACTTTCTGAGTTTTGAGTTATTATACAAATACTATCTTCTGCTCGCAGCTTTGCTGGAATAAAATTCTTAACGCTTCATATATGGATTCGAATCCCATGGGAACTACTTTCGATTGGGATAAAAGTAGGGAGCCTATGTGTTATTTCAAATATTATCCTAAGCCGTTACCCGTTTCGGCTTGAAACAGTAATAAACAACCAAACAAACAAAGTTTTACATTTATAATATTAGTTGGATGTAAAAAATGTATATTAACTACACTCTCTATGGACAGCTTAATCACGAATAAGTAAGTGTATATTGGGGCGCCAAAATGAGATCACTCACCATCTGAAAAACTTGCTAGGGCCATCCGTGGGTAAGGGTGTCAGGGATTGGAATAAGTTACCAAGAGAAATTGTGAATAATTTACAAAAAACGTTGAAAGAATTTAAAGTTAGAATTTGTAGAAGGCAAATGTAGGTGGATGCAGGTAAGGGGAGAAGATGAGTGTGTAGGTAAATTGCCACCGGAGCGTGCGCTACATTGCAAATTAATTACATATTATTAGAACATAACAAGTGCAGAGATGTATATCACAAACTATTAAACAACTTTTTATATTGTAAATTACACTATAAAATAAAATAGAAGGTATCAAATTTTAAAATAAACAAATTTCATAATGTTTGAAATCAATAAACCTCACTAATGAGCGCTCAAAAAAAGAAAAAAAAACAGTAATTATCTCAAATTATCCATACAAATTTTCAGTTTACAAATTATGCACTGTAAATTTTAATTTTAACAAAATAAAAACTACAAAATTAGTCTTTGCGTTGTCAAAGTTAGTTACCTCGTTAAAAATATAAAAAATTAACAGTAAATAATACTAAATAGATTAAAATAATGTTCGCAAAATGTGTTTGTACACAAACATTTTTATTTGTAACGAAACGAATTCAAATCAAAATTCCTACAAATACGCGCCTATGTATGACGAACGATGTACAGACTTCATTCTTTCGTTCACATTCAAAATATGTTTTTTTTTTTTTTTTTAATTTGCGATAGAGCACATGCACTTGTCGTAGTTTCCCCATTCATCCGCGTTTCTGATTAATGATTTTCTTTTTTTATTCTTAAAATTCGTTGATTGCTATGTCACATTACTTCTGATATAATTGAGCACTAACATGAAGCATCGCATGGATGACTTCGTTAGTACTTTGTAAAGTTCAAGTAAATTGTTCATTGAGTAAAGAAAATTTAGGTTAATTGTTCGTACATTTGATTTACTCCACTGAATATTACATACTTTAGGATAACACGTAATATCAGCACACTTACGTCAACTAATTTCAAAACAAACATCTGCTCATTCAGTCGCTGGGCGAACCGTTCCAACTCCCGTAGGACGCAAGATACGTCGTGTTCGTACGTTTATCGAGTCAAACTGCCATCTACAGAGGTGTGAAAATTATTAGACTCAAAACTAAAATATTCATATTTCCTAGTTTCTCTCGCTCTAGAATTATTCAGTCATGTGATATTGCCATTTTCACTCACTCACATCCATATGAAAACATTTCCCTTTGCTATTGGCAGTACTGTGTTAACAACAATATTGGCAGCACTCCCTAAACAATCAATTGTTATTGTCGAGGCAAAGATTGCATGGTTGCAGTTGTTTTGGAGGCAGTTTAATTCAGCTGGGACGTTCTTAATGTTGGTTTTATGTTTAATGTATCATGAAACAATAATTAATGAACATTTCTGTTTGCACTTTTAGCCATAAAATATAAATACTTCTATTATTATGAATAATTTTTTTGTTTGTCAGATATTTGTTGGTTATGGGTCGGAAAAGTGATCTTTCACCGAGAAAAGTTGCGACTATAAAACTGTTACTCGAAGAAAAACGCTATTCACAGCGAGAAATAGCAAATAGGTTACAGATTTCACAAAAATCTGTAAGTCGCATTTGCCAGGCAGAGAAAGATGGCCTTGATTTCAGACGTGGACGTCGAGGAAAGTGTGGACGCAAGAGCAAACTTTCCCCTAGAACTGAAAGAAAACTTGTCCAGATGGTGAAAGACAACAGAAGAGCTACCAGCCAAGATTTGAAGAAGGCTCTTGAGAACTATGGCGTAAATGTTTGTACTTCTACAGTCCGCAGAAAGCTTATTAGTGCAGGGCTTCCAGCTCGTCGACGCAAAAAAGCAAAACTTACCCCTGCAATGAGTGTAAAGAGGCTGAAATGGGCTCATGAAGTTAGAAATAAGTTTGGGGAGGACTGGAGTAAGGTAAATAAACTTCATTTAAAGCAGTTGAGAAAATTTATGTGAAAATTTCTTTTGAAAAATGAATATTTGTTTTCAAGGAAATATTCCACGAAAACGTGGAAAAATTTCATTTATTACAGTACGGATCGTAGGAGCATATACAGTAACATAAGAAATCGTCGACTTCTTATGATTAAAATGTTTTATTCCTTTCAGGTCTGCTTCTCTGATGAGTCAATATTCTCTATATGTGAAGAAAGTAGCCAGTATGTCCGAAGAACGGTTGATGAAGAGTTTTCTGAGCTTTGTGTAGCGCAAACTGTAAAACATCCCACATCTATTATGGTATGGAGTGTCATGTCAGCAAAGGGTACTGGCCGACTTTACATTGTGGAAGGCACTACGAATCAGAACCAGTATAGGAAAGTTTTGGAAACGAGGCTTTTACCTCAGGTTAAGGAATGGTTTCCTGACGGTGACTTTGTGTTCATGCATGATGGTGCACCGTGTCATAAAGCTAAATCAATTACTCAGTTCTTAGCTGAAAATAAAATAGAAACGTTGCCATGGCCTGGGAACAGTCCAGACATGAACCCAATAGAGAATCTGTGGGCAATTGTTAAGCAAAAGCTGAGGAAGATCAACATTACAACAAAGTTGCAACTCATGGAAAAACTGATACAAATGTGGCACCATGATGAAGATGTCAAAAATTCATGCTCCAGACTTATTAAAACAATGCCAACACGTGTTGAACTGGTCATTAAGAACAAAGGCATGCACACAAAGTATTAATGTATTCAAATTTGGGGAATAAATGCTTCTAAACTGTTAAATGTTTTCATTTTAAGAAAAAATAGCCTTGAGTCTAATAATTTTCACACCTCTGTATACGACAAATGCTAGTAACGAAATGAATTTGTGAGTAACGATTCGGTACTTCGAGTCAGGTGACGAACCCGTTACTCAGTAACGAATACATCGTTACTTTTACAGCTCTATTCGCCTGTTTCGATGTCGTGTAGCGCGGGTGCGCCAGACCGTATCGGGCCCCTGCGGGGTGTTACTGCGGTAATAGACATTCAGAAACGGTGGACATATTATAAAGTTAATTCTTCCGTTTTTCACTATTGTAATGCTTTTTGATTTCCTTTCTAAATCCCATTTATATGAAATAGGAGCAGTCGTTATTCTAAGGATCTACTACCCATTTTAAATTAAGAAGCAAAGAAACCCAGATTCACTTAGTTTCCTCTATAATTCATAATACGATAATTCATTAAATTAGACATTATATGGAAATTTTTATGTGTAGCTCAAAGAGATACAATATCAATCAATCGGATCAATTGGTTTTAGGTCATGAATGAATCTAATGATTAGTATTGAAAGTAAACAACACGCATCCTGTTACGCACAGTACAGTAGGCATCAATATTCACACCTTAGTCCCACATGTTGGCATTATTATGCCTGAAGACCTTGCGAAGCTTCTTAGGCATTACCGTTGTTGAAAATTCACCACGAAGCACGCAAAAAGCCTTAGGCATCGCGTTATATGAAGCAGGAATCGTCTATCTTTCATAAATTTTCTTATAACATGGATTCACAAAGTAAATATTTAATCTACTGTCATTTGCTACAGTGCTTGGCAGGTAGTGTTAAGTGCGGATGATTTCCGTTTTATCAATTTTATTAGCTGAACGTTAATGTCCTTAGAATTATGATGATGCTTCATGGCTTAAAGATTCGTAAGAGTTAGAGATATAAGTGTTACAGTGATGTGAAATAGTTTAGCTCAGCATACATTTACTGAAAAGGTTAACTTCAGATTCAGATTTAAGAAGGGTACTAATTACATGTTTTTATCGCACCACGCCTTGTGATTACGGGGCAAAGCTATATATAGATAATGATGAATGGTTACTGAAGGTTGTGCAATGACTGTATTGGGAAATTTCCAAGAGCTGACCTTGATGCGGGTAAAGTGGTGATGAGATACGATGAGTTTGTTGAGGCCACCAGTCCTGACCTGGACGCTGTGTAGTCTCGCATTGATACTCCACGCTCTGGCCACATGTCCCATGAGGTCATCAATGACTGCATTTTAAGGATGTTTATATTATGAAGGGACTAAAACAAAATTGGTCTTGATATATCCCGAATTGGCATTCGCACGGTGTAACTAGGAGAAACGTAAATCCAGGGCCAGCGTTAGAGGGGGGTTAAGCTGGGCAAAAGTATCCGGGGCCCGGGCCTCCAAAGGGGCCCCGCCGGCCTGGGTGCCTAAATAAATAGAAACAAAACAAATTTTAAAATCTGCGCCAGTGAGTTTTTGTACTAAAATTTTCTGAGTTTATCTAAAAAACCAAAGTGCAAATTAAAAATTTTGTCAGAATGTGGGGGGGGGAGTCTGATGTAGACTACAGGTCCTAAAATCGCTTACCCGGGGCCCGAGAATCCTAGCGCCGGCCCCGTGTAAATCCGCTAATTAACTAAAATTTCTGTTCAGTCAGACGAAGGTGGTGCCACAGAGGTCTCGATTATAATTTATTTACACAATATTCTATTTCTTGATAAAAAGTAAACTACACAATATCTACAAACAAAATTCTGTTTACAATGGAACTGACTTATTTTGTGCTTCTTCCCCCCAAATTATTTCATGAATTTTCGTCACCAAATCTTTGCTACTATGACATGAAAAATTTCAGTCCTGAGATCATCCTGATTTCAATTTCCTATGGTACCCCAAATCACTCCAAATGGATGAAGGGGTGTCCTTAAAAACCCCATGGCCGGATATTTTATCGTTCGTTATCCCTAATCATCTTCTGGCTTTAACGTTCTAGAGGCATATATTCTTAAATTAAAAAAAAAAAATCAGCAGTTGCCTGTATATTACTGCTCTGAGGAGCACTCATACTGTATCTCTTTACTTAGTTACAGTTCATGGTTGCTCGTCAAACATTTAAGTTACTGTTACTAAATAGTCTTACGTGATTTTTTCGTTAAAAAAAATTCGGTTGGACGCCTACTTACCTGGGACATAAAGAAAGGATCAGATTTTATTAGTGTATCCATTGTTTGCCATGAAAGTGAGCCCACCTATCCGCATCGTACGTTTCAAAGAGAGCATTCTATCCGATTCGTTCGTACGGTTCGGATGACGTCATTGGATCTCAAAACTACTTCAAAGACGCATCAAGAGAGGTGAAACTCATTGAAAAATACTAGAGTGGGAATTGGAATTTTCTGAAGGCAAAACTGCCTGTTGTCGACATTCCGGATCAGGTTTGCGCAGTCCGATGACGGTAGGAATGCATCTACCTGTGGTCTCTACTTTGAGCAACAATAGAAATTTCGGTCAATAATCCTGTACGAATTTTTTTTACTCCATAAGAACTTGTGATGATCTTAAATACTTACCATCTGTTTTCGATCCAAAAAACTGCGCATTAAAAAGATATATAATATCGGGTCAGTCAGGTATGGGAGCCATTACTTCAGCTGAACAGTGTCCTGATGGAGTAAGAAGATAACGAACGACATCGAGGAGAAAGAAAATCGTTCAATTGTTGAACGGAATTGTTACATAGAATTCAGAAGTGCGCGATATCAGCAAGAGGCAGAAACGTAAACTGCAGAGATAAGAAATGGGAGTAATGATCAGAAGCTCCAGCGTCCCAAGGCTGTATTAAACACCATACTCAGACGTAAGAGAGAGAGAGAAAGATATCACTGGCAGAATACAGCAGAAGAGGCTACAACTGAGAGACCGAGCGTCGTGGGTGAGTGGTTAACGCCCTGACCTCGCATTCGGGAGGACGGCGGTTCGAATCCCCGTCCGGGTATCCAGATTTAGATTTTCCATCGTTTCGCCAGATCACTCCATGTGAATGATGTGATGCTTCCTGCAAAATGGCCATGGCCGAATTCCTTCCCGTTCCTTGTCCCCAGTCCCCTCTCGCCTCGAATGACCTCGACATCGACGAGGCATAAAACTATAATTAAAAAATAACTGGCAGAGCTGGATGAAAGAACGTGATCTACTATAACATGTATTTAAGTACGTCGGGGAAATAGTAACGAAAGCAAGCCTGTGATTCAATTAAAAAGCACTGCTGTTTTGCTTTTACTAAATCCAGGCTACACTTGAAATATTTCCATTGCAACATGGAGTGATTTTCCAGTGTGTTTATGTATTCGTTTAGGTTTAAAAATATGATAATTCTTGGTTTTTTAATGTGACATTCCTACCGGGTGAAGAGCACGCTGTTATTTGGAGGCACTTGAGCTCGCTTTTCAGTCAGCATAAGCTACCCTCTATTCCAAGGCTATCTAACTACCGTTTGTTGCAGTTATGCCAAGGACGCTAATTCTAATTATCTTTCATTTAGTGTTTCACCTATATGTAGGTATGTTTAACTTTTTATTTTGTAAAAAAAAATAATTGAATTGAATTGAATTAAATGCTCCGGCGGTATTTTCCTTATTCATCTACTTACCCTTTCTAATTATTATTTTCTTAATTCTTCCACCAATGCCTTTCCACGTCTTATTGCCAATATACGCCTGGTACTACTCCCAGGTAAGCGGGTCAAAATGCACCCGGGGCCGGCGGCCAATGGGGGGACCCGATACCCGCCCCGGCAGTTGTAGAGCTAAAAAAAGGTCGCTCATCTGGCCTGAGGGAGGGCTCCATACTAGGATTGTAACGGATGTCATCTTTGCGGGTGCGAATGCGGATGTTCAATGCTTGACATCCGCTGATGCGGATGTTTTCCGGAAGCGGATGTCGAAAAATACGATGTATTAGCCCCGGGCCCGAGAATCCTAGCGCCGGTCCTGCACTCATTTCACCTGCCTTCCTGTCTTCTAACGAATCCCATTTAGGCTACTTTATCGTATCAGTTAGTAATTGTGTTTAGCGATTGTATATTGTCTACTGTGTTTATATTATATGTCTATTCCGTTTTGATATTTTTGTGTAGCATTGTGTCATCTGCAGTAGTAACCACGACACAATTATTTATTGAGGTGATCAATAGCAATTGTCCCAGTACGCTACCCGATGGTGATGGTGAGAGCGTGGAAAGATATTGATGTATGAATTAAAAGTAATGCATGGAACGGAAGAGATGAAGGGTAAAAGTAGATTGGTACAGGGAAGGGGGAAAAATGGCTGTGTAGGGAAATTGCCACCGGAGCGTGTGCTTCATCGCAATTAAATCAAATTAATTGTGTTGTGCAGTAATTTTCAGAAACAAATTTAACTGTTCTCCAAGTTTTTTAACCCAATTCTCTCAGATCTCTGGTACATCCCCTCATTACGCTCTCCAGTAAATGAAGGATTTTAAGCCAATTTCTACCACCTGCCCAGTTGAGTTTATTACCAACTATAATGAGAAAATATTCACTTTTCAAGCCTTCAACTAAGCAATTTTATCACCACCTATTCGACTGTGTCATCTGTAAACTAACTTCTGACATGTAAACCATCAGCACAATCATTCATTAGAATAATGAATAGCAATAATCCTCAATACACTACCTTGTGGCACTCCCATTTTCATTACTAATTCGTTTAATACTGCATCTCCTACACTAACGCTCTGCTTTCCACCTATTACGAATTAGACTTCCCAGAAAATCACTTTTTCATCAACTGCAATATTATTATTTGTGTGCATTTTTTGGTGTTTAATTTAAAGCTTGCCTTTAATTCAATAATTACATAATATTATGTGTTAAGTAGTTAAACTTTATGTACGTTAATCAGTAAATTTAATTAATAATTAATGAATTTTAAAATTAGAATAACATACTGACAAATAGTAGTAAAATCTATCGCCGAGAAACAACTGTTCGATTTACATGTGTATAGTAGTGTTAGAACCGTCGTGTTTATACAGGAAACGGCGAACCTTTTAACGTAAACAATAGAAACACAAGAAACGAACTGGAACTTACCTGGTGAAAAAGAAGTAATGAACTGGATCATTAAAAAAGCACTCTAACTTGAGTTAATATAATTTCGTTACGTCACGAGTGGCGATTAAGCGGGTGTCTAGATAAGGTGTATTGACTCGAGAGAAGCCCGGGGCGGTTGTTACTGGTGAGTGTTTGAATAGTCCACGAGGTCGCCACGTGCACACAGCTCAGCCCGACCTGCCACCTGGCGCCGGCAGAACGCAAAGCGGATTCACTCCAGCTGTGTTTACGTTGCGCAATGCTCTTTCCTTACTGCAAATTCAGTTTTACCTTGGTCTTTATTTAAACGCACTGCATAACAAAGATACGTTAAGAGCCTCCAGCAAGATGCCAACCTATTGCGCAATAGTTGCAGCCACACACACACACACTCCATACAAATATTAATCAACGAAAGTTCTCAACGTGAAGTTACTATATTTGCAGTACATTAGTTCCTGTGTTAGTTTAAATCGATTGGTGACAGATTCGAAACAATTTAGTTCTGCCCGATATTTGCAGAGAAATCGGTGAGCAGTTTACAGAAATTTATCTTCCTTAGATATAATTCCTGTATGTTTAGTCATAGTTTGAATCTGAAAACAAAGAATAACTTTAATTAACAAAAAACAGTGAAACAAACAAGTATCGCACAGTATTTATAATTTGCGAAAGCCTGTCACACTTTTGTCGCACGAGGACGATGTAAGACAGACAAAATTTAATGCAGTTCTAGTAAGTGGTTCTGCTTGGCCGAAGCGTGTTTATTTTTCTACGTTAACCTAAAATTCGGAGCGTGAATCAGAGTGTTTGCTGGTGGCGAGATAGTGCGTTATGTGTTTGCCGTCCGTCAAATCCGGCGGGACAAAGGCCAACGTCTGCTGACTTAAGGCGTTCCAAACTCTGTGCCGACGCGTCTCGCCGATATTGTGCTGGCTACGTCATCAAAGTAGAGAGGAATGGCTCAGATTACCAGATTTATGCATAGTTGAGACACTTGTTGAGCCAATACAAGCTGTTAGAATACACTGAAACCAAACTAAATGTGATTTATGCACACACAAAAAATCAAGGATACACACGCAATAGTCATTTTCTTATAGCCATCGACTTGAGTATATGGCATAGTGGTGGTTTGCGCAGGCACTGGTATGGCTGCTTATAAAGTTTTCTTCCATCACCGAAGACTATACATCGAGTTCTTAGGTGAAAGGACTAGGATCGAGACTGATTTTTGCCTTGTGCGACCACTGGCGTAGCTAGGTCAACAAAGGGCCCCGGTGCAAAAAAATTATTTTGGGTCCTCAGGCCAGATAGGTGACCTTCTTTTTGATTTGTGTTGCTGGAAAAAAAAAAAAAAATAAGAAAGAAAGAAAGATCGCCAGTTTGCCGTGAGGGACCGTGGGCGCTCTGAACTGCGCTGGAGGGCCCCCTGAGTGTAGGGGCCCCGGTGCACTGCACCGCCTTGCCCCCCTTGTGTGCAACGGCTTTGGAGGAAATCCGTGTTAGACAACAAAGCCGATCCTGCAGAAGATTGCGGTAGAGGTAACAGTCTACTGGCGATGAGATTGCGTGTCAAATTAAAACCAAACAAGAATGCAAGAGACTTACTTGTGAGAAATCCCTTAGAGATATCGGAAATCTGCCAATCAAAACTTGTGTTTCCTGACAGACATGAAGAGCTTCTCTCTCACACGTGGAATAAAATAACAGAGATCGTTCCATCAGCTCTCCTACAGCCAAGAATTAGAAAACCAAGTGGAAGAAATGCACGTGTGTCACTCACTACATTATATCCGATGGGAGAAGCAGGGAAACTTATATCGAAATCAAACAGAATACGGACAGAAACAAAATCCTCGTTTTAAGAGACACAGCGCAATCCATTAAATTTTGTGAAAGAACCTCAGTAACACAAACATTGGGATGATTTCGTCCAAGCCCTAGCACACAAGAATTGAAACCTAAGACATGGGTATTTTCAGCTGAAATTGGTAATCTCACTAGATTAATGTGAAACCTTGTACTTTACAGGAATTGACGACGAAACAAACCAGCCATCATTACAAAAAGCCATCGTGTTGCCTCAGATCTAATATAGAAGTACGCAGATACATACAGGAGGACAAAAAAAAAAACGCTACATTCGTAATAAAACTGATTAGTTGCCGAAATACGGGGATGTTGAAAATTTAGTCCCCTCGTTCAACAAATCGACAATCACGAATTTATCAAAATACGGCTAGAATGTATTCGTCTTGTTACATATTCCGAATCAGCTACTCCAGCCATATCGATTCCCTTAATACATTCGTAAGTAAAGCAGGCTCTTATGAATGCAAAGCTATCCACCCCCCTCCCCCGAGTTTATTTCCAACATGAAGCAAATCGCTGACATATCTCGGTGGTACTGCTTCGCTGTCTTTTCTTTTGTTTTGATTCTGTTATCTGGAACAAGTTGCGACAGCTGCCTCACGAACATCAAGTTTAGTCGCTCTTGCCCGCACTGCTCCAGGCATACAGACCGGTCTACACGTAACGTCTTGACGGACGTTTTACTTAGTCAGGCAAAACGTATCAGACAAAATATTGTGAGTGGACAGCAAAACGGACGTTTTACCTGAACTGAACGAAAACTGACGACTTCCAGAAAAGGGATCGGATCGGCGGGAGCATTGTGTTCGGTCTTAACTGACGTTCTCCCTTCAGTCTTTAATCATCTCTCAGCTTGCGCGGAGCTAAAAAAACTATTATTTTGTTTTTATTTTCAAAAACTTTTTACGAGGTGAACTTTTAAAATCTACGACAGTAGTCACATGATTTTTTTGCGGATTTCATTTAGTTGTATCCTACTTATCCTTCTATACGGCAAGTTAAAGTCAAATGGGTACAGTGACCGAGACAAGAAAATCAAGCAAATGCTTTGGTTGATAAATGTAAGGAAGTGTATCTTGGAGATATAAAGGAAATGGATATGAAAAAAATAATCAAAGGGTTACTAAAAATTAAGAAGTCACCACGTTCTTTTGTTGGTGCCGATGATATTTACAAACATTCTCTGTGAAATTTCGACCTTCTTATATTCTTAAATTATAAAGATACCCCAAGAGAAGCAATTAGCAATATAGAGGTTAGAAAATTCAAATAAGGACCCGTAACTATTCGCAAATAATTACACCAGTCTTTAGGTTAATGACGTAATACCCGAAGCAAATTCAGTTGAAAGAACCTTTTCCTTTTTTGCAACCATCTTCTGGACCATTTTTACTTTTTAATCTCATCAGACATAGTGAAATAACCACTAAAAGTAATGCTTCATTCATGCCTTAAAATCACTTAACCAAAGACGGAAGTTAAAATAGTAAGAATGTGGCGTCTTGCCTGGTCAAGACGTTACTTGTAGACCGGCCTTAACATGCTGCTTCCGTAAAATCTGACGCTCACTTGTCAGAACACTTCAAAATATTCAGTGGTGCCAAACATCATACGTCCATACTTAGCAAAACAAATAATGAATATACAATATCGGAAGCTCAAATTAATACCAAAAATTTAAGAACTATTCCAGTCAGATTGGTAATAACAAAATCAGGAGCTCATCGGCGGATTGTTGAAGTGTACCAAGAACACCGAGGAACGAAACAGGAACTCAGAAAGTGTGAGAAGAATTTTAAAGCCTTGGCTGTTAACTTAGTGGCTCCATTTAATTTTAAAAAAAGCAAGCTCAATAAATGGTGCAAAGGCATCTCAGCTGGCAAAACAACGAGAAATAATTTGCTGTTTTTTGATAAAATCATGACCGTTGCCAACAATAAAGATGTATACATGAATTACTGCAGTATCAAACGGGGCGACTTATGGGTTAGAGGCTTAGATATCGACCTCCATAAATAGAGAATGGGCTGATCAAAAGTGCAGTTCATGGGTCGTCTGAGGGAACTGATAGTGGTTTATCTTACGTCAACGGTAAGCGATAAAGGAGTTTTGATAATCTGGTCATGAGAAGGATAATTTAGGACAAATTGTAGTAAAATGCTAACTACCATATTTCAGAATACGAAATTAACCGATAAAGGTTGGGAAAAAATGTGCAGGTGCATTTGTAATGTGCAAAACACATGTCAACAAACAAACAGAAGCAAATGCTTATTTTCATGCTTTAATTAGAGAATCATCAAAATCTTTCTTCGTTATGCTGTGGGGAGTAAAGGAGGAAAGCTTTAGAAATGAAGGTTGACTCCAGAAGATTACACTGAAGTCCGGTAAAGAAGACTACTTGTCTAACTTTAGAGTCTGTCTTAAGAAAGACAGATAACCACGATCAGAAATGAATGACATGTCTAATCATGATAATAGCGGTAGGGTTTCAAAGAAAAACTATGTTTTTAACAGCTCATATGCTCTTACCCGATTTGATATGATAAACTGAACATAAAAACGGTTACTCTCTAAAACCCTAATAAGTCGTTAATGATTCTTCCGAGAAAGCAAGCAGTCTCCTTTCCTTACGTGTTCACTTTCATGCCATTTAGGTGTCTGCTGGAGTTTTCACTCTAACCGGAATGACATTGGAGGACAGCTCGGAACAAAGTTAACGCAGATCAGTGTACGACCAACCGAGTTGAACTATCTCAGTTGAGTAACCTGGAACAATCAAAGAGCCCCGCAGAGCCAATGACCTGCTGAGGAAGACGGTCTGTTTGAAGTTCCCACAATAACAAACACTCTCTAGCAATGCTATACACAGTCGAAACTTATATCATAGTTGACAAGTCGGTAATTCATCAACTGCAACCTAGTTTTCTACACGCCGTACAGGCAGATAAATTTTGAAATGTAAACAATCTGTTAATTATGAGTTATTTTGTGCGTTCAGGTTTCCGTGTTATTTCACTTCCATAAATTATAAAAAATTTCTAAAAAATTTAACTTGTGATTTTTAATTAGAGTTCGTTTGTCTGATGCTATATATTAACCAAACAAAAAAATCAGTTAAAAAAATTATAGTTGGTATTTGAAAATTTTTACATGTTAATAATGCGATTCATGAATTTTTTTATAAACATGTATTTTTTGTAGTACTTCTGAAGTATCAAGTTAGTAAAAATTACTGCTATTTTTTTTGAAAAACACAGACTCCAAAGATATTGCTATGCCTTTAATGTAAACTTTGTAAGGCAATATATCTCCGCAAATTTTTAAGTCATTTTCGAATCAGTAGTTTCTGAAATAAAGGAGAGAGGAATTGATTTGATTTTGTGCGGTTTCATGCCTTCGATTGCGTGTATACATGCGTGGCTTCTGATTCAAAACATCAATTTTATGACGAGTGGTCTTATTACTAATCGAAGACCACTCCAGAATTGTGTTGGTTTAAAATTATCCATGCGAGACAGTAACTGGATTAGTGGCAAGTACTTACGGCAGATTCAATGTGAACACTGCAAGTACCTTTGTCACTTCTTATCTCCGCACCGTGAACCGCTGTGTGTGCTACATGGAATCATTATAACAAAACAACAGTGTCCCGAAATGCGATACAGCAACATTAGAACACAGTTGTCTTACCAGAAGCCTTGCATGCAGCAGAAACCCCAGTAATCAGGGGAATGACTAAAATTCACGACCTTGAGAAACAAGAACGAAAGATTGTTATGAAAACTCATAGTACGTTACTCCGAGACGGAACTAGGGTCAGACGACCTGCAAAAGATCTATACGAGATCACAGGCACCGCCACAGACAAGTTTAGGAGAAGACGCCTACAGGATGGGTGAAGACTGGAGAAGAAAATTTTCAACGTCGTCAATGCAAGCAACTTAAGACAAATTAAAAAAAAAAGAAAATAAGAAGACAGGTAAAATTTCAGAAAAATAATTAGAAACAAGAAAATTAAAGAAATAAAGAAGGAATGATAGGGAAAGGATTAATCAAGAGATTTTTGGGAAGAAAGAAAAAGAGAAAAAACGAAGTGTGGCAGGAAGGATAGGAAGTAAAGCAGTGATTGACTCAACTTCACACGCTCTCCTAAGTGTGAATAATCGGAAATTGTGTTAAATGTCTCTCCTCTCAGTCGTAATAGCTTATTTTCATGTAGTGACCATCTGTGCATACCGTTAACGGCTAAAATCATTCTTCAATCTCTTCACAACAAAGCAAACTTTCTTCTTTGAATAATGTCTTGAAATTGTAACCATAAGACATAGTTTCAAAATCACAACTGTAACTAATATCTTGATTTCAACTCATTTTTGATTGTCACGACTGGAATTCTCGCGGTAGTTCAGGCGTTCTTGACTATGTACTGCCAACTTTAACAATTTTCACCTTGCCTAAGGGTCTGCCGGAGAGGCAATTCATTTTCCTTCTTCAGTTAATCCATCCACCTCTTCGTTGTCCTCCCTCCTAATCTTCTGCCTTCAACCTTGCCTTCCACGATCAATAATATTCACAGCCTCTTCTCACTAAATACCCTAAGAATTCTCTTACAGATACGGGAAGAAAGACTTGAGAAGTTCCCGTATAATGAACGCTTTGGTTCTCCTTTCATACGAAGTTACATGCATTATTCTACGCCAACTCCAAATCTCCAAAGCTTCTATACAGTTGAAATTTCTGACCTGGAGGTTCCAACTCTCACGATAGTAGGAGAAAAATGGGAGCATGAACGTTTAAATCGGGTGGATGATTGTGGCATTTGTTGGTTAAGGATTTTATCTGCCAGATCTTGGTAAACCTGTCCGCAGCAACTTTCCCTCAAGGTGATCTGACTACCATATTTACCTGCATCTCAGTAATTCCTTCGTCACAAATAATGGTTGATCCAAGGTAAACAAAGGTGTATACTATCTCAATTTCTCTTAAGTGAAAAATAAACTGTAGAATAAACCAGCAGTGGGCTGGACTGGTTACACATTAGTTTTGACCCTCTTCTGCCATGCAGTGATTTATTGGTCCAGGCCAATTGGTGTTAACGGGATTAAAAATGAAGTATCAGGTTGTTGATATCAGGTTAATGATACAACTCATAAGGCGGATGTTTATTTACTGGAGGCTATTTTATTTAGTTGAAATCTAGAAGTTCAAACACGAAGTTTCTCCGTCCTCAAGTTACACTGAATCTGATCGTCCTGTTTAACTATTGGTCTCTCGGCTAGATTGTGAAGAAAGTATATTCCAATTCAGGGTTTCATCATGCAGGTGAAGATGTGTTTCATTTCATTATATCTACTGTTACAATTCCATCCACAACGTAATACACATACGTCCTCAACTGTATGGTAGAAGACTCTTTACGAAAACTATTTTCATTTTTCAAATATTTGTTGGAATTTTTAATATTTCTTATTTCCTTATCTTATTAATTCAATGTCTCTATTTCAATGTTTCTTCTGTAAAAAAAAATGTATTTGTTTCGGTCCAAGAGCAATAAATGTTTTTGAATTCTATCAATGGGTTTATTTAGTAAATTAAAAGTAATGTAACACATGTTAATCTCAAGTCTACTTCCATTTCGTGTTTGTTTGTTTGTTGTAAACTAGTCTCTCATGGAAAAAATTATTTAATTCTCCAGTGAGGTATGTGTGGTGATTCGTTAAAGACACCGAAGAATAGAAATGAGTTCTTAATAACAAGTCATTCAAGTGTGTTAACTGCGTTGTATCTCGGAATATCAAAGCCCACGTGGAACGTAATCCTCTGAATCGTACAATCTTAACTGAAGTCTAGGGCTAAATATCACTATTCCTACAAAATACGAGATACGAGAATGGCTGCATAGCCTGAAGACAGGATGGATTAACGTTTTGGCGACTTTGTTACTCATAAAAACATTGACTGTTGATTACTGTGTTATGAAGACATAGGGAGAGAAACACAGAGGAAATGAAGAGGGGAGAAGCAGGCGGCCACAACAGAAACAACGCATCTGGAGTTTTGACCCTGAGACCATCGTCACAGATAACACACTAAAACTTCCAAATATTTGTCGTGTCCACGCCGGAGAAAAGACGGATGTTTACAACATTTAACATCCTCTAACAGATCAACAAACGTAATTCGAGTTCCATAATGTTTTAATTTCTCATATTTGTTTCTGTGTGTTAATAAAAACACAAGGTTGCATCAGAGATACTCAGAGCATGCAGCATAATGCTAGAAGAGATGACTGCAAAACGATATAAGACAGGGCTGAGTGATTTATACGTTCTTCTGTTAATTTATCCACACCTAATCTTGGTGTAAAATTAGTTATAGAGCCCTACTTTGCAATCAGGTTGCCTAGCGAATTGCCGCAAGTACGCTCAATTAGGGCTACGTTGCACAATTTTTTATTAAAAAAAACTACTTTAATTTATTTGCGAAGTAATTGTAGTTTAAAGCATTTGTCCTTAGTGGTAAGATTTTGCTAGTTAACCTGGTCATAAAATATGAGGCTACCAGCTGTTATCCGCGACTTAATACGCGTGGACTTATTGCTAGAATTGATATAGCTGTAAATTACTTAAAAGATGTCCCAAAAACATGGAGTCAAGATAATATTATGGGAAAGTCATTACCGTACCATTCGTTCATTGAATCTATTACAAGAAGAGAGCTAATTTGCAACAGGTTTAAAAATTGTCCCAAACCATGAGGGGGGGGGGGGGGCGTTAACCGTGGGAATATACCTGCCACAGTTCCCCAGGCAGACATTTGTTTGTAGTTTAAAATTATGTAATTTTCTGGGGACGTCTTATGTCAATACCGTTTTGTACATTAAGTTTTTGGTTTTAGTTTGCAGATAGTAAAGATATATTTAAATAATAACTGAGAGATTATCTTATTGGCAACTCCTTATACTCCATTCGAGAATTTGAACAAATTAATTAATTGTATTCAATATGACTTTTGCAAAATTCAGTTGTAAAAATTAATGTTATTGTTATTCTCTTTATTTGTCTTTAGAATGTATAATTGTTTTTACTATTATTATGACTCATATTGTATGTATATGTATTAACCATGACATGTTTCACATCCCAGAGGTCCTTCCTCAACAGGGATCCATGAAACAAGATTTATAAATAAATAAAAAAATTTGCTAAGGTTGGAGGTTGAGGGTTGGAAACCAGTGAGCACATAACTGTCCATGGGATACACACGTATTTTCTGAGTGTACCATTGCTACTTTCAGTTTCTTTGTTGATAGTCATCGCATGCAGCTCAAACCTACATCTATAATACATAATAATTTGTGTTTGTGAATGAAATTTAAAATCAAATCATACAAAAACTGACTGCGAGAGAAACAAGGCCTGAGCTACCGATATAACATTACAGAGACTTACACACGCTGTACATCTGTCTCCCACCGTTAGTTAAGTTTTCAAAATTTGATGACAAAATATGTTATTTATACAGAAAAAAGTACCATGTATCCTTCCTAATGATATGTTGTATTTCCTTGTCAAACTTCACCAAGCTTTGTTTTTGCCGTTTAGTCGTGAAAATACAACAGAGTTACTTTCGCATTTGTAATATTAGTGTAGATAACTACCATTCCACTAAAATTGGGTTCAGATAAAATAACAGGTGAACGTATAACTCACGCAGCTGGACGTAGTAATAGCAGTTATTACGCAGTATCATGATGGATGTGGCAGTGCGTATCCCGTGTAGCTGCCCGCGCGTGTCAGTGGTATCCAGCTCCGTCAAGGCCGACAAACAGTTCATCTGATTCACTATCACGTCTCGGAGATATCAGATACAATGTTTTGGACTTGTTTTAGAACCATAATATGTGTGTAGAACCAATCTGCTTCCATAAGCGCTTTACACGCAGTTAGGGGAGCCATTGGTTACCCTTGATCACAAGTAGCAACTTTTTGCTTTGGCGTTAATACATCACTCCTCGTACTTGTGGCTACATGAATTTAGGGCCTCCTGATCTGCTAATAACATTATCTCTACATGTATAAATCTATAATCAGGCTGCTTCTATCTGTCACTTTGTTACCCAATAACTAGCAAAACGATTTGGATGGAGTTTTCACAGATTGAAAGTTTACGGCCTATCTTAAAATCAACGGTACATCTTAGGTGGCGTCCATTAATTACTTGAGCACAAAGAGAAAAAAGGGGGTGGGGAGGGTCCAATGAAATCTCACCAAGGGGGAGGATAATCCACAGAAAACGTCAACATTTTAATATTTCATTTCAATAAAAAAAAATGGTCTCCAAAATTACGAAATAGATTTCAGGTAGGGGTGGGGGGGGAGGGCTACCACCAGAGTTCACCAGTGTTCACCAAAGGGGAGGAGGCGTCCGGTTTTACGAAAAAAAACTGCTCACGTAATGAATGGCCACCCCCTTATCATTGTACGTCACCGTCAGACGGAGCAAAAAATGGTAATTTGTTCGTAACCAGAACAGATAGGTGCCAGAGATCGCAATGCAACTAACATAAACACTCTGACCTCAAAAGGGCCCCACCGAAAGTCATAATACGTCACAGATAAACATCAAACTCTTTGTATTCTGTTACTATTGTTTTTAAACCAATATCTCGATGGTTTGAATCCTCATTCTCTTGAATACTAGGAACGAGCGTTACCTCTCTCCCGGCAAGAAATTACGCATGACACAAAACTTAAAGGAAGTGGCCGTGGTATGTAAAACTATTGAATATGTAAAAGTTTTTCGACTTTCATTCTTTGAATTTCACCAAGCGTGGTAGGTGAGCAGTAACGCTCGGGTCTTGCATTCGGGAGGACGGGGGTTCGAACTCCCATCCGGCAATCGAGATTTCGGTTTTCCATGGTTCCCGAAATCACTCAAGGCAAATACTGGGATAATTCCTTCAAAATTCCATGGCTGAATTCCTTCCTGTTCTTTGACCCCAGTCCTTTCCCGCCTTTAATGACTTCGACGAGGCGTTTAGCCATAAAAAAGCAACTTTGAAACCGAATTTACTTTGGACATTTGGAACGTGTTTAAATTTCATAATTATCATTTTCACTATAGAATTTAATTCGTTATATCGTTTTTAACATTATATTTCTCGGCGGGTGACTAAGCAGTAATAGATAGGGCTACGAGCCACGAATTGTCCTTCACTCCTAGCTGTCTTTTCACCTTGCATTTTCCGTCTTTGTGATGTATACATAGTTTGTTTTAAATGAAACGATACCATTCTCTATCCTGAAAGAGATACTCTTAGCTTCCGAATACGTTATGGTGGAAAAGTCTGAACCATTAAAGCAGCTAAACACAATCCGTTTATATTTCACATACGTCACCATTTGCGACCTTTCCCTAAAACCCTTTCTACTTACGGATAATCTTCTGCTTATTTGTCATACACGACTCTATAACGCTGCACTTCAAGACAGTGTAAACTAGATCTTTCAAACAACTCTCTGATCGTTTCAACAATTTGTTTTTCTGTACTAATTTAATTAATCGTTTTTGTGACGGATACTTTCAACGTTATGATAAAGCGGTGATATTCCTCTTATATCGATTTTTTCGTAATTTTAGTAATTATTATGGCTAAAAGAAAGTGTTATTCGTAATTATTTTAACTTTAGATCTCTGAACTTCGTCTCCCTGCGTCTGCGAGACTATAGCATACGGAACATTTTTTTCTTAGACTTGGGTATTGAGAGTTAGTGGTCTATTATATCTTGAATTTAGTGTACCACCTACCAGTTTGCTGTCCTTTGGAGTATTCGTGTCTACAGCAAAGCATAATCGAAAGGCGACGTGTCTCGCGAATTCTGCCTCCGACTTTACATGGGTCACTATGACAGGACACATACGATCAGGAAACTAAGGTGCGTATATGAGTACTGTACTTTCTTCTCTTGTGGTGGTAAGGAACTGGAATGCGCCGATTAGACACTATTTTTGGTGTAAAACACTCTCTGCCATCCACAGCTTTCTGCGAATTGCAGAGGATAGATGTAGAATATAAGTGAAGATTAATCAGTGAGGGTTTTTGTGCTCCTAATAGGAATGACTAGTATAAATTTGTTCGTTATCAGTTTCGAACGTTGAGGGCAAACTTTCTAAGCAGTACTTATTATAAACCGATGCAAATATTGGTGCACTATTTCTTGGCCTTTACCACAGCGATGATTTTGATACTTTGTATTCGCTATGAAGATACAACTGTCTTACGCATGCATTAAGTACTGATAACGTGACTGTTGATTACTTTTTGAAATACGATTGTCTAAAGGAGAGATATCATATTAAAAAAAAAAATAATGTAATGAAATGCCTTTTAACTAGAATTTTTAATTACTAGTTACAGTTACTCATTTACAGACTGTTCCGTTCACATGTTGTTTATTAAATTTATAATTATTAAATAAGCAATGACATATTATTTTTAAACAGAGTTCAATATAAATTATACTAATTTTTCTTTCAAATGATATACATGAATCTAACGCAGAAAAAGAATCTATTGAAAAAAAAAAATATCGAAGATCTTGGAAGAAATTTAAAAAATTAATTTTTACGTAATATTTATTATCAGATTCATGAAACTGTCCACCAAATGATACAAACGACTTGCGGTAGGAAAAAAAGGGGTGTTGGTGTGCCAATTTTTTAAAAATTATTCATTTAGTTATTTTTCCAAAACCATAAACTTCAGAAAAATCGCTATAGTTTTCCTATAAAATTTAGCATTACTCTAAATTTTGAAAGTTGATTCTCATCAGTATTTTCTGAAATAAATGAGAATAAGTGTTAATTTTTTATATCTGTGGCAAAAGCTTTTACAAACACAGGAATAAAAAGGAAAATCCAAACATGTTTAAAAAATTCCTGCACTTATTCCTCTCCCTCCCCCCCTTTTTTCTCCAAGATTGTAAGAAGTTTTCTGTTATAGTTGTGTTATGGTTAATAAGAATTACAGTAGAGCGCAATGACAAATTTTTAAGTTAATAAAGTTATTAGAGTATGACGGTCAGAGAAATCCATAATGGTTCGTTTCTCACTCGGATGGTAGGGAACACAAAAAATTGTATAAACTCCTTTGGCGAAATTCATTTTAAACTCCATCCAGCAGCATTGATTGCTTTAAATAAGAGTTCTCTTATTCATCTCAGTATATCTGTACCAAACAGTGATCCTTAACGATCTGACAATCGACAGGACGTTAAGTATCAGCAAAAGTGTGGGAAATATAAAGTACTGTTCGTGAAACGGAGTGTGGTTGACCGCACCTAGCATCATAAAAAAAGGCAGCTTAAAACAATATGGTGAGTTTACACTAATCCTACCAATACAAAATAACAATCATGTTGAACAAGTAAGAAGAGAAAAAAAAAAAACATTGAGAATAGGTCACAGGTGATATGACGTTTAAACGTGTGAAATTCGTGACGTTTAATCAAACGTGTAAGATACTATTGTATTTTAGGAATAATGTGACAGAAAACAGCTTCCTGCGAGATGGGAGCCGCATTTCCAGATCCAGATAGATATGTTTACTTTGATCCCATGTGAGAATAATCTCGGGGATGTGGAACAGTACATACACTTATTAGTAATGTCAATATTACTATATAATTGATAATATTATTATATATTGACAACAAGTTAGCAACAACCCATTAGTATAACCAATATCTCCTGTAATCTACAAATACAATCCCGAGTTAATTAATACTTATTATGTGGAACAGTGTATACACTTGTTACTAGCAACTAATAACCAGTTATTTTCTTACCAACCAGTTACCATGGGAAGTTTCACTGTAATTTGTGACTACATATTATATTATGTTAGTTGTTATTTATGTGGAACAGTAAACATACCTATTAGCAATATCAATTATATTACCAACAACTCATAAGCAGTCAATTACTTAAAAACCTGTTAGTATGATAATTTTTCACAGCAGTTTTTGAGTGCATGCTATCCCATGTTAGTAACTATATATGAGTGAAATTTTGTAAACAGTGTAATTAGTTCATTTGTCAAAAGTTTCAACAGAAAGAAAAACCATATATCATTTTAATAATTCTGGATAATTTTGTCACCTTCCCCTTCCATACACCATATATACTATTTTATCAGTCATTCTTAGTTACCAAATTCCAAGAAGAAAATTCTTTCACAGAGTAAAATGGGTTCTGAAGCAGAAACTCTTTCAGTTTGGACTTAAAGTAGTTGGGTTTTTGTAGATAACATTTAATTTCTGTTGGTAATACATTGAATAAGGAAGCTCCCGTAAATGTTAATCCTTTCTGTACAATTGACAGTGATTTGTAATCCTTGTGAATATTATATTTATTCCTAGTATTATGGTTATGTATGTCAGCATTAAGATTGAAGTGTTCAGGATTTTCCACTACAAATGATAGTACGGAGTATACATACTGTGCTGGCATTGTTAGTACACCCAGGTTTTTAAATAGATTTCTGCACGACGTCTGTGGGCTTGCTCCACAAATAGTTCTTATAGCACGCTTTTGCAATTTAAATACCCTCTGTGCTTGTGACGAGTTTCCCCAGAATGAGATGCCATAAGTGAGCAGGGAATGAAAATATGCAAAATATACTAACTTTCTGGTTTCTATATTAGCTATTCTAGATATTACCCTCAGTGAAAATGTTGCAGAATTCAGTTTTTTAAGAAGTTTTTGAATATACTGTTTCCAGTACAATTTGTTATCTATATATACTACCAGGAATTTTGTGAAACTGCTTTCATTGATTGCTTTTCCTTCTGATATCACATTATAACTGTCCTTTGTTTTATTTTTTGTAACAAACTGAAGTAACTGTGTCTTTTCTACATTAAGTATTAGTTTGTTGGCATTAAACCACCTGTTAATTTTCTTTATAACATCATTTGCTCTGTTTTCGAGGTTTTGTGCTGATGGGTCTTTCAAAGATATGCTAGTATCAACAGCAAAGAGCACCATGTGTTCATTATCACCTAGAATATGTGGGAGATCATTTATATAGATTAAGAACAGCAGAGGGCCAAGAATTGAACCCTGAGGCACACCACATTTAACTATACCCCATTCTGAGTTTATAACATCTCCTGTATTAGCAACTTTCAGTGATACACATTGCTTTCTATTTTCCAGGTATATTTAAACCAAAGTCCTGGCTTACCACTAACCCCATAGTGGTCTAATTTACCTAGTAGAATCTCATGATCAACACAGTCAAAAGCCTTAGCAAGATCACAGAATATACCTAGGAAATTTAATTTTTTATGCATTGATTCCAGTATGTCATTAGGGCAATCGTCAGGACGCACACCTGTTGTTTGCAATGAGCGTGTGCATTTTAGGGGTCTGACAGACTATATTATTAAGACTTGTTTTCTGAAATTTTCCTTGTAACAGATATCAAATAGAAGCGTTACATTTGAGCAACGAATCCGAAAAGACAGTAAACTTACCAAAAAAAATTTATTCCCCTAAAACAATTATTGTGAAATTAGATCAAATCTCGTGGTTGTTTAGAAACAAATAGTTATGAGATTTTGTTTTGAGCCAAGACTACAGAATGTTAATTTGGCCGTTATGCGTGCTATGTTTTATAAACATTTTACCTATATGAATGTAGCACCAGTGTTGCTTTATCAGTCTTATAAGCAAACAAAAGCCAAACTTCTCTCACATCCCTTTCGGGTTTGACAAGTCTTACATATTTCGCCGTTCGTTTCAGTTACGACGTATATATTGGCCAATTTAGCAGATATTTTTATTTTAAATCTACTTTCTATAACACCGAGAAAAACCCTTCTTTTTCAGAAAGTGAAGCGAATACTCACAACAAAGTACAGACTCGTCCCAAAACAATATAAGTTTTTTAGTAAACTTCCACGAGACTTGGCCTATTTTTACATGAGTTGCTTATGTGTAATCTTGTTTGCATCATAGAATACTTTCTCTTTGAGTAATTTATTGTTTCCTTCATCTTCACGATTATAGTTTATTTCTTTTCGAGTAAAAGATGTTCCGAGAATGTATGACTCCAGAGGTTGTTTAATTCGGATAAATACGTATAAAAGAAATATAGAATTCGAATAAAACTGTCAAGAATAATCAAACTGAAATTTGTTTGTAGAAACTGATAGTTACGAAATTTTGGTGAAATTCCTCGTAATGAAGTTTTTAAATTGCTCTATTGAGAAAAAAATGTTATACAAAGTTAATCATATATTCATGTTTTGATACGTCTGTCTTTAAATGAAGGCAGAGGAGCCAATTCCATGCTGTGTTCCAGCATGATATGAGGATACTCGCACCGAGCATGGTGGTGTAACGGTTAGTGTTCTGGCCTCGCATTCGAGAGGACGCCGGTTGGAATCCCCGTCCGCGAATCCAGATTTGGGTTTTCCATGGTTTCCCAAATCACTCCAGGCAAATGCCGGGATGCTTCCTTCATAATGCCATGGCCGAATTCCTTCCCATCCCTTGCCCCCATCCTTTCCCGTCTCTAAAGACCTCGCTGTTAAGAGAGGTTAAGCAGTTTAGAAGAAATACTCGTGACCATTCACACTGATCACAGCAGTGGTATTTTAACTATATATGACAGCAGACTCGAATGTAGCTGACTGAAAAACTTTTAGATGAGAGGTATAGATAAGGTGGGAAGAATGAAGTGCAGCGTGGCACCTGGCAGTGTCGTTTCCTCGCTCGCTCTGTTCGTGGTCTGTTTGTGGGCCGTGTGCGGAGTGGCGTGGCTGAGCGGTGATTCAGCAGCGACCTCTGCCCCTCGCAGACTCTTTCTTATCAACACGTCACTTCCTGTCCGCGTCTTGTCGTAAATTTCCTCTTCCCACGGTCCTCCCCCTCCGTAGAGCGAGCGATGTTGTTGTTGGTGACTACCTGCAAAGTCATTCAACAACTTCAAAACAATAATACGACGTGGGTTTTGAAAGATTTACAGCTTTCTCAACACAACAAGGTGTAAACAAAACTTCCTTTGCGCTGATAAACTTCATTACTGCTTACTGCTTTCTTTGGATAGCATTTATGATTTTGTCGCTAAATGCATCACGACTAATTCTACTTGTAAATAACTATGATTAACATCTTTCTATATCGTGTCTGTAAACTCTAAACCTGTACAGCTTTCTGAACTACAGTACCCGTAAGCTCAATTCTAAAAGACACGAAAAATATCCATCTAGTCTTGTTATCGTCTTTTCATTTGACTCTAAACTTTTGAAGCTATAATTTTTTTAAAAAAAATAGGTGTAACCCAGCGTGGGGTCAAATCTGGCGAATAAGGTGTATGTTCCAACAGTTCGTACTTGAGTGGTCACGTGTGTTGTGCCAACGAAAAAAAAAATTGTGATCCAAGTCTCACGAATTTTTTCTTGTAACTATCAAGAAGCCTAGCATAATATTTGCCAGTCTCTCCCACCCTTTTTTTCCATGTAATAGGGTGCTAATGACCTTGATGTCAGCGCACTCTAAAGCCCTAACAACAACAACAGTTTCGAGGTAATCAATAAACTGAATCCCTTTTGCAGTACAGAAACACTGGACATTTCTGACAAATAAAGTCAACTTCGCTGTTTTTGGTACGGAGCCATCGGCTTCCACCTGATGTTTTGATTGCTGTTTCGTTTCTGAAGCACAAAAGCGGATACACTTTAATAGTCGCGTGGTTTGATTTTGGGGGGAAGAATTAAGAACAGTACATGGAGGGGCAGGAAGTATCATAAATTGGTATTTGATTTCAAGTATAGGTGAAGGCGTATTTCATTCGTTTGTATGGAAGTCAATTAATTTAATTAATAGGAAGATTTGTTGAAGGATAGTTTTTAAAACATTGTAGAAATTATTTTTAATTTTTTTCAGCTTTTTTAACGCACAAAGCTTTCCCATATTTCATTCTCGGTACAAATGTACTGTTCAGTTAATTTTGACGTATCTACAACCTCAGAAAATCGTCCAGTGCCAAATTGTGCCTTTTTCTATTTTTTCTGTGGTTGGTATTTTTGGTTATCTTTCACGTGGAGGCTCCTCTGAGATCAAGTTTAAACTCGGCCAAAGATTTATTCAATGTTTAAAATGAAGAAGATCCTTATAAACATTTACCAACACTGGATGGTTTTCTTTCGATGCTAATCCGTCCAAAAAGTAGTCAAATTCATTACATCTGTGGCAAAAAGTTGAATGAAGAAAACCTTTTCTTACATGAAGTTAAAACTTGAGGTTCCTTATGGTGACACGTGTACCATCTTCACAAAAAAAAAGTATTGATATTAATGCCATTTCTGTGCCAAAGCGAGAACATTTCATCTTACTGTAGTGCAAGCTTCGATAATAATTTGGAACACGCTTTGGTAGCTGTCAATATTCTGAAACATACGGCAGTAACGTAAAATATTGCATGAATAGTTCAGCAGACCTATTTCGCAACAAGTTAGTTAAATAAAAAAAGTTAACGGCATCAAAAATTTTCAAATAATTAATCCTTTTCCTTCGGTCTGCTCAACTTAGAAAATAATAAAAAAAAATAATTTGATGCCGCAAGAATTTATTTTTATTTATCAACTGGGATGTGGCATCCAGGCGATTTCACTTCACACCTATCTTAGCGTTATATGAATTTTCACCTTTCTTTCAGTGTTTGAGGTAAATTGTTCAACAAATCCTCCGATTAATTAAATTAATTGACTTCCCTACAAACGAATGTATTACGCCTTCGCTTATACCTGAAATCAAGTACCAATTTATGTTCCACCCTGACCCTCCATGTGGGTTCTTAATTCTTTCCCAGAACTCTCCAGCAGCCAATCTCAAATTGTCTACCGTAGCAGCCACTGATATTGTTCCATCGTAATTTACACAAAATGTGGTCCACTAATTTGTTTCACTCCCATTATTTCCAAAATCATTCCACATAAATTTCAACATGTTTCTATGTCAAGACTGTTCTGCTTCAATTTCCTAGTATTTCTTTAGTCCAATCTTCGCTTCCACAATATGCTATGCATCATAAATACAGTTTTGGGAATTTCTTTTCCTGACTTTGTTTAAATGTTTGAACCTACAAGCTTAGCGTCGTAAAATACATTAATTTACGAGAGTGTTTTGCAACTTGAATTGATCGTCAAATTTTGATATTAGCTGTTCTGGTATTGTGGAAAAATATTAAATTAATTACCACTAAATTAATTAATTTTACTGAACCGAACTGCACTAATCTATACTAATGTTGATCTTACATGCAAAGGTATATTTTGCTGTTTGAAATTCCGATATCGATCTTTAACCTGAATAGCTCAATGTCCTAGACACTTTGTAGAAAATTCCTAACTATTTCAAACAAAACTACTCATTGCCTGTATTTTCCTTTAAACTATAAATCCCCAATATCGCAGTTTCTTTGGGAGCGTACATAAACCACGTAGCTCCATTTTGGCCTCCTGTGAACCCCCCCCTCCCCCCCACGTAGCCCTACGTGGCTTTTGCCTCTACCCCCCCCCCCCCCACACGTAGCACGTAGCTTTTTTCCTTTTTGATTCCAGAAGACATTTTGTACTGTTTTCTCCTGTCAAACTATTGTAAATTACATACAGAGATAATTAACTGAAGAAAATAAATATTTACCTGCTGTTGTGTGTTTTGTTCCTCGTTTTAACTGTGAAAAATGTTATGAAAGGAAAGCTACGTGGCCTGGCTCGGAACCTCCCCTCCCCCCACGTAGCTCAACGTAGCCTTCCAGCCAACCCCTCCCCACCTGGACCGAGCCACGTAGTTTGTGCACGTCCCCTTTACAGTAATATAGAGAAAGACATAAAACGAGAGATTATTTTCTCGATATCAGACATTAATAACCAGTCACTGGATTAACTTTTGAACAGGATCAAGCAACAATAGAAGGACTCCAACGTTGAGGAGACTAAGAGACAGAAGCCGGGAAGAACTTACTCAAGAGCACCTCTCCATTCCTATATGATTTGGATTGTAGGCACTATTTTCGCCAGCCAAATGACACTCGGGAGACACCTTTTGAAGTTAGGTTTTAAAATGACTTTTTCCTCTCCTGATTTCCTTCTGGCGCAGTGACGGAATCATCGTCTGGAGAAATTGGTTCTTTCTGCCCGAAGGTGTCCAGTTGGGGATACGACCGCTGACTGAGGCGAAAACGAAGCAGGTAATGATCGCAAGGCGTGGCTTCCCTGTACCAGGATGGCTGTTTGATTTCATTGTCTGTACATCACTTCAACAACACAGGCTTTAAATTTAAATTAATAAACTTAAGTCTAAACGTAACCATTGTTGATTAGCATAATCTTAACACTCAAATAAATAATCATTAGCATAATGTGTCTAGCCAATCGCTATAGTCAGCGACCATTGGAGCTCAGATAAAATGTTAATCGGGTATTTTGAAGGAACAATTCGAACATTCGCCTGGAGTGATTCAGAGAAACCATGAAAACAGTAATCTGGATGGACGGACGGGGTTCCAACCAACTTCCTGCAGAATACCAGGCCAGAGAGTTACTGCTCACTCACCACGTTCGGGCATTCAATCACTTTCGTTGAAGTATTAATCATATGACAATCACCAGTAATTTTCAAGGCAATCAAGTAGAATCACTCACTTCCAAGAGTAAAAACTTTTTACAAGAAAAAAAAAGTATTTGCCCCACATGAAACCAACTGATACAATTAGCAATAAGTTCTTCAAACCTGAACACTTAGTTTGAAATTTTAATTTTCGTACACAGGCTAATACCATCACATATTACTTCTGGGCACCATCTCACCATACTAATGTGACACTGTCAGTTCTTTTACTCTCGTTTTGGAAGGTTCCTTCATAGTTTGCAGCCTTTTACTCAAACTAAGAACATAGTAGTCCTCAATTAAAAGAATCTCCATGTAACTCCATCTTGTAACTGATAATCCTTAATTGACATCCATCTGCCATACAATGAGATTTTATTGAACAGAAACACGTTACATACAGAAAACCAAACTGAGCGTGGTGGGCGACCGGTAGCGCTCAGTCCTCGCATTTGGAAAGACGCGGGTTCGAATCCCCGTCCGGCCATCCACATTTAGATTTTCCATGGTTTCCCCAAACCACTCCATGCGAATGCCTGAATGCTTCCTTCTAAATGTCATAGCTGAATTCCTTCCCGTTCCTTGTCTCCAGTCCTTTCCCGCCTCAATGACCTCACCATCGACAAGGCGTAAAGCTATAATTAAAAAAAAATGGGTTAGCTGGATGAAAGAACCTGATCTGCTACAACATAGATATAAGTACGTCGAGGAAATAGTAACAAAAGCAAGCCTGTGTGCCTGTGTGGTAAAGCATATTGTTTCTTCACATCTTTTTATCACCAGCTGTTCGACCTTTGTGAGGATAAACGCTGACGGAAAGCTGTTGAATTCAGATGACTGCTACTCCAAAACGCGAAGAACCTGTTTTCCACGATGCAGTGCACCGCTCAGTGCAACTGACGGTGAAACAGCTGCGCAGAGGTATAAAAGTACCTCGCAAGAAACCGCTCAATATATGTAGACAGCACTCAGTCTCCTGCGAATTTCAGCTGCTCCGCGCACTGAATTATCGTTGCTGGGAAAAAATTATTTCCATTCGTTGGCTTCATAAAGGGCCGATGCCAAACATTATCAGATCTTTGAGAGCAAGACCCATCAATGCGAACTGAGAGAAAAAATACATTAAATTTCAAGAAATGAACACAGTGCCTAACGTGTTGAGTACAAGAGATAAAATGCTAATTCCTTTCTTCTGAATAATATTTAACAAGGTCGACGAGAAATCTGAATAAATTTATCTTGCATAGTCTAATTATAAACAAGTATTTAACTTATTGTCAACCACGCCTTTCTAGAGCTTTCCTTCGTTTTGTTCATTTTATCCAGACAATGTTCCTGATTTGTACTCTGCTTCCATAAGACCTTTCCGTAAAAATTACCAAACGATTTCATAGGGAAAAGTTTCAATGCTAAATCTCATTTTTTTTCCATGTTTTGGCGGATGCCATATGAATTGACTAAGGCCTATCGTCCACCGGCGCAACGCGACTGCGATGTTACGTTTCATGAACGTCAGATAGGTGTCGCTTCGGAGTCGGACTCTGTTATTGCACGGTTCTCGTCCACCAGCGCAACTGCAACGCAACCTCGGTTCAACACAAAATAAAAAAACCGAGTGACCAACTAGGAAGCGACTGGCTCGTTAGTTGCCTGGCCAACGCTTGTGCCACTCTAGTCTGGCAACTCAGTTCAGTTCATTTAAAATTATGGCGTACTGCGACCAGGTGTTGAGTACTAACATAGTGGCAGCAGTAGAAAAACATACATATTTATATACATAACTCTGCCAGAATGACGCTTTGGATAAGGCATGGGAATTTTATTTGTAATGTTTCAAGTTCTTTGACTTGATACATTAAAAATAATAATAAGTATTATTACATACTGTGTGAAATGTGCATCAGGTTACAATATCTCTGGTTACAGTGGGTAATGTTCGTTGCCGTGTGCAAATATTGTTCCAGACAACGAGTACTGAAACTATTTTTTTTTTCAGGAAAAACGCAAACCATTGAAATAGCTAGCTAATTATATAAATTTTACACAAGTATTGTTTCAATTTACTAGAGTTAATTTTGTGAGAAACAAAGAAGATCTATGACTTATTAGGTAAAGTTATTTTTTTTATTCAATATTATCCTGAAGTTATCTCTCACCTAGTAATGAAATACTCTAGTGAGGTGAATAACTCACCTGATGACCGCATAAAATACGTACATCTTCATTAATAATACCGAGCGTGGTGGTGTAACGGATAGCGTTCTGACCTCGCATTCGGGAGGACGGCGGTTCGAATCCCCGTCCGGGCATCCAGATTTGGGTTTTCCATGGTTTCCCCAAATCACTCCAGGCGAATGCCGGGATGCTTCCTTCAAAAGGCCATGGCCGAATTCCTTCCCATTCCTTGCCCCCATCCTTTCCCGTCTCTAAAGACCACGTTGTTGAAAAGGGACGTTAAACTGTTACAAAAAAAAAAAAAATCATTAATAATAATCCGATTAAAGCAATATACTTCTCGCTAACTCCATAGTTCTTAACAGTTATTTTCACATATTATTTTTAGGGTAGGGGTGGGTGGGTAGGTGGGGAGGGTCGACGTCGATGTTATTAGAGACTGAGAGCAAGGAATGGGATGGAATTTGGCAGTGACTTTTTTATGTAACTATCCAACATGTTATTAAAAATTTTCAGATATTTAAGATATTTCGGGTATATCAAGTAAATTTTTATTATACATTGAACTTTTAAATATTCAAATTGAAAAGTTTTCATAGATTCTAATAATTAAAATTACATCTTACCTCAAAGTAATCAGTAATCTTTTTTCCACCGAGATACATCTCCGCCCTTTAGTGTCCTTTTTAATGATTACTGGATAAAGTTTCTCAGTCGTTTCCCTAAACACGTTCATGGACATCCTAAAAAATCCTTTGAACTTTACTTCGTTTTCTTCCAAGTTCTCGCACTAGGACAAAAGCGGGACGATTTGTTTTTCGCGAATGAATGAATTAATCCAAAATTTCTGCCTTCTTTGATGCCCTCCCAAGTATCAGTACGCTATAACATTACGATTACGGACCACACGGCTTGTCATTATGGAACAGACGGAAGCTTCTGAGTCGGTCACAAGTCGCAGGAGGCTTGAGAGAGGACGAAGAACGCGATCCAAGTGTCGTAACCAAGTTGCAGTTGCGCTGCGCTGCACCGGTGGACGAATGACCTAAGATTCGTAAGATGCTTACAGGTAATGTTATGCCGTAATCTCTGTCAAAATAGTTTTGTTAAGTCTGTAAGTTGCACTAGTATCCAAGTAATAACATTTTTACCCTTTACAAAATTTCCTTATGGATAATTCTTCGATGTATGCTTACTACAAGTCACCGCACATTATTTCTCATATTTCTGTTAAAGATAAGTAAAACGTAATGCCAATAATCTAGCAAAGTTCTTGTCGAGCCCCAAAATCACAATCAACAAGTAGAAATTTCCATTACCATTGATCAAGACGTATCGCAGTCCAGCAAGTAGAATAGTTATGGATTTGTATCTGAAGTGAAAATGTTTGTAGATTGCAGCGAAAATCTATCGCAGTACTACAATATTGAGGTAAAGCGGTGAACAGTACTGTTAAACTGTTAACTTCTGTGCCTTACCTGGTATGCGACAGGAACTACATTTAAACTATTATCAACAACAGTAACAACCCGAGGCTTGAGGCACTGATGTAAAAGTTTTAAAATTTTTACGTACAGGCAAACGAACTTCCTGTATAATACTTGGTGGTAAAAATTAAAGCTGCTGACAGAAGTTGCAGAATCAACGGGAAAATACCTAAGAAACTATAGAACGCCGATTCATTTGGCTGAGCGGCAATGGTCTGGCCTGGAATTCGGGAGAGTGCGAGTTCGAATCACCGTCGGGCCATCCTGGTTTAGGCATATCGTAGTTCTCGATATCACTCCAGGCTATTGTTTCTTCAAAAGTGTATAGCGTAATTCCTTATCCTTCCTAGTCCCCAATGGTCTCCCACCTCTAATGAGAACAGATGTACTAAAGCAATGTGTCGGAGGTTATGTTTATCCGAGACATATATGTTGACGTTGATCACATTATTCTTCGCATCAGAAAGCTGAGTTTACGGTTGAAGCCTGTAAAACTCGTGGCCACTGCCGAGAATGGAAAAGGAATCGTTCACTTGAGAAAACAGATATTCTGCGACTGAGCTACTGTTTTTGTTGCTATCATTATTGTTGCTTCTCGAGCATTAGTGCATGTCGACGGCGTGCGCTGTAGAGATAAGGGTTCAAACAGAGTTTTAATCGTACAGTTGTTGTAAGAACCGCCATTATCAGACATTCGTAAGACTAAGAGAGAAGCTGTATATCAGCTGATGGCTGTTCCCATTATTCCTGCTGGCCTGACGTCAAGTGATGAGGTAACGTCCAAACAAGATCTGCCTGTTATATGGACGCAAACAAAAAAAACACGTTTTTCCTGCACAAAGCGGCAGCAAATGCACATCAGCAATTGTACAAATCTCTTAAAAATACTTGGAGTTATGTATATCCGTAATAAATAAATAAATAGCTATAGCTGAAAAATTAATACTCCTGAAAATAATTTGCTGTTTCGGTGAATAACAAAAGAAAGTTACGTATCTCCGCTCCGAATAAGGAAACAAGTTATACTCTCCACAAAGGTTATGAAAATTTAACAGTTTTCCGTCGTTGTACACGATAGTGTTAGTAAGTGTTATACTAGAATCAACACCAGTAGTACTCTGGATGATTTGTGTTATTAGTAGGAGTGGATGTCAGTACCGAGCGTGGTGGGTGAGCGGTTAACACTCTGGCCTCGCATTCGGGAGGACCTAGGTTCGAATTCCCTTCCGGGCATCCACATTCGGGTTTTCCATGGTTTCCCCAGATCACTCCAGGTGCATACCGGTATGCTTTCTTCAAAAGGCCATGGCCGAATTCCTTCCCGTTCCTTGTCCCCAGTCCCATCCCACCTCTAATGACCTCGACGTCGACGATGCGTAAAGCCATAAGTTAAAAGACAATTGGATGTCAGTAACCTTAATGACAGCTCGTGCAGCCATTTGGACTGGTGTTTCTCTCCACGAATTGTCTCTCAGACACATTTCCTCCGCTGCTGTTGACTGTGGTGTCCAGCTCACTCTACCGCAACGTCTCACTTCCCTGTCCGTATTTCACCGGAAATTCAAGTTCCTTTACCTCACGGCGCGGCGTTGAGAATTCATTCCAGTTAGACGGCTCTACTGCTCTACTGCCTGACACAATACTCGTTTTAAGATCTGGCTGGTTGTCATAATGTATTCACGCGATGCTAGTATCATAGTAACCCAAGTCATCCAGATGGTCACAGCTGTTTTGTGCTGTACTCCTGACAGGCATGCCTATACTTGAAGTTTAAATTGATGCCTACTTTATTATAATATTAAAGTTACACTCAGTTGCTGGTTTCTCACTATCACAACATATAACAGGACATTGTTGTTCCCATCCAACTATATGCAACATTTGCAAATGCTCATCACAATGATCTCATAAGTACACAACTGTATTTAATGACAACCGTTTAGATAGACTTTAAAGTCACAGGTCTGTTCCCTGTATTGCCTATTACAGTTTTATTATTTCTATAAATGTACTACACATCTATACTTCAAGAAACTCTGAATTCCATCACATCCATGATTTTTTTAATGAGATTTCTCATCTGCGGTATTCAAGCATTGTATTACTTGATGCATAATTATCTGATTTCTGTTTTTCGACACCTCCCTCGTTAGTTAAATTATGTGGCATTGTGTATCATATGTTTTGTAATTTTTCATAACCATATTTTCTACCACATCATTGCATTGAACATAACGCTGTGTACGAAACCTTCTTGTAGCGTAAAACCCAGTAACAGTGGGAACTACGAATCACTTCTGGATGTCATACAGAGACATATCTGGTATTACATACCACTCTTGAGAGGGCTGATCCAAGGTGCCAAAATAACCACACGGAACGAAATAAGTCAACAGCAAATCTGAATGCTTATTGAGATTAACGACGCAATTTATTCGGTGCAGTGATATTTTCTTTCCTATTCAGCGGTTTTCTTGTTTGAGAGTAGTGATAGTTCAATAATTCCTTAATCAGATTCCCTGCATAAGGTAGCCGATGACATCAAACAGAGAGCTGTGCAGTCTTGTGGTTCAGCTATAAACACGTGGCTACGTCGCCTTCGCCTCTGTGAGCAAATACCAGCACGAGGGAACAGATCAAAAATTATGCTTGAAACACCAGAAAAAATGGAATGATTTCTTCGCAGTACCAAACAATTCAGCTTGATAAAATGAATGTCAGTAATTTCCTGAGAAAGAAAAACCAGAAGTTGATTTCAGTAGTGAATGTCTTATAGGGGACCAAAAGGTAATTTTCAACACGTACACAACATATCGCTATACAACGAAAGACTTTAGAAAATCTTACGACATCTGTCTTCTATGTTCATTATTATAGGAAGCAGAACTATAAAACTACGTGTGTCTCTTTTCATAAAATAAATTGCACTAACGCGAACCCAAACAAACTATTGTTCGTCTTTTGTTGATTCAGTAATCCACTGGCTCTTAACCCGACCTTCAGCGGTCTGGTGGCTCAGTGGTTAAGGTGTCTGAGGAGATATAAAGGTAGCCGATTCGAATCCCTGTCTCGGCGGGGATTTTCAAAGGTATTTAACCCGACCTTCACTCCTGAAATAGCTTGCTGCGTAAAGTGAAGGATAGAACGCTTCCGTGCTTCGGATTACACATGAAACTGTAGGTCTCCTTTACTTTACTTTGTAATATTACCGGGTTAAGTTAAGGCAGCTGCTACAGGGGTGGAATGGGCAGCCAATAAAAACCGTGTTATCAGGTCATTACGACCACATGAAATTATTATTATTTACCCGACCTTCACCTCCATCACAGCTTGTTGCGTACGCAGAAAGAATGCATGGTTCGGATTTCACGTTGAACTCTAGGTTTAATAAGGAGGAAAAGAACTGGCCACACTACCTCCAACATCAGGCTAAGCATACCTACTTCGGATGCGTGCAACCAACCTTAGGGTTGAATACGAAGCTCAGCTTTAGCTTTATTTCGGATTACTGTAAGCAGTAGTTCTATTAAAATAAATGTTCCTTTCAAGATGTAATTCTAGATATATTCTATATAGTACTGTACTATTATGTGCACTCTTCGCAGGATTGTACGGTTTCGTTTTCCCTGAATATGCCCTCATCTTCTTTAACGACGTTTGTACGAAGCCTACGTTTGCTACAACGGGAATATAAGTTATTAATAAATATATTTCTAGAAAGAATTAATTCATTTTACTAAAACTTGTAAAAAAAGAGCAACATCTTCAGGGAGCCAAAGATTCTAACATTCTATCGAACAAAAAACCAAAACCCTGCTCCTTTACTATTTCTGATCCTTATTATTTTTAGTCCTTCCTTCGAGTCATTTTGAGTATCTTGAACAGAAAGTTGAAGTGTACAGAAATTCCTACATAGAAGAATCCAAATGTCCATAGACATAGCGATTAGGCTGGGTAAACACATCTCGTATCTGAGAGTTACTACGATGTAAAATAAAGGGAAGATATTACTGGACGTTTTAACAACCAAATCAACTTTTGAAAGTATGATGTCTACTGTAACGTATTCATTCATATGAAGAAATCATAATATCGGGATTATATGGCCAAAGAGGGACACAGTCGGTTGTTCACATAATGACAGACGGTGAAAGATCGGGTCCGAAAAAGTTTTGTACGCTCTTAGGAGGCATTTGCTGCAGCATCGATCAAATGCTTGTGGTAATGCATTTGAGTGAAAAAGTCACTACCCCGGAAGGGTCGGCCACTGTCTGCCGCCAGCATGCAAGCGACGTCTAGCCGTGCTGCCTTAGCCCCATCATCGTAATGGCAACGACACAACTAGTCACTGCAAAGTGTAATTGCGTAAAACAACGCAGTGCTGCCCTGAAAGGCTAACATTGTTCCATTGAGTTTCATTCTGTCGTCCACTAAAGTTAAATGATGCCCTGAGGACATTAAATATATTCAAGTCAAAATTTTCGATCAATTTTACTTGTTATTGTTAAAAATTAAATGAGTAAGATTTTTTGAAATGAATTATGTTAATATTAATTTTAAGTTCAACTTCATTTGTCGTTTGTGACAAGTAACATCCCGCTCTCTTACATCGTTAATTTATTGATATTATTGTTTATTATTTTGTAGTTGCATAGTAACGGTCATAAGGGAGCCCAGGATGAGGACCACAGAAAGAGGAACGCCTCTTTAGTAATCGAAACATGATGTGTATTTAAAACAACGATTTGAAAACTACAAGGCCCACATTTGTGCATGTATAGCTTAATTTTATAGACGCCTTTTTGTTTGGTTTGTGATCCGCTGTGGTATAAGACATGCCAAGAAAGTAATCAGCCACATTTCCGTCAAAATGTATTAATATACTACTTTCTCCAGCTTATGTAGGATGTGATTTCAAAATATGAAGCATTAACTATGTACTTCAAAACCTGTTCCATAATACACTCAGCTGATGAGGTGGAGAGTGCCTCTGCCATGTAATTAGCTGTAAATTATAGAGAATATAAGCTCGTGCATTAAACAAGAGATCATTCCTACTCGATGACATAAGGAATTACGTTTTAACTGACTCCTTGATTTAAAAAAAAAAAAAAAATTAAAAAAAAAATTGAACAATCGGTAACATGGATTAAAATTCAATAGCATGGCCAACTTCCATTTTTTCTTGCTAGCTGAAAAATAAAGTAGAATGTTTGGTATGCTGCACTAGAAATAGTTTTACAGTATAAACAGTTTGTATAAATATAGTAATAAAGGCATAATATTCTTAGTATTAAGGGAAACGTAGCAGGAAAATATCACGGCAGGTCTGACAGTGGCAGTCCTCTGAAGATGCCCACGCAAAGATGGCTGAAGCACCAGGCTTCCAAAAATAGACGTGTTTCGACCCGGAGAGACAAGAAAAGAAAGAGCTTGATTGGTGTTTTCAGCAGTTGGCCGCGGCAACTTGCATTTTAAATTATCACAAAAAAGGGGAATGAACATTGTATATGTGCTAATAGATTTTATACTTTGTTTAACAAAGTTGTGGTGAATGAGAGATATTTCTTTAGTTATTTTGGGATGACAGTCAAACTTTCATGAACTGTATGAAAAATAAATTTTGTATTTAAATAACAGGATACCAATATGCGAAAAATGTATCCCAGGGATTAGATAAGTGAAATAAAAAGTACTTCTACTTATACAGAATTCATTATAACGTCAAAAACTTAAGTTAAATGTGCATGAATACATAACATTTTACAGACAACTTAATATAGGAATTGAATTTTCTGAAGGCAACTAAAGTGCGTATTATTGAACACACAGAGGAGGTTTTAACTTTGACGATTCTCTCTCTCATGAGAAGGATTCATTGACTTTGATTTTGCTGTAACAGCAAAACGAGCAAAGGAAATCAGAGATGAAATAACAGATATTTTTTTAAAACTTGTTTTAACTTTTTTTCTTTTCTTCATTTGGCAGTTCATGTGGCATCATTAAAGAAAATATGTCACCCAGGACTTCTGTTTTGTAAATTTAATGTAATTAACATCCCATAGGTCTGATCTTTTTCGAATCAGTTGTATGAACTGTCAGTATCAAAACACTCCATTACTTTAAAGTAAAATCAAGAGTAACTGTTATCTCGTGTGAACGCTTTAAGAGAAGTGACTGTCTTGTAGGTGGCCAAGGCACAAGGAATTGTACGAGCGGCAGGAGAGTAAAGCCACCACAGACGCCAGCGGGTCAAGACCAACCGCACAGTGTGAAAGCTCTCATTCTGTTCTACGTTCCGGTGTTGTCTGGGGATCCAGTGCAGGACACCGAGAGTGGCGTGTGGAAGAGCCCTCAGTCACTGGTACGGAGTAACGACGCTACCTGTGTCCAGTCACTAGCCCTGGCGCGCTGCTACCTCGCAGCCTGTGGAAGAGCCCTCAGTCACTGGTACGGAGTAACGACGCTACCTGTGTCCAGTCACTAGCCCTGGCGCGCTGCTACCTCGCAGCCTGTGGAAGAGCCCTCAGTCACTGGTACGGAGTAACGACGCTACCTGTGTCCAGTCACTAGCCCTGGCGCGCTGCTACCTCGCAGCCTGTGGAAGAGCCCTCAGTCACTGGTACGGAGTAACGACGCTACCTGTGTCCAGTCACTAGCCCTGGCGCGCTGCTACCTCGCAGCCTGTGGAAGAGCCCTCAGTCACTGGTACGGAGTAACGACGCTACCTGTGCCCAGTCACTAGCCCTGGCGCGCTGCTACCTCGCAGCCTGTGGAAGAGCCCTCGGTCACTGGTACGGAGTAACGACGCTACCTGTGCCCAGTCACTAGCCCTGGCGCGCTGCTACCTCGCAGCCTGTGGAAGAGCCCTCGGTCACTGGTACGGAGTAACGACGCTACCTGTGCCCAGTCACTAGCCCTGGCGCGCTGCTACCTCGCAGCCTGTGACTGCCGCTGCCCGCAGAACAGTGAACCTGGTTGCATCCCGTGCAGGGTACAGTTGTTTTTCTCTTTCTCACTCTCAAACACACTTAATTAAGTTATCAATGAGAAGGGAGACGACAGATTCAGACAGGTAAACAGGAAATTAATATCAATAGCCTTTCAAATGTTTCCAAAGCGACGTATTGTGTTTAAATGGTGACAGGTTGCACTTCAGATTTTTTTTTAAGGCAGATGTAATGTTTAATACCAATATTCAATGTTCTTGATTTCTATTTTCAGGCTGAGGTGGATATAGACGTCTTTATTTAAAAAATATAACATTATTTGGTCTTGTTAGTTTGTTTGCAACTTGCAATTCACGAAACATATTGCTCTATGCTTGAGATGTCTCAGCGTTCAGGGACATGGGACATAAAAACCAAATATTAATGTTGTATTTTTATGGCTGCTTAATATGTTTAGTACGCTTTTACTTCCTGAAAGTATTGTGATTATGTATATTTACATTATTACTGGAGTTTGTAATACTGCACGACTTCTGTTAAACTCAAATCTCGATATCAAAAGCTTCTGAGTAACACACATCTTGAATGAATCAAATGAACTATCATACAATTATCCCTGCGATTACCCTTCATAACTGGGCAGAACTGAATTTGAAATTATGGCTTATTGAACCTCTAGGTTACAGCGATCTTTATGAATTTTGCCCTCGTGTGTAGTATTTTAAGAAGTAGCGCTTTCTTTTCTACGTTAAGACCTGATGATATGTAGATATGAGATTAGTTAAAGGTGTTTTCTAAACTGGAGTTAAATAGCACCCACTGCCAATTAACCTTATAAGTTTAAGAATTTTTTTGACTATCAAACTTTAAAAAAAAAAGTACTTGTTTTCTGAGTGTTCCATCTGTCCGATGGCTGTGAGAAGGACAGCTTTTATACAGAAACGAAGAAATCGCGTTGTAGTAGAGGGCGCGGTTTGTAAGAGTCTCCTCGCTGGCAGTTGGTCGTGTGTTTGGTTTCTCTGTTTGCCTCGGCGATGGTGAGGAGGGTACGAGGGTCAAGGTTCTTACTATGTGCGCAGCAGACGGGGCGAGGCGACGCGCGGTACAAAGCTCGCATTTCGTCACAGCTTCCTGAGAGCACGAAGGCTCCTCACGAGATGCGTAAGGCGACTTATCTCAGCAGTGCTCCCACATGCACGAGCTCTCAAAGATAACGCGCCAAACGTGGCCTCTTTTATCACGTCACAATTTTAAACTGCTTACTGGAAATCAGAATGCAGTCAAGAAAATTTTGTACCAGAGTGTACGATCGTGAAATTCCCACGATATTCTCAGTGTTGCCTGAAGGCAATTAGCATTTTAATGCACGATAATCACTTGGTTGTCACTCTAAACTAACACCTACTGTCAGATTTTTGTTTGCATTTCAACTGCCGAAGATTCTTCTCTTTCCCAAAATACGGCTACTGGATTTCTATCAGAATCTCAAGTAATCACATGAAACCTTTTTATCTTTATCATATCAGTCCCTATTCCCGCGGAATCTATAACTTTTAAAAACATTTCAAATAATCTAGAACTGTCAATTAAAAGTGAGGCCAAAAATTCTGTAAACGAATTTCTAAAGTGACTATAATGGAAGCACAGTATAAATCATGTAATGAGGACGTACTAAGAGCAAAACCATGCTAGCCTGAGTAAAACAGGAAATTATGATACGTATTAATATTATCATCAGTAGAAGATAAAGTTTCTTAAAATAATATATAGAGATAATGCAGAAGGTTACGAAAGGCGTAGGATCAAATTCATGAAAAATTTAAAAGTTTTGGGAAGGATTTTTGAATACAGCGTAAGACAGGCTGGAAAGGAGAAGGAGCGCTGTACCAAAATGTCACAGTCGCCTACTACGAGCCTTCTGGTCCACACACTATAAATATTACGTTTCTGAACTCGTCAAGAAATTTTTTCAGGCGTGACAAGGTAAGTAGAAAAGATTCCCATATTCAGCGTTTGTAGTAACCTGTCTGTTCGAAGAAATACAGAAAAAAAATTTCGTTTGTTAATAGCGAAAGACTGAACTATGACCTGGAAGAGATGGATCAGTTGATACTCAGAGCGATGGGTAAAAGATTACCATCTGTACCGGTAAGAATGTCATAACGTATTTGGTATGCTACATCCTTGATTTTTCGTATTTATGAATCTAATATTGATCTGAAGTGCGTAATGTAATTACTCGTTTACCCGCAGTGTCTTTTTTATTATCTGAGCTTATTGGGAACATTTTTTTGGCTATTGGTAAGTCAGTCGACTCCGACCCTCGCAGATCGTCAGCCATGTGTATAATTTGGTAAAAACTACCAAAAGGTGGTCTTAAATCTGCACCGTAATTCATTTGAAAAATGTTTTTTAAACATTATAAGGTAAGTAGATATGGTTTGTCTTACATGTTTTTGTATTCTTGACGCACAACTGTAAGTAACGACAGTAATTCAATGATAAATCACACTCATTTTCATCAGAGATTTTTTAATTGTTTTTCTTGCTTTTTTGGTCACTAAACAGGGACGCCTATATATTTTTATTTTTTAAATATAAAATCAGAAAATTCCGTTTAATGTATTAATTGTTATTAAATTCGATTTAGAACAAAAAGTTATAAAAACACTAAATCAATGCAACTAAGCCTCGAAACGGAAGTGATAAGTAATAAAATGCACGCTGCGCATGAGGAGGAAACGTGGAATGGCTTCATGAGGAAAAAAAAGTAATGAATGATTCGATACCTACATGTCGGTACACCTGGGACGGAGAAGAGTATTAAGGAATTTTTGTTACCACTAAGGTCTTATAGTGTATCTCTAGAATCAAAAAGAAAATAAGTGAATTGAACAGAGTTAGAGATCGTGGTCTTACTACCAGAGTAAAGATACCACAGCTCATACGTGAAGAAATAAGAAGGAAATGTGGTGAACGTTTAATTGTAAATAAATAACAAAACTGGTAAAATTGTTGTATAGTGTGATAGAAATGAATGTTATTCGATTTAAAGAATGTCGATATAAAATTAAAATTCCAATAAATAACCAGCTCAAATTGCTTGTAAAATGTAAGTGCATCTTGTATGTCTGTTTTCATTTAATCCATATTTTTCACTGTTACACGATTCTGATACAAACTGAAGTACCTCTGAATCTTTGGAACACATATTTAGCAGCTACAACCGCAGTCATACATTCCATTCTAGTCAAACGGATACTTCATAAAAAGATCTGCCATAATCTCATTTTTTAGGCTTTAAATGAACAGAGAAAAAGATGAAATTAAATTTCAAGATTAAGTTGATGATAAACGGATCTGTCCAACCTCCAAAATCACATTAGATATGAAGCAGATTACAGTATGGCTGTAGACATTAACACAGGTTCGTACCGAAACCTCTAGCGGATAACTTGATGTGTTTGTTCAGTTTCCAGCACTCCTGCACCAACTGTATTTTAAAACAAGGAAGTAAAGGCAAACGCTCGTGTGTTCGTAATGACCTGGTGACTGAGTATTTATTTGCTGCGCATTCCTCCCATATTGTAGACAAACTTGGTAATCCACCGCGTATAGTGGATCTACAATTTAACGCTGAATCCGACCAACAGAAGCGTTTTGCAGTACTTCAAATTGCGCCGAAACCAATGACAGAGAGGAAAGTCTAGTTAATGGCCTTCGAAATTTTTCGTCCGGGGCCAGGATTCGAACCACGGATCTATCGTCTCCAGTCGGACGCCTTAACCACTGAGCCACCAGACGGCTGTAATAAGGAAGTACAACATGATACCCTTTGGCAATTAATAATTCGATTGGTATCAATCATCATTACAGAATTAGCATTTGTGCTGATACGAGATATCATGACGTTTATCAAAACTAATTTAAACGAATTTATCAAGGAAAAAATAATAGGATAAAAAACTAATGGCGATGTAGAGGAACACTGTTCAATCATAATGTAACCCACTGGACGAAAGTTGATACGCAATGAGCAACACAACATACAGTATTCACTTTAGTTATAAGCTTCTTGAATCACAAAACAAAGATAATTAAGAAGCTAACATAAGTCTTTCCTTGTAAACAGTTGTTTGTTGGTGGTAGTAATGTAGAAAGAATTTCATCCTTGCAAAACGTAACATGAATTTACCCACTTATAATTAGTATGTCGTAATGTATGTGCATTGACGGTCGTCTTCAACAACATTATGATGATGTATGCAAAAATTTACAAGCATCTTCAAATAATTGTTTTCGTACAGAAATTCATAATTATTTCGTTGAAAGTATAACGGGCAGACATCTGATGTCAGGTGTGATGCACCCACGATGCTGGATCAGCATCAAAGCGACAGCGTCCGTAAACTGGGAGGCGTAACCTCCGTGGTCAGTCGGTGTTGTTTTAAAGTAATTTGCTAGTCATTCTACTTGTTGGCAACCTGTCGCTATTTTAAGCAACTTTTTTAATTAACTGATGGAGCGCCTCAGGCAACTGTTCAAAACAAATTAATAAAACTGTGAAAGGTCATACTGGTTCCGTACCTTGTGGCATAGTCCCACCTTCAGAATACCATTTATCTACAATCCTGCGCATCCTAATTCCGTGACACCAAATAGGTGTGGAATGGATAGTTCTCACCAGAATATTACTAACTATAGATCTTCATCTCAAATTCATATTGCCATAAATATATGTAACTATGGTTTTTAATATAAATGAAATAAAAGTTGGAATAATTTGTATACCCCGTACTGCTGTGGATGCACCACACACGTAATGATACTAATGGAAAATGTTATTGTAAAGAAGATTTATTTGCAGTTATGATTGCGTTATAAATCATCTCAAGCCAGATATCAAAAGCGCCTCTTATAAAAAGATTCCTACCCTCCCTGAACTTGACAATTGTCTATTTCCTAATTATGTAAAGGACTTCCTTCTAGCTGGTGATCAAAACAATGAAAGAGATTCCATGAAATGATGAAATCAGAATGGCAACTGGCTCAGAACACGTGATAAATAATACATCACTAACGGATTCCTTATAACAAACTGTTTCTTATATTTAAAAGCAATAGCGATTTTCCGTTTCAATTAATTAGGTTGAAAATAAGTTGATGCTTGAGTTGAATAAGCACAGGGAAGGTAAAAGAAAAGTTAAACCTTATTATCCTTGAGATTCATAGTTATAAAACAGTGTTCTATAAACGTTAAACATTCGAATTCCCATTAATTTTAAATATTTCTAGACATTACTCTTATTTAAGCATACTAGTTTTTGAATGCCGTTACAATAGCTTCGTAATGAGTGTTGAATCTGTTCCGATGTTTATAAACACAATGGCATGGCTTTGTTGTACCCTGAGAGCGAATTGTAGAAACAATGGTCCCCCTGCCACTTGTAGATTAGTGTTTCCAGTTTCAGTTGGTTTGGCCAGAGAAAATTCTTTGTCCTCTTTCCTGAAACAAAAGAACAAACGAAGCGATAGGCGTGAGGAATGCAACCGATAGATACGGGGCGAACTACACGGAGTCTGCGTCACTCACCGGGAATGCTCACCTGGATGTCGCCTGAGCAAACCCACCTTACATCAGCCTCTTTGCATGTGCAGGACAGTATCAGAACCCCTGCTGTAAGTAGGGGAACCAAACCAACGAAAACAAGAGAACTGCAAAGGATCGCTTTCAAACATCTTCTCAATAATATAAAAAAGTTTGCTGTTTTTAGAGCAGCCTTAATGTTCCCAATTACTTCGCGTGATTTGCACTTCATCTAATCAAATCTCCTTTCTCAAGACGTTTCTAAATATTCGATATTCCTCAGGTTCCAAGTCACCTACATAATCTGCTAGACTCTCCAGTATATTCAGCATGAAGACTAGTACTCTTAGAAGGTGGCTTTTCTCTTGAGGAAAACAGTAGCTTCAGTTGAAACGTTGGGACAAAGGAAGATTGATTGGACGCAGCTTAAATATCGTAAAGTAATTGAGACCTTCTACATATGTTACATCAATTTTTACGTTATTTTTCTCTCTCTGTTATCTTCACCTCATTAAAAAAAACTTAGTCCAAAACTCATAGGTTGGTTGGATCCTTCCGAAGGAGGCAAGCTAAGCCATTGTGTCAGAAGTAGGACGGTCAGTTTTTTTTTTCCTCTGGGACCTACAGTTTAACGTGGAATCCAAACCACGGACCTCACCTCATATTTCGTTTCAATGATTTTGGGCAGCAAAATTTTCTAATTTTCTTTTAAGGAGATACCAATTATGAAATACTTGCCACATACTCTATTCTATTTTAGAATCTACAGTTTTTTGTTAATAATGTGGTTTAAATAAATCTTAAAACAGATTTCTGTCAAATGAAATTCCGAAAATTTGCCATGGTCATTTTTTTATCTCGATAAAATTTCGAGATCAGAGACCGAATAATGTAGGGATTTCTACATTTTTTTTTTTTTTACTTGCTTGATAAAATACAGCACCACGAAATTCGTTACTAGAGAGCATTTTACAGGTACCTTACAATTTCACAAAACAACATTTTGTAGAGCGAATACTTCCAGCGTCTACGTTCAGAACTATGTTGAATCAGATCTCGTACTAAGAGATACAAGCTGTACGTGAAGCATGTTTTTACTAAGCTTTTTTGTAAACTGTATTTTCGAACAAGCTGTCTCTATGACTATTTATGCTTCTGACACCGGGCAGGATCTCTGACATTTGCCTAAGACATAGCATTTACTTAGCTTCTTAGTTAGATTTTGATTTCTAGTAATAAAAATATGGAGCCAACATTATTTTTACTGTCATTAGTTTCTCGATTTTGATGCAACAACCAATTCTTTATATACCGAACTAATATCTTCATTGCAACATACCCATTACAACAATTATCTGCGTCATATTTGTTTAATCTTGATCTTCCTCTACAGTTCTTTCCTTCGACTGCTCACTCCTCTATACGTTTCCATGCGTGTATTCTTATCATATGATTCTTAAATATTGTGTCTGCTACGTTTGCCTCATATTTCTCGTGAACTTCTAACACCCTACTTCGTCACTCATTTTTTTCAGCTAGATCTAAATTCCCTGCAAAACTTATTCTTTTCCTTTTTCCTTACAGTCGCATTTTGATCTGCTATGATTAACAATTTTTCTTCACCTTCACTGACTGAATTAAGTCTTAAATTTCACCATGTATTGTCTCTGTTTCTCATAAAGTTGGTGTATTTACCTATATTACTGTAGTTGGTGCGAGAATTTAATTTCATTTCTCATCAAAGTAATTCTTCATGATACTTCACTCACATTTATTCACTACTAGCTGTTGCCTGCTACTTTGTTTACGTGAAATTCTAATGTACCGACTAAACCGATCATGTCGCAGTTAAGAAAACGAAGAAGAAAGTAACTTAATTTGACTGCGAGAGTTAACTGAATCCGAATGGTAGTTCTTGCATTAATCGCGCTAAACGATACATCGATACTATATTTCTTAGCTTTCCGACTACACATCAAATGGAAAGACACTCTGTTTTACCTCCAGAACCAGACGGTGTACACTATCCAAAACTCCATCAAAATCTCACCAGTGATTTTCAAGTGAAACCCGTGCATCCAAATATATATATATATATATATATATTAATTTTAAAAAGTTTTTTTTTCTATAGACTATTAACATTGCACCAAACACATTTTTCAAAAATATATTAAATGTACAAATTTTCTCTGGGTTACAGTCTCATTGTATGTACGGATACATCCCACAGCAGTAGCCTCGCTGATAGCCTATTTGCTAATTAGCCTCTCCTTCCTAGACCAGTATTCGAGAGCAGCTTTACATTTAATATCAACAATCACCACATCATCTAACTGAAGTCATTCCTTCTCACCCTTTACGTTCCCTAATCTATCCGCCCCAGGTTCAAAATGTTCCGCGCTCCGACTCATAGAAAGTTTTTTTTTTTTCAATTCTGATGATTCCTAACTGAACAATAGGCACCAAGATATCCGACTGAGGCACTATTTTCTCCAGCAAGAAACTATGATTCCATATGTAGTTTGAAATATTATACAACCTCGAGACTCTAGTCTTTAATGTAATAATGTCTCTGTGCCGTCGAATAGTCCTGAACCTTATGAACCATTTGCGACCCCAAGAGCACGAGGGAACAATGGACTATTTTCCGTACCATAGAGGTTTACTGACTTATTTAAGAGAAGTAAACATATGATGGAAGCAACTTAAGATAACTTTAGTTACTCATCTTTCTGCGCATTATTACGAGTCACGTGCGTGCAGGAATACCGACTGACCATGGCTCATCGCCGTTATCAGGGAGATCTCAGAGTTTGCGCAACGGAGCGCTTGTAACAACGCCTATTGTCTGCACCGACTTTGTTACGACCGCTTTTACATCAGCAATGTGGGACACATGCCTCCTGAATGACCTCTTTCTTCACACAGAATCTTCTGGCTAGTCAAGTGGTGAAGAAATTATAGTGCAAACATTTGTTTCTTGCAACATAATACAAAAGATTCATCATTGAGCATGATGAAATAAGTTGATCAGTTACTTTGCGGAAAATCTGGATGACCCATTTTACTGAAAACAGAACTATAATAATAATTTCATGTGTTCGTAATGACCTGGTGATAGGATTTCTATAAAAATCTGCGCCGAGGAAGGGATTCGAACCGGGGACTTTTCGATCCCTAGTCAGACGCCTTAATAACCACTGAACCACAAGAAGTCTCAAACAACAGAGCTAAAAATACATAGTATATCATTTCCCTTACAATTTCTTTTCTTCAACAGTACGCGTACTTTTTGTGTTTTTTTTTTTTTTATGTTTTCAGCGACTGCTATTCTTCACAGTATATTCCTAGCCTGACGAATATCTAAGCAAACTGTTTTTTCTCGGAACCAGATGACGGAAGGAAACATCTCCGCCTGCCATCGAGCCTGGCGAGTGCGGTGCTTCGCTCTCGGGTCTTGCATACCGTAACGCGGGTTCGATGCCAAATTTCTGTTTTCCATTGCTTCCTGAAATCATTCCAGGCGACGTCCAGGATCGTTTCTTCAAACAGCTGTAGCCAAATTTCTTCCCGTTTTTGGCCCCCAAACCACTCTCACCTTCCATGACCTCGATTTGAGCAGCGTTCTAAGAAAATAAGTTGTATAAGAAAAGAGTTAAACATTAATAACAGAACGCCAAAGGAGCCGATATTTAACTGTTTTTTAAGTTTCTAAAAACTTTTCATTGCTTTCAAATTACTGATAAGAGTATTTAAATAATATCTTTCAGTGCGCTGAGTAATTTTAACACTGTTTTAAATCAATGTTCACAGATGCCACACACTAAAAATGTGAAAATTTTCAGTTGAACCTTGAAGTTACTGTTAGGTTTCTCCAAATTTTGGAGCAAAAATTACTTCTGATTGGCTGGCGGTCCCCCGTTGAATTCGATTCAGCGGAGCACGAATACTCCCTTGCAGTGGTTGCGAAGTAAGTGGAAGGGGCTTATTACTAGGGTGCAGGCTTATTTAAAGTTGTGTGTCCACCACGTAATTCATTTGTATTATAGTCTGCTGCTGCTGTGCTTTGTATGTATCTTTGGTGATGGAAGTGTGATGTAATTTTCTTCAAGGGGCTGGTGTAGATAATATTACTACATATATCTTAAAGATAGCCGGATGTGACATTGTACCTTATCTTGAAATATTATTTAAATTGAGTCTGGATACTTGCTGCTTACCACAGGAGTGGAAAAGTGCAATAGTAGTACCGGTACATAAACGAGGGGTGAGAAACAGAGTTGAGAATTACAGGCCAATCAGTTTGACATCAGTGGTAGGTAAATTAATGGAAAGATTGATATGCAACCACATCAGAAACATATGTGAAGAACGTAAGTGGTTTTCAAGCAGGCAACATGGGTTCAGGCAAGGATATTCAAGCGAATCTTAGTTGGTGTGATATACGCACGACATTTCAGATGAAATGGACAAGGGAGGCCAAATTGATAGTGTAGCACTAGATCTGTCAAAGGCGTTTGACAGAGTGAGCCATAAAATGGCAGTAAATAAGGTAAAAACTATTGGAGTGGATGAGAAAGTGATTTCCTGGGTAGAAGAATTTTTAAAAGGTAGAAAACAGAAAGTTAGGGTAGGAAATGTAGTATCAAAAGAAGTGGAAGTAAAAATGGGAGTGCGGCAGGGTAGCGTATTGGTACCATTACTATTCATTATTCTAATGAATAATTGTGTTGATTGTTTACTATCTGAAATCAGATTGTTTGCAGAGGACATAATGCTATATAAAAGAATCAACACGATAGAGGATTGTATGCAGTTGCAGGGTGATCTGGACAGGATATCTAGTTGGGTTGGTAATTATGGGATGATGATAAATGCAAAGAAGAGTCAGATACACAAATAAAAAACAAAAGGTTAATTATTAATATAAGGTGGGGAAAGAATTGCTTGCTGAAGACTTGAAATGTAAATATCTTGGCATTACATTTGATAACAAGCTTAATTGGGCAGGACACAGTGGACAGGTGGTAGTAAAAGGTTTCAAAATTCTGCACTTGTTGGAGAGAGTGATGAGGGTATGTAAGAGAGAAGTAAAGGAATTGGGTTACAAAACTTTGGTCAGACCATTGCTCGAATATGGTAGTGTAGTAAGGGACCCACATTTTGCGTATTAATTGTAGGAGTTGGAGAGGGTGCAAAAAGGGCTGCTAGATTTGTTTATGGAAATTATCGCAGAATGCAATCAGTGACGGATATGATAAAGGAGCTGGAATGGGATTCATTGCAAAACAGGAGGAGAATGAGGAGGGTCATGGGAGTGTACAAGGCATATACTGGCGATGAGGCATGGAAAGATATTGCAGTAGGTATGAAAAGTAATGCATGGAAGGGAAAAGATGACCATGACCACAAGCTGGCACTCGATTTCAGGCACAAGGGTGTGGGAAGATTTTCTTTTTTAGATAAGGGTGTCATGGATTGGAATGAGTTACCACGAGAAATTATAAATATTTTACCGAAAACGTTGAAAGAATTTAAAGATAAAATTTGTAGATAGCAAATGTAGTTGGCTGTAGAATAGGGAGATGATGGGGGTGTAGGGAAATTGCCACCTAAGCCTGTGCTCCATTGCAATTAAATTAAAATAAATAAAAATTAAATTAAATTAAAGTTTATTAAAAGAATAATTAGAAGAAATCGTCCAATTTAAACTGAATCATCTTCTTATCATCAGCTATAAAGTACTGTTTGGTGATGGTTGAATGAACTGGCTACCGAAAAAAATGTAAAAGTAGTAAAAGGCAGGAGTCAATGGATCTTTGATAAGATTCATTGTCAGTTGTGTAGTTGTGTTTCTAATAGCTGGGTGCTCCAAACCGACAGGATTTCAGATTATGAAATAAAGATGTTGACCAAAAGCTGGAATCAATCAGGCTTACGGATTGACAACTGCTGTAACATACAGCCTAATACTAAAAATTCAAGCCATCAGATATTGATTCAGTCGATTGCTCTGAGCCAAAACATCTTCAAATTTTGAAATACCCCACTGATAACTCTCTTTCGCATGATTCACGTATTCAATCAAACGCGTTTCCGAACACTCCAGTGGGGCAAATAATATCGGTAAACAGATATATTGACGTTGCTAGGTCGATGTACATAAATCCCACTGGTCCAAAGAAAAATAACCACTTTTGTATTATTAAAACCGCATAGAAGTTCTCGACAGTTGCAGCAAAGTAAATATATTTCTATGAATGCGCGTCTTCGTTAGAACACAATGTACGGTCTGACACGAAATGAATACAGTCTCGATGGCATTCTCATTTCATCTGATTCAGCTAGAACTAGCCTGTGTATCTGTGTGCGTTGAAGCGACCCCGCACTGAATCGAGCAAGTACAACAGGACTAGGTTCAATTCCTGTAGGTGGTTTCCCGCAATCATTGAGACGGGTCCCCAATCTCCACCTCACAAACAAAAATACACTTATCATACAACGCAAGTTACGCGTTTCGCAGACAGATGGCAGCACAGGTATTCCATTCTTTGGATAAACGCTCCAGGCGTAACAAATGTGGCTGTCTGGTTCAAGTAATGGCGAAGGCTCCGCCTCTCCTGATCCACACTAGCTGAATGTGCAATAGAGTGGCTTCAGTCTACGTAGTCCATACTGGCTGTTACAAGAAAATACTAAGCAAACAGTGTGAAATCCCGATAAATACAACAATACCAGAATCAACTGATATTTGGATCAATCGCAGATTCATAGAGAGCATCATAAAATACATGAGCGCTTAAATATTCTCTACCGTATAAAACATGAATAATCCAAAGCTCATTAACCAAGTTGTTAATCCTATCACCCAGAGTTCTGCCAGTAAAGCTTCGCTGGTAAAGTTATCCCACTATATTTGCATGTTGATGATTTGACTATACATAGTGCATGAGTATCTTTGACTTGCAATGAATGTATCGTTGGTCGGCCTGCGGTTGAAATAAAAATAACTTCCTTAAATTTATAAGATTCCTGTACACCCGTGATATAAATCAGGTGGACAGCATTGTAAATTGCTCCATGTTCTGTATAACTAAACAGTTTTGTAGTTTTGTTAAGGCCTCCAGATTATAACGTCCTACACGAGTCGTAACTCGAAAATTATTCTTGTCTTGCTTATTACAAATTCTAAGTGTTTCATCCCTTTTAACGTTATGAAATACTTTTTCATACGTGTTTCAAACAGAAATATGAATCCTTTAAATGCACTCTTACAGCTTACTCCAAAAGTTTGAACCAATCCAAGTTTATTTTCATCACACCCCTTTCCACTGTTCTCTATTTAATTTAATTTGTCCAACTCAGTGACTTCGGCGCTTATGTAATCTAGTAATAGTAATGTAGTTTTCACATTTTTAAATATTTTATTATTAATTCTTTTATGAAAATCTGTCACTATCTTCCTACTCGTAGTTTTTACATAAACGTTCCTGTTGTCGTATAGTTACTCGTGCTTTTTAGTGCAAGCAGTTCCTGTCCAACTGAAGCGTAGAAAATTGATTACTTGAGGAACGTCTCAGTAACGTGCGGCTTCCTTTGTTGTTTGATAGTGCAAACTAGGGATGTAACGGAATCCGCATGCCCAAGTGTGGAACTTTCGCATCCGCATTCGCAATTTTTAATGTGGATAAATAGTAGATGTTTTGTTTACATTGCCATATATATTATTCTTTCTGTGCCCATCGTTGCTTAGCTAACAACAAAGTGATTGTTTTTTCTGATGATCTTGCAATAAAAGTAACAATGAACTGAACGGTGTTATTACCTAAGCGACGAATTTACAAGTTTGAACTTGCATGTAAAGTGCAGCGGCCTATTCACAGTCCAACTTATAGGACATCCGTGTAGAACTACTGTAGGATACTCTCACCCATCCACTTTTCCAAAAGGGGTCCAACAAAACTGTTCCAAGCAATCCTTTCCACTCATACTTTATCGTGGCACACCATATGTCCTTCTCGCACACTCGTTGGATGTTTCCTCCAATAGCTTCCTCCAGTATCTATACTAGATTGTTGGGCAGCAAGGACCCTTTTTGGTTGTCTGGAAATGCAAAATATCCTACATGTGGTTCTGTAACCCCTTTCACTGCCCATCAAGAGTTCTTTATTGAAAATAGGATCATCGTAGGTCCTACAAGTTATACTGTGAATGCGCCACTAGAGCGACGGAAAGGCGGGTCGCGAGCATTGAACCAGCGTGGTGGGTGAGCCTTAAAGCTCCGGCCTCGCATCCGGAGGACGCGGGTTCGTATACCCATCCGGGCATCCAGATTTGGAATGTCCATGATTTCCACAAATCACTCCAGGTGAATGCTTCCTTTAAAAGGCCATGGCCGAATTGCTTCCTATTCCTAGCCCCGATCCTTTCAAGCCTCTAATGACCTCGACATTGACGAGGCCTATAATCATAAGCAAAAAAAAAAAGCAATGACGGAGAAATGTGGTGACGTGGCCCTGTACTTGACTCTTGAATTAGTCGAACCACAAACCGCGCGAAGTTCAAATGACAAAGATTGGTTTGTAGACGCGTGCGTAATAATTTAATTCGCTTGTGATCCCATGTTTTTTGCTGTTGAAAAATGAGGCAAAAATAAATCAATGTAACAGTATTATACGTAAATAGACTTCATTTACGAAAAAATTTATAATTCGGTATAAAATATATACTTCTTTTGATTTTAAATTTATTTTTGATAAAATATGAAAATATAAATAATTATAAATTTATTTTTCCGCCTTCTTATCCGCTTCCGCAAAACATCCGCATCCGCAAAGATGACATCCGTTACAACCCTAGTGCAAACCAATTCTACAAAATTTAATTCTTCAACTGCTGAATATTGTCGAAAATCATACGTACTCGCTGTTAATAAACCAGAGCTAGGTGCGCACGCAGCGCATATATTTCCTCCTGCTGCTTTTTTTTACGTGCAGTGTAGCTACACATATACCTCCACGCGAGACCTACTTGTGTTATATACTGTTATTTTATTAGGTGATTTACGTAAAATTTAGGCTCCTATTCTGGCTGCTGTATGTGAGTATATTTCGCTTTGGTCGTCCTCACCGAGCTTGGAATTATGATAATTAGAGTAACATGTATGAGAGTTGCCTCATATTTTCAAGGATGTGACGTAGGGGAACTTGCAGTAGCTTCAACCGAATTCCAAAATTATAACCCGTCAAACCATTACAGCAGCGCTTCGAGAATGTTGTAACGTATCTCTCTCGGGGTTCCATAAGTGACGGCAGTCAAACGAGACAGACGAAGATGAGTTTCTTCCGCTTTCCAGTCTTTTTCGGAAACAAATCCACATCTAACGTAGTCAGCCAGTCAGCTGGTAGCCCCACTGTGCACGAGGCCTCAGCTTGAGAAGATCCAGTAACATTAACAAATCCTATGCCATTGTTGGCTTGGATGCCCTCGAAAGGTTTGGCTACCGAGTGTTTCGATTCGCCGTGCAAGCGGCTCGGTCGTCACTAACTAACCTAAGCCGGTACACCTACCAGATAAAGGGGACCTACAGATTAATCCGAGCCACGGAAGCGTTCTGACATATTTCACATTATACAACAAACTGTGCCACAGGTGAAGGTCGGGTTAAGAGCCTTTGAACATCCGAGCCGAGACCGGGACTTTTCGATCTCCAGTCAGACGCCTTAACCACTGAGCCACCACACACCACTCTAGAAGTTCCCATGTTAGGTGTGTTGCGTTTTGCCTTAAAAATCCAGTGCCAAGAGTGCAGCCAATTGCAGACGGTGGCAGGTGTCTGCACCATGACGACTGTGGTCCTGGGTCTGACGTTATTCTATTTTTGTTGCACCTAGTAGAAAAGAAAAGTCTATGGCTGACGCTATGTATCATTATCTATGAGCCTTCCCCTAATCAAAGGTTTCAGCATTTCAGTAATCATCGTACCATGCAGATTTCTCAGTGTACGTCTACAAGATGAAAAATGTTGGATCCCTTTTCCAAGATTGATTAATATTATATACGACAATTTGTTACGAGGGAGCAGAAGCTGTTTGAAGTGGAAGTGGAAATTTTTTGAAGGGTAGGACGACTCGTGGTAGAAAACGCAGAGTATTTCATGAAGAACAAAAATAAAATTGTGAACGTTATTAATTGAAAATTAGTTTACAGAAGCATCCAGTACCGGATTCATTTTACCATGTAAGGACGGATATGGAAACTAGAAGAGAAATCTTTTTGAAAGAAATATCAAATTTACAGAAATGACTTACATTGATCTGGAGATTTTCAGAGAAGATAGATTACATACTTCGTAAAATATATTTAAAACTCAATGTGTAATAGTAGATTTAATGAAAAATTACTGAATGTCAGCAGTTATAACAGAAGATAGAGAAGCCACATAATAAATGGATTTTCCGGGAATGCCGTGTTATTTATACATAAACAACACGGCATACATAGGCAACACGGTATTCCCGGGGAATTCAGTTATTATTAACAAGAGGGCCGCGGAAGCATGAGAAACCATGAAACAAACCAAAGCCCATTTTTGTTCCCATATAACTCCAACCATACGACAAAAAAAGTTTCCACAACACCAGAAAAGAAAGTAAACAATCTAGTTTTTCGAATTCTCGAATACGTAGTAATATTTGGAGATAAGTTTAACAGGCATTCCAACAGATTGATTAATTGCATGTTTGGAACTGATTGCAAGGATAAGACATCTTTACAATATTAGTATTCCTGTTTATCCACTCATCATATGAAACCAGCTTGGCGTCTTATTAATAACTTAAATTTAAAAAGTTTAGCAGCTGCAGATTGGTATGATATACTCCAAGACGTTTCAACAGCTGCAGCTACAGTATAAACAACTGTTAGAGGTAAATTTCGATCGTTTGTTGGGGTGAAAACTTCTTTAGACGCGCTGGGCGTTTCTTGGGTGGGTAAAATCTTACGAGGTCGCGTCACCGACATGCTAATATTAACAGTATCTCTGGATCTATAAGTATGACGTGTCGAACGTATGATATTTTCAGTTTTAAGTTTTCACTTCTGTCGGCAGTCCCCAATTACTGCCAACAGTTTTTTTTTTTTACTTTTATTTTATTCTTCTATTGGCAGAAGCATATTCCAACACAATTAAAAAATGGTAATGAAAGGATCAGCCGTCAGGTCATTTCGCTTCATTCTCTGGCTTAGCCAGGGTATTCTTAGCTTGTTCACTTAACATTGCAATCTACGGGTGTGCTTCTTTCATGTACCCTAATTTCAATCGTAATGTCAATAGACGACTAAACAAAAAAATAAATACCAGTATATCAATTTGAGAAATCTCCTCTGAACACATAAATAATAATTAGCTCATCGAACAGATATGGCATTGATTTATTTAAGTAATTATGAAAGCATTAAACCTTACAGCAATATCAAATTCACGGAAAATCTAATGCAGCAGACGCGATAGTAAAAAATTGGCAGAAAAAATAGAGGTGAATGTACTAGCATCATAAAAAAGGAATAAAATGAACTTAGAAGCTTAAGTGAGTCCATATTGGTGATTACAAACTACGTTGTTTGGATCATGCAATAAATAAACTCAAAGAAATTTGGGTGGTACGCGAAGAAATGCAACTGCTGTTCGATCTCAGTTTCAGTTTTCTTTTTCGTCTTAGCTTGAAATTATTTGGAACACAGTTTTTTCATTTTTTACTTGTGGCTTTACGCTTTGTTGACATCAAGATCTTTAGAGGCGGGAAAGAACTGGGGGCAAGGAAGTGGAAGGAATTCGGCCATGGCCTTTTAAGGAGGCGTCCCGGCATTCGCCTGGAGTGATTTGGGGAAACCACAGAAAACCCAAATCTGGATGCCTGGACGGGGATTCGAACCCGTGTTATCCCGAATGCGCTCAGCCACCAAGCACGATAAATTTCAAAAGATACCGAAGTGAAATTAAAGTAACTTTCCTTATTGAATGACTAGCAAATCAGTTTTATTCCCCCAGTTGTACCCCATATATATATATATAGTAGTCCCGAAGGCCGTCCATTGCAGTTCCCTCCATAGCTAATGCGTTAGAGTACTGGCAATTAGATCCATGGAACTCATAAATTCAAGATGCAGGCAATTGAGAATAACTCGTTACAAATTCTGCGTGATGTGTGATAAGTTGCCCAGTTCATATGTACAGTCGGGGACAGAATTCACTAGACCCGTCGCCTTTCAATTATGCTTTGTTCTAGACCCGACTAGCTCATGGGACAGCATAACTGGTATGTGGTACACTAAATCCATGATAAAATAGACCTCTCATACTTAACCCAACACTAAAAAATGAACCCGCGCCCAAGAGACTCGCAGACGCTCAGAGGCAAAGTTCGGAGTTCTACAGTTAAAATAATCACGAGTATCAATATTTTAGTCATAATAATTACTGAAATTATGAAACAGATTTATTATAGAGGAATGAAACTGCTTTTTTCGTGATTTTGATAGCCATTGTGTCTTTTTTTCGGATAAACAATTGACAAATCGTTAGGAAACTCATTACATGACGAATACTGAATAGAATCGCTAAATTTCGCAAGGATAAAAATTTGTAAACCACCAGCTATGCTGTCCCATGAGCTAGTCCTGTATAGAACTAACATAATTGAAAGGCGAAAGGTCTAGCGAATTCTGTACCCGACTGTACTAAGTTTTTGTACGAACACAGTTCGCCGAGGCATCGAACGAGACAGTTATCCGTCCATTTGTTTGTTCTGACAAGTTGGCAGCGCTGTGAAGTTAGAGCGTGGATATGGAACGGTGGCTAGAGCTACAATTGAACTGTTTCTCGAAAATCGACTGCATCATCTAAGAATTTTCCAAGCGAATCATTTAAAAACATAAACGTCATTCCGACCTGCAAATAAATTCTTTTAATTACTTAAAATTGTTTTGAAAGCATAAACTGAAAGCATCGAAGACTTCGATTTATTTATTAATTATATTTTTTTTTTTTTACTTTTGCTTTAAAAAAGTCATTCTCTTCTCCAGTAAGCGCATTTATCTCGCGCCAGGCATCCTATATTGTTGAGGCATTATGGTAAAGTTTATTGTCCTTCCACAATATGGAACGCCTTTCATACACTTTAATAAGGAAAGTATCTTTTTATTGTTCCAAGTCATGATTAATAATGGTCAGAACAAAACGAAAAACTACTTAACAAAAAATTGTGGTTTTATTTAAGTTCAATGCACGATGTGCCTAAACTAAGACAGTGCCAACGTGACAGTGTGAACGAAGGACGCAGATGCACGACTGGAAATACCCGTCCACAGGCATGCAACGCAACCCGACTCGCCACGAACGGCCAGAACCTGCTTGGCGCGCGTGTGCTACACGTACACAGTAGTGTGCTCGCTTCGCACACGCCACCACGGGCCGCGGCAGACGGCTGTATTGCTGCGAGCTGTCGCGGCGCGGCATACAATATCACTGGCCTTGGGAAGCAACCCTATTGTGTGCGTTTGCATGATTAGCCGCATACAACGCATTTTAGTTGCTCACTTCTGTCTCAGTTTAGCATAAAGTACGAACCGAGAGGCCATCCTACTAGCCTACCAGCGGTGTGAAACAGCCAGACAGAAATTGGTTTTAGAAGCAACGTAGTAAAGGAAATATGAGTACACGCGACGGTCTTATTACGCACCTAATCACGCACGAATTCCTATAGAAAACTAAGTTTTCTTTCTGTACATATTGTGATTGCTCTAGCTAGACTAGTTGATAAATACCATACCGCCAAATTCTTTTGGTCAGTTCTCTCTAATGTTAGTAATATGTAACACGTTAAATAGCTTTCAAAAATTTATTCTGACATTCAATTACAAGTTTCAGTTTAAATTTGATTACAACATTTATAGGTCGGAATCGGAATAAAACCCAGTATTTTCTTCGAAGAATGTGGAGAGCTGCCAGTGAGCCGCATTCAAACTTGAGGCTGCTCCTGCTTCAGTCGTCGGGCCGCTCCGAGTCGCTGCCGCTGCCGATGACAGCTCCTAGCTCTGCGAACGCCGCTCTCACTGAAACAGCGTGACGTCAGTATGTTCCAAACAGCAGGTCTGTCTACCCCCCCCCCCCCTCCCCCGAGGGCCCTGACCCCGTCCACTACCACCGCGGTGTTCGCGGCTGCCGCAATGCCGGCGCCTGCGGCAGCGGCAGCCGACAAACGCGGCGACCACAAACACCGCAGGACTCCAGCCTCGAACGGAACAACGAACATGCGCGCTACAACCCCCGCCCCAAAAATTTCCAGTTCAGGTCACGCATGCTTCAGACTGATGACTTGAAAAGTCAGGTGATCCAACCCGTCTGCTCGCTGTCCCGTCCGAGACTGGAGTACACTCAGGTCCTCTTTTTTTTTTTTCCCTCCCATATGAAGCCTGGGGTGCTGGAGGGTCTCGAGGATCCTTTTCAGCCGACTAACTTATACTCTATCGACAATGCGGGGGGTCATTTCCACGTCAATGCACCGTGTCGACAAAGAAAACTAGTAGTTACCATAGATACGCTGTCACAGCATTCGTCGCAATTTGGTATATGGTTGTAGTGTCGCACGCAGTATTCAGTTAGTGCCAAAAATTTAAATAGTCCACATCATGTTTTTAAAGATATTTTCGTTTTGGCCACAGAGACCAGTATGTTACGCTTGATATCACCATTGTGAGCAGAGGAACTGCATTGAGTATAAATTAAAGCGAAGGATTTTAACCGCATCGCTAAATCTCTAAAGTCTCACTTTTTAAAAGAAATAAGACTTCCAATATTCAAGGTGGTTATCGATATGTTTAGGGAATATTGGAATCATTAAAAAGTGTGAGTGGCAGAACTGAATCATCGATATATAAGTGTATGTTCTCATACTAAATTCCATTTTAATTTTTTATTAAGAAACAGATAGGAACTGGTTCTGTACTCATCATATCTCCTTTTTTGGATGTCAAAGAGCGCGTTAGCATTCGACCGTGGTATTTTGAAGAAACCATTGCAGCATTCACTATGATTTATTTCTATAAACCATGAAAATTCGAAATCTGGATGGCCCTATGGGAATTTGAACCTGCGTCCTGCCGAATTCCCGGTCCGAGTACAACGCTCATTTCATCTGATAGACAGTTTTGTGGTCGGTAAAATCCACTGCATTCCGACCTTCTTGGTGTTAGTATAAGTTGCTGTTTTTTTTTTTTTTTTTTTTTTATTTATTTGAAATTATTGAGATCTATTACAAGGCTCAATATAACTACAAACAAATCAACACCATTCGCGATAGAGGAGGTGAATTTTGATGCAAGTCTAGAAGCTTTTCAAGCTATCTGAATCCGTAGCATGTTTGGATGAAAAGCTGGTGAATTATCAAATGATTCAAATTACTAGTAACACAATATAATTTTTTGTAGTAAGTTCATTTCTAGTATGTTTAAGGCACTGGACCAAGCCATCATTTGAAGTCTGTTACGGGAAATCGGACAAAACTGAACAGAGAGCTGAGATACATAATTTGTGGATTCTACGATAACCATTGCGTCGCAATTTCATTATGGATTCCTTTGTATCTTTATTAAACAAATTGAAAGTAAAGAGTTTTTTTATATCTCGCTTAGTTCTCGAGATAACGTATTTCATAAATGAGATGGTTAGGTTGAAATGCGGTCTGGACCAGAAGAAAAATTTCGCCAAAGCTACATTTGATGGCGGATTCTTATGTAACTCGACGAGACAAATCGAAAGTAAAGAGTACAATTTTTTGACCTCTCGCTTAGTTCTCGAAATATCGTATCTCAAAACTGAGGTGGTTAGGTTAAGAGGGGATTCTATCATTACCGTGGCGTCACAATATGATGATTGATTCTTATAGAACTCGACAAAACAAATCGAAAATAAATAATAAATTTTTTTGATATCTCGCTTGGTTCTCGAGATATCGTATCTCAAAATTGACGTAGTTAGGTTGAAATACGGCCTGGACCAGAAGAAAAATTTCGCTATAGCCAAATTTGATGATGAATTCTTACGTAACTCGATGAGACAAATGGAAAATAAACAATAAAGTTTTTTGATATCTCGCTTAGTTCTCGAGATATTGTATCTCAAAAGTGATGAGGTTAGGGTGAGATCCGGCCTGGACCAAAAAAAAATTTTTCACCAAAACCATCATATCTACATGGTGGAAATGCACTGTAGGTGTTTTATTTTCTTCCTAGTGATTGTTTTTAGGTTGAAATACGGCCTGGACCAGAAGAAAAACCATCGAAAGCAGAAGGAACTATACCTATGGCTGATTTTTAACATGCTATATCTCGAAAACCAAGCGAGATATCAAAAAATTTTATTCTTTATTTTCGATTTATTTCGTCAAGTTCTGCAAGAATTCATCATCAGATTTTGGCGCCACGGTAATGATAGAACTGCCGGTTAAGATGTTACATGGACCATAAAAAAAAGTAACTAAAGCCACGCAAGGAACTAGACGGGGACATGTACTTTTCTTCCTAGCGATTGTGGTAAGATTGATGTAAGGCCAGGACTAGAAGAAATCCATAACCGAAAGCACAAGGATCTATACTTACAACTGATTTTTAAGGTTTGATATCTTGAAAACTAAGTCAGATATTAATATATAGATATCTATATATATTCTTTGCTTTATTTCGCCGAGTTACACAAGAAGTCATTGTGAAATTGCAGAACCAAGGTTAGGATAATTCTGCCCAAAATTTTCTGAAAAATTATAAAGTTGTTAGTCACATTTTGTACCTTCCATATTTCTGATGTATCTAGAAAATAAATCTCATTACCAGGAGGTGAGATAAGCGACTTGGAAACGTGGCTGCAGTGAGATTTATGCTAAGTGGTGATTGAGGGGTGTAGTACGATAGCATATCTTAGTATGGCCAAGGTATTACAGAAACCACAGCTACACAGTATGAAATGGAGATGAGGAAGAGTCGGCTTACTAGGTACCCAGTTAGTTACAAAGACTACAGGTTGGTTATGATCATAGGGTGGGGATGGACTTGCCTGTTAAAGATTTTAAGTGTAAATATCTTGGCATAAACTCAACCAGGCAGGACACATTAAACAGTTAGTAGGAATGGGTTATAAAATCCTTCATTTGCTGGGGAAGATGTTGAGGGGATGTACAGAACGTCCTAGATCTTTTTACAGCTTGTTCGTTAACTTCCTTAGATCATTGTGATTACTTCATTCGTGATAATTATCTCGATCATCCAGTGACCCAAGCTTCGTAGCACTAGGGAGGGAGGGTTCTGATTTTATTTTTTAAAATATGGCCGTCTGCCTTATAATCATTCAGTCAGCTGTACCTTTTTTTATTGTTTATCTGAACTGTGTATTAATCCCTCCAAGCGTAGATAGGGATCACACATGTAAGGACAACACAGGAGGGACACGACGCTCAATTAAAACCACCCGTGCCCCAGCCTGAATCGACCTCTGTAAGAGAGCGTTTCTCCTCCATTGCAGCTTTCTCTGGAAACTTAACCCGGATAGTTTCCATCAGCCAGCTCCAATGATTTGTTACTTTATTTGTGGCTAATTGTGATATGTATGTTCGATATAGCGTGTTATTTACGTTGTGACTGAATTAAAGATGTTGGAAAGAAGAGGGTGAATCCCGGTATCAGCCCAGTCGGCCCTTCGCTTCAGAAAGATGCCATGAGAACCCCATAGCGTTCCCATACGACGGCTGAATCCTCAGGCCAAACGCACTGCGGAGAGGTTTGGGTTTTAAATATAATCTAGTGATTAACAATTGTGTATCACTTCCTCTCCTACCCTGCCGTCTAAATAAAAATTTCTTCTACCCCTTGGACTCTAGGAATCTACATAACTTTGCGTCAGACGCCGGACGCCATCACGTTGTCGCAACAGTCATCATAGTATTAACATAATCAATCTCATCAGAAATCTTATCATCAAATTGGCCCACAAAAAGAGGTTTCTGTTATAGTATAAGGTATAATGGCATTTTTGGTATATGGATATTAACTTTTTAGTTTTACTTTACTTGCATTTCAATGTAACCAGAAGTTCCAATTTTCATATAAGTAAAATCGGTGCTGTTAAGATGTATTTTTAATGTGTACTTTATGTTTTAGCATTGGTAGGCCTGCTATAAAAAGGTGTTCCAAAACATCGATGATCTGACTGTAAGACAAGTTGATACTGGCTTAGACAGTGTGTATTCATTGTGTAATGGCCAGTTTTAGTAGATCCCACAACGTGTTTGCTTTAAGTATTCTATAAAGGATTCGTCGGTTTTAAAGCAGAAAGGCTTTTGAAAATTCTTTGAAGTACAGTAGCAACGTCTTTGTCGAGAATATTACCAAGTTTCAGAAACAAAGGAACAAGAAGTTTATTCTTTATATTTGTGCGTGAGTCTGGTCAGTCCTCCAACGTCTTCTGTAGACTTCGTTTTCTTTTCTTTTACCAAAGGAATCAGTAATCGACCAAGGTTTTCCGAAGACAAAGATCCAAAATCTTAATCAGAATATACAGTTCCTTCTGCCACTTGCTACTTAGAGGTAGGTGCAATAATAACATATTGGATTTTTTCACGCATTTAAGAATTTAGTGAGTACATTTTCTCATTGTCTTTACATCTGATGGCGAAGTTTTAAACCAAATTTTTACACCAAATTATTTTAGTGATGAAGCTGGACCTGAGCACAGGTTGCAAACCACGACGAGAGGCTGAGCAACTGTATCCCCGAAAGATGCGGCGACCTGCTCTCAGCTCTCATTGGTCGACAGGTTTTCCCCGTGGGAGCAGGTTGGTTACCGAGCGTCGCACGTCAAGTCCAAGGCCGGCGCCAGTAAAGTCTGCTCACAACAGACAATATACTCCAACATAATACTGAACATAATATCATTCAAATTATCCCTGATCTGAACAAACGAGCTTTTGATTTTTAAATCAATTTAAGACTTATAACGAAAATATCATTTTCGATTTTTTTAATCAGTTCAGGTACTAAGGCTATACATGATGCTAGCAACCTACAGACAGGATATGTTCATTTCGTTTGTACCAAGTGGAAACATGAGATGCTGAAACATTTCTTTGTTACGGAAGAAAAAGGAAGCAGGATTTTAAGTACCACATTTAATTTTGTGTAACGAATCAAAGTCAAGTCAAGCGTTTCATCCTCTCTCCTCTTGGTCCTAAATAATCTCAGCTCTCAATAGGATGCTCAGCTCCGCCCCCCCCCCCCCACACCTCGCAAATAAAAAAAAATAAACAAAAATCCAAACAAATGATGATAATAATTATATCCGCCGTTTTTTCTGGGAGTCATAGCTAACGTGAACTTTTAAAGTTTAGAGTTGTTTCCGATCTGATGAGGTTGCATTGAAAGTTAAGGAATAAGAGAGTTCGAATGGAATGGAATGTTATTATAGAAGACCGCATAAACCTGGAAGAAATTATACGCCAACAGGAGGTGAAATGAGAACACTCAAAAGTTAACCCAGAATGTTTATTCGCATGATTTATAACGAAATTTTAACAATTAATAAGGCCTTACGATACGCTTGCACACAATGCAAAATGTATAATAATCTGGAAACAATACAAAATGCATAATAATCTGTAAACGTTTAATACCGTATGTAAGATTCTTGAAGTGTAATGCTGGTATTAGAGATTCAGGAATGAAGTTCTAGACTGTAAAGAGTACCCAGGAGCAGCCATAGACTCCGACCATAATTTGTTAGTAATGAAGTGCAGGCTGAAATTCAAGCGAATAAGGAAGTAAATAAAGTGAAACAATCTATCACGAGAGAAAAATTGCGGAAATGGTAGATTTAGGCCTAAGAAGTATTTCGGAAAAAAGCTCTAACAAGGACGAATGGAATGCATTAAAGACCGAAATAATGAAAACTGGTAAAGAAACATTTGGTTTTAGGGAACAAGCCGCCCGAAAACCTTGGATCACATAGGAAATTTTAAAACTGATGGATCAGAGAAGGCACAAAAATGCTCAGGATCAAGCAGGAAGAGAGCAATACAGGCAATTTAGAAATCATATAAACAGGAAATGGAAAAAAGCAAAAGAAAAATGGCTACAAGCAAAGTGTGAAGAAGTAGAAAAGGAAATGGTCGTAGGTAAAGTAGATATTGCAAACAGGAAGAAAAAAGCAGAATATTGGAGAAATAAAGAAAAGAGGTGTAAACATTAAAGCTGCTGATGGGAAAGCTCTTTTAAGCTCAGACGATGGACCTAACCGATGGAAGGAATACATTGAAAAACTTTATGATGGGGACGACTTGAACAATAGCGTAATGGAAAAGGAAAGCGATGTCGACAGTTATGATTTAGGAGATCCTGTTTTGAGGACAGAATTTAATAAAGCTCTGAATGACTTGAAAGCAAATAAGGCAGTTGGAATTGATGAGATCCCTGCAGAAGGAGAGGATGGAATCGAAAGATTATTCAAGCTGATATCAAAAATTTATGAAAAAGGAGAAATTCCAACTGATTTTAATAAAAATATCATCTTCACACTTCCAAAGAAAGCACAAGCCGATAAATGTGAGAATTTCGCACCATTAGCCTAACATCACATGCTTCAAAATTATTGACCAGAATAATATACAGAAGGATGGAAAGGGTAGTAGAAGAGATAGTAGGTGAAGATCAGTTTGGGTTTAGGAAAAATCGGGGTACAAGGGAAGCAATTCTGTCTTTAAGATTAATACTTGAAGGGAGGATCAAGAAAAACAGATATACTTTTATGGCATTTGTTGATTTAGAAAAAGCTTTTGATAATGTTATGTGGGACAAGATGTTCAAGATTTTAAAGAAGTCAGGTCTAAAGTATCGAGATAGAAGAATACTCTATAAACTATATAAGAATCAAGTGGCTGTAATAAAAGTAGAGAATCACGACAGACATGCGTCAATTAAGGCTGTAGTCTATCCCCATTAATATTCAACTTGTATGTAGAAGAAGCAATAAAGAAAGTAAAAAAAAAATCCATGTGGCATAAGTGTTCAGGGAGAAAAAATCAGTATGCTACGATTTGCTGATGACATTGTCTCTATAGCAGAAAGGGCTGAGGATATTGAGAAGTTACTTAATGGCATGAACAAAATACTGAAGGAAGATTTTGGACTGAATATAACTCAAAGCAAGACAAATGTGATGAAATGTAGCAGAAATGGTACCAATACTAGTAGGTTAAATATAAAAATAGGTTCGGATGCAATAGGAGAAGTAATTGAATTCTGCTACTTGGGAAACAACATCCAAAGGATGGTGGAAGCATAAATTATGTTAAAAGCATAATAGCACTAGCAAAAAGAGCCTTCATGAAAGAGAGAAATCTTTTAGTTTCAAATATCGATCTAGGAATTAGAAAGAACTTTTTAAAACTCTACGTGTGGAGCACAGCACTTTATGGTAGCGAAACATGGACTTTAGGAATATCAGAAAGAAAGAAAATTGAAGCATTTAAAATGTGGTGCTACAGAAGAATTCTGAAAATTAAATGGACGGACAAAGTACGAAATGAACGAGTTTTGGAAATAATGGGTGAGGAAAGAAGTTTGAGGAAGAAGCTTACAGAAAGAAGAGACCGGCTGGTAGGTCATATTTTGAGACAAACTGGATTGGTTAATTTGCTGGTGGAGGGAACTGTCGAAGGTAAGAGAACTGTAGAGGAAGACAGAGATTAGAATATATGTAGCAGATAATTGAGGACGTGGGTTGTAAGGGATATGTAGTGATGAAGAGGTTAAGCACAAGATAGGAAGGATGGAGGGTTGCATCAAACCAATCGAAAGACTGATAACAGCAAAAAAATAAATTAAAAAAAATGCTGGTATTTGGGAAGTGACACAGTACTTCACGTCGCTAAGTCGCTAAGTCACTCTGGCTTTTCAGATTCTTGATTTTTATGTCTGAAGATCATACTAATGCTACGAAGACTTTTCTCCCGCAGACAGGTATAGCAACGACAACCTGAAAATGCATTTAAAATACAAATGAAATGCAGCGGGCTCTAGATGTTTCGCGAACAAAGGTTACCATTTTCCCTCGCGGCTTCAACCGTATATGCTGACGAATCTCTCCGACATATCACGAAACATCGGTGGTGTCACACGGGACACATAATAGAATCCAACTGTGTACTTTTCACACAGAAGAGTGAATTCTGTCATGTTTCCACTTAGGGTACTTTTAAATATTCAAGAGGAGTTGCACTTAATGGTTAGTAATACATCGAAAACACCGTCAGCAAATTCCGCCAATCTTAGACAAATAGGGAGACTTTATAATGATGATCCTTTCCCTGCTGTCAGTATATTGAACTCGATGACTCGTCCAAAAAAAGTTCGCAAATAAAACACATTGAATAGCCAACGTGAATACAACTGAGCTGTACTGTATAGTAACAGAAAAAAATATCGGAAAAGCTTCTTACTGTAGAAATCCACAGTTTACCGACATCTCTGTGATATACTATGTAGAGGTAACGCGATCAATCCTTATAGACGGCAGTGAAGCCTAGTGGCTTGGTTCAGGACTGCCTTATACGCATGACCTTAATAGTTTTTTCTTTTACGAGTCGAGTTCCGAAAAAATCGTTTCTTAATTTATGTTTTTTCGAAACGAGAGATCTAAATCTTTAGAATTATACCTCATTTATCGATTTTTATTAGGTAATAAAGGAGATAAATAGTGCATCGCAAAAAAACACCTTTTCAGAAATAATGATACTTTTTCCCTTTAAAGCCTGAATTTCAAAAATAAAAAATCCTTTTTTTAAAATTTATGATGTAACAAAAGCGGAGACCTTATGTAAGGAATAAGGCTGATACTGGGGTTGAGTATCAGGATTAGATACCTTAACTGAATGTCTACTTGAAATAAATTGTTCTCTGAATCTGTTTCTATACTTTTAAATTGACCATGTGCCTGCCTGGAATATTTAACTGTAAAGCTTATCGGCCACCACCAAGCTTCTTTGAACCAAAAGCTTAGAAAAGGTTACTGTTCAAAACTAATACATTTGAAAAATCCACTTGTTGAAAAATTTTAAAGTTTATTAAAAATCACATTTGGAAAAACAGCATTTACAGTCAAATAGGCTGACGGACTAAACTTTTCCAAACAAATTGCATATTATGAAGAGAGAATTTCACCGACCGAGCTCCATTGAAAATTTTACAGGTTCATAGTCTTTACTATTAATTTAACGTCAATATGGCGGTGCATCGACCAACCGGAACTTGTCCCACCTAACTGGCAATCACTTCAGCACATGCTACACATCCTCGCGCAGGTCCACTATACGCCACGTTCCCGGGATAAAGACGACACAATAAAGACCAAAGACGCTGACCTCGCTATCACGTCACCCTTTATACCCCCAGGAGGATGACTGATGTATACTGACGCTTTCCAAAAATAATATAAAAAGGTAATTACAGAATGTGTTCTAAATTTAATAGTGTGTAGCCTGACCTGCAAAGATTATGAAAAGTGTTTAGTGAAAATTCTCAAATAATTATCTTGCTTGTAAATGAATTTAGTTTTCAGGCACATTGATAAAAAGTTTCCGAAGGTTAATTAGTGATTCTCCGAGATGTGTGTTAAATCTGGCAATTTTTAGGTGACCCTGCTGAATTGCAAATTATCGTGATAAAATTGGTGTCTGTTCTACATTAATTCCCGATTAAAATGGTGTAAATGCTATTTGGTGTAATAGCAAAGTTATGAGTTTGACAAAAATCGGGTTTGAAGTCTATTTAGCAGATACTTGGTTTTTAGTTATAATTACTCAAGTGTTGTTTATATCGAAAAAGTTAAGTTATCTGAATTTTCTTGGAATTTAGTTACGAGTTTTCATCGTTGTTTTATTTACGGAAATGGCTTGGTTTACTTGCAAATAAATCTCGAAAACTACCAGGTGTGGTCTATGACGAAATAATTTTAAAAGTTGGTTTAGTGTCTGTTCTACTGCATGGAATGTTCTGAAATTTTGATATGTTATACTAAATTTTTAGTTCTTTCAGGAAATCTACTTTTTAGTTCGGAAAATTACTGAAAACATATGATTAAAAATGTTGAAAGTGTATCTATCGAAGTGTTTAAAAATTTATTTGCTTTATTTACACGGTCTAAAACTACTGAATATTAGTGAATTTAGATTTCTTTTGAACTATTATTATTTTAAAATTACTTTACTGCATATAAAATTGTTAAGAATTAGTGAAATTATCACGTAACCAAAGTCTATTATTTACAAGTTGGATAATAGTGGATTACCCTATTCCAGGTTTGTTTAAAAGTTCTTTACTATTAGAAAATGTTTATTTAGCACATACACTATATATTGAGTGACTTTATTGCTCTTAAATCGGTTTATTTATTGAGTTAGGTTGCAGTACATCGGTTTCTGCATGAAACGGTTTTCTCATATCCTATAGTTGCAAACTGAAAAATTTGATGTTAACTGGGAAGCCCACTCCTTCCCTTATGCTCTATAGCTGTGAAAACTAGAATTTATCCAAATTCTAAGATGCGTAGACCTACACTTAGTCTTTAAATGATTTCATTTATCGTTTTCCGTTAGATATGAAGGAAGATAAATGTATCGCCACAAAAACAAACAATAATAAACTTTACAGAAATAATATAAAATATTACCCATGGAGACGAATGTCATATGTAATTTTCGTTCACACAGCACGATATCTAAGTTTCATGAAAATGGAGACCTTTTCCCTGCTGACATGACGTTGAGAAATTCAAACATGTAATTACTAAAAAAAGACGGCTAGTGGGATTTTTCATTTCTTTGGGTCAGATTAATTCGCTGATGAAAAACTCTCACGAGTTCAAAGAGTTTAGAATCTAAATAGATCAACGCTAAAGAACAGAATTTATTGTGGCTCACTAACGAGTGCTAACTTCAGGTCATTTTATTCATTCCTCGACCTGTTTACAAGGAAGTCGCTTAAAAGCATCTGCCCTTGCAGGGTCGACGAAAAAGAGGAACCCACGCTCTGGAGTCCTTCATTCAGTTCTGGCCTCTTCTTCGCAACTCATACTTCTTGTGCTTACAGCTACACTGATCAACCAGAACATTATGACTACCTATCTACTATCGATCTAAACCCGTCCAGGCGATAGCAGCGTCACCTGACGAGGAATGACTGCTTGTCAGACACACGCACAGTCCATGTAGTATTAGTGAGCGTGATATCAGTGTTTAGAAAATGGAAGGCGCGTGATCTATCAGAGTTTGACAGAAGACATACTGTGATTGTCCGGGGTCTCGGCACGAGCTTTTCGGAAACTACACGACTTGCCGGGTGTTCGAGGAGTGCTGTGGTGTCTTCAAGTGGCGAAACTAAGGTGAAACCACGTCCAAAAGTCGAGGGGTTGGGCGGCCATTACAGATGTCGGACGTCTTAGGCTGGGCAGATTGGTAAAACAGGACAGGCGGCGAACAGTGGAGGAACTAACATCAGACTTTAATGTTGGCCAGAGTACAAGTGTGTCTGAACACACAGTGCACCGAACACTCCTAATGATGGGTCTCCGCAGCCGACGACCCACGTATGTGCCAATGTTAACACTATGACTGAAATGGGCACATGACCATCGTCACTGGACGTTGGCACAGTGGCAGAGGGCTGCATGATCTGATGAATCCCGATAACTTCTTCATCATGCCAATGGTAGGGTGTGAATCCGTCGTTTTTGAGGGTAACATCTTCTTGACACCTGTACTGCGGGACGGAAACAAGCTGGCGGCGGCTTAATTATGCTATGGGGAACATTCACGTGGGCATTCATAGGTCCAGTGGAGCTCGTGCAAGGCACCATGACAGCCAATAGGTATCGTACTCTGGTTGCAGACCACGTACAGCTCTTCATATCCACCATGTTTCCCAACAGCAGCGGCATTTTTCAGCAAGATAATGCGCCATATGACAAGGCCAGGAGTGAGAGTGGTTCAAGGAACACAGTGGTGAGTTTCAATTGATGTGCTGGCCCCCCCAACTCGCCAGATCTGAACCCAATCAAACAAATTTGGCATGTGGTTGAACGTTACATCAGAGCTCATCGCCCTCCTCCCCAGAATTTACAGGAATTAGGTGATTTGTCTCTGCAGATGTGGTGCCAACTCCCTCCAGTGACCTACCAAGGCCTAACCGCTTGCATGCCAAGATGCGTCGCCACTGTTACCCGTACCAAAGGTGGACATACCAGCTATTAGTTAGGTGGTCATAATGTTCTGGCTGTTCAGTGTATACTCTATAAGAAGCTGTGACTAAGCAGAGAACTGAATTTTATTTACAACTTACAAGAATATGGGATTCCTTCATCCAAGAATGTATACACATAATCGAATGCATCTGTGTCTGACATCGGAATGAACCACCACAATGTTACCAAAAATTGTTTAGATTAATTAATTAAGCAAAGAGTCATACTGGTGAAATCCAATAGCGGAAGGAAGAAACATCTTATTAACCCAGGAAGCAAGTACAGAAGTTACTACGAATGTTTCAGCATCTTCTACAAAATGATACTCTCCATTTCCATGGTTTACGCTAACACCTCCTGTGAGAACAAGATACTGGCAGGTGAAACATCGCTAAAATGCATCTATCTCTGATTGATTTAAATGCTAATAGGCAGTTTCTCCGTACACTGCTTGTCCTGAACACTAGTCGATAAATCCTTCAATGGCAATGCTTGCGAGTTCAGGACTATCCAGGTGGAGCCTCTGGACTTGCATTTGACCACTTTATTTCAAATATAGGTTCACATCACACTATCATGTTTCAGAAAATTAGTTTATTACAGCAGCGTTCCAGCCTGTTGACTCTACAGTGAAGAGCAATTTATAGCATGTTCCGATACTGTACGTAAAAACAAAGTAGGTGTCAATTTTATTACAGTGTTTCTTCTCCCCAGCACTTATTCCGCTACTGTAGTGTCAGCTTTTTCTGGTTGTGATGTGTTTGGGATTAGGCTGACTTATCGCTGAGCCTGAAGCCTTCCGGGAGGAAAGTTTTGTCGTTATCTATCTGCGAATCTTTTAACTATGTTCTGTGTGATCTTTGTGTAACGTGTAGTTCATGATGCGGAGATTGGGTACTGTCGCCGCATTCGTCTTGGTGATTGCTGAAAACACACTAAAAACCACAATCGGGACAGGCAAGGATCAGGACTCGATCGCGTCCTACAGTACCTCCAGTGTGCGGCGCCTTAGCACACTGAACCACACTTTATTATTCTGCATATCAAATTATTTTTATGCGGAACTAACTGAACAGTCTCCTTGAGTGCAAAACCAAGTTAAAATTTTTTTCCTGGTAACTGAAAGCATTTTGTTTTTGGACTATTAGATTCAGATATATTCTGGGGAGGAGGAGAGGGGAAGTCATCACAGATGTGTCTCATGCGGGTTGAAATACACTTTAATCAGTTAATTAAATTTTGCCTAGATGACTAATGAAGAAAACCTGAAAAACTAAATTAATTTCTGAATGAGCTGTCCCAGTTATTATTCTTAGTGAAATAAGTTTCAGAACTAAATGCTTTTACAGAAACTTCTTAATGTTTCTGTTGTTGTTGTTGTTATTTGGTTTTTAGGGTGCGTCGACGACGGGGGTCATTAGCGCCCTAACATAATGTTTCTGCTCCAGTTCGAGTTATCTACAGATACATTAAGGAATTCCCACAGCTACATTCATCATATGGTTTCCCTTTATTTTCTGTGTGCAACTGAACTGCTTCTTTTCTACATAAGGAATAAATTCACACATAATTGCCCATTTGGTTTTCTTCAGAGTAACAATACTGATAGATCCATTAAACATGTTACTGCGATCACCACGTTTTCATTACTGAATAAAAGATGTAGGATTATCATCTTGTTTACTTTAATAAAGTTTTAAACTCTAAATTCAGGGTACACCCTAAAAAGCTTCATGCAAATTTTACATTAAATATAACCTTGGCCTCTACAGAAATAGTGTTCATTGCCTATGTTCAATCAAAGCAGCAAATGAAATTGCAGTAAAAAAAAAAAAAAAATAGGCCCTCAATAAATCTAGAAGTTTCAGTGCAATACAAGAGAAACAAATGCAAATAGTAGTAGCAAACATAATGGAGTGAAAAAAACTTACAGGCTGATCAAAAAATATTAACATTTATTTGCTGTATAGTTTCAATTTTTTTATGACAGTTGACCTTTATAAAAGATCATTGATTACCGTATATACATAGTTCATAAAAGTTGTTTACAAGAATATTTGCATAAAAAATAGTTTTACATTCAAGCATGCAATAATGTTCATGTTAGAACTTTCCATGAGTCACTATGTTAAAACATAATGACTTTTTTAGTACCTGTAGCTTTCTGCAATTAGCCAAAAAAGTTAAATTCATTTCTACTAGTAACACAATTCAACCAGAGATTGTCAGAGGTTTAGGAAGTATTATCTAAGTTTACAGTCACAGCAGGTCACAAAAGGTAACAAACACTTATATACATAAAATATTTGCCTTAAATAGCAAAATCAACATCCATAAAAATTCACCAAAATCTTTAACAGTTTTGGTCCCAAAACATACATCTGTTATCTCCAATTTCTGCTATTACTAACAGACAAAGTAATACCATTCATTTATCTCAAAGTAAAATTTAAAACAGTACTAACACAAAATTTAAAATCATTAACTTGAACATTGACATTGTTCATATGGCATCATAATATTTGTAAAGCAATGACAATTTTTAAATTCTATTTGACAAGTTAAAAAGAAAGACTTGTCTAAAGTGTATTTAAAACCAAAATTATTTATAAAAAATTTAAAAATTGGACAAACACATTTAACAAAGGAACTATCATTTTCTCAATTTACTAACAGCAAAAGAAACATTGAAATAAATTTATTTAGCAGGAAACAAATGAATAACAACACATCTGAGATTTTCTTTCTTTGTGAAATTAGAGAAAAAGGGATTCAACTCATAAGAGAAACTGCCATCGCATTATCCAATGAATGACGATACTTTTGTCATGGTCACACTCATCTTCATTAACTGTCAACTATGAACTATAACTCCTGGTAACTATGAAATCACAATCTATACCAAATCCATTACTTTACTAACTGAATAACCTATGCAAAACTGTACAGGTAAAAGCAATAAACAGATGCTAATTTAATTTTTAATTCAGTAAAATTTCAACAGTATAAACAATAACAGTATTTATTATGAATGACATTCATGTTGTAATTTAAGATTCTCCATATCTTAACTAAGAAAGTATTACTACCACTTCACAAGCATTCATTTTGTAGGATAACAATGTTTTCAAGAACCTAGAAACTCACTGTATGAAATACCAATCAGAAGATGTGAATCCTGATTGAAGTATCATGCTTTCAAAAAGGTTTTGCCTGGAGAAAATAATCTAAAAAGTAATCAGAAATTTACCCAATTTATCCATCCTTTAACTGAAGATGCTACAGAAACTTTAGTCTAATGATTTCTCTCTAAGTAAATGATGAATAATATGATTGGTACCGTCTTCTGTGTGATGTGAAGGTCAATTTAAATGTTAGCATGTTAATTGTCATCCATAAAAGGCATAACAAATGATGGGGAAAACTGAAATTTGGAGTAAAGTAAAAACAACTCAAAATTTGATGTGAGATAAGAAACAATATAGTGATTGGGATCTGTCTAGCTGGTTCTTGCCAGAAATTGGAAATATATCCTATAATCTTGGTTCCATTGTTAAATATCAATATATTGGTTCCATTTTCAAATATCAATATATATTTCAGTCAAGGTTTTTAATTCTATTATATGTAAACACATTAATCAGTTACTCTTCTCCAAAAAAAAAAAATCATTTCAGTTCTGGTTAAGAAATAACTATATCTCATGAACCATTCTGATAACTTAATTCTTGTATGGATAAAAGATATGGAAAATGAGGCAATCTCCAGTCCTATCAGATACCAGTACTCAAATAACCAGCTTTAGCCCTGTGTTTTGATTAGTTTTCATTTAAATAATCCTTAATTTGCAGCCACAAGATAATGATTCATTATAAAATTTCCCCCTCTGTTCTGTTACATAGCTTGTTGATTTATGGCATGTAACGAAACTTGAAAAGTAGCATAATCTGAACAGCAAATATCACTGTCAGAAATAGTGTGATGTCCTAGTACTTACAGGGTCAGCATTAGGAGGGGAGGGGGGGGGTAGGTGGGGACAAGTTTTAAAACCTGTATCTATAAATGTGAACATTTTTACATTAAAATTTTCCAATTTTTCAAAAAAAAAGAAGAAGAAGAGCAAGAAGAAACAAAGCATAAAGTAAAAAAAAAATTCAGGAAGGGGGGGAGGGGGGAAGAGGTGGCCTATGAAAGCTTACCCAGAGCCTGAGAATCCTAGTGCTGGCCCTGGATGCTTATAACAGATTACTACCATTGGTAGTTGGAAGAAGGCTCTAATGCACATGAATATAACCCTGTGGGAAGGGGGAGATGTACCCACCTAACTCCATGACCATCAATAATACCAACAACTCATTATCTATCTGAAAAGTAGTATACAACACACATGATCTTAAAATGGCATAAATTATGTACTAATATAAATCAATAATAAATACTGTTACTGCAGACAAATTTATTTTGTACATCAGCAGATCAACTGAGTCATAGCGAAACACTGTCAATTTTTTGTATACTTAGCATGACTCTGAAATTAGAAATTTACAGAAATGACATCACAGCATCTATTTTGTATTTTAAATGTATTGACAACATTTCAAAAACATGGAGAGAAAATTTGAAGTATTCTTCACTGTACAACACAGTTGTTTTAAAAATTTTAAAGAAACATTATTGATTTAATTTAACAAAGTTAATAAACTCAGAATTCAGATACACTTGATCTGACCAGATTGCTATATACTCCCTGCTACATAGAAAGTGTTTCACATGTACTTAATTTGTGTGTATTGCTCATGCGAGAATTTACAGATAAATAAAATGCCTCAATAATGAGGGATGTAAGTTACAACAATGCCAACTGAAAAAGGCAGCCATTTTAAAAATCAGCATCCCAGCCTGTGAGATCATCTGGAGGTGGGCCATCGCTGTCTGGAGGGTATTCATCAAAGTTGGCAGTATCTATCACACTGCGCACAGTTGGCACAATTGGTGGTGCGAGGGTCAAGTTCCGAAGACCCTCCCAGTTGAAACCATCGAACCACCTAAAACGCAGAAGGTATTGTTACTAAAATTTTGCCCATGGAAATCTAATATCACAATCAGTCTTAATAATAAAAATAATAATTGTTTATATTGACAGCAATTTCACAATTTTTTTCATTTTCTGAGATCTTCCCTTGTGATCATTCTTCTTCTGTGAAAATAGTTCCCATTCTGCTGGGGGCAGAACTGTTGCATCCACAATTTGTCTTAAATTCCCCTTTTTATTATTATTATATCTCTCCCTTGATCAAACATTTTCCTAACTTTATGTTTGTCTTTGTTTTTCCCCTCTCCCCTCCCACTTTCAGATCTTGATTTACACTTTTACCCATGGCATTGGTAATGTATTTGAGACAGAATTGTTTTTTTTTTTGGCACAATAATTACTTGATGAAAGAATTAAAGTTCTTAAATGTACAGGCCAAATACAATGTTGAAGTAAATGTAAAAAAAATGAAACAAACATTTCAGACAGTGGTGTGTGTGGGTGTATTTTTACTATCTGTACTGTTAGAATGTGTCCAACAAAATTTCAGATTTCTTGACATTTCAATAATATATTTAAAAAAAAAAGAAAGCCCAGTATTTTTGCCTTTGTCCATACTCATCATTTTAAAAGCTTAAGCATAACGCTATGCCTGCACTTGTACAATACAATACAATACATTCATTTTCCATTGATCCCAATATAAGAGACTGGCTCTGTGGGATGTGGAAAGTTGTCAATTTACAGATAAACAATTGCATAACAAAATAATAAGTACACCACTAGATGTACAGTCATAATATACATGGTACATTAAACACTTCCATTACAAAATAATACATACACCAGAAGATGTACAGTCATAGCATATATGGTACATTAAAAAAAAAAATCCATAACAAAATAATACATACACCACAAGATGTACATAACATACGTGGTACCATAAACAATTACGTAACAAACTAAATACATACACCAGGAGATGTACAGTCATAGCATACATGGTAAATTAATTATGTGAACTATATTTACACAAGATACTGGCAGTTATTTTTTAGATACCTTAGAAATAAATTCTTCGACAGAGTAGGAGTTGTCAATTAAAAATTCTTTCAATTTTTTCCTGAATTTATTCTTATCATCTACTAGACATTTAATATGTGTTGGGAGCATATTGAAGATATGTATCCCTGAATATCGGACCCCTTTTTGAACAAATGACAATGACTTGTAAGTCTTGTGAAGATCATTTTTACTTCTAGTGCCATAATTGTGTATTTTACTATTTGTTTCAAACAAAGTATAATTTGTGACTACAAAGGACATTAATGTGTATATATACTCGGATGCTAATGTTAAAATCCCTAACTTCTTGAACAGCTCTCTACATGAAGTTCTATTACTAACCCCACACATAATTCTTATTACACGCTTTTTGGGTAGAATTGCCCCAGAATATTATTCCATATGACAATAAGGAGTGAAAAGCAAAATAAACTAGCTGTCTCATACGGAGATCACCTAAATCTGAAATTGTACGAATTGCAAATGTGGCTGCTCCCAATCGCTTTAGTAAGTCAGAAACATGTACTTTCCAATTTAATTATGATCAATATACAAACCTAGAAATTTCACACTATCTTCCTCTTGAATGGACTGGCCTGCAAATTTTATGTCTATGTCAGGTGTTAATCTGTGTGATGTACTGAATTGCATATACTGAGTTTTATCGAAGTTTAAAGACAAGCCATTAGCTGTAAACCATTTATTAATCAGTTCAAAGGCATAATTTGAAATATATTCTGTAGATAAATCTGGAGTGTGTTTAATTCCTATGTTTGTGTCATCTGCAAATTGAACAAATTTTGAATTTTTAGATGAAACACAGGGTAGATCATTTACATATATTAAAAACAATAGTGGCCCCAATATAGTACCCTGAGGTACTCCACATCTGATTAATTTCCACTCAGAAAACAGTGGGCCTCTTAAGGCAGCGGTCAGGGGTAAAGCGCGATACTGGGGTTGGGTATCGGCTTCAGCACCTGAACTCGAAGTCTTCCAAAAGTTGTCAAAGTTCTGAAAAGTTCTATTACCGTGTTAAACCATGTAGGATGCTAACTGTTAAAATGACCACAGTCGCCACTTACAGATTAACCTCCTGTAAGAAAGGTACTATTGTAGAAATGAAAGTCTAAAGTTGAATAACTGAATTATATTCTTGATAATTTTCACATAAGTTACTAAAGTCACAGTTAGCTATGGCAATCTAAGAAAAATCATCAACCGAAGATCACAGATCATAAAACAGAGCAAGACCGCACTAAACCCAAGGAACTTTTGATCATTAAAAATCACATGTCGGAAACTGTTAGTCTGAATGTTCAGGCAAAATTTTGAAGATGGCGCCGATCAGGAATGGCTCCGGTCAGCCATAATGCCATGACGTCTAACTTCCCATCATTCACCGCGCACTGAGCCGCTACCGTTGAACTCGCTCACCGAGAGGTTACATCCTATCACCACGAGCTACTCCATCCAAGTGTGTTAAAAAATGGCAGACTTGTCTCTTTTATCAAACTGACCTACTGGCCGAGACAATAGTCTATCTGGAAAAATAACCTGTTAACTGTACTACCAGAAATTCACAGAATGAAGAGCGTAACAAGACAAGTGTCGTGAAGTGTTTGGTTAGGGTTTTGAAGCTTCCAGACCAGTGAAAATGAATTTTGAAGTTTGGTTAATTTAAAAGCACATTTGAATCGCGTAATGTTAAATGTTCTACTACGTCACAGGAAAAATGCTTCACCTCGAAACCTTAAAATCTGAAGTTAATACTATTTTCAAATCGTTCTCTGGCCTCTGCTGAGCTCAGTGGTGTAAAAATCTTTCAAATCGGTTAATTCTATCGGGAGTTATGGAATTTCTAAATTTTCCTGTTTCCCGTTGTGCAACCAAATATTCTGCTTTTTATTTACAGCCGGTCGTGTCCTGAAACTAAATTTAAATTGAACCTTTATTTATTTTAAGCATTTTAGAGAAGTTTTTAGTCTGTTAAACATTTTAGTTTATGAGTTATTAAATTTTAGAGTTTCGATTTTAGGGCGCCATTACCGGTTGGCTATTATTTACTTATATTTTCAATTTATTGGTTGATGGTTACCGGAAACTTAAAGAATATTAACTGGCTGGCTATTTTACTTGGTTACATTTACTTTTAAAGCTTTGAAGTTGTTTAGATGTGGTGGAATTAATTGTTGAACTAACTCCCATGTGGAGATGCATTAAACTTCATATTTATTGCTTTAAATTGGTCTGGAGCTGCGAGTTATTAGTGAATTTAATATCAAATGGTGAAATTCTAATTATGAAAGTGCTTTACAGTGTTTAATTTAATGGAATATTAGTGCTATAGTAGTGTAAACAAACCTGTGTTTTCTGCTTCATGGATTATTATGGATTACGCTCATTTAGGCGAGTTTATGGCTTATATTTTACCTGAAACTTCTTATTTATGGTTGCTATGTGATATTTATTTACTTTACTGTACTCGAAGTGTTGTTATCTCGATTTTACCTGTGGTATCGTGTACCGAAGTTAACCTCAAACTTTGTCGGATTTTAACGTAATCTCGAAGATAGAGCGAAGGGTACCTTACACAGCCTTAAAATTCTCCATTGACACTTTCTGTTTTCTATTTAGAAGGTAAGAACTAAGCCATTTATTAACAATGCCATCTATACCATAATACTTAAGTTTCACTATCAGAATTTTATGATCTACACAGTCAAATGCTTTAGATAAGTCACAAAAAATTCCCACAGGGATTAATTTATCATTTATTCCTTCTAAAATATTGTCAGTGAATGCAAATATAGCTTGTTCTGTTGAATGACCCTTTTGAAAACCAAATTGTGATTTAGTTAGAATATTATTATTTTTTAGATGTTCATAAACTCTATTGTACATTGCTTTCTCAAAAACTTTGGAGAAGGCTGTTAGTAATGAAATTGGTAGGTTTTTTATTTATTTGTCGTATGGCAAGCAACTAATACAATAATAAATATATACAATGACAAGAACGTTGGTAGCGTTCACAAGCTGATGTCTAATTCTTCCAGCCATTCTAAGAAGGAACTTGTAGCTCCAAAAACATCTTCATATGGTCCATCATACTTCCGTAGAGGGCATTCCCTGATAATATGCTCCACACTCTGGGAAGGAGCACCGCAGTCACATGCAGGAGAATCCTGAAGACCCCACTTATACAGCATGGCGTTGCATTTCGCATGGCCTGTTCTTAGGCGATTTAGTTTGACCCACTGGTCTCTATTTAGATAGAAACCTGGAAGTCCAGTTGTGGGATCTTTAATATCTGAATGTTTTACAGATGTGGAGTTCCAGCTTTGTCGCCATTTTTCCATGACATCAAAGTCAAATACATCTTGCCATACCGGATTTCTTGATTTAAGACGAGTGGGTGGTAAGTTATTTAGAACCTCGTGGATTGGGAGATCCTGTGGATGATCAGGATGGTGTAGTTTTATCCACTCACGTGCCGTTGCTTCTTGGCGTCTTATCTCTGGAGGTGGTATTTTGCTGATCAGGTGCAACCAGGGGACTGGGGTGGATTTTAGGGTGCCAGTTATTACTCTCATACACTCATTCAGGTGGACGTCGATTTTTCTAGTATGAGTACTACGTTGCCACACTGGAGCACAGTACTCAGCAACAGGGTAAACCATGGTGAGAGCGGTTGTTCGTAGTGTATTCGCATCAGCTCCCCATGAAGTACCAGCTAGCTTCTTCATGATGTTGTTTCGTGTTTTCAGTTTCTGACTTGTGTTTTCGAGGTGTTTTTTGAATGTTAAGGAGCGGTCTAAGGTGATTCCAAGATACTTAGGATGGAAATTATGTTTCACCCTCTGGTGGCAGAAGTTCACTTTGAGCTGCTGATGTGCTATTCTATTGCTCAAGTGGAATGCTCATACTTCTGTTTTCATTGGGTTCGGACAAAGTCTCCACTTTCTATAATATGTGTTCAAGGTAATTCGATACGACTGCCTTATCTCCCTTTTTATAGAGTGGTTTAACTACAGCATACTTAAGCCTTTCTGGAAAAGTACCCTCAAGTAAAGATATATTAAATAGATAACTTAGTATATTACTTAATTCTGTGGAGCACAATTTAATTAACCTGCTGGAAATCCCATCATAACCACTTGAGTATTTGCTCTTAAGGGATTTGATAATTTTTCTTATTTCTTCTGGAGTAGCTAATTTTATAGACATAGAGTTAAATTTTTCTTGGAAGCCTTTTTTGACAAAATCCATACTGTGTGTCACTGAGCTATTAGCAGTCAACTTATCAGCAACAGATAAAAAATGTTTATTAAAATTATCAGCAATTGAGAAATTAGATTCTACTGAATTTTCTTTGACAAAAATATCATTACTTGTTTGATTACTCTTTACTGTTTCCTCTTTTACAATGTCCCATATTGTTTTAATTTTATTTTCAGTATCATGAATTTTATGTTTGTAGTACATACTTTTAGATTCTTTAATAACCTTTTTCAGTATTTTGCAGTACTGTTTGTAATGTGTTTTAACATTAGCATTCTCACTGTTCCTAGAGGCAATATACAACTTCCTTTTATTAACGCATGATGTTCTAATGCCAATAGTTATCCAAGGCTTTTGTTCTTTTTGAGAAGCATGACACTTTTTCAAGGGGAAGCAACTTTCAAAGAAATTTAATACAATGTTACTAAAAATGTTGTATTTTTCATCCATACCTTGAGCACTGTATACCTGTTCCCAGTTTGTGGTATTCAGGCACTTTCTAAAACAAGTAACTGAGTCACACAAATGGTCTTTGCCTATTGGGTTCACAGTGGAGTTGATTAATAATGACGAAAACAATACTGTTTGAAATGTTACACATGGAAATAACCTTAAGATGATAATTAAAGTGACCTCTTGCTATGGAAAAGTAGCTTTCCTGAATTGATCATTTTAAAGCTTTTTATATAGTAAACCAATAAAATAATCTTCATATTAACAGATTCTTCAATACAAAATAAAACCGATATCATAACAACAAGTAGTAACTAAATGTTGCAAAATTAATTGTGAAAAGTGGAACAAATGTCAAGGGATAGAACAGAGAATCCTGAGGAAACAAATCAAGTTTTATTAAAAGTCATTATATAATAAGGGAGATATTAATTTATGAATGTCTTAGGTGCAACAATCTGGTTGAATTGAAATTAAAAATGAAATGTAAAATGAGAAAACTAAAGATTACACTCAAATTAAAATAGCCACAAAGCTGACATATATATCGAATTAAGGGAGAAATTTAAAGAAATGCAGTGATGTACACATCTTTGTGAGGATCTAAATACTTTAAAAGGTGTAGCCAAATAACTATAATAAACTTTCAAAACTTAATAGTGGCTAAATAAACAATTTGAGACAATTTGTCTTAAAGTAATCAGAATAAAACAATCCAAAAAGTGGCAGTTTCAGAAATAACTGTTTGAAATTGGTACCATGGGAAAAAGACAAAAGGTACTTCCCTGTCTAAAACCTATAAACAGAGATGCCATCTTGCCTTTTTTTTTACATCTGTTTGTAGCCACAATCCACGTTGGTTGTCTCCACAGATGGTTAAAAGCAGGAGTGGGACTTGTAAAATTTCTATATTCTAATTCACACGTTCAAAATTTTTTACAACAAGAAATATTCCAGTTGATTCCAACTTAGAAATCATCAACATAGCTTCAGTGAAAACTTTTGATTCATTTTAGAAATGAGCTGAATTTTAACAAATCCTTCCACAGAAGTTTTGGGTTTTTGCGAAAGTATGAACGATTGAACATGAAGTCTTGTTTGGTGTTGACTTGCAATCTTCAGAAAGGATTTCAAACAGTCTGGTGCCATTATTAGTAGTTGTAATGAATTGTCCAATACCAGTTTAAAGCCAGCAGCTTTTCAAGAATATTTTGAATGACTTTTGAAAATTTATTTTTATTCTGTGATGTACCTCGTACTTTATCAGTTACGGTAAAATTATATTAACAGAATGGTGACTGACTCAAGAATCTTGCACTTTACTTCTATTCAGTATTTGATACCATAACTTCACATCAATGGATTCAGTTTATTAAGAATTTGTATTAACCCCTATGTCAGTCACATATAACACTCAGGATAGTGAAAAATTATCAAAACTTTGCATACCCAAGAAAAAGTTGAAAAAAGGTAAAAGAGAGAATTGAAATTAAAACCAAATATCAAACAATTAGTCAATTGCAGGAATGTAATAAACAAAGTTTTGGAGTTTGGTAGCTTAATGAAGGTACACAAAGGGCTCTCTCTTAGTCAAATAGACTGTTGAACATACTGATAAGTACAGAGTGTATTGCAGAAATAAATAAGTTGCTGGAGGAGTGTACTGGTTAGAAATGATTTTTACAATAAATTATTATTCACAGATGGTATAAACAAGTTTCTAGTTGTATAGTTTCTAGTGGTAAAGAAGAGAAAAGAAAGATTCTTGGCTGCTTACTGAAGTTGAGGTGTGAATTAGCAAGATAAGATTGTTGTAGAAAAATATATAGCAAATTCAAAGTCCAGAGAATGATGATCAATGATCATTATAAGATGGAAGCTACAAACAGTATGTGATCATTGGAAAGGAAACAGGATTTGTATTGGAGGGAGCAGAATTTTACCAACACCTCAGTGAGGAAAGGAGTCATTACCGAACAAGCGAAACATGTTGGATATCTTCTTTACAAAAAAGCCTGGTAATTATGTGGTCGTGTCTCAGGTAATGGTGGGAGTGTGATAACACAAGGTAGTTGTCATGGACACTGGAGATTCAATAGACCCATAGATCATGAACAGGGAAAATTACGATTATGAGGTATAGGTCCCAGAATTTTAGAGATACTTCAGAGTAAGGATCAATATGTAAGAATGGGAACTAATTGTGTAATGAGGAAGCAATAATATTCCATGGAAATAGTAAGAAAATGGGGAAAAAATACCAAATATGGAACCAGCAAATTACAGTATTAATGAGAGAGAACAGGATGATGAGAAGAGAACTAAATAAACTAAAGCAGCAGAAGGACAAAATGTAAAATCTGAAACAACTCACCAATCAAAGAATGCATTAAGAAAAATATTTTGGCTGAGGAAGGAACACTTAATGACACGGCAAGAATATTCTATTCCTATGCTGGGATACTGAAGGTAAGGGAGGACATTCAGGCAATTATGGATAAGACTGTGGATGATGTTAATATGAAAAAGGCCGAGATACTGAGGAAATTGGTTTTGCAAGATTTGTCATGCAGGGATAGTAGTAGGTTGGATAACAGAAGAGAAGCATCTCAATGTGTGTAGGTATGAACAAATTATTATTTGAACTCTCAATACTCAGTAACAGTAAATACACTTCTCCATAGCATCTTAACATGCAGATTAGATTCCTGCCATTATTTTATTTTCATAATCCAAGATCTGGCTGCACGATTTCAATGTCCATCTGTTATTTGATTGAAATGCAATTTTTATGTGTAATTATTACTAGGAGACTACGATTCTACCAGGTTGCCTATCAAAATATGGCCACAAGTATTTTATATTAAATTTTCAAAACAAAACAAAATTGTTTACCTTTTTTTTATAAATAAATTATTCATTTCAAAGATAGACATGTAAAGAACGTAAAAAGTTTTGGTTGCCTATGTAAAAGTGTCCGTAAGCAGGGATTGCCAGCCATTAATGTTAGCGTGCCAAACTGTCCGACAGACTCTGTGGTGCGCTCTGTCTCACTCTTGCATACCTTTAACAACTGGCAATCCCCACTTGCAGCCACTTATACATAGGCAATAAGCTTTTTATGTTCTTTACACATCTCTCTTTGAAATGAATTTCTATTTATTTAAAAAGAAAAAGTGAACAAAATTTCTTGAATTTTCTTTTTTTTTTTAATTAAAAATTCTTTCAGCCATATTTTGATAGGAAATCCAGCAGAATCGTATTCTGTTACTAATAATTATACATAAAAATCGCTTTTCAATCAAATAACAGATGGACGCAGAATCGTGCAGCTGGATCTTATGCTATTATGTTGTCTTTCCACTTTTATTATTTTTATTATTATTTTGTTAAAATCAATTTTTAAGGATGCGAAAGCAATGAATCAATGTAACTAACAAAAGTAAATTCTAAATGTTTGTTTTTCAAAGACAAATGAGTTAATCTACTTCATGTTAATAACATCAGTTGATTTGGTCACATTCAAATGTACAAACTAATTTATAGAAACATAAGCAAACAGAAAAATAGCTGAAGGTGTATTTAGTGTGGTTATTGTCTTTGAAACAAGTTCCTAAATGTTCATGAATGCAATTTTGTATATTTATATTTGCAACACATTCTATGATGCCAAATATTGGCAAAGATAAATGATTATAAATCAATGAGTAATTAATTTCCGGAATGTCTGCCTGCCCACGAAGATGCTGAAATGCTAGATGAACATGGGGAAAGAAAATTGCCATGAATTTAAACCTCATCAATAAAGGTGTGAATGTTTATTGCTATTCTTTATATGTGTGTTCTGTTTTTAGCTTTATGTGTCTTTGATTTTAAGATCAAAAGATGTGGGATGGTATTGGGGGAGGGGGGGAGCAATGAACAGGCAGGAATTCACACCCACAGCTGCTTCAATGAAACATCCTAGCATTCATCTGGTATGACTTTGTGAAACCATGGGAAAACAGATTCTAGATGGCTCAATGAGGATCCGAACCCATATCATCATGAATATCAGGTCTGATGCTATTATACTATCGTCACAGATTAAAAGCGTGTTGAATTTTGTAGGTAGGCTTCTTTGTTGGTTCAGCCAATACAAAAGTTAATTCATGGCCAACCTAAAAGCTGTATTCTGAAAGTTAAAATTTGTAGAGGGCAAAGGTAGGTAAGTGTAGGATAGGGGGAATTTGGGTGTGTAGGGAAATTGCCATCGGAGCATGTGCTCCATTGCAATTAAATTAAATTAAATTAAATTAAATAATAAACAATTGTAATTTATAGCTTCCAGAAAGTTTTTTTCCAGTGGTCAAGAACAAAAGAGTACAATCTATAATATAAAAATGAATCGCTAAATGTGTTGGTAAGCGCATAACTCAACAACGCCTGGACCAATTTGGCCAAATTTTTTTTTAATGTTCGTTGGAGTTCAAGGATGGTTTTTACGGCGAGAAAAATTCGAATAATTGCTGGAAAAACCCTTAAAACAGCCCTTTTCTTTTTCCAACTCTAAAAATCAATGTTTGTGGGTTTGTTCGTCTTCTATGCATTCCTATACCATTTATCAGATTGCAATGAAACTTTGGAGAGTTTTCGAGTGTGCGTCTGCGAAGGTTCCTGTGAAAAAAAAATTCCAAAAAGTCACCCCCTATTCCCCATAACACCCCATAATTTAAGCAAAACCACATTTTTTATCCGATTTAGATTTTGTACACTTATACTTTAAAACAAACACAAAAATACTGCCTACATACGGTTTCCGAATATTAATCCCCTCGCCCCCTTTCCACCCCCATAATTTTTTCATCCCATAATTTAGGCAATACCACATTTTTTATCCGATTTAGATAGGAATTTGTATACTAATACTTTAAAACAAACATAAAAATACTGCCAACATATGGTTTCCAAATATTCATCCCCTCTCCCCCTTTCCACCCCCATTACGCTTTTACCCCATAATTTAGGCAAACCACATTTTTTATCCGATTTATATAAGAATTTGTACACTTATACTTTAAAACAAACATAAAAATATTGCCAACATATAATTTCCGAATATTCATCCCCTCTCCCCCTTTCCACCCCCATTACGTTTTTACACCATAATTTAGGCAAACCACAGTTTTTATCCGATTTAGATAGGAATTTGTACACGTGTACTTTAAAACAAACATAAAAATACTGCCTACATATGGTTTCCGAATATTCATCCCCTCTCCCCCTTTCCACCCCCATTACGTTTTTACCCCATAATTTAGGCAAACCACATTTTTTATCCGATTTAGATAAGAATTTTTACACTTACACTTTAAAAAAGAGAGAGAAGTACTGTACACATTAATTTCACAAAAACCTAATCCCTCTCCTCTCTTTCCACCACCTTAATTACCCCCTCTTTCCCATAACACTCCATAATTTAAACAAACCCGCAAACCGTTCGTCCGTTTACGGTGAAGCTTTGGTGAGTTGTCGACGGGATGACGGAGAAGGTTCCTGTCAAAAAAAATTAAAAAACCCACCCCTCCTCCCCATAATTTAGACAAAACCACATATTTCATCAGATTCCAATGGGAATTTGCACACTTATAGCCTACTTTGAAGCAAACAGAAAAATACTGCCTGCAAATGTTTTCCAAAGCGCATCCCCTCTCACCCTTTCCAACTGAAAATGAATGAAACAGCAGTTTAAAATTTATATGTAAATATTTTTTCATTTAATCTATGTGCCTACTCAAGCCCAGCAATAGTGAAGCATTGCCGGATCAGCTAGTCTACAATAAAAATATGAGCCTTCTCTTTTATGGTCTGTATATATTGTGTGTTAATTATGTTTTACCCTTGTGATAGACATTTCTCATCATTTTCTGCATAATTCTTCCCTAACAAATACATACTAAAAAAAAAAAGTGTGTGTGAGAGAGTACATACTCATACCCACTTTAACAAAGATTTGTTTTCAATACTTACTTATGTTTCTGAATCTCGCTGATACCTCCTTTTTGGTATCCAAGCCTCTCTGCTGGATTATCCCTAAAAGTGTACAGAAAAAAATAGTAAATATCACTTTTAGTTAAATGAAATGAGAAAAAAATGTTTTAGACATCACTGAGAAGATTCATTTCAACAAAGTTTATGATGCAGAATAAAATGTGGCAGAGATAAATATAGCCTAAACCAGAAACACATACAAGTAAACAGAAATATGAAGCATTGAATTTTCTTTCTTAGTAAAATATAAAATGTGTTGTTAAAAACAGAAATATTTGTTATTAGTTTCAGTATATGACAATCATCTCTTACAGAATGTGAGTATTAGGACTGTGAGAGAGAAACATTTTACTTAATGATGGCAGAGGAACAAGGACCATGACAACAAAATGAACACAAGTGTAAAATATGTTTCACAACATCTAAAATATTGCCACAATACTCCTGGCTTTAATAAATTATTTTTTAATTCACTATCTTCATCCTAATTCAAACTCCATTTTATCATTTTTTACCTTTTTCCATTGTTATTGTCATTTCTGATGTACTCAAAACAGGTAGTATATGATCAGGTAGGAAATTCTGTTGAGCATATAAGTTAATGTCCTATGTAGTTCATGTCCTAGGTTTGCTTCTAGTGATACAAATCATTAAAAGAGAATATTTAGAAAGAAATTTTGCCATTAATTGTAATGGTGATTAAGCATAAGCCTCTGTCAAAATGATTCCATTTAATTATTTTTTTTATTACCAATTCTCCAAGTACAGTTTTAACACACCACTACTTTTTTAGGAATTTAAATTTTAAATTGTTTCTGGTCTTGTATTCAGCATTCCACTTAGTAATTTATTCTAGCTTTAGACTCCTTTCCCTATGAAAGAAAGGTCTAAGACTTATTTCCCTGTCACAAGCCATAATCTTCCTTGATAAATAACCAAAATGCTATTTTTTGTACCACAAACCATTTATCTCCCTGCATTCCATGCCAAAATTGATAAATGAAGTATCATTTTCAAGATTAAGATCTCCACTTTAGTGACATTTTTTTGCCTTAAAGGGCAAAAGTATCAGTATTACTGCAACTTGATTTTGTCTCATGCTATTTAACTCCCTTGATATCTAACCAATATAGATACATAAGGTATCATTTTAAATATTAAGGGATCTGCCATGGTCAAAACATATTTTACGAAATGAATGTTTTGGAATTTGACCCTTAAAAGACAAAATTATCATTATTTCCATAACATATTTTTTTTTGTTACAAGATATTTATCTCCCTTGATATCTAACTGAAATCGAGAAATGAAGAATTATTTTAGAGATTAAGGTATCTGCTTTGGTCAAATCATATTTCAAGAAAGGAATTTTTCAGAATTCGTCCCTTAAAGAGCACATCAATATTTCTACAACGTGATTTTTTATCACAAACCATTTATCTCCCTTGATATCTAACCAATATTGATAAATGATTTGTCATTTTAAAGATTAAGATCTCCACCATGATCACATATTTGAAGAAAGGAATTTTTCATAATTCGATCCTTAAAGAGCAAAATTATCATTATTTCCATAACATATTTTTTTCATGAGCTATTTATCTCCCTTGATATCAAACTGAAATAAATAAATGAGCTATCATATTAAATATTAAGGTCCTCTGCTTTGGTCACATAATTTCTTAGGAACAAAATTTTTCGGAATTTCATCCTTAAAGGACAAACTGTGAAAGCTGCGCGTATGAAACAGTTCACTGCCTAGCCACTAGACAGCAGTAGCACATATCAAAGAGATATTAATAAACTGCTTCACTGGTGTCCTCTTTTATTACATACCATTACACTAAACAAATAAATGGGGCGGTTCTTCTTTCGTCCTATTACAAACCACCAAACTTACTATTCATTGTATTCGTGTAATTTTTGCACGGGTCATCTAGTATGCAAACTGAATTCGGTGAAGGGTGGAAAGTAATTCCATCATTTATGAAAGGTCCAAGCAAGAAGGCTGCAATGACAAAGAGTAAGGATGAGTCTCAATCCTACTATAAGAATGTAAAACGAAACCAACAAAAAAATATGTTGAGAACAATAAAAATAAACTTAATTAAAACATCACTTTCATTCCTGAATACTTCTTTAAATTCATATTGCCTAGTAACATTGTTTTCTATTACATTAACATTGACAAAAACATTCAGAGTTATTGTTTTTGTGTATCCGCACCATCCCATTGTGAAGAGTAGCAAACTGTTGTTCCTTACTTATGCCATGTTTAAATACAAATACTGAAATTACTTAAAGTAAGAAGTGTTAATTTACTCAACAAAAGGTGTCGTATAACCTTAATTTTTCTAATAGATAATCGAAATTTGTTAAAAGAGCTGTGAGGTCATAAGAATTAAACATGTTTAAAGTAATTTTCATGTAGTTTTCAGGTAAAAAGTAGGATTAAACAGTCTGATCATGATAAATTGTAAACATTGAGTATATACGTATGATGGCTTATTTTCTAACAGATTTCATTCCCTTTATGTACAGAGATGCATTAGAAGATCACAAGTCAAACTAGGTGCAAAACTTTAGGTTTATAAAATACTAGCTCGTACCCGCTACTTCGTACGTGTGGATTAAGAATTTTTTTGCCAGAATTAAATATAGAAAGTTGTTGGTAACGAAGGATTGGTCCCAAACAATATTGAATTGGAATAATATGTCAGGAAAGCTAACACTATATGATTGTACCGTCGAACCTGTCTCTTGAAGAGAATCAATTTCCAACATATTTCTGTCACCATTCGATAAGGTCTCAAAATTTTGTGACTACAACTGTTAATCATACTGGAAAAAATATCCTCTGCCCTTCATACAGATTTCCTTATAAAATTCCATTACAACGATATAGCCATTTAGTCGTCAAAACGTAACAAAAAAGACAGACTTACTTCCGTATTTATAATAATATTACTGTGGTTCACACTCACACACTGACTGCGAACAACACCTGAGGAATCATTATAACCTAAAAAAGTGTACACCTACAACATTGTAAGACTACCTACAATTTGCCTCACATTGCACCCCTAACTTTCTAATATCTACAGTTTAACATTCAATCCGAATAACCTACGGCCCAGGCCTGACTCTTACAATGAAAAACAATTTAAAAAAAATCTTAGCCTCCACGGAGATTTGAAGTGGAGACCACGAAGTTCGTAAGCAAGCGCTTTAACCACTGAGCTGCCAGTCCATTACACGGTACGGAGACGTCCATATCCATCGTGTCTTTCTATCGCCATATTTCGAAGTTATGAGACAACATGTGTTATTTATAAAGATAATTTTTCAACCAAATGTAGACAGTATTTTTCTCCTTGTTTCAAAGGATAAGTGTGCAAAGTGTCATCCAGATCGGATGAAAACTGTGGATTTGTATGAAGAACAAACAAACATATATATAAAGATTATTAAAGAGTAAATTTAAGATGAATCAAGAAGGAAAGAACACACCAAAATACTTTTTTAATTCTACAACTCCAAATTTCTAAGTTACAATAAAGCTTTATTGCCCAAAAGATGCAAAAAAATCAAACTATATTATATAAAAAATTAGAAACTGTAGGTAAAACAGAAGTAATGTTTTTGAAAGAAAATGATGGATTTAAAATACCTGACATTTTTAAACGGTGCAGAATTCAGTTAATTATAAACTTGAGTAGATACAAAACAAAGTAAGCTTTTTATTATACACACTGAGCGATCTTTGTAAAGATCTATGTGATATTTTGGCCAAAAAGAAAATTTGAAATTTAAACGAGAAAATGGTGAGATGACCTCACGGAACTTTGTAACAGATTTTGAAGAGATGAAAGAAAATTACATTAAGGAGAGCAGATAGCAGAAAAAAACCATTAGGCTACAGTGAAGATCATAGCTCAAATACAAGCTGTAAGCACCTACCCCCAGCTTACAGTTTCGTCTTACAAAGGTATATTTCAAACTACCAATATTGCTGAGTTACAGTTAAGCACTGTTCTCATTATATGGTTCTCAAATTAGTAAAATCTACACAATTACAAATAGTGTCAGGTATTCAAACCAATTATTGTAGTACTATAAAATTGTTCCTTACAGCAACATGTCATATATAAATGTTGAAGGAGAAGTACAGGGTGTCCACAAATGAATATCGGGGTTTTAATGCTTTATAAGATTTATTACATTATCCTTACAGTTATAAATGATATGTCAAATGAAAGAGCAACTCAAACAGTTTTGTTCGTTGGCACTAGTGCGCATGTGTGTGAAATGTTTCCGCTGTGATCCGCTAGAATGCGGTAGTAGCAAAGATGGCGACTAGTGAAGAGAAAGCGTTTTGTGTTTTACAGTTTGCAAAGACTGAATCTGTAGTTACTGTGCAGCGTGCGTTCCGCATTAAGTTCGGGCGTGATCCTCCAAGTGACAATAACATCCGTAGATGGTATCATCAGTTTGAAGATACAGGCTGCCTTTGTAAAGGGAAGAGCGCGGGACGACCAAGAGTTAGCGAAGAGACTGTTGAGCGAGTGAGAGAGTCGTTCACTCGTAGCCCAAAGAAATCTGTTCGGAAGGCTAGTCGCGAATTAGAAATTTCTAAGTCGACTGTTTGGAAAGTTTTAAGGAAACGCTTGCAACTACGTCCTTACCGTTTACAGTTGTTACAGGCTCTAAAGCCTGCAGACCATGGTTTACGTGCCAAATTCGCTAACGAAATGTTGTTACATGACGAAGATTTTCTACATCATGTTGTCTTCAGTGATGAATCGACCTTTCACCTCAGTGGACATGTTAACACTCATAATGTGCGGATCTGGGGCTCAGAAAATCCTCAAGAGATCGTACAAGTGCAACGAGACTCCCCTAAAATCAATGTTTTTTGTGCCGTATCCCGGCGGAAAGTTTACGGACCTTTCTTTTTTGATGAACCGACTGTAACTGGTACTTCTTACCTTGATACACTAGAGCAATGGCTCTTCTCTCAGTTGGAACAATATGAACCAGAGAACCTCATTTTCCAGCAAGATGGTGTGCCACCTCACTGGCATAACGAAGTACGTGGTTGGTTGAATGTAACTGTACCCGACCGCTGGATTGGCCGCAAGGGGCCCAATGACAGAGCTTGCTATGCTTGGCCTCCACGTTCACCTGACCTAACGCCATGCGATTTCTACCTTTGGGGTTTCATCAAGGATCGTGTGTATGTGCCTCCGTTACCAGCCGACCTCCTTGAATTACGACAGAGGATTGAAGCAGCTGTTGCAACAGTTACTGAAGACACACTGCTCAACGTTTGGGAAAAACTCGGCTACAGACTTGATGTGTGCCGTGTGACAAATGGTGCCCACATAGAACACTTGTAAGCTTGTATATAAAACTGTTTGAGTTGCTCTTTCATTGGACATATCATTTATAACTGTAAGGATAATGTAATAAATCTTATAAAGCATTAAAACCCCGATATTCATTTGTGGACACCCAGTATAAAGATGTCAAGGGTGAAGAGGGATGGGATTTGAATATGTTAACCTCATCCAAACATTATCCATCTTTGCATTGAGTTATGTATCTCACAGCCATGGAGGAGGCTTCCCAAAAGTAATTACTACTTTCAGAATAGCAACTAATAAACTTTAAGTAATAATATCAACATTTGAAGACTTATAGTACAAGAATACACAATAAATCAAATAGCTGATCAAATATGAAGAAAGTGATGAAAATATAATTTTTTTTTTTTTTGGGAAACAAACTGAGTAATACTATTAATAATAAATGATAGTATTACTCGGTTTCTTTCCCGAGAAACATTCATAAATAAACAACACTGAAAAAAAACTGCGTTCATTTATAAAATTAATTATATTAAAAATAATAAATAGATAATGGTGGCAATATAAGTTCTGTAAGAAAGAGGTTAAAGTTTAAAAATGTGAAATGTGCCCATCCCCCGATCTCCCAAATTGAATAATGGTATAAAGACTAGCCAACATTAACAGAAATTGTTATAATCACATGCAATCACACAGAGATTATATATATATTTTCATATTAATATAACCACTGGACAACATTACTCCAAAGCAGATAATATGGACAGTAAAGATTTTGAAATATGTGACATTCAGCATAGGTATACAAAGTGGACTTCAAACATAACTGGCACGGGTGCTTCATTTTCATGGAAGGAACTGTTTTTCAACATCCCTTTGATATTTAGATATGTGGTGAACAGAGAAGACCATACACCCAACAGCAGGTGATCAAAGATCTGCTGGTGGTATACAAAATACAGCACACCAATATGTCAAGATTTAAAATATTGCCTTTGCTAGGAATTGTGACATACATCATGACATAGGGTTAGGATAACACCAATGGAAGATCTATGAACCTGCATGAATGAGAAGCACAGATATTAACCAATGATAGAATTAGTTACAAACAATATTAAAGGTTATGTATACTTTCAAGTATTCAGTGAATGAGTGAAAAGAGAACTCGTCTCAGGGATTTACCACCAAGCCTCCAGCACAAGTGCTGCCCAGAAGGAGAAGCCATCCTTTGGTATCAACTATTGCACATTTGACCTTTGCACTTGCAGTGGGTGACTTCATCTTCCGTCTTGCAGAAGACAAAACTTCAACTCCAGTACAGCAAGAGGCTATACTGGATTCTGTCTTTGGTCTGGCAATAGACTAGATCACTTTCTTCCATAGCATGTATGGGGTATGTGCTACAGACATCTGTAAGTCTACAAGTAGTCTTCGGAAAGTTTCTCAGTGAAGAATAAGTTTTTGGACAGAACCAGAAGGTTGTGGGTGATTACCGACACGTCAACAGTACTGGTAAATATAATCACAATTTCATCACCAAACAATGTTGAACATTTTTCAATGACCTGATAGCAGCTCTGAGGAAAGGCCTCATTTTTCTGTCAAGTTAATTAGATTTTAAAGCATGATAGAGGTTCCAAATTAATATCCACGGCATCCAACATTTCAGACTGCAATTACACTTATAACAGGATCTGTTTTTTTTTATTTTTTGTTTGTTTTTCCAAATTGACATATGTAAGTGTGTAAGATCAATCTACTCTGAAACTCTTGTGCATGGTGTAAACTTGAGTGTCTCAATATTGAACTACAGAGTATTAAAATCAATTTTATTAATATTTTCATTGCTATTCAATAATAATTACTTCTTACTAAAAGTGTATGTGATTAACCCATCACATTTCTTTAAAGACTACATTCTTAAAATTAATAACATTCCATAATATATCACAAGAAACAACCATTACATATTTATTTCAAAGTTAAAGCATCTTCAAATATTCATGTCGGGTCAGATTGCAAAATGATAAGGTATTTGTTTTAAGTAACAAATCAGCTAAGGCAACATCTTTTATTTACATAAAATAATTAAATTAATTGTGGCATATAATGGACAGCAAGTCTTTAGTACAAACTATCTGTACCTCCAATCAAATGGTTCACAAGCAGATTATTGATGAATGCTTTATTCTTTCTACAAAAACTGGCAGAAACTGTAGTGTGAATGCATTTACGTAACAACCAGATTTTATGCTCAGCTTACTGCCCAACTGTCTGCCACACATGATAAAATAATTAATTGATCCATTTAAGTAAGAATGATATAGATGCCATCTTGAAACCATAAAAGTTTTCTCAGAATTGGGTTTGAATAAATCTTTCTTGGGAAACCAACTGAGTGAGTCCGGTTAGCCACCTGATGGCAGCAGTCACATTTATTATTATTAATTTTAATTGTGATGGAGCTAACTCTCTGGTGGCAATTCCCCCAGCCATCCATTTGCCCCTTTTTTTATATACACATTTTTTTAAAAAATTATTTTATAATTGGAATGTTAAATTCCTCCCCCATTTTCTATTATGATTTAGAAATTTTAATTCTAAATTCCTTAAGCGTTTTTGGAAAATTCTTCATCACTACACTTGGTAATTTGTTCCAATCCCTGATGCCCTTACCAACAAAAGAAAATTTTCCCACTCCCTTATGCATGAAAACGAGCTCAAGCTTGTGGTCATGGTCACCTTTTCCCTTCCATGCACTATTCCCAATTCTTTGACCAATATCTCTCCAAGCTCCATCACCAACATTTGCCCTGTACATTCCCTGTGCTCTCTTCACTTCACCCTCCTCATTTCCTCCTCCAAGTCCCAACCCAGCTTCCTTTTCATATCAGTTACTGCGATAATTTCCACAAACAAATCTACCTTCTATCCTTGCCTAAAACCATGTTTTCGATCTGAAAACCAGTTTCTTTCCTCACAAACATTTCTGATATAGTTGCAAATCAATCTCTTCATCATTTTGCCTATCACTGATGTGAAATTAATTGGCCTGTAATTTTCAACCCTATTTGTAAACCCTTCTTTATGAACCAGTACTACTATCACTCTTTTCCAATCCTCTGGTAAGCAGCAAGACTCCAAACTCATTTTAAATAAAATTTCTAGTTAAGATACAATATTTTATCCCACAATCTTTAATAAATCTGTAGTAATATTATGTACACCAGCCCCTTTATGTTTTTTTAGCTTTCAGAGTTCCTTCGTAATTTGCTGAGAAATTATTTCAAATTTTGTGATTTTCTCATTTATAATTTTAGGGAGACTCACAGGACGATTGTCCTAAGTTGAATCAGTCACTCAATATCTCTGCAATTTTAAAACCTTCAGTGACTTCAACTCCATTCTTATCTACAAAAGTCTGAATACCTTCCCTTTTCCTCAGTTTTCTAATTTAGCTATAGATGTTTCTAGATGCATCGTTCATTGGTCCTCCAGCACCAATAATATTCTTCATAAACCCATCCTTTGCTTCTCTCTTTGCTCTTATTAATTGCTTGTTTAGTTGTTTTAAGTATTCCCTATTGCCATTCTGTTTAACTTTGTTATGTTCCCATCTCAATAGCCTCTTTAACCTTCTCACTTCCCTATTGTAGTATGTAAGTTCTGTACTTATCTTTATTTTCTGCTTTGGAATAAACATTTCTTTGCCCTTTTTTATTATCTCCTTACACTCTTCCCATTTTGTCTCCACTATACTTGTGCAATCCTTCCATTTACTGAACCTTTCCCTGAAATATCTCTTCAATTCTAAAGTTCGTGCCTTTTTGTAATTATAATTCTTTCCACCTTCTATTTTGGCCACTGGTTTACTGAATCCCCTAACATCCATCAGGACTTCACAGTGATCACTTATTCCTTCAGTTACTTGACATCCTACAAGATTTTCATAAGGTTTTACTAGAAAGATATCCAACATGTTTGATCCCCTTGTATTTTGCTCTACCACTTGAGTAAAACTTCCTTCCCTCATTAAGGTATTTGCAAATCTCTGTTCCCTTGTGTTATTTATCTTATTTCCCACCCAGTTGACACTTGGTAAATTTAAATCCTCTCCAATAATAACCACTCTATGCTCACCTTTTAATAGTGAATGTGAATTTAGTTTATCTCCAAGAATCTCATCTTCACCATTCATTCTTCCACTATGGCAAGCAGCCAATAACCTGATTTTTTCTTTTTTATCACTCCAAAAATCTACCCCTAGTGACTCATGGTCATTATCAATGAACACTAGAGAACTACAGTAATCTTTGCTAACCAGTATGAATACCCCTCGACCAATTGCTCCTCTGTCTCCATGGTACACTATAACTTTCAGGGAAAACCTCATTGTCTAATACTACTCCTTTTAACCAAGAGTCTACCCCTATGATTACTTGTGGTTCATGTATCTCTACTAAGTTTGAAAATTCCATCACTTTGTTCATTACACTTCTACAGTTCACCAATAACACCCTTATTTTTGGCTTTGTGGTATTTTCAGCACTGACCTTCATCTTTCCAGTTGTATCCAATTTTGTTATTATTTCAATAGCTTCATCTGTTGCTTTAGTATTTGTATTTTTTCCGATAGTGATCAAAGGGATACTGGTTGTAGATGCACTAACCTAAAAAAGGCACAGTCCTGACACCCTTACAGCTTTCGCTAACAACTCAGAAAGTACTCCCTACCCCCTTCTAATTATGTGTAGGCCATGCCTAGTAAAACCCCATCTACAAATGGTGTTTACAGGCACAACCCCCAAAACAGAACTAATGCCTTTTCCAAGTAGCATCTCCGTTTTCACGTTTACCTGCCTCACAGTGTGATTCAATTGTGGTCGATCATGGCGACGTAGAACCACCCTGGTATGCTGCGCCTCCTTCACCACCTTCCTCATGTCACTCTCTATACTATAACTTGCATTTCTATCGACAATGGCTACAGAACATTTCATGAACAAAACATACTTTTCTCATCAGACGCTGTAGTATAACAGATTACCTAAAGAAAATAATAAGAATAATAAAGAATAATAATTACTCTGAGAAAGAAATTGGTAGCTATGGTAACATTTAAAAAAAAAAAAAAAAAAAAAAAGGATAGCAATAAGATTGGACGAGCGTGAAAAAAAGTTCGTGTGTTCGCTTTGAGTTTTAAAAGTTGCTGCTACAAAGGACCCGTATGTATTCCGATCTTTAGGTATAAGATAATGTGTTAATAAAAGGAAATGAAGTCATAGAAGTTTTACTATTTATTTCAAATATGAAAGATGAAACCAATAAGCATTAAGCTGAAAGTTCATTCATCCACAAGATCAAAACGATTTTGTATCCCAGCTCCAACACCAAAAGAAAAACATATAAAAATACAACATTAAAAAGGAGTACAATCTTATAAAACATGACAACGTACTATGCAAGTTTCCCATGAAAGATTTAATCACAATAGTCAGGCTTTACAAGGCTAAATTAACAGATGTATTCATGATTCTTAAACGTATAAGCACCATTCGGAACACACACACACACACACACACACACACACACACACACACACACACACACACACACAGAGGAAAAGGTTACCATGTATTATTATGTCAAACTAGTCAAGAGAATATTTAAAAAAAAAAAAAAGAAGAAGAAGAAGTTGTAGGTGCTTGATGGGTACCCCACCTGCAGAGTTTCTTGATAAGTGCCATTGCATTCCGTGTAATTGTTCGTGGGAATTCTATTGCATCAATGCCCTTCAGGATGATGTTGTAAGTCTTCATTGGATCAGCACCCGTAAAAGGTGGTGTCCCTGGATAGACAAAACAATTTATGACATGACAAGTAAAAGGGTATAGTTAATACAAAAATCTCAAGCAAGATCTGTTGGTAGTTTTATACTTTTACAAACACTTAAAATCAATTTATCTTTAAGTTCAATGAATAGTTACGGTAAAATTAAGGTAGTGTAACATGCATTAATTTCTTAAATTACAAGGAAATGGAAAATGACTCATCACTCACCAATGTTGAAGGCTGCAAAGGGTAAAGAACATTTATGATGAATACAAGAATACACAATATTTCGGAAGTCATGTGTCAAACTTCGGCATGTGCACACATCCCGAGCGACATGACTCATTTCCTACACCATGAGTAAGGTGTAAAACAGAAATATTGTGTAATCTTGTGTTTGTCATATATGTTCTTCACCCTTCGCAGCCTTCAACTTCGTTGAGTGACAGTCATTTTCCCTTTCCTTGTAATTTATATTGCCTAAATCAGTTTGCTTTTTCCTTAGTTTAATTGCATTAGTTTCTTAAAATTAAATTAAATAAATACTGCACCACAGAATCCAAGACAACCAGGAATTTTAATTTCTTGACTCTTGAAATGCATCTAAATATTCAGGCAAAAATTTTGCCATAAAATATACACTTCCTAAAGAAGAAATAGCAAAATCGATTACGAAATTAATATGTACTGTACAATCCTCTATTTGCACAGAGGAATTTGTTGATAACGTGGTACGTGATGTCAGGAAGGCAATTGCTGAAACCAAAATTCTCATTAACTTGAGTTGTCATTCAGCACTTATTCTTGCACCTTTATTATTGTGATTGTCCATTTACTTGAATATTTAAGCAATAACAGGAGAAGTTAAAATGTCACATGCCAAAACTGGATGTAGTGTAGGTTCCAATTACACGAAACTCTGGGGCAACTACTAATGCCAGATTTCTGACAACCTTTAAATTGTGCTGTATGCCATACATTTTTTTTTTTTTTTTTTTTTTTTTTAGTTTTTCATTCATCTGATTAATCATACACTTGAACTATTGTGTATTTACTTTTTTCTTGGATTCTGTACTGTCATAACATTGCTCCCTTTAACTGTGGTTGGTATAGGATTGCTTCCCCTTATCCATGCTTACTTAAGGTGGTGTGAAAACAGTATCAACCATGCCATGTGGTGGACATGTAAATACTTTTAAAAAATTACCAGTTTTAATTTCGTTGACACCTACAATCCAAAGTTTCATTGCCTCACTAGGATTCATGGTAAAAATATCATCTCACAACACAAATTAATCCCCAAAAAAGAAAGAGGAACTACTACATGACAGTTTTTAGTTAATTAAATCACTATTAAACACTAAGAATTATCATCACCAAATTTTAAACTTCATAAAAATTAATTGTCTGTTTTATTTCTCATTCAACTGAAACAAAAATTCTTGCCATTTTCTGAAAATTTGTTAGTGTCAAACATGAGAAGTTTTTGCAGGATAATCATCATCCTCCTCAACAGTTTCCAGCCACTGGCCACATCTGCTTCATGCACAAGCCTCTCCATTTCCTTCTTTCTTCCCACCACATCTCTGTCAGCATCTTGTTCCAGTCCTCTCCTCCCTTCTGTACAAATTCCTCCACTCCTTTGAGCCTTCCTCTGGGTTGTTTACCATGCATCTTAATTTCGTGGATTTTTCTTGGGATTCTCTGAACCTCCATTCTCTTTACATGTCCTTACCATCTGTCTGGTCCTCTCTACCCTTTCCTGTAGGGGTTCCTCTTCTATGGTGCATCTAATCACTTCATTCCTTATTCTGTCCATTCTACCTCTTAAAAACCATTTCACTTGCTTGTATTCCGCTAATGTCCTGCTTCTTCACTGTCCATATTTCAGCAGCATATGTCTAGATGAGCACATAGTATGTGTGATAAATTACTGTCTTGCTTCTCTGTGGCACATCTTTACACCATATCAGGCTTCTAATGCTCCTTAGAAATGCCTTTGCTAGTCTTCCTCTTTCACTTAACTCACCATCATTTCCTCCACATTCTAATACACTCCCCAGGTACTTGAACCTGCTTGCCTTCTTTAATTGGTCACCTGCCATCACAGTTCCCCGGGTTATCCTATTTTTCTTTCTGGTTGTTACCATGTACTCACATTTCTTTACATTAAATTTCAGGCCATATTCCTCACAGTGTCTGTCCATACATCTAATTGCCCCTGCACTTCCTCTTCATCACCTCCTTAGATCATCAGATCATACACAAAAGCCATCACCTTCCTGTTTTCCTCTCCTATCCTCCCTGCCACCTTCTGCATTATATCATCCATGATTACAATAGAGAGTAGTTGTGATAGGGCACTTCCTAGTTTTAGTCCACTCCTTTGTTTCAGCCAATCTGTTCTTCCTTCTTCTATTTTCACATAGTTCACACTTCCTTGGTACAGGCCTTCCATACCTTACTCCTCTGTACACAATCATACGATTTCTCAGTATCGAGAAATACCAACAGTAGATCCTTTCCATACTCAATGTTTTTTCCCACAACTGTCTCATAGCAAATATCAGGACTACCGTACATCTCCCTGATCTCAAGCCATACTGTTCTTCCCTTAGCCCCTTTTTCCACTCCGTCATGTATCCTTTTTTCAATGATCTTCTCATACACTTTGACACAGTGGCACATCAGTGTAATCCCTCTATTGTTTTGCTCCCTTTTTTTGATATAGGTATAATTATTCCTTTTTTCCAGTCTTCAGGAGTTGTGCCCTGATTCCATATATTTCTCATCAAACAGTATAGCCACTGCTTTCCTACTACTCCTGCTGACCTTATCTCCACACTCACTTCATCAATGCCTGGTGCTTTTCCACCCTTCATCTTACCCAGAGCTGTTTCCACTTTTTCCCCAAGTTAAATCCTTATCTTTCTCTCCTACATGTCTGTTATTTTCCTGATTTACTGAAGATCTGTATCATTCTGTGACCAATGTGTGTTCAGTAAGGTTTCAAAATGCTACTTCCACGTCCTTTTTAGTCTTTCTGAGCTGTTTATTTCCTTTCCGTTTTTATTCAGCATGTTGACATTTTCTATTCCTTCCTTCCTCTGCCTTTATACCATTCCGTATAGCACTTTCTTATTTCCTTTGCTATCTTCTTCCATCATGCTGGTCCATTTCTCCAGCCACTTCCTACTTTCCTCCATTACTATTTTTTTGGCCTCCTCCTTTTTCTTCACTTAGTCATCCCTTGTCTCCTATGTTCTCTGCTTGAACCATTCCCAAAAGGCCCTATTCTTGAGTTCCATTGCTTGTTTTACTCTATCATTCCACAATGCTGTTTCTTTCCACCTTTTGGTGTTACCAGTCCTTCCACACATTGTTTCTGCTGCTTGAACTTTTACAGGATAATCACATGGTGATAATTAAGAAAAGTTTATATCCTATTTGTTAGTGTAACATATTTTCTAGATTGAGGTGAAATATCAGAATGTGTCATTGTTAATTGTGTCTGAGTGAAGGTGTTTTTCTCAAAAACTTTTACAATTTTTCATTAATTCAACAAAAAAAAAGCACTTACATACAAACTTCAAAACCATCAACAAACTTTATATCACAATGAATACTACAAAGCTCATTACAGCAACAAAATTTATTTATTTTTTATTAAAATTACTTCTTATATCTTACTTTCCCAATAAATTTAAAAAGAAATTAACAGATTACCTGTAAGCAATTCAAACATGAGAACACCAAGGGACCAATAGTCAGCACTAATATCATGCCCACGGTTCAGAATGACTTCAGGAGCCACATATTCTGGTGTGCCACAGAATGTCCAAGTCTTACGACCATGCTACAGAAAAGAAATTTTGTTTCAATTATATTTATTGTAACATCACACTAGTATATATAAGAAACACATTCATTTTAAGTAGAACTGAAAATGTAGCACATTAGGACAACTTTCCTACAACCCTAATTTACCATTTCATAGCATTTTTTTAATCTTAAATTCATTCAGTGCATTTTACTACCCACTTACTTTTATCTTACACTAATTTCAATTTCAAAATTTTTAGGGTTTTGGTAAAATTATAAGCACTTCTCTTGGTAATTTACACCATTTCTTCATTCCCTTACCTACATAAAAACATTTCCCTGCCATCTTATACCTGATTGAAAGATCAGAGAGAAAAAAAAAATTAAAACAATGGCTTTGAGAGGAATAAAAATGTATTGACCAGCAAGGAAAGGCTTAGTTTTTCTTTTTGCTTATACCTTTATGCCTTGTCAACATCAAGGACAGTAGAGGTGGGAAAGGGTTTGAATCAAGTGACAGGAAGGAATTTGGCCACGACTTATCGGAGAACTGTCCCCACCTGGAGCGATTTGGGGAAACCAGGGAAAATATAGGACACACAAAAAAATGTGCTTTAGGATTTCTGTTTTTATCCACTGTTGTGTTGTATAAATTTTCTTCATATGTACTTATTTTGTCATTGTATTATCATTTATCTGTCATCATTCCATATTATATGTAACATCAGATCATTAAAATTACTTATGCAATGTCAAATGTGCACCTGTATTATAAATTGACAAACTAAATTTAGGTTAAGATAAGATATTTATTAATCCTAATGGCTCAATGGGGATTTGTGCCCACATCCCCCTGAATGTGAGGCCAGAGTGTTACCACTCACCCGGATAGCTTGGTAGGGACGGGACAGGAACTATTACTTACCACATAACACAAAGATGATACACTAACAATATAAAAAGGAACACACAAAAGTAATGAACTTTAAAGTGTGAGTGGTAGAATTGTATACTTATCTATTTGTAACAATACCTGAAGTTCCTAATCAGTAATGAACACCTTCCTACTAAACTACTAGTATATGATACAAAATTTTGGTAAGAAATGTAAGCCGGCTACACTAAGAGCTGATCTGCCTGTAGAAGGGAAAGGAGTTTGTTAGAAGGTACCCTCAAATTGGTAATGTGGGCTACCTTATTCAGATACGGTGTGTGTTTGTGTGTGCGCACGCGTGCGTGCAACGAAAATGTTGACAGAGAGATAATGACATTTGAGGTTTTTTCAGGTTGTGAAGTAGTGTTTACTGTAAGAGGTTAATTAGAGTGTTGAGTGAACATCATATGGTTGCACCTATTACCACTGATGAGTAGCTGATATGTGGACTTGGGTAGGAACCAAAGTGGTTGAAGGTTTCATGATGTATGTGTGTAATGGTATACTCAATAACAAATAGGTGTGATGATGCTCATTCTGCAGGTGACCATAAATATAAGTACATATTCTTTATGAGTATTTTTACTTTATAGTGTGTGGTATATTGTTATGAACAAGTGTAGCAAAATTAAATACAGAAAATTCCTCAAACAGTGCGCTAAGGCCTCCTCAGATCATTTTGCAAATAGATTTTTGGGGAAGTAACTTTCATCAGTAACAGTATCACAAATACTCTAAATTGTCTTACAATATAAACCCAAAAATTCTTATGGTCATCACAAAATTTCAAGTAAATTACTGAAAAGATTTTGAGACTACATAAGTAAAATTCATGCCCACATTTCTAATGAATTCTTAATGCAAGTTGTGTTTTCAAAATGACTGAAATATACAGTTTTAAAACCATTATTAAAAAGAAATGTATATAGATAACTACCACCCCATTTCTTTAATTCCAGGATTCTCCTGTGCCAGAGTAATAAAACAAATTGCACACAATAATATTATTCTACTTCACAGTTCTGATTCAAGAAAGTCATCTGTAAATTCAGCTATATATTATTTTTTAGACGTCACATTTGATGTGCCCTGTAGGAATATTTAATGATGTTGCAAACGCATTTGAATGTGTTAACAATGAATTAGTATTAAAAAATATATTAGTATGGTATAAACAAAACTGCAGATTTGATTCATACATGAAAATCCAAAAGCAAAATGTCTCCCTTTTTTATTACAAAATCATAGAAGATGAAAATACAACATGGCATTCCAGAAGGTTCCGTCTAGCATCCCTCCTGTTTTTAATATAAATCTGTGATCTTCCTGAAAACTTATATGACAAGACTAAGAGCATTTTACTTGCAGTACTAACCCGACTAAAAAAAAAAATTGAACTACGTGCAGATGGAGTATTCAATGAAGTAGCAAATTGGTTTCAGGCAAAATCATTGAAATTAAATTTTGATTAAACACATTATAAAATTCCTTGTCATTCGAATATATGAGAAACTGAACTGGTAAGAAATCAAGCAATGCCACATTTGTAATAAGAATTTCTCTACTCAAACAGGTGTAATCCTCATTTTCAACCAGTCATGTCATTTGGTACAATTTTTTTAACTGTTCACAAGGTAAAAAAAGTTTAGTTTTCATCAATCAGAAAAGAGCTGTTAGAATGCTATGTATAGTAAACCAAGAACTTGCATGCAACTAATTAAAAAAAAATTCTCAATACTCTTACAATAAGCTCAGTATACATATTCTAAAATGACCTTTGTTACAGAACATTTTAACTTGTCTATTTCAAAACTTACAAGCACAAAAATTTCAATAGAAAAATAAAAATTACTTTTACAAAAATTCAATGTCCTTGGCATTACAAACTGCAGTTAATTATTCTGGGACACATCTGTTTAATAAATTTCCTAGAAGTTGACAATAGAGACGTATTAGAAGAAAAGCATAAATATAATTGGCAACTACTCTTACTCCACCAAAAAAAAAATTGTATCTAATACCACTTTGAAAAATTTCAGTTGTAAATTTTAGTGTTTATTTTATCATTTTTTGGCAACATGAATGTTTTTCACTGTTATAATTATTCACCTTGTATGTATATACTCTAAAGAGCCAAACATCATATCTTCTGAGACCCATTTCTGCCTGGCTAATTTACTTAGCAAGTTGTCCCCTGCAGTCATGCTTCCTAAGAGCTGTCCATAATTGCAAAAGAATTGCCAGTGCAGGATATTGTGCACAAACTGATCTTTCTATCATATCCCAGATAGGATAAATTTAATTCACATCTGATGAATTAGGTGGACATATCTACTACTGGAACTGCCAGGAATGTTCCTCAAACAATTGTAGTGAGCTCAAGATTTTGCACACCATTGCTGAAGGTGTAAAGGAAGTCTGATGGGTGGCTAAGCGAGTCGAGGCACTGATAGTCAGCTTGCAACAGCTAGAAAATACCTGATGAAGACAGCAGAGCTAGCTGTCAAAACGTCATGTTTATACTACACCATCTGGCTAAACATCCGAGAGGATTTTATTGCATCAGTACTCCAGGAAAGTCTCCACCCGCACAGTTCTAAATGTGTATGTAATCAAGCCAAAATCATTGTTGTCCAGGAAAAAGCCCATTTTATTTTTATGTTTACCATTAACGTTTCATGATTGGCTGCAAATTTTCTCCAAGTTGCAGAACAATCATTTATAGTCAATAGTCAATTCAGTATGAGCAGAGGTCACAATCTATGCCATAAAAACACAGCCCATACCATTATGGAGCCACCACCAACTTGCACAGTGTCTTCTAGAAAACCCATAGCCTCATGGGATCAGGACTACACTCAAACCCTACCATCAGCTACTACCAATTGTAATCATGACTCATATTACCATTTAAACTTTTTCCAATCATCTAGGGAACAATCAACACGATCACAAGCCTAGGAGAGGTGTTGCAGCTGATGGCATTTTGTTAGCAGGGTCACATGTGTCGGTCTTTTGCTGCCAAGTCCCATCAAATCCAAATTTCGTTGCACTTTCAATGCAGACACATCTGTCATACATCCAGCATTAAGTATTCTTTGTCAAAGTGTTACCTGTCTGTCTACACTGACTCCTCAACAGGCATCACTGGTCTCTGTCTATACACAGATGTAGTCAGCCACTGCATTGTCCATGGCAAGAGGTACTGCAGGAAATTGCATATTCACATCACTGTCTTGACACTGAGTCAAGGGAATGTTTCCACAATGGAATGCCCTATGTGTCTAGCTCCAAAACAGTTCTACTACACTGCATGGCATATTTGTGTATTTCTTGTGCAATGGTACTGCCTTCTGGATATTAACAGTGTTCTATTATATTACTTTTGACACTTCAGTGTATGTTAAATCATAACATATTCCATATCACAGACACTACAGAGGTTATTCCTCAGCAGGGATCTACATAACAGTACTAATAAATAAATATGTAAATAAATAAAATAAAACTCCCTCAGCAATTTATTTCAGTCCGTAACTCCCTCCTATAAAAATGAAGATCTCTACACTAGCTTATGCTTCAAATCAAATGCTAATATATGGTCCTGGTCTTTTCTAGACATATAAATTCAATGGAAAAAGCGACCACTGTATTTCCCCATAAGTCACTTCGTATATTTTTTTAAGTGACAAAGAAGCAGTTTTGATGTAGTTGAGAAGGTTCAATGGGATAAGAAGGCCCATTCTGGATTGAAGAGATGTGATCATGACCATAAACTAAATTTTAATTTTATTTACAAGTACGGAATGTTTTATTTGTAGTTAAGGAAGTGGGAGAATGGAATAAATTATCAAGGTAGATGCTGAACACTTTACCTGAAAGAAATTTAAGTAAAAACTTTTCATATTGCAAAAATTAGGAGCATAGGGAAATTTCCAGTGGAGCATAAGCTCCATCACAGTTAATAATAATTTACTTTCCACAATTTATTCTTCCCTCCCTCCAACATTTAACTGATATTTTTATTTATTTTAAAGTATCAGGTATATTTTTTATTATATTTCAGTAGCCCTAGTTCCATTTCATCTTGTTTTTGCTGCTTTTTTAATTTCTAACTCCACCTCATCCAGAAGATTACCATAAATCCAAATGTGATGACTGAAATTCATACAAGTGGATTTGTGAATTTTCACTGTACTGCAATCATATGTGGTAAGTGGCGATTTTTTTCCTCCATGCTTTTTAAACAGTGGATCAAATATCTTTTACGGCTTTTCAGTTTTATGGATTTATGAAAAAGTAAGAATTGTGAAGAAGATACTTAAAAAGTAAACTGAAGAATGAAATTTTATTAGTTTTGGAAGTCACCTGCAACTTCTTGGCAAACCCGAAATCCACCAGCTTGACATATCCAGCATTGTCAAGAAGCAAATTTTCTGGCTTGAGATCCCTGTATATAATATTTCTGCTGTGAAGATAATCAAATGCTTCTACAACACAAGCAGTATAGAAACGTGTGGTTGAGTCATCAAAATGGCCTTTGTCCCTGAAAGTATACAAACATCACATTGATTTTAATTGTTAAACTTTGAAACTTTTAACAAAGATATCTATTTCTACTCTTTACTGACTACCTCTCTGTATTATACCTTTTATGTGTAACAGATTGAGAAATGGAGACCCTTTTTCCAATTTTCAGGAAATTTAGTAGGATATTGCTCCAATTACAGTGTGAATAATACAATTACAATTCGTCCTTAATCAACAAGTGACTATTTCATGCAGAAATTGCTCTAATAATTACAGTAAAAATCATAATAGGTTTTTTGCATCTTTTGCAGAAAGTGCTGTAGGAATGAAAACTGCACTTATTTCTTAAGCAACATGTAAGCTAATGTGGAATTATGCAAACTGCATAACGAAATTTGTTTATTGAATAGTGGACTCAGTTGCATAACATGGTACATCAGCTTTAGAGTCATTTATGCAGTCAATTCATGAAATAAGATCAAGTTAAACAGTAAATTCAAGTTATAAATCAAATTAAACAGCTATAGAAAGACTGAAAATAAGATCTGTGTATGTAATATTTGGTTTCAGTACAATTTCACTAAAGTTAACTTTTTGAGATATTCAGGATTATAATTAGTAAAAAATATGATAAACCTTGTAGTTGGAGAATCCTGTTAAAAAGTTTGAATACATTAATAGCTAAAAGCCAGTACGGAAAATTAACATGCAATTACATACTGTAAATTCGAGAAGTTGGATGTTTGAAAAATATAGAAAGTAACGTAATTTTTGCTTACACAACATACTTAAATTTTGGAAAGCTTAGTAAAGTTAAAGGTTTTTGTTCAAGTTGTATATAGTAACTTCAGACACATGGCATAAAGTAAAATTAATCAGTTTAGTAATATATGTAAATTCAGGGAGGGAAAACATATTCCAAATGCACTATAATTTTTAGAAACAGTTTCCAGTAACCCTCGATAAGAAATATGGTATTTTGATTAGGATGAGACATTTTACAACTTCGAGAAATATGGCTGGGCAAGCCAGTACTTCTGTTGTATTATGCGGAGGGAGTTCATAGTAAATCGAAGAAAACAGGTAGCAACTTCAAAATCACTCAGTCATTTTAGAACATGTATAATCATTTAAAGTAGGTTTCAAAGACATCAGGTCATTAGCAGGGTCGAAATTTGTGTTTGCACCATTCCTTACATCAGACTGTAGAAGAGTAAACATGTCTTGCTTAGTACCAAATGAAAGAGTGTTAAATTAAAAGTAAGATAAAATTTGTTTCAGCCTCCTAGCTGCAAAATTGTGGAATTTAAAAGCAGTTTTGAGTAAAACTATGAAAGAAACAAAAAAAATTCAAAAATATCGAAATTTACATTTACTTAAAATCCTAGCTACCATTAAAATTTCAGTAGTGGGAGACAAAAATGAAAAAATATTGTGCAAGACTGGCACAAGGATACAGTTTTCACACTCGTGGAGACCATTTGACCTTTGGATGTGGAGGGATTTTTGCTGAACGACCATGAGTCTAATTATACGGACAACGGGGACTATATGATGTCTTTTGCTTAAAACCACTGGAGCATGAAGGTTGTTGGTTTGGGGAGCACCCTGCGCTGGAAGGCGGGAAGTGCAGCGTGTGATGTGTGGGTAGAGGCAGTCATCTTAAAAAATTTTAGTGCATCAGAACTGTTTCAGATCTTTTCAATGTTACTCTCATTCAACAATGGGGTTTGGTCTGGTCCAATTCCTGATCATAACTTGCAGTCAACTATTTTGGTGAAGATTTTCCGATTGCCTATCGATTTTTTGGACTTGTACAATTTTTTTATATTGAGAATATAGTGAACTTTAACTTAGCAGCAGTGACTTTTATTTCCTATGTGAACTTTTCTTTTCCATTTTGAAGGAATCAAAGTGGTGGCAGCCATAAAATTAAGAACGATCAAGTATCCAAATGCAAATGACTAACAAGGTTTTAGTTGAGGTAACAAACTGTTTACTCTAAACCCCACCAGTAATTATTCTCCTAACAAACAGACTGTATACAGATGTGATTACAGAATGAAACCAGCATCAATAGCAGCTTTACTCACTCGCTGTATCAGTAAGATACAGCGAGTGAGTAAAGCTGCTGTTTATTCTACCTTGCAATTCATCTTTTAGCAATTTAATTTCTCCCTAAAAAGACAATTTGTTTTTCCCTATTTAGGTTCAGTGACAACTGCTATAAGAGACTATAGCTAATAGTTGTAATTAAGATCTTATTACAAAAAACGGGGGGGGGGGGGAATCTATTTTTTACATTAAAGAACTGTTTGCAACCAAAGTAGATCTCATCAAATTGCAGAAACACACATGTGTATTTGGGTTTTCTTTTCTGACTGGACTGAATCAACTTGGAGTGGCATGGTGATAATGAAATAGGTACGCTTTAAATTTCTTTTGGAATACTAAAAGCGAGGACATTTGATGGTTTATGGGTGGTTTTTTTTTTATTATTATTAAATCAACCATGCTGTAACCTTTTCAATACAAATATTTTTGTTGAAAATGCTTAGCAAGTATTAATGTCTTTTCAGAACATTTTAAATAAAAGTGGCATTTTCTCCCTAATTTAACACTTAAGTTTTTTGTGGTTTCAACAGTGATATTAGCATAAAAAGAATGACAATTTTCAATGTTGTGAAATATTCACTTTTGTACTTAACGACACTCCAATAACATAATACTTTTCACTCCGCAAACATTACAAATGTTTGTAATTGTAATGTTATCAAGTATCCAATTAAAAACAGTTAATATGGGATGTGCTTATTGGCACTGATAGGAGTACTTTCTTCTCTCCTGCCACCTGGATTGGAATGCACAGAGCAGAGATTAGTTTTGAAGAGTACACAAGTATATGCAGATGTAGAAAACTTGAAAAGTAGGAGAAAATATGAAAATTAGTGGGAACAATGATTACCTAAGAATTGTCCACAACTCTCCTCCCAAGCATGACTCCATCAGCATATAAAGATATTTACGATCCTTGAAAGTCTTGTAAAGCTTCACTATGAAGTTGCAGTTAGCCTCTCCCATTATTTCTTTTTCAGACATTATATGCTGCTGTTGCCTTGTTTCTACAATCTGTTGAAAAAAGAAATGTTTTCATACACCATCATTCCAAATCATAAAAAACTTATCTATTAATAAAAATAATATTTTCTTATTTAATGTTTCTAGAACCACTGTTAACAAAATTCTGACAATTTTATAAAGATAACATGTTGAGAATAACTGATATTCCCAAGCAAGTAGAATAAATTCTAAAACTAAAAAGGCAGAAGCACTATAATTAGAAAACACACACAATATAAACACCAAAAACACAAAATAGTAGGGATAGTAAACCCACTGCCTCTAGTTGAAAGCATGAAGGTTGTGGAGTTGCAAAAATTAGATAAACATAGTTAAAATTATTTTAGGAGAACCCTTCACGCAGCAGTTTATAGATGTGCACAGACTGACTCTCACCGCATGAGTGACAGACAATGATGACTGTTGACACATTGAGTGGGGGGGGGGGCAAAAAAATCTATGGACACACATCAATGAATTATGATTACTTCCCTGAACAATCTTTCTAAGATATACAATGCCAGCAATCCTGGATGATCTATAGTTGTGGACTATGCATCACACACACAGCAGATCCCAGGTTTGATGGTTTCATATAGAAATACCCCTCATACATCAAAGGCAAATAAAATTCTGAAAATATTTGTCCAATTCCTAAAATCCCTTCCTATCATACAAATATACAACCCCTTCCAAAAAAAAAAAAAAAAAAAAAAAAAAAAAAAAAAAAAAACTGTCCACTTAACCACTTAACGTGAGAAACATACTCTAACTGTAAAAGGCTATAAGTGAGTATAAGCTATAAACCAAACTATACGACTGCGTTGTTTCTTTAATAGTCTACTAACTAAATGAATTTCCATTCAGCATCAAAGAGAGTGGCGTTCCTTTGAGAATTAAGTTAAATCCCATTTTACGAAGGCCTTATTGTAGTATAGGTCTTAAGAGACAGAGGTATGAGCTGATAACATGTTAAAAATACACAAATAGGTAAAAAAAAAACATTGTGTATTTGAATGCTGAATAAAATAATCCCCGTTTCAGAAAAAAATGTGTTGCATTACTTATTGAACAACCCTCGTATCTACGGCATTACCCTAATCTATTAGCTTAAGAAGTGGGGTTTTCAGTAACGAGTTCAATACAATTTGGGATACTGACAAGACAGAGTTATTAAATGAATGTATACATCAGAAGACAAATTATAGTAATTTAAGCTTCCCAGATAACTTTGAGAGAAGCATTCTGTCTCTATGAATTAAAATTGTGGTCACAACAGCCAACTGAATGACGTGGAATAGATAGGCTCTAGCAAGAAAAAAGAAAAAGAAAACTTTACTATACATTCGAAAATTAGCTGCAATTGCCAAACAAACAAAAAGAGACATACTAATTACAGAATATAAGAATTGTCAGTTATCTCATAAATTTTGTAACCGCATAGCAAGAGTTGTTCTCAGAACCACGAGTTTGATTAAATAGTATTGCACATCATTTGTAAAGTCAGTTTCTATGGTAATTCAAGTGAGAAATCAGATTTTCACAGTTTTGAGATAGTATTTTCAGTTGCAACATTTTCAAACATTCGCCTGGAGTAATATTTCGAAAATTCATAAAAAATCGAGGAAAAGAGTTAGAGACTTCAAATTCACACAGTAACCATTTTGGAATATGTAGATTTGACTAAAGCTACTTTCAAGTTGATATCTTTAACTTCTGAAATATTAGTTAGCTTCTGTTATTAGATTACGATTTTTATTTCACCTTTTGATAATAGTAAACATGCTTTGCTTAATAGTAAACGAAAGAGTAGCCCTTTGGGAGTAAAATAAAATTTATTTCAGTTTAGTACCAATAAAATAGTGGAAGTTATTAACAGATCTTAACAATCGCAATAAAATATTTTTTTACGACGAAACTATTAAAGTTACAGGATTTTTTATAAGGATTAAAAGTTGGTGTTTTTTTATAATATCTAGCAATTCTAAAAATTTCAGAGTGATGGGATTATTTTAGTTGTCAAGTTCAAAATATTTGATACTAGCTTTCAAGCGTGAGAGACGAATCTGATCAGCTTTTCAGCACATTATCATGCGAGGCGGGAGTATTGCACCTTCCCTTGGTCCGTGAGTACAAATATCCACCCAGAATTTTTCGCACAGTTGCAATAGCAGTAGCCCTCTCACAGTCGCCCAGTCTTCCAGAAACAGTGAGCACAACACCATGTAGCTCAGTTGGTCACAAAGTTTCATATCGAGCACTACTGTGCAACCATTTTATTTTGGCATAATGTAGGTTCGCTTATTCAGTTTTATAGCAATGTAGCAGTGAAGCTGTATTTACGACATGTCGTAGGGATCACCTAAGTGTCGGTCATTTATAAAAAAAGTTGACTAGTGGAAGCGTGTGTTAAATTTTTATTTGATTTCACAAATTAGCTTATTGTACTGGCTCAAATTGGTTAATGGAACTTGCAACTGTATCTTCAGAGAATTTGTCTGATGCTGTTTCAGTTTGTAACTTTGTAAAACTTTTCAAGAATATAATTTATGTATACCAGCAATAGACTAGTGAACATTATTAGCAAACTCCTTTTCTTAGTTTGGGATTATTTAAACTAAGTGGCAACCAAGTACATTTGCAAAGCTGGAACTGAAATATCCACGGTCATAGCTGAGACAGAAGCTTTATGCAGAACTCCACTGCAAGCTCGCGTCTTACAGATTGGAGACTTTCCTGGCATATAGTCACATCATGGGTGTACTGCCATATTGTAACAATAATAAGGAACATGAACAGAAGAACTAGAATCCATGTGCATTCTAAAATTATAAAATAAAATCCCTCCAAAAATTTCTGTCATTTAAACAATTTTGAACAGAAAATTATTAAGAAATTTTACCTGCCAAATATTACAATTTAGCATATAGTACAAAATGAAGCTAGTAGTATTGACCATTATTATTCATACCTGACTCTTTTTCATTTGCTTCAAAGCAAATGATCTTGATGGGTCCCCAGCAATCTGGACCAGTTCAACACGGCCAAACCCTCCTACACCTAGCGTAGCCAGCACACGCAGATCTTGCAATTTGACATCCCTGAACTCTTCATCAATCCTGTTGAAAAAAATGTTTCAGTGGTGAAATGTGCTTCTAATATTAATGTCTATGGCACTTTTCAGATTGGAACAGCTAATATCAGACTAGAGGAACAAATTTTAAAAAAATAATTTAATTATACTGAATTGCTTATCTTCAAGTAAGAGGTTTTTCAAAGTATTGACGATTGTTGTGAAAAAAGTTATGATTAACACTACGCAAATCCTACCTTCCACAAGCTCCTGCAGATTTGGCATGAAAAAGAGAAATTATTTTAATGCACAAATAATAAATTTGTTTTCCACATTTTACACTAAAATTTTAATAGTTAGGTGTAGACAAATATTACAGTACTTACACCAATAGCAAATATTAAAACACTGATAACTCTAAAATCAATTCCAAATGGAAATTTATCATGAAATTAAATCCTATATGTATCTTTTGGTTGTGAGAAAAAAATAGTGTTTATATCATTGAATTAAATGCAAGTACAGTTCAACTCGGTGATGGTCAATATTAGACTCATCTCTTTGTTATTTTGTTACTATGTAGAGATTTTAAATTCCACTGAACAGAGAACCTTATGATATCTGTTCTAGGGAAACACAGAATCTGTCTGAATATTGTTGAAAGGAAGTGTGTGTGTGTGTGTGTGTGTGTGTGTGTGTGTGTGTGTGTGTGATTATATATATATATGTGTATGTAGTTAGCTTTTATTGCTAATCTCATATGGGATATGAGTTTAGCATCTATTTTATTTACACTCTGCTCATCAAATTAAGTAATATTTACCTCCTCCTCTCAATGCCTTCATCTTTGTAGCGAGTTCGAATCTCGTCCAAACCAGATATCAGTTGATTGAAGGTTTCTCGGTCAATGACAAGGCAAGTCACTCCTTCTGGATCAGATGCAATGATATTGGCAGTCCTTAGGTCATCACTGTAGAACAAAACACCACATTCAATAATAAATACCTGATTACATTACATTAACAAATATTCAGAAAGTGAGTTGCCAGATATTATTGTATTTATACTTCATAAGTAGTGATAAGGAAACTAAACAATAAATCAAAATGAGTTTCAAGAAAGAAAAAGTAAATTTATCACTTGTTAAAACTATAGTAACTATGAATAAGGTGAACACAACCAAGGGCATAGCTATCCGAGGGCTAGGTGGTGCCGTGCACTGTAGCTCCCAAGCTCATGCCCCCCCCCCAAATGCACTAGAGCTAAAAAAAAAAAAGTCACCCATCTGTCCTGAGGGCCCAAAATATTTTTTACACTGGGGCCCTTGTTAACCTAACTACGCCACATAACACAACATTTTAAAATTAAATCTCAATTCTTTAGAGAAACATTTTACACTTGAGCAGGCACCTACAGGAAACACTTTGATATTACTTAGGACAACAAATCTAGTCAACTTATGTTGAAGGCTTAGTTATTTTGGCATTACAGCAGGAAGAAATTAGTAATTTCAGATGAGCAACTTGGTAGAATGCAATCATTAACAGATAAAAGTTACTCAATGATTTGTTACACATTTGGCTCTTGTGACAGATAACCTGTATGCAGTTATAAAGAGGTCTGGGTTGGCAGTATAAATGTTTTTCCTGTGGCCTTTTAAACTGCAGGACAGTTGTTGAGCGGTGAGTGGTGAGACTGATGTAGCAGTGCACTGCTGACACGTTAGTTGGTAAATTAGGTGAGTGATAGTGCAAGTGGCATTTCCAATAATAGGAAAGGATTCACCTGTGATAGGATTAGAAGAGACATTGATGGCTGGACACATGCTGCAAGTTCTGCAGCATGGTCTATTACAGCGGAAAGATCCAAGCAGAAGTCTAGGAGAGACATTATCTTGTGGGCCAAGATAATGTTGGTATCAGGAAGTCTGCTCAAGAAATTGTCAGAGACAGCAGGTAGTATTTTGGGAAGTGGGATGCACATTTCAGGGAAGGAATGTAGAAAGTCAAGCCCATAGTGAAGGATCTGTTTAATGGATTCCAGGCTATGGGAGAACAGGGTGATTAATATTGGGCTGCAGACAGCATTCAGACATGCAGAATGGGAGTTCTGGATGGAAGCATGAGAGATTTATTATTGCATTAGATCAAGGATATAGCAATGGGAAATGAGTGGCTGTCATAGTTTTTAGCAATACCTGTACAATGATTCAAGATCAAAACAGATGCGCCTGCCATGGATTGCAAGGCTGTATTGAAATAAATGTTCAGTGTGTAAGGAACGGCAACTGTCAAAATGTAGGTACCATTGTAAATTTGTTGCCATCAAGGGTATATAGGATAACACACATAATATCCTGGAATTATATTGCACATTTTAATAGTCTTGAATTTGGGCTTCCTGGGCTACGGCCAGGGGACAGCCAAGTATCTTTCCGTTTTTGTTCTATTCTTGTTAATATTGCTGTTTGTGTTTAACAATTATAACAGAACACTCTGAACACAAAATAAATAAACTGATTGTATTTTCCCCACAATTATCACTGTATGGATTTGTACAGTGGCAGATCCAGGGGGAGAGGGTTAGGGGACTCAAGGTCCCACCCCCAAACAAAAGTATCTAGGTCTACCCCAGACATCAATTTTGGAGATTTGGAGACTTTTTTTTAGTTCTACTTATCTTTTAAGGGCGGCTAGACTACCCGACTCAAGGCCTCACTCTCCCCCCCCCCCCCCCCCCGCAAACAAAATCCACTCAAGCCCCCCTCCCAAACCAAAATCCACTCAAACAAAAATCGTGGATCCACCACTGGATGTCTACACATTTTCCTCTGGATTTCCTTGTATAATATATGTTGCTTCTGCTTTCTTGTGACCAGTAATAATAAAAAAATGTAGAACATTTCATTGAAACCTACCCCTGTAATGCTTTTTCTCCAAAGAAATCTCCCTTGTGTAAGGTGCGCACAAATTTCTCTTCTGCTGCATTAGGCTGCTTCATGGTAACTTTTACCTGTAACAATAGTGACAGTAATTTGTGTGGTTATAAAATAATTCTCATACTTCAAGCAATGAAAAGAGAAATTGTGAGAAAAAAAATTAAAATTATTTTAAAGGCTTCCAATGCTTTACCAGGAAATGTTTAAAGTGTTTTAGATACTAGCTTCAGTTCATGAAATGATCCATTTTTTAATACATTATACATTTTTAATGTGAATGTACCTTTACACGTCAAGGTGTTTACCAGTAGTTTTGATTTGACATTTTAAAACATAAATCTAAACAATTTTGACCATTTTCATTAATTTATTTTGGTTTTTCATACAAGAAAGGTAAAAAGAAATTGCCATTGGAGCATGGCCTTCATCACAAATTAAATCTTAAAAAATTAATATTAAAAAAAGATACTAAATACATCCACTTTAATATACATTCCTCAGGCACCATCAAAGTGGTAAGTTGTCTGAACTAGAAACATCACTGCATTTAAAAAAAAAAATACTAGAAAAGACTAATTTTTAATAATCAGCACATATTGTATTGTATTAACATAATATTATAAATCTAAAAGCATGTTTTGAATTTCTAGTTGTATTGTCATATACTGGAAATATCAGACTTTTTCCCTGGTCTCTCAAATATTTATGCCTTTTAGAAAGTTATACTTATAATGCCACAGGGTAGTAGAACAGGACTATTTATTGTAGTGGGACAGTTTCTATTCTCTGTCTATCACTTTAATGCTCTGTTTGTAACAAACTATCTCACTAGCTATGGCTGTTATGGCTGTTAACTGTTGGAGAAACTACAATACTTGAAGTTGTTTGGTTCTGAACATGGTTGCCCAACAGAGACTTAGCTCTGACAAAATGGATTATCTTTTGTTTGAACACAACGTCAAATATGCATTAAGCACTTGTTTGACACTGGATAAAACACTTATGTCGTAATTTCAAGTTTGTGTTTTAATCAACAGGAAACATTGCCAACTTATTATTTGATCATGTCTTCAAATAATCATCAGATTGCAGACTCTACCTAGAAATTTAGATACTCTTCATATTCACTCTATTCAACTTGCACAACTTGTCTCTTTTATACTTCAAGGGATATATTCCAATTGCTATATGCACTTACCACATGTAGGTTCACCACTTTGCTCTACTTTGTAACACCATCCTACCAAAAATATCATTTAACAGACTAATAATAAACCAATAATGATGAATGGTTCATCGCTGAGACTATATAACACTGACCTCAAGACTTCACTATCTGGGGCAAGAGTGCTATGAGGCCCACAAAAATCAGCAAATTTCCAATCTGTCACCCAGGTGACCTGCAGCCCCAATCCCCGATTGTCTTTTCCAAAACCTGGTATTAAGCTACTCCCCACCACGACTCCTCAAAGCAATCTTGAATCGTACTTACTATTTATTGTCCCAATACTCCTTGAAATGATAACCAATAAGGGCAAACCTCATCCTGTTACATGCTGGTTCTCTTCTGAATTGGACTAGGTGAGAGTACTATTAGAGTATCTTTACTGAGAGCCTACACCTTGTTCTCTACTCTTGTAATTATAATCATTATTAGTATTTTTTATGTATGGTGTAAGTCCCTCAAATCTACTGACAAAAGATATTTTTCATTTTCAGTATTATCATAAATTGGTAAATTAATTAGCTGAACATATAGAAAAAAAAATGTAGAACGGGTGCGAGGGAGAGTTAAAATTAGTATAAACCACATTAACCTATATTATAAAGTAACAGGGTTGGAGTCAATAACTAACAGGAGTTCAGTTCATAGTGTGGTGGGTACGAGTGAAGCATGTTTGTGATGATGCCTTGGTTATAAGGAATATCGTGAGGTAGGAAAACGACTCTCCTATTTCGGGTATGAGGGAGTGGGAAGTTTTCATTTGTAGTTACGAGTGTTGGGGAGTAGGAAAAATTACCTAGGTGCAAAGCAATTTACCACAAATAGTGGAAGAATTGAAAAGGGAATGCTCATAATGGAAAAGTAATTTATAGGGGAAGCTGCTATTATGGCATAAGCTACACATTAATTAATAACAACAACAAAAAGAATGTGACAAACAATGTGTACTCTTATTTAAGGCAGTTAAAATTCAAAGATTTGCATCATCTCCACTTGCCGCGGTAAGTATAACTTTTAATGTTGGAGGCAACTAGATGTGTTATTCGACTGAAATAATAGGAATCTAGATTTATTTAAAAGAGTACCTAAAATCTACATTTCCTTGTTGATACAAATTAAATCATCAAATGATTTCGAATCGTTAAAATCTCTCTTGCTGTAGCAGTGGACAACAAAAGTGCATTACTGATACTGTGTGTGTGTGTGTGTGTGTGTGTATATATATATATATATATATATACACCTTTAAAAATATCTTTGCACAGGATAAAGATATTTACCTGTCCCTTGCTGATTATGAAGAATGTATCACCACGTGCTCCTTGGCGGATAATGTAGTCTCCCTCATTGTAGTACGTCTGTGTGAAAGAACAGTTAACGAAATTTCAAATAGTAGCTTAGGTGAACAAAAAAACATGAGACATTATTAAACTAAAGAGTATATTTTTCATTTGTACAGCATGCAAACAAATTTGTGTATTTTTTTCTATAAATGTATTAAACTGATTGTGATTTGTTGCTGTCTTGCAAGTTATTGCACATGACTAATCAGGGATGGCTTAGTAAAGCAATGAAGGAACATCTTTACAATGTGCTGTTTCAAGGAAACTGTAACATTAACATCAGTTTACTTCATATTTAACAAAAGCACTAATTCATAAGCGTTATAAGCTCATAAGTGTTATACTAGAGCGAAATCACTTTGAGACGGCAATTGGCCATGCTAATGAAGAATACTTGCCTCTTCCAGCACATCGGATATTTTTGTCAGCGTTTCCTCTGGTAGATTTTTGAAGATTGGAACACTGGAATTTAAATGTTTTATGAATTAGTTAATTTATGAGACACAAATAAATAAGTTTAATTTAGAGTAATATCATTATTTACTTTTCTTACACTTTTAGCTGTCTTGGTAAATCAAAAACAAATATTTTTCAACTGCTCATAAATGGAAGAATAGCAGATGCCATGACAGAGAAAGAAATGATGACTTATGTCACCATAATGGTATGACAATCATAAAACAAAAAAATCTCCTTTCAGATAGCACATAATTCCACAGTCTCCCCATTGCCATGTTAATCATTTCTTCATTTAATATGGAAAGAAGGTAAATTGCTTTATAAAAGTTCATGGGCGAGTTCTGTTTGTCTTGCAAAGTTTTTGATATACTAGGATGGTTCAAATATAAATGGGACTTTTTTAAATTTATTTACCATAGCAAATGAACCAAGTACATACTGTTTCTCAGTATAAACTAGTGCTTTAGAAATACATTTTTCCAATATATCGTAAGTTTTTTGATCTAAAAGAAAGGGCCCCAAAGCTCAGGGAGCCACTGCTAGCAAACTTCAAAAGACTTGGGAGACTTGGAAGCCCTCCACCATGTTGTCTTCAAATCGCCGACGTCCCGTTGCTTCTTTCTGTGGTCCAAAGAAATGAAAATTACTGGGGAATAGGTCATGTCTGGAAGGTGGATGATCGAGTGATGTCCAGTTCATTTTTTCCAATTTTTCTCGAGTGAGAACTGCTGCTTGGGGCCGAGCGTTTTCATGGAGAAGAATCACATCTCTTATCAGCTGGTCACGTCTTTTTCGGCGGTAAGCAGGCTTAACTTCATCCAAAAGGTTGCAATAGTATGCTGCATTGATGGTGAAAAAGTCAACGAGCAAAATAAAATCACAAATTGTGCGAATGTACAGCTCCGTGGACGACGATCATGGCTATCATTTTTAACCTCTTCGCAGACTTTCCTTTCATAATTCCTTGTGAAGTCCTTGACAGTGTACGATTCCCGAACTGTGCCTTTAATCTCCGCAGAATTTTGATTGGTCTCTCGCTTTCACAAGTGAAAAAATTAATAATTACACCTTGCGCAATTGATGGGCGCACGTCTCACTCCGACATTATTAGCTGTGCTCAGTGGCGTAGCTAGGTTAACAAGGGCCCCAGTGCAAAAAAATTATTTTGGGCCCTCAGGCCAGATGGGCGACCCTCCTGAGCAGTGAGCGGGCCCTTAGTGAGGGGCTTCCTGTGTCTCAGAGGCCCCCTTAGACGAATGTAGAACTAAAAAAAAAAAGCCGCCAGTTTGCCATGAAGGCTCGTGGGCCTCTGAACTGCGGAAGGCCCCCAGAGGTGCGCTTTGGGGCCCCCAGAGGTATGCTTGGGGCCCCCTGAACGTAGGGGCCCCGGTGCACTGCACCGCCTAGCCCCATAGTAGCTACGCCCCTGGCTGTGCTACTGATTGCACGTGATAAGGCCAACAATCACATTCCACACTCCTGATATCCCCAACGAATGTGTAGAAGCGCGTGAGCAATCGGACCATTATTGCGCGCTTAGTTGACAAAGTCCCGTTTATATTCGAGCCACCCTCCTATATATTTATATTCACAACAGTTAATTACAAACAGTGTTAAGGGAAACTGGAAGTAAATAAAAGTTTATTCATAAATGGGAGTTGAGAGGAGTAGCAGGGAGAAGGGAATGTAAAACTTATAACCATTATTCTAAATAAAGATTTATAAAAAAATTTAATCTGTTATCAGGAAGAAAAAAAAAAAAGATCGATTACCAACATATATATACAAAATTGTGCGAGTTTTATATTTTTACCTCCAAGCTTTAGATCACTGATGATGCTTCCACAGAAGGAGTAAACCAAAATTGAGTAAGGGAATTTTAATTACTTATGAAAATTATTTTGATAAACCGAGTATTGTTTCCACAACTGTGAAATGTGTTTCAAAGTTTTCAAATTCTGGTTAAACGATTTCTGGTATTTTTCACTCTTTGAAGTTCTTAAAGAGTATTTGGACAATGGTCGATCTTCAAAATACATGATATGCTTAACATTTAGCATTACTATCCAATTCACGTGAACGTATGGATTTCCTACGAACCTTTGAAAAAATATCTTTTTGTAATTTAGATACGCCCTTGCACATGACAGAATCGTCAAACCAGATAGGTATGATCATACTTTATAACTATATGATTATTTTGTATAAAAAAGCAGATTATAAAATGGAAGGTAGTTAAATTACTCTTACAAACTGTAAAACAGATAAGAAACTTGATTTTTTTATTTTTTTTTTTTTTTTTTTTTTAAATCTCAATTTTTACTATACATCAGAAGCTAGGCCAAATTTAGTTCCATACCAGCACATTTTTATAATCTCAACTTTCAATTATTTATGATAAAAACAAAGATTCAGGATAACCATCCTAATCATTTTTGCCTCTGTTGAGATATAATTAGTTACAGCAAGTAAAAATGAATTTGTAGAACTGATTAATTACTTATGAATATTAAAATTCCACCCCTCAAAATCTTAAAGCAAGTGCACCTTTTCAGTACAACGAGATATTTAAATTTAGTCTCTCAACCAATTAATGTTTTTGAAACACAATCAATTAAGAAACATTTCTGCTCATCACTTTATTACTTTTCAGTTTATACTTGGTCCTTTGATGATAATCCATACACACATTATTGTTTAAGTGAACTCCCACACTCTTAAAGTAAAAAGTAAGGAAACATTAGTTTTTCAGTTAGGTTCTGTATGTTTATTAATCTTATTTAATGTGTTTACGCAACAAGCACTTGAGAACATTAAAAAATTAAATTTTGGAAAAGGTTAATAAATAATCATCTTCAGTTTTTATAAGTTCTCACCTTTTTAGGAAGTCTGTGTACTCAGCCTGGCGCGTAAGACCGGTACGCATCATAATGGTCTGGAAGCATTGACGTTCGATGGCCCATAGTTTGCAATCGGTGGCAGCTGCAATAGGTTAACATGTTCAGTTTCATAATGTAAATAGTACAAAAACCCAAGGTTAAATACAACCCTTTTCAAGACTAAACCTTCAGTTAGCGCATATAATTTTTTAACTTTTCCTTAACTCCTGTCACCTCATGTTAACTGAATGTCATGATTCTGTTTCACTTTTTGCAATAACAGAAAAACATCTCATAGCAAAGCAACAGAGCAAATTCAACAAATGTATTTTGCCAGAGGGAAAAATAGAGAGATCTACAATAAGAACTTACTGATCCATCCCATTTCCTCACTGTAGATCTCTTCTATATTCTCCCAAACTAACACCCAGTCAGCACTTTTCGTTGTATAAAAGAAAGAAAACTTCATCACGGATGGGTTGCTGTTGATGAGACACATACAGAATAAATGCATAGATCTTAAGGGAGATTATGTTAGTAAAAAATATAGAGATACATCTCTCTCTCATATCAACTTTGCAGAATACTGAAGCGAATATTATCCAAAACTAGTTCAGTAATTAATAAATAATTAATTTTGACAGCTGAATTTTAGTATTATTTGAAGACAACATATATTTGAGCTTTGCAATACACCTAGGAGGTTCCTTTCATAATCTGAAATTGATGTAACTTCTTTAAGCAGCTAGTTTTTATTTTTAAACTGAATAGCTAATCAGTCGTGCCCTAGATCTAATCAAATTATTTGTTGAATCGTCAGTTGCTAGTGCGACGTAGATGTAACCCTAACACATGGCAATCAGGCACCAGCATTGTGACATAAATTTTGACCAGAGACAGACAGATCTGTCAGCAGTGGGATTATTTGCCATCGCGATTGAGATGAGAGGTCTGTAACTAACGAAATCGTTAGTGTCTTAAAAATATAGGACAACATTTACAGAACCATGCGATCATATAAAAGACAGTTGTATTAGCGTGAACCCAGAAAATAGTCATATAAAATTAGCATCTTATTCACGGTAGGAGGTGAACTATATATACAGCTTACCTTTAATAGTGGCAGTCCTCTTGCAATTATAGAGAATGGCGAGCTCGCCGAACACCTTGCCTGCGGCCAAGGTGGACAGGTACTTGTTCTCACGTGACACCTCCACTCGCCCCTCTGCAACAATAAACACAAAACATTAGCAATGTGCCTTCACAAATTATGGCCCCATACACACTATCAATCACCTATTTTTATTTTTTGGAGTCTCACACACTATCGATCACTTATTTTTATTTTTTGCAGTCGATCATGTTTGTAGACTACAACACTAGAGACAAAACGATTTTCTAACCCGCTGCGAAGAGAGTAACCGTGACCGTCGGTATTCCCGCCCGCACACGAAGCGGATACTCACTGAACCGTGTGTTCAATTCAGTCAGTTCCGCTTGGTCTCGCCGAAACATTTGTGCACCAGTAGTTCTCCATCGGCAATGTAAAGGACCCTTCAATTTTATACAGTGGCTGTAATCTTGTCAGCTTTTTTAACAACGCTATCATTTTGCTATGCGCTGACAAATTTTTAGCGCTCTTCAAGCAAATACTGATCTTATGCCTCAATGGTTGAGAAAAATCTGTCCAACACTTTAAGAATTTGACGCTTTTCGGTAAACCTTATACTATATCGCTTACTTTCCCAATAGTCATATCATTTTGAAGTGATAGAAATTATAATTTAATGTGTAGCAAAAGATGGGCCAGATTTGTCATCACCACCTGATTCGTAGGGACAAATATTTAACTGCTTCCATCGTTTATCTATTAACCATCACGCCGAATTCATTTTTTTTTTTTGGTGTATTCAAAAAAAAGTTAATTACAAATGGCATTATCGACCGCCTATTAATCAAGTTTTAATTTTCCGACCAATCCACCTCTGTAGTAGCTGCCATAAGCCGGTAAACCTGCCGAGTAAAAGGGACTTGAAGCTTTAAATGGAATCCGGACCATCGAGCGTCCTAGCGCATTCAAAATAATTAAAGCAATGTTTGAATGCTATGACAGAAGTAGTGATCTTTAAGGGCTCGTAAAAATTAGGGCAAGAATCAAACCGGGGACCTTCCGAACTCCAGCCTGATGCCTTAACCAAATGAGTACGACAGGCATGAGGAAAGACGCTCGTCAAAACGTGTAAAGTAGCGTTAAATTTCTTAAAGAGAATACGTGAAACCATCAGAGTTGTGCGAAAGACTTGGAAGTGAGTTCTGGTGAAGAAATACTCAGACAAGGGTCTGTAAAAGGGGTAAAGATTTCAAAGATAGCAGATAACCAACGATATCTTCCACGTCAAAAAAAAATCAATTGCAAGAAATTTTTCATCAAGCAATACGTTACAAGGAGCAGTGAACTGAAAAGGAGGGACGCTAATGAATTATGCCAAGTTAATTTATGAAGAAACACATTAACTTTAAATTCGAACGCGTACCAGATACTGTGTGTGCATTACACATATGTACGTAGGAAACAACTGCTACTTTTGACAACTTCGTGCTGAATAATAAGCAAGTATACCGGTAGATGTTTATCATGAATACAGTTAATAAGGATTTTTTATTTTAATTTTATTTATTTATTTATTTGTAAAAATATTGATTTACCTGTAAATTGTTTCCATTTCAACCAATGGCACCATTTTGTGAATAACTCAAGACAATACCAAAGAATGAAAATATGAAAAAGTAGTGCAGTTGCAACATTATTAAGATTTTGAACACTTTCGTAAATTCCAAAAATCTCACAGTTTCAAATAATCTTAAACAATGAGCGATTGCAAGGTAATACAACTTTGAAATCTAACTTCTTAGAAAACAAATGGATTGTCGTCAGTAATCAGTCCACTCGAAGTTTTAACATTTTCGATTCAAGAGACAGTAGCTAGTTTTACAGCTGCCGAAAAAACTGTTTCTATACTGAAATGAAGTCTTCACGGTGTTTCCAAAATACTATCCGGCGGTACACCCGTGAAGACTTCATTTCAAGCATACGCCGGGAAAGTCTCCATTCTTACATTTGTTTCTATACTAATTACAATAATGTGCATAATAATTTTCCGGAATACCAACGGAATTAGAAAGTTCGCTATCTCATCGATCAAAAGACAGCATCAAAATTTAGCAGGCTCTTCTCTGAATATATCCATAACGCAGTCTCCAATGCTATTGTAAAGATATGTCTATTACCATCCGCAAGTAGTTTCTCTGAATAAAACATAAGAGCAGGCAGACATTTAACGCATGTGTTAAAAGAACTTTATTCGACCACTGTACAGTGTATAGCCCTTGAACTCCGCTTCATTTTCGAATCTTATCGTTTCATCACTTCCGAACATTTACAGGCACAGCGATGTAGGTATACGGAAATGGTATAGCGCGTAGCTATGTGTCGAAATATTTTCTACAAATCAACTGTATGGTGTGCACTCATCAATCATCATTCAATGACTGTCATTAACTGGCTGCATTTCGCCTAGCACATATGACCTGAAGATAACCTCACGGAATCGAAACGTTGCTTTGAAAGTACATCCTCTAAAGATTTCTAAGAATCAAAAGCCGAGGTAATAGTCACTCTCATAAGCGTATGGTTATTGTTAACTGAATGTTTTGTATTGTCTTCTTAGGGATAATACCTTTAATCGGATGAAATATGCGTAAACACGATACTATGTTCTCACTTTTACCATGCGGTATGTCACTTGGAAGACAAAAGCATCATCTACTAATGGTAGCGCGAAATAAGATGAAAGTCAATGAGTCCAATAAGTGTTACCAAAATAAAATAAAAAAACATGAAAATTAAAATTACTGTTATTCCCGTACTTTATTCCATCGACATCGTTTCATTTCATTCACGCTGTCAATATGCCAGTACAGAACTATTGTTCCGATGAGAAAATTTTTCGCATCGCTCTGGATCCAGTTTCTACGCTTAACGCGCATGTGGTGGCAATGATGTTTGGGATTTGTACTTTAACTTAACATTTGACAACTGAATTAAGGTACGATTTGTCCCAAAAACAGCGCCTTTTGGCGTACGCAGCTTACTTGGACACATTGTAACGGAACAAGCCTTTTGTTTCTAATTAAACTAAATTTAAATGAATATGATTTTTGGTACAACACCATCACGACATAATTTCGATGTATTTCAGTTTGTTTAGTGCATCAAAGACTCTTTCATAAACTTTTAAAATACTTTTTTAATTATTTCGAGCCAGTTTCTTCAAGTATTTCAATTAACAGATTGTTGTTTAGTGAATTAATAATTTGTTTGGACTGCCGAACTTCTAAAACAACACATTTTTAAGCGTTGTGATTGTTTTGGAATGTTCATACGTTTCTAGAAACCACTGCAGGGAGTCAGCAGAGTCTTTTGTCTTTGGCGATTGCAACGCAGTTTGTTACCGTACTTAGGCCCATGTTAGCGAAGTCATGGGCTTTTATCATGTAACTATTACTGAAATTGTTTCGCCTGCCGCTAAATTACAGTCTTTAAACAATAAGTGTTAAATATTTCGGAGATGAATGTTTGATAAACATGGTCCAACTAATTAATAAAGTGAAATTTGTTAGAATTACTGTATCATAATTTCGTATTTAAGTGAAACAGGCAAGTCTTAAATCCTCAAACTGCCGTAATTAAGCACAAGAAGGCTTTGGTGGAATCAAACTATCTGGTGACCGATCTCTGATAGATCTACTGGTAGTAGTTATTTAGCAATAAAAATAGTTATTATCTGAATGTTGTGGATCATTTTTTCCTCAATTGCTGATAATATTAATAAATAAATTACGCCAAAGCAATTGACTTTTTTGTGTTTATTGGTCTCCCGTACGCGTTTCACTTCTTTTGCAGAAGCATCTTCAGCGGGTTTTTTCTGTTAATTATGTACAAAAGTTGTAAGCAGGTTATGTTTGTGGTTTGTACAGTCGAATGAATTATTATCTAACTTATAATCTACTTAATCCTTTCCAGGGTTCCATTGACAGAAATTAAACAGTCACCTAATTAACTAACCTAAACCGTTTTAACTTCTTGTCCCACAAATTCTGTATTCGTCAAACATGTGGAAAACAATTTTTATTGGTGCCAACTGATCTTTCGCTATAGCAGGCAAGATACGAGCATGGGTCTTAGCTAGGATTTGATTCAGGGTGGTGCAAAAGTAAGGAAAAATCAAAAATACTTGGAAAAATAAACATTAACAGGCAAATTTATTTTTTTGCTTCCAGTGCACTCTTCCCATGTACGCTAATCAAACAATGGCCGGCGAGTTTGTTTTCTGTCATTGTTGACCTGGACCAAGTCTTTAACTTGAGCAAGGTGACGAAGCACCGTTTGATGGTGCATGCTGCGCAGATTTTTTATAAGTTAGATGAATAGTACTTGTTTTATCGCTGGGTAGGACAATCAGGTTTTTCTCAAGAGGTGGTTCTATTTCCTTTAGTTCGGCTTCAGACATTTTGCTGTTTCCATAGATTATACCAAAATTCATCTTCGGCGAGTAAAACTGTTTAAATTTCAATGACTACAAAAAGATAAAAAAAAAACTTATATGTGAAATGTAGCAATGTGTTAGGGTCGAAGCAAGCAGTGAATATGCGGATAAGTTCTTTTCACAAAACCACTTGTTCCAGAAACGTAAATCTAAGCAAGAAGTTATACTAAAGCTCGCCAGTAGTTGGGCTGGAGGATTTGCACGATTTGATTCGTGAACCTCGGCATTCTGAAATCTGCATCAAGACTCTCGGCGATTGTATCGGCCTCCGCTATGAGACTTTGGCCTTCAAAATCGGCTCTTGAACGTTGTTTTTTCAAAATATCTGGGTTTTTAATATGGTTTTGTACAGAGAAGCAAGTCTATACTTTTCTACGGCAGACCATTTAATACAGGTTGCAAAAGTACGAATATTTTGCTATGAGACAAACACTAACGAAAAATTTCGAATTTGTGGCAGCTGAAAAGCAAATTCTCTGGTGGCATTGTTACCGTCTTTGGACAATGTATCGAGAGCACTAACCATTTTTTACATAATGTTCCTTGAATGTGGGGACGTTTTTTGTATTTTTGAGACCAGCGGGTTTTGCAAAGCATTGGTATATACGGTGCGAATTTTCAATGAAAGGGCGATTCGCGAAAGAATCCCATACCAATGCAATTTAAGTCTTTCACAACTAAGTTTAGTCTGTGACTAACATGGTACATTTCTGTTGTATTATTTTATTAACACTACCATCCTTTCTGTCATATTGGAACATCCATCGCATGCTTGTCCGACACTCTTTTCTGGGTCAAGACCTATGATTTCTACAAAATTGTCAACTGCACATATTATAGATTTTGCGACGATGTAGTCAGTTCGGCAAAACCTAAACGTTTTTCCTTAGCCATCATTATGTGTTCGTCAAAAAATCCAACACCAACGTTGTTCTTTCCCCTGCTATCGTCCGCCCCGATACTATAACCAAAAGCATTCTTTAGGTCAGTAGTGATATGAAAGAGCGTGGTGGGTGAGCGGTAACGCTCTGGCCTCGCATTCGGGAGGACGGCGGTTCGAATCCCCGTCCGAGCATCCAGATTTGGGTTTCCCATGGTTTCCGAAAATCACTCCAGGCGAATGCTGGGATACTTCCTCCAAAAGGAAATTGCCGAATTCCTTCTCGTTCCTTGCTCTCAGTTGTTTCCCGTCTCTAATCATCTAAAAGTCGACGGACGAGCAAAAAAACATTCTGAATTAATGGTGACATGTAGGTGGAGCTTGTTACGCCCTTTTCGATGTGATCTTTCAAAATTTGATCACCAGCTTCATTTTAGAGCTGCGTCAAGTCTTGCCAGCCACAGAGAAGTGGTGTGAACAAATTAATGTATGATGCTGCGACGTTCTTAATATCTTATCTCTCTTTTTGTCATGCAGAAATCGGACTATATCGATAGACAAGTTTCCGACGAAACACTTTGCTGCTGTGGCTGCTGATTTGTGCCATTGAGATGGCGTACGAGTGTACCAACTTTGTGCACGCCTTTGCGGCGTGTGAACGAGCCTAAAAACACCACATGAATCGGCTGAATCAACTCGCAATACATGCAAAACGCGCACATTTCTTGGAATAAGTCAGCCTACGAGCATAATCCTGAATCTGAGTTTAGACAGTGAGCAACAGTTCCAAAAAAAAATCTATTTTTAGAGCCAGTGAATCACACCATTAAGCATGTCAGACTTAGACAAAACGATATGATGTTTGACTACGCGTGTGGTCGAGTCATCGAATATAATGCACTGAGCGTCAATTTCAAAAAGTAATTTAAGTATTAGAATTGGGCATTTTCTTTTTCGTTTGACTAAATTGAGCAGGGAGACAAACGCTCCACCCTGCCCACTCACTGGCTACGCCCATGGCTACGATAATAGTCGCTTTGTTTGAGCATTTTTTGACAAAAGGTCTGCAGTTAATATTTAATGTTCAGTTAGGCATTTTTTCCCAGTAACTGAACACCACGAACAAACAGCACATCTCCGTTATCTGAACCGACTGCGATGAATCATGCGTACACCAATTTCGGGGCATTAAGTACAGGTAATGGCCCACGCAAATGTTCTGGAGATGCCAGTGAAAACATTTATTTCTGGTTTAGTGATCACATATAACGTCTATCAAGACAGCCGTTGGTGAAGGTTATCCCGCAAAAGCAGTGTCACCGACCTGGGAAGGTGGGCCAGGCATATTCGGTTCACAATGGGGAGGCTATCAAAGGTAAAATCCATTTGCTGAAGAGACTCGAAGGCAGGTAACTCCGTATGGGATCCTCAGTGCATCGTGTCTGAATAAAGATGACTCGCATGAGACACTGGGAAACAAGCAATAAGTCAGGATTTCGCCGACTGTTAATATATCCGAGAAGCCTTGGTTTATGGCCAAATAATCACGATAAATAGCGAGTTTGAAAGAGAAAATATTCTTTTCCCGGGATGAAGCGAGCCGGTTTGTCTGTGGTTGGTCATTGGGAAGAGATTAGACGCAATATACGGGGAAAATTCGAGGACTTGGCCAAGAACCAACATCAAAAGTTTTAAGACTAAAGTGGAAGCGAAGTTTTCGCGAGCAGACAATTTGTTAAATGGAGTTGGGCAGACTTACATTTGGTGCGTCAGACTCGTACGCGTGCGTTCAGAGCTCATAAAGTCATTTTGTGTATGTACTAAGACAACGTGGTGGTGAACACTGTCTGCTTTACGACTACTGTGCTGCAAAGTGTGCGAGCAGTATTCACTTTAAATTATGTCATTTGAAACCCGATACGTTCCTGTGGTTAACACAACCGAGGTGACAATTCAATGTTTATTTTCCCGATACGGCTGTAGCTTGCAGTTTAAATTAACTTGCATGTGTTATATTCCGATAACACGCATGTTTCAAGATTTGAAATCTGATACTATTTGTAATTCTGTTCGGACGATCCTTGTGAATTCCGTATTGCTTCATGAGAGCTTCGTTTAAATAGAACTAAATAAAAATCATCAACTGAGATTTTGATATTTGATAGTGAGACTTTCTGTTACATTAAATTCAAATAAAAAACCTTCAAACAACTCTTTGACCACAGGAAGTTTTACCATCGTCTAAAACGTAATTGACAAGCAATATAAATTAGTTTCACGTTTCTTTGCAGTCACGCGAACCTTCCATCAGAAACCAGTTTCTGCACTCCTCAGAAAGTGCCAGTTTCTCATAATTCCTATAAAATGTGTTAGCAGATAGAACCTGCCTTCAAGGAAAATATAACCAAATTGATCAACCGATATCCATGAAATTGTATCGAGAACTACCGGAGAAGTTAGGCGAGATCAAGATTTAAAGTAATCCTAGGAGTAGAGCGACAAACATTTTTTAACGTTTAAAAAGCTAAGAAAGAGATTGTGTATTTCTAAATAACAAACATGCAACAGTTTGTGCGGCACTGTGAGACAGCGATTACTGATTCAGGCTTACTGTACAGTGGTTGGTAACACCACGAGAACTCTACTACTTTCACAGATTTGCTCAGTACTCTATATGCAGGAAATTTCAACCCGCAGAGGTTTCGGGAGAGAAATGTCTGTCCATTATTACTGTCCAACGGGCACATATGACACAGCTGGTCTGTCTGGAAGGCAAGAAGTGAAATATGAGACGACAGGTTTCGATCAGAGAACAGTGCAAGTTGCCTCTGCATCGAGTTACAGGGCAAAGAACATTGATTCTCGGTCGCGTATTTCACTCAGAGTACTGTCCTCTCGCGCTTCCAGATTTTCTGGGTTAGTGGCAATACGTTACTCTGTTATCTTCAACACTCGGACATTTTAATGGCCGACATCAGCGAACATGACTGTACACATTTTTTCTCTCCATCAGGAACTGACCAAATTGCCCGTCTTGCTTCGTTAATTGTCCGATTACTTTCCACACAAAACACGGCTTGTAATTTAAAATAGATGGATTCTTGCATTTTCGCAATCGCAAACTTATTCCCTTAAAAACCCTCTCATTCATCAGGCACAGTCAGTGATAATATTCTTTCTCCTGCTACGAATGAAAACTCATAAATCATTTACCTCCTTCGCTTTGAATAAAAAAAGCTTTATACAAAATATTATTTTCTGAAGTATACATATGTATATTTCAGAAAATAATATTTTGTGTCGTATGGTACTATGAATTACTAAACAAATGGAAAAGTACTGTTTGCATACGAATATGGTGCCGCTCCAGTTGGCCTTCCTGAATGTCGGTTTCAAACACCCAGCCCTGTCAAGTCTAAACCATTGTATCACATTATTTTTTGTCTCTCTCTTTCACCCAGTTCTCTACCAATTCCTTCCTTATATCTGCAATCCTTAGTCTGTATCTTCTCGTTTTAGCCCATTAAACATTTTAACACCATTTCACCACCTATTACAGTTAGTGATGTTCCGATACCATCAAAGTATCGATACCTACTCAAATGAGTAGTACTCTAATTGTCTTACGATACTTACTCATATGAGTACTGCAAAAGTATCGATACTTACTCATATCAATACTTTTTTTTAATTAATGTCGATATGTAAAAAATATAATTGACATATTGCTAAATTATTTATTTTATTTCCCTAGTGTAATAAAATCAAATAACACTCAGTAAACATTTTTATTTATTTATTAAAATTATAATAAAACTCACATTGTAAACAAACTTTGAAGGTTTTGTCATATCTTTAAATATTTATTTATTATAGTTTTAACACTTTTAAACAATAAAACTCCACTTTTGAAGGGTTTCCCCCAAAACGCAATTGTTCCAAATATTTTGGCGACAGCTTGTTTCTTTTGTTTGTCATTGTTTCAACCACAATAGAGAACAAACATTAACTCAATACTCACGTTGCTGCAACAATAAGATGCTGTTGTGCGTATTTATACAGATAAGGAAATATAAGTTTCATTTCTTCCCATTCTGTAATTGGATTGCTTTATAGAGACATTACGGTGTTTAACAAATGTAGAGAGACTTTGTCACTATGGTGCGTTTTATATTTCTTTGTGATGTTTCCAGAAGTGATATTCCTGTGAAACGCTAGCTGAAGCAGCTTCTTCTTCCGATTCACATGGGCTACTTAGTTCCTTATGAACCATATCTTTTAATTTTTGTGTGGGACTGCGCGGGAGCGACCATTGGCCAGGTACAGCGAAATACGCGGCAAGTACAACTTTATTACAATGAAATAGGGACCTAAAACAAACTCTTTGAGAACTAAATTGCCTATTCTAAGACTGATTTTGTTTGATATTCAATGCCACCAACTTGACGTCAACGGGATATTAATTTCGCAGGCGCGACTGAATGGCGCAACAGAGATGATGAATTTAGAATTTAAAACCGGGTGCGTTTCGATACAAGTACTTTTCCTCCGATACCGAGTAAGTATCGAATGAATTAATTCGATTACGAAAAGTACTCGGTATCGAAACAAAGTATCGAGTACTTACTCGTATTTACTTGTATCGGATCATCACTAATTACAGTCCTCCATCAGGACACACGACTCAACCGCATATGTTGTGTTAGTGGTATGTGCTTCTATCATTTTGCCTTTTCGAGGCAGCTATTATTCCATATTATATGTTTAATACATTAGCAGAAATTTATCTTTTTTTTTAGCTTGCTTGTTATTTAATTTCCCATATTTCCAAAAGCAGCCAAAGTTTAAATTTTTCCTCAACATTCAACGGTACTCCAACCGCTATAATATCCGTATCAATAAATCAAAGGCCCTGCCCTTATCTTGGCAGAGTTACCTTTATATTCAATGTCTCGAATGAAAATTCTGCTCATTGAATTGGCGCGAATATAATTACTGAGACATTTAGCAGGATGTGATTCGTTTTTGGAGGAAAGATTGTATAAGAGTGAGCTCGTTACCCCTGACGGTATGATTCACTCGCGCCGTCCCTGAGCTGACGTGCCGCAGGCCGCATAACCAGTCGCGTGCAGGGGCTGTGGTCCACGCCCAACCTGCAACGCTTTAAATAGCGCACAGCCGCATTCCGCTGACCAAGGATCAAGCAGCAAGCACGTAGATTATCTAACTTCCTGTTCTGTAGCATCTGATTCCTGTGCGACGTACTTCTGCGGTAGTTATTGCGTTTTTAAGTAGGCGTTTCATATCAGGAACTTCTAAATCAAGAATCGTCGGAGATGATTTGTCGGCAAATTAAGAAGGTTTTTCTTTTAATGATACAAGAATAAATGTAAATGTAGCTAGAAAAATTGAAACAAAAATATTTGCAGTTCCCAAAAACACTTCAGATGACAAAAAACTTTACTGCCACCAAAGGCTACATGAAACGTTTACTGTTTTTTTTTTTTTTTTTTTGCTGATGACTTTACGCCTCGTCGACGTTGAGATCATTAGAGGCGGGCTGTGACTGGCGACAAGGAACGGAAAGGAATTCGGCCGTGGCCTTTTTGAGGGGAGTATCCCGGAATTTGCCTGGAGTGATTTGGAGAAACCTTGGAAAATCCAAATCTGGATGTCCGGACGGGGATTCGAACCGGCGTCCTCTCAAATGCGAGGCCAGAGCATTAACTGCTCACCCACCAGGCTCGGTAAACAAGTTTAAGATCGAGTACAAGAATGTGTATTTTAACGGTAATAGGACAATATAAGCAACAAAATATGAAAACGGCATTGGATGTATGGATCGTAAACAAATGAGCGGGTGAGATAGTAAAACTAAACAGACAGACGGAAAGAATAACTAAAACGCTTGGTTCAGTGCCATGAGAAAATTAAGCTACCGAAATATATTACTGTAAATATTATTAAATATAAGATGTTCATTTCCCTATCTAATTGCTTTTACGAGAATTCCTGAAGGAGCATTCCCTCAGGCCTGCACCGTTCCCTGAGACTGTGTTCAGGGAAATGCTAGTTAATTCTTTCCTCGGTTACGCCAGTTCCTCGTCAAGGCACAGTATTTCGACTGGTGTACAAGAGATTCTCATTTTCATGAGGTACTAAAATCAGTGGTCCCCAGTTCTAGCAATTCATAAAGTTTTCTTTGTAAAGAAGAACATTAGTGTTATTCAAAGCGACGTGGAAAGTCGCAGGGCTTACTAGACCTCAATCTGCACTCAAGTGGACCATCGGAGAAAAGCCTAATACAAATAGTATATATATATATCTTTTCCATTCGTATCGTTGAACCGTCCAGTTAAATATTGGTCACTCGTTCGTAAGAAAACTTTCTAAGATGTTTAAGGTTGACAGAGCGTTGGGAAATACAGTAGAATAGTACGACGATAGCGGAGTCTACCGCAGTAACAAGTAGAAAAATTCAGTTCACAAGGGAACTGGCATTAAGAAAATGTATCATGCGTCACAGTACCAGTCACACCGAGATATGTGTGAGCAAAATGCTGTAGAATTCATAGACCTGAAAGCGTTTCAGATATTGGTTATTGATAGTCAAGTCAGACTGCAGTGAGTAAACCTACCAGCGCCAATCTTAGCAAAGCTTGTACTGATTACGCCTGTGGAATAAATATTACATCTATAGATCTCTCAAACATTACATCGCTACTCTATAAACTCACTATTTTCAGTTACAATCCTGTAGCTAATCGGTAAGTCAACTACATTGCAATCTGAAAATTTTGGTTTAAGTGCCCTCTGCTAGCTCCGTGGCTGACATTCCCTGTAAAACTTTCCTGGAGGAAAAGACTATCTGTCCTAACTCTGACACAGTGGCTTAGCGCATCTTAGAGTTGTGGACCGAGAGTCTATGTTAAGAGCAGCGAGCCAGTGCTGAGTGAGACACGGGGCGACCCGCTCCAATGACCGCGATATGACTGCCAGCGGCCGCGGCTCCAGCCGTCCCCGTCGCAGAGGCCGTTTCTACTCCGCGCTGTTTATAACGAGAAACTATGACAGTCGCCCACCACAGGCTCTGCCTGTTCCTAAACACACATCGCCTTACGTGTACGAACGCCTTACGGTATCAATCACAATCGGTTTATTTGAACAGTGCCGGGCATCGGAAACGAAGTCCAGTGTGCACTATGCACTCTCGTCATTTGTAATGTACGCCCATTCCGCTCTATTACATACTTTTAGCCGTCCACGAAACAGATCCTTAGGTTATGTTTCAGTGTTGGTTTCACACTTTGTCTTTACTACATACCAAATCACAAGGTTTTTAAGTTACAGATATTTCTGAGGGACGTTAGCTTGTAACCTATTATATGGTAGCTGAGCATTCCACAGCGTTTTATTACAGACGATCGACAACCATGAATTCAACTAAAAACTTTTTCCCCTTGTTGTGAAACGTAACTTCTACTGAATAATATCAAATCAAAACAGGAAGTAACTACTAAGGGAATAGAAAACCATTTTATATGACTTACTTCTTCCTTTCAACGACATAACTGTCACTGTAATAATGTGGTTATTTTTTAGAGTTAATAACAAATGACGAATGTCAATAGAACTTTAATGTCAAAGCAGGAAAAGTAGATCTACATGGTGTCATGATTATCTGTTTCATGCTAACTAGGCAAGTTTTCCGAACATTTGTAAGATTGTCTCATTAGATGGTGATGAAAAAGTATTTCTCGATTTCAAAGTGCATAGTGATCGTTATTTTCCAGCAGGATTTCCAATTCATTGCCGTTTTTAAGAGTCGAATCATACAAGTGGAATCATACAAGTAGAACATTTAACTAACATTGCCAGATAAAAGAGTGGCCAGTGAAATTATATCAGCTGTTAGTGTCAAACCCATAATTAAGGACAAAGTGACAATATTCACAAGAGACTTCTAAAATGTTTCCATCTACTTGGCCATCACCTTTGTTCTCAGTCAACAGAATGAGTAACGACGGCTTGACTACAGCAGTGTACATGATTAAGGTGGCTGAGCGCGGGTGATGGTGCGAGTTGAGAGGCTGTAAGTGGAGCGGAGGCTGGCGGGCTGGGCGGCGGACTTTCACCGCGCACAGTGACCTCGATAACACGAAAGTTGCAAATCGCCAGCACTCCTAACACATTGCAATAAAACTAAATCTAATGCTACACGTCTAATTCATTAGCTTTCTTTCGGATTATGAGGTTCACAGATGGCAGGGCTACTTGAATTAGATTTCGTACGACGATTGATCTGTACTATGTACGAAGTATCCCCACCTCTTCCGAAGTGATTACTAGAGTCCGACCGAAGGTTCGGCTTCGGCTTCGGCCACCTTCGGCCAAAAAAAGCACCTTCGGCCACACATTCGGCTTCGGCCAAATTTGGCCGAATGTTTGGCCGAAGCCGAAGTTTTACATCCAGCCGCCGAAAATGAACCAACTTTTACGAATATCGTCAACGTAGCGCGCCAACAGACGATAGCAAAGATAAAGAACGATATGGAAACATCATAAAAATCAGTGGGAATTCTAACGTGGAGCCAGTGTTAAATACCAAAGCTTGATTAACTCTTTAAAAAAAAATCGGAGATCTTGTATGCGCCACAAGATTTTAAAAAGGAAGTTTAAGTCTACTTTATGCGATATCGTAGAAAAAAAGTAGCGCCACCATTGCCCGATAAACATCAGATTTCTTTGCGGATTAATGTATTACGTATGAACCTGGCCATCGTAAACATGTTTCCGTACAACCTCGTTGAAGGGGAAGCACTTCCCATACTTAATTTTACTGATCCTCAAACGTACGAAAAAGTAAACAGTAAAGTTACATTGCTTTTAGAAAAAAGCTGAATGAATCATTTTTACCACGAACATAGCAAGTGATCAAGCAAACACGTTTTTCAGTGTCACAGCACATGACGCAAAGGTTCCAAAAGAAAAAAATTAAACTGGCTGTTAGTGTGTTGAAAGAAGATCATAAAGGGCAATATATTGCACAAAAATATCACTGAAACTGTTACCAAACACAATACAAGAGAAAATATCCATAAGGATATATGTAATAATGCTACAAATATGAATGCAACCATGCGCTGTGGAAACTTCGTTGTTATTGGATGTATTGCTCACACTCTACAGCTCATTATTCACGATGTAATTTTTAAAGATATTGCTATAATTGCAATAGTCAAAAAGTGTGGTAAAAGGTAAGAAAAGTGAACAAGCCATCTTAATTAATAGAACAGAAAAATGCAGTAAATCTGTTTATGTCAGAACGTGGTGGAATAGAAATTCCAACTGCAGAAGAATGGATACAAATGAACAATTTTATAACTTTGCTGAAGTGTATTTATCTAGCAACAACTTATATTTCTAGCGATTCATAATCATGATTGCCATGTTAAATTCAAAACTTGCTAAGAAGGATGAAGGCTGATCATATAGAACTGCTCAAAAGTCGCTTGTGTGAGTCTGTTAATAGGAGATCTGCTTTCGCAAGAAAAACCTTACGGCTGTTGATTGCCGCTCTTCTCGATCCATGGTTTAAAATCAAGTATTTGACTAGCAACGAAATTATAAATACGAAAACTGAAATTTTGGCATTTCTACGTCAAACTGGTCATTTGGGTGTGGATGTTGGGGAACATGCACCCTCCTGTTCAACATCAAATTCTACTCCTTAAAATAAATTCCTAAAAGACGATTTATGGGATACCCTTAACAAAATGACTTTGACTGAGAATGAAATATTCGGACAGCTGTCATTTGCCGTTTGAAGAACATTTTATTTGTTATTTAAAAGAACCTTTGCTGCTAAGGACCGCTAATATTTTTCAATATTGGCCTTCGAGGCTGTATATTTATTTACAAACGATAGCAACCAAATATTTATCAGCCCACTAGTCTTCGTAGCGATCAATTGTTCAGTGCTGCTTGTCAAATCTTTGACGGCAGATGAGTTAATATAAGCGGGAAAATGTTGAAAAACTATTAGTTTTAGCTTATAACATCAGGTTGTTTGGCTTTCAATATTAAATCTCATTTCACTAGTGTTGATCTACTTTTTGTATTGATTATATTTAGTACATTTTTAATTAATCTGTATACGTGAAACTACTTTAAAAATGTTGGTATTGATTCGGTTTTAACCGAAAATTTAATATGTGATGCTAATTTAGACAGCAGAATTTCGTATTTTAAAAGCTAGAATAGTTTATACTAGGTAAGAAGATTGAAACTTGTTTTTATTGTTGTTAAAAAACGACAGTATTACTATACTTAAGCTAAAATGTATTTGATTTACGCAAGCAAAACTCCAAAAATTAATTATTAATTTAATCCACCAGAAAAATTATTCTGATTTAATTCGGGCTGTTACTGTTAGATTTTATAGTTTATTTTTATTATTGCTAAATAAACATAAATGTATTTATTTTTGGTAAATTTCATTGTTCAAAACCTGGTTTGGTATTATATTACTGTTTTATTTTATTCTAATAAATAAATATTAAAAACTGTGTTTATAATTATTGTAAAGATGTAATTTATATCAACAATACTACATATAAAAAAATAACAGTTCAGTATTTGCATGTCATATATACTTCGTGTCAGTGTTCTAAGATATATAATTATTTTTGAACCTTCGGCTTCGGCTTCGGCCGAAGGTTATCCCAAGAGCCGAACATTCGGCTTCGGCTTCGGCCAAAAAATGACCTTCGGTCGGACAGTAGTGATTACGCATGGCGAGGAAACCCTCAAGATTCGTTTCCGGGAAATGGATTTGAAATATATTATTACCAGCTGTAAGTCTCACTAAACTACTGACCTACAATATAAGACTGCATTGTCTACATCTGTCTGCCACTCTTCGGAGCACCGGAATTTGTATGAAGCCATAGGCGCATTTTTAATTTCGTTGATGCCAAATGGCAATCGTAATGACACCATTCATCTGTTTAGCTCATACGCCATGGCAGTAGTTAACAATAATTTCCCGAAACTAGTGTCTACGAGTTGTCACCCACAGTTGTTGCGCCATATTACTTTGTCAACGCTGAGTTAATTCCGTAAAAAACAGCCTACAGCTTATTGACTTAAATGCCAATTCCATGCAACCAGTTTCGCAGCTGATGCAACACCAAAAACAATGTTTTGATCTTCTCCAGCTTGAATTGTGACATATTCCTACTTGCTAGTCTTAGTTTTTTCCCCTCTTTCTTTCTTTGTTTCTGACAGATAACACCTAGAGTATAGTACATCTCGAGAAGTACTTGGTTATAACATCTAGAATCCGTCTAATAAATTGACTGATTAGAATAGAAGGGCGGAACAGATTTCAGTAACATATCACTACATCGCTTTTTAATCTGTTATACCAAAAGAACTTTCTACATTACAAGAGCACTGGAGATAGAAACTGTTCTGTTAATTCATCCCACAGATTAACTTGAAAAAATAACAACATCCGCTGAAGACTACCATATACAGGTTGTACATACGTACTAAGAAATCCTTTTTAATGCAGTGTATACTTAAAACCCAAACAGCTGAAGTTACACCCACCGCTATCAGTGAACGCCAGCGATAAATTTTGTTCGTATTGCTATCCATAGCGTGATTGCTCAAGTATCATAGTTCACACCGCATATACTTAAAGAGCGAGGAAAATATCAAAGCAATGAGTCAGCACTTACAGCACAGTGATAAAACTGATAGTATCGACCACGCTGATACATAGCGGCAACGTTCCGAGACAGATCTCTAAGCTAACACAGATACGCTAGTTAGCATAATGAATAATTACCTTGAGATACGGCGTAGGCAGTCCAGCAAATGACGAGACCTTGAGTCAAATCAGAACCCACCACGTCAGCCACCCGCCTGCACACCAGCCTCCAGGACACAGGAAACATCCAGGCCAGAGTTTTTCCTGTTTCTTGCTCCCATTTATTTTCGCCTCTAATGACCTCGACGTCTACGAAGCGCAAAGCCAGAAGCTAAACAAAAAAGTATATACGTTCGGAAATGAATTGACTGATCTCATATTCGTGTATCATGGAGTTTCTCCCAACAATTCAGGTTAGTTTTGGCACTTATTTTCCAGGTACTAAGGTAATTTAAACGTTCGTACGTCGAAAAACAATCTCGACGAAGTCGTTTTTTAAAACTCTTAATCACGTAGCGTTGTAGTTATTTCGTCTGGTTTGCTACACTTAATAAAGACATCTCATCAAAAGGAATAGCTAACTAACGAAATTCAGCCAAGCAAGGAAACGCGACAAGCCAGTGTCGATATCATGCCGGAGGACAGCAGCACTGCTACATTTATAACTAGGACAATTACGTCATTACAGGGGGAAAAAGGAAAACTGCATGTTAAAGAGACGCTGTCTGTTTTTATGGCTCGTATTCTAAACCACTTCACCCAGTCCTTCAGCATCTCACTCACACACATACGTCCCACCATAAAAAAAAACAATCAGTTGAGAATAGTACACATAGTTGCCAACGCACGCTATACCTGACTGTCGACGACTAGCACGATTTATCTACAAATTCAGTGATGGAAGTAAATTTAAAAAAATTTAAGTGTACAACTTAGGGTGAAGGGCAAACGACATACATAAGGTGACCACTTGCACATCTTACAATTTATTATAATGCCTTGACATACATTGCATTTGAGCACTTAACCTCAGAACAGCGTGGTACTCGTTTATAATTTAACTTTCTGGATGGTAGGCCCTAATATAAAAACAAAACCCGTATTTAATTTACAGATTTAAGTATTACTGCTTTAGTCTTTTTTCAGAGGGCTTAGGAACTCAATTTTACGATCTCTAGTGCCTATGTAACGTCGAGGTATGAATTCTTGTCCTCAGCACACCATTGCGTATTCCCCTCTCCTATTTTTGGCAAACACCTTCGCATAATTAGTTGGATATTGGCCACTCATCCGCAGTTGATTGTTACAGATTTGTAAATGAAAATACTGTCTCCTAAGAACTGTTATTTTATTCCTATAAGCGTTTCGGCCTTGTGGACTGGGGCATTATCAGTGACTAAATTTCCATACATTGTTTTCAGAAATTTGCATTATTTGTATGCATTAATAAATATTAACAAAGTATATGCTACTAACGATTTTTGACTATTGCGTTCTACGAAAAGGTGCAACTAGAGCTATTTCCTGACCAACATGTGACTATCAAAAATCTTAAGTACAGTGTACTTTGTTAATATTTATTCATGTATACAAATAATATAAATTTCTGAACACAATGTATATTCATTTCCAGTCACTGATGATGTCCCAGACCACAAGGTAGAAACGCATTTGAGCGTATAGGAATAAAATAACAGTTGTTTAGATACGTTATTTCCATTTACAAACCTTCGCATATGCTCACAAAGCCTGTGAGAGCCAATTAATATTGACACCTTGCATTCACGCCAACTTTGGAGGAACGTCTGTCACCAATACGATTTTATAGGAGATGAAGCTTCAGTTTTTTTTTTTTGGTAAATCGTTGGTATTAACTACGAGATTTGAAATCAACACCGCCACAGTAGATGCACTATTACTTGAGTATCGAGGAGATTCTCTGATAAGCAGAGGAATGCCTTGTTATCTGGATATTCATGGGATTAGAGGAGAGTGTTTTGAAGGTAGGCAGTGATTTGCCCGCCACAGCGGTGACTCATTCCCCCGGAGATTCCATTTCTCACAGGCATTAAACCAACTTCCATCACTTACCACTTGGGAATTTCCAGTGCTATTCGATGGAAAACAAGTCAGAAGCTTCAACAAGATCCTTCATTACTGTCTCTATAAATACCAGACATTGCCAACAGCATCAAATAACCACTGCATCCCGCTGCGCTCAAGGCGATTACGATTTCACAACTAAGTGCAGGAGACAGACAGCACTTGGGATGCGAAGAATAGAACTGATAGTCAGCAAGTGTACGACAGCCTTCGACACGGAATGGACTTTCCGTGCTATGCATTTCATTCAGTGCTTCCAATCACTCGAGCAGCAAACAACGACGGAACCAGTTCGAGACTGTTTCACCAGACTGCAAATTTAGAAATTTGAGTTTTGTACAAATGCAAAATGTGTTGTGCAGTGTTCTATATACAGAAAATGGAAACAATTAAGCGCTTTAAGACAAATTAGATTTTAGATTCTGTTTAGGGAGGCAATTTAACAGTTTTGACTTAAAAAAATTTTGAGTAATAAAGTTTAGATTTAAAGTATGAAATGATTTTATTATTATTTTGGGCGAGGAATGAAGTTAGTTTAATCTTTCAGGAAGCTTGTGACAAGATGACTGGTGACATTTTAGAACGTGCGCTATTGGTTATTATGTTATTAGATGGAAGCGTCTAAAGAAATAAGTGTGAATTAAGACAAAGGTAGGAAATTTAAATAAACAAGTTGGTTGAAATGGGTACGTGGAGATGAAGTGATTATCTCAGGATATGAAGAACTGAAGTATATGCATCAAACCAGTCAAGAGACACGCTGAAAAAAAGTACTAAGCATGTAGGATATATTATAAATGTGTGTAGAGTTTTTCAATATCTACACGTTTATAAAATTTCATTCCTCTCATGCTTCGGTTTCTTGGATTCCACCGTGTACAGTACACCATAAAAGAATCCAACATAGAAATCCTAACGCTATGCTTCTCGTATTTAATAATTATTTTTTATTGTTAATAAACTCTTACAGCGGATTGCTGGCTCAATGGTTAAGGCATCTGATTGGAGATAGAGAGGTCCCTGTCTCGGCGGGAATTTTTATAGGCCTTTAACCCGACCTTCGCTTCTCGCAAAGCCTGCTTAGAAAGCTTCCGTGGTTGGGATTCCACGTTAAACTGTAGGTCCCCTTTACCAGATAGGATTACCGGCTTAAGTTAGCCAAGGATGAAAGGAACTGTACAAACGATTTTCAATACCACACTAATTGGCCCACACCTCCTTCGGGAGGGTCTAACAGACATTCGGGTTGAATACCAAGCTTAGATTTTTTTAAACTCTTAGATGAAGCATTCGACCTCCTCTTCCCATAGGAAATTTGCAAAATTGCGTCTTTATCTCCAGTAACAGAACGTATAAAAGTTTCTGATAACTGTGATATGTGAATAAAAGTTTCTCGGGTAATTAGCTGAGTTAGTCCAGCGATCAAGCACGACGTTTCGGTGGTCACAATGCAATTGTCTGATTCAGGACAATGGCGGCAGAGTTTGTGTCCGCCGAAACGTAGTGTGTGAATGGCAGACTAACTCGGCTAGTTACCCGAGAAAATTTTATTCATTTACAACGCCGAGAAAACCTCCAGTCTTAAATGTTTTTCCAACTGATATCTTCGATCTCAGTTTGAAATGGAGAGTATAGTTACAAGATGGTGGAGCTATGCACAGCTTTAATCATAAATCTACACGTCCTTTCCCTTATGGTTTACTAAAAAGTTGTATAATTGCATTTTCCCTGCTCTGTTACCATAAAATGCAAAATTCTAACTACAAAAATAATTTTAAATAAATTCATCCCTGAAGCTCAATGGAACCATTATCAACCGCACAATTATAATAAACGCATTAAAAGTTTCACTGAACCAGACTACGGCTGCTCAGAGAATACTTGGCCACCGTGTTTTGCAGTCGGGTCAAGGCAGACACAGAGTCCACCAGATTTGAGCGCAAAGGCCATCAACGTAATTACGGAAGACGGTCGCTCTCAGGAAGGTCTAAATTACGTCTAATTGCAGGCAGGAAGGCGCCGCCATTAGCAGCTTCCGCCGCAACTGGAGCTACTGTAACGACTCTAGTACGTTCACTGGAATACGTTAAAACATCACCTACTCAGCATCCGTGTTGACCTTACTTCACCAAGCCTGCATGCTCAAGCAAGCTTGGAAATCCATAACCAATAGCAAGAGTTACAGGCTACAACAGCTGTCTGATTATAAGATTAAGATTTATGTTTCTATACATTTATTAACTTTTTACTGAAACACTAAGACAGTAAATTTTGTGCAGCTTCCACTTTTTATATACAGGGTGATTCACGAAAATATGCAAATATTTTAATATGTTATTCTACAAGCAAAACTAAAGAAAAACATAGGTACGCAAATGTTTGGTTACGGAGTTACGGCTAATAAAAGATTTTGCCGAAATTTAGCAACCTCGCTAATATGAAGTCACCGCAAAACTGTACGAGGTTACAGTAAAGCACCATTTCCATTTATTTTGTTGTTACTGATCTGGTGAATGTAATAAAACCAGTCCCAGAAGTGTATCTGCAGTAGTTTTCCAGAAATTCCAGAGATTAACTTTATTACCATCATTTTCCAAAATTAAATTCTCTATAACTTCTGTTGAAAACTTTTTGCAATTGTCTGGAATTTAAAAAAAAAAAAAAAAGAAATTGGGACAAGTAGTTAATAAATTACAAATTTTCTCAAATTATTTCTTAACTTCTCTGGAATTTCGGGAAAACTACTTCAGATACACGTCTGGGAGTAGTTTTATTACATTCACCAGATCAATAACAACAAATCGTGCTTTACTGTAACCTCGCACAGTTTTGCGATGCTAAATTTCAGGCAAAATCTTTTATTAGCCGTAACTCGGTAACTAAAAATTTGCGGACCTATGTTTATCTGAACGTTTTTCTTTAATTTTATTTGTAGAATAACATATTAAAATATTTGCATATCTTCGTGTATAGAGCCACGACGACGAGGTCATTAGAGGCGTGTGAGGATTGGGGACAAGAACGGAAAGCAATTCGATCATGGCCTTTTGAAGGAGCCATCCTGGTATTGACCTGGACTGATTTCTGGAAAATTTGGAAATTTAGACAGCAGGACGGGGATGTGAAGCCGCGTCCACCCCGAATACCAGGCCAGAGCGTTACCGCTCACCCACTGGGTTTCGTTTCCACTTGTTGGCGGCACTTTCAAAATACAATAAACCCATCGATAACTGCGGAGGTTACATTCCGGAAATTTTGTGTTTATAATTAGACTAGAAACTCTTATAAAATATTTGAGTTTGTTACACTAACAGCCAAGACGGAGATTTCGAAATAGTTCACTGCAAACACCAAGACACGGCATAAAACTTTGAGTAAGTAATAAGTAATATAATAACAAATTAATGAAACGTATTAACAAACATTTCGAAGATTCAATCATCTAGCTTTTCTGCTGAAAAAAACTCTTTCATTTTGATTGAAAAACAGTTTTCGTTTCCGCTTCATCCTCTAACACCGCCCCTTCAATTGTGGTAGTTGTAAATTATTCCGGCTCATCTTGTGCTAATTCCTATCGATCATGACTAACGATATTTTGTTCTATGTCCGTTTTATTTACTATACCAAAAATCTTCTCCGACTGCTCGTGCGATGGTCAGTCAGTTTGCATTCTCCTGTACTAAGTTACAACCTCTGGCCATAACTTACGCCAACAAGCCTTAACGCAGAATGCTTTAAACTCAATATCTGCTTCACACCGACATTATGTAAACTCAATTTTTACAGTATCAACTCTCAATCATCATTGATCCTCTATTTTTTCAATACTGAAAATTCTTCGCTCGTAATACTCCTTCAAAACTGCAATCGTCCGTTAATCCAATGGCCGTGTAGGTGATTAAGTATTGTCGTCACTAAACACGACTTCAGGCTACCTAGGGCTGGAGATGGCCAGATGCTGTCAATTAATAGAAACACTTTAAACAGTATTTTTGTTGAACTTATAGAAGACTTCACAAATCGATATCAAACGATCACCAAAAATATCTCCCAATATCCAGGATTTATTGTTAGCCTTAAAAAACAGACGTAAATGGTTTTTGTCGTTAACCCTTCAAACACATTGTTTTTCTGATTTATAAACACGCATGGACTTCATCATATTACCACCCCCTTTCGCGCAAAGCTACATGGTAAGCCTGTCTTCGGTACTTGAGAACGATTCCGCGAACTCCAAATGCCATTTAGCACTAATTTTCCAAATTTGTTAGACCAATCTCTTGATTGCGAATATCAAGGGATTACTTTAGTTGGAGATAACATATTTCATGAATTACAGATAGCGGTTTCGGCTGTTGATTTGGTTGCAGTGAAAGTAGTTACCGGAACTACCCGTTGGGAGTGCTTGTGGGGTGACGCATATCTCCCGGCCTGTAAACACAGCAAGGCCTCACTGCTTCGCACAAAGCGGGTTTGTGTACGATTCATAGTCTGCACCACACAAAGCCTTCCTTGTAAAAAGTGCGTTAATCCCTAACTTAGGAGAAGTTTTCATCAACACTATGAATGACAAACAAATGCATTTCTGGACATGTTATAGAAGTAGACGCTTAACCGAGTATAATCACGGAATTTCATCACCCAACTCTGTCTGAAAAGCGAATAAATTGTGGCCAAACATTATTACAACTATTCAACCGACTCCGTTTACTTCAATTTTTTCTAATAATAACCGTCGAGAGATCTCAATTTTGTTTTACAAACAGAAATTTCTAGTTGTCAGACTGGATGGTTGTACGAACAGTGCTATTCTTTTAATTCGTTTTCTGGCAGCAATCCGATCCATTAAATATAAATTTACCACAAATATGAACAAAAATCCGAAATTAAAATAATAAAGAAAACCTATAGTCACTGATGATACGGTAGCCTCCAGCTGAGATTATTATTTTAAATAAATTAAATCTCAATGCTGAATTGTCAGACGAAGTAGTAATTTTGCTACACAGGGTGTCCCCGAATGCCATGTACAAATTTGGAGGGAGGTAGGGAACATAGTGCTATAATTACATTAGAAAGCGTGGGTGAAAACGTGACCCTAACTAGGTAGAGAGACACAAAGACATTAAGGCCACATCACAAAATGAAGTGTAAAAAGCTTTATTGCACAAAAAAAAATAAAATGATAAGCATCACAGGAGGTGTTCGAAACTGCGGCCATTGGCATATATGCACGCACGACACTGACGCGACATGGATTGGTGGACTTGTACGAAAATACAGGGCGTTTTACGGATCGTACCAGCAGCAATGGATATTCGTGCCACCAGGTCAATTTCATAATTGACGGGTGTGTCGTGCACAAGGCTCTTCATGGCACCCCAGAACACCGACCTTGCGAGGTCGCGTACGGCGTCACCTACCGCTTTCCGATGTAATCATGGCACCTCACGATATTCTCTACCTCCCCTCCAAATTTGGCATTCGGGGACACCCTGTATTAACTATACTGCAGACATTATGTTCCAAATGTAATATAAGAGTTAATTATTACAATTAATGCTATAAATACTTACTTGCAATTTCTGTTAACCTTTTTTAAAAAAAATAGTCAGTTGATGAAACGCTTATTGAGAACGCAGGGCTGTTGAATATGCACCTCAGATACTAGTCATGTTCTAAATGTTGTGTAAAATGCTGCAACATGACTGGCAGAATATTCGATCACTCACTTAATACATCTCATTTAGTGTCACGATCTTAACTAATGTTTTAATAATGTATAACTTCTCGCCGATCTTATAATAATGTTGAAAGTCTTGTCTTGAAGTGCATTTAACTGTTAAACTAGTTTAAATCCTCGCAGCTCAGAGTCTGTGAGAGTTATTAAAAGAAGTCCTGCAATACGTCGATTCTGGTTTGTTAATGATAACCTTACGTTTCCAGTTATTTCTACTTCTTATGATTAATTCAGATTCACTTGTCTACTGAAAGACATTTCGATGAAACTTTGCTAGACTAAGTTGTTCTCTGCCACACTACCGCATAGGCATAGGCATCACACGATGAGGAAAAAAGCAACAAATTGCGAAATGAGAAGTTGCTTCGACAGTTCCACCTGTACCAAATTTATAAGAATAGATAATTGCAGTAATATAGAGAAAATGTCATCTTCACTTATGGAGGCATGAGTAATGTGGGGCATCTTGCAGTTAGTGTCTATTGGTGTGAAAGTTCGCTATGCTGTTATCTGGAGTCATCGTCCTCAGACTCAGCACGTCTGTTAACTGTTGGGCTCACAGCCAGCAAACACAGAGCCAACATCTTCGAGTGCGACCATCGCACACGTGGAAACGCGCGCTTCCTTCCCACCTCGCGTACCTGGATTGGGTTTTGCATTTACCGTTGGCTATGGGTTCTCGAGTACTGCTACGTACCACGACATGTTAATACATCATGTATCGGACGAAAATAGCGCTTCAGTGACCGTGAAGGCCGACTGATGTGGATCAGTGAAAGTGCTCTCCGACAGATACGGCGCTCACCAACTGGTAAACAGACCTCGGCTGCGGGACGGTCAACAGCGCTGCTAGTGGGCCACCAATTAATTTCAAGATTACGGTACCACTGAACTGCCACTCATTATTACTGATACTAGCATCTAGTCCATCAAAAATCACTCTGGCAATTCATTGGGATTGAGTAAATAGAATTGTTATGTAATGCTGATAACCTTATTGTATAATTTGTACATATTTCTGTTGTAGTTTACACTGCGATACAAAAGCAACTTCTATTCAAGTAATGATGTCAGCATTAGAGAACCAATGAAATTAAAAATAAATCAGGAATCCCAAAACCTTATGCTATAGCGCGTGATATAGGTTTTATTGCTGGTGCAGGTACAATAAATAGGGAACTACTTATATCCGTATGAAATAACTTCAGTAATTCGGCGCTTATGAAAGCAGCTTAAATTATTTACGAAACTAACTTCATTGTGAATTATTCTGTAAAAAAATTGTATCAGTTGTCATTCTGGACCTGTCTGCATTTCGAAGTAACAACAACTTCTACTAATAATCTGTTCAAAATTCATAGCTTCTATTATCCGTGTGCGAATACATTCATAGTATTTCGATCTAAATTTACCCACTGGAAATATTAACATGTGCCTGATATAGTTGCATCAGTAATAACAGCAACTAATAATTAAGATAATAATTTAAACGCAGTACATACTTTTATTTCAGTGTTTCAGCAAATTATTCCTTCGAGTATATTAAAAGTGACTTACAAGATATTTACATTGGATGTAGCGCAGCATTTTAATAAAATGTTTCATTGCTAACCAAGTATAATTTTCATCAAATAACGCTCATAATCTTGAAAATGATGTAATGTAGATATTTCTTAACTTACTGTAACAACAGAGAGTATAAGAAAAATCTACATCGAACCAATATAACTAATAATTAAAATGTCGACTTTCACGAAATACAGACGTTTCTTTTAGTGTGGTGGCAGCTCATAATCTCGTGGATTCCCAGTAAAATAGAGCTGTTATTAAATAACGCGCATAACCTCGACCTGTTGTATGGGCAGACGTCAGAGTAACAGACATCGCTACATCGTGACCAAGAATGGCGTTTTATATAGATACGTTCCCGATATGATGAGCATATTATTACAACCTTGTGTAACTTGAGAGTGTTAAAAGTAATTTTATATCCTAGATAAAGTATCTCTCCTTCCAGGTAAGTCATTTTGTATGAAGATGCTTTACCATTACCCTTCTCCGATCAAGTCACTTCATTTCTTTGGAAAGGAAATTAACCTACAAGTCCAACGGTGGTGATCCCAGCTTTCGGATAAATGTTTGCGGAAGACTGTCGAAATGCGGTGAGTAGATGGCAAGTAGCAAGGTTTCGATTTGCGGCGACTGCTGCAGCTTGTTGGCGCCAACTTGTGTTCCCGGAAGTGGGCGGTTCGCTGGATGCGAGCACGCTTTCCAATCGCCTGCGGAGGACTCGAGGAACCAGTCCACCCGCTCCGCGCAGACAGACAGCCTCACCACATACACAACTTCCGGCGCGTATTGGTGATAGTACAATAATGCTTCCACCACCTTTTCCAAACGGGACATACGTTACTGTAATTAAATCCTACTGAACATCAATATAATCAGGATTATTGCACCTATTACAGATATTTCAGCAACGCTAGCCATACTTCGTTGCAACAAAGTTAATTTGCGAAAGTTCAGCCGCGGAAATAAAGTCTATATTACCCGAAAGCAACCTTTCTGCAACACAATGCATCCAGTTTCGATCACCCAGCCTTCTCTGAGTATCAAAAACCGCTTGAAAGAAAAAAATTGGGTGTGCGGAACATCCTATTAATGCCATCGACACTGGAAACTGCCTACAAAGTGATATAAACCATACTATCAACGGGACGGAAATGCAGAAATCATTCAGATTTTAAATTGTATTTCGAAGAAACATTTCCTACAATTACATTATGATTGCTTCCCGACAAGTAAAATATCGCGCGAATAGTCCCCAAATCTAATTACTCAGACATCGAAACATACACAGACGAACATACAGCAAAGAATGTCAAATCATAACGCATGTACGTACGTTGGAGGGCGTAAAGATTTTTTTCCTAGGTTTTATCAGCTCGTCGACATCTAGGTCATCATGGCTGTCAGACTATTAGGGACAACTAATAGGAAAGAAATCAGCCACGATCCCTTAAAAGAATTGTCCCGGTATTAGTCTGCAGCGATTTCGAGAAACCATTGAAAACCGAGATCCGACTTGCCGAACGGGTATAGGAAAGGAACTGATTTGCAACAGGTTTGATCGAAATAAACTGACTTGACCACAGCTTGATAACTACTAAGAGCAGATCGAAATTCAACAAAATAAATGAGGACAGACAATATACAACGGAAGTGTCCAAAATAAAAAGGTGAAGGAGAGGACGGAAGAAGCTTTAAATACGATACTAAGGTAAAAAAATATAATTGACAGATAACAACAGCAGGTAAATGAAATTAAGATACAAGGTAAGAAGTCAGCCGAAAATCTTGGATCACAAAACCAAATATTGAAAATGTGTCGCAGGGGAAAAAAAAAAAAAATGCAGAAATTTTCAGGTAGACAGCACAACTGATACTTCAGAAATGAAATGAAAGGTAAAATAGCCGAAGGAAATTAGCCACAAGACGTATCAAGAAACAATGATTATGTAAGGATCATTCGAAAACCAAATAATTTTAATAAGATAAAAACACGTTAACATCGATGTTGTCACAATAAAGTGCAAAGAGTTGGAGGTAATACAGAGATAAACGGCAGAAAGGTGCACAATATGAAAAGTAGAGAGAGCGAGAATGTTATGTTGAATGTACAAACAGCATTGAACGATGAAAACTTAACTTGGACAGTGAAGTTAAAATATCCAGATTGTAGCGGTATGTGCCGGAGGGAGGTAAGGGTGAAAACCTTTTACTTCTTTTTATAATTCAAAGAAACCCTAGGCTGCTAATTTATTGGGTACTCATAATGGCGTACAGGCAAGGCTTATTTATCGTTAACATTGACACATTGAAATATGATAAAAAGAACTATGCAAAGCCTCTTCTTACAATTGCCAACATATTAACAAATAAACAAAGCATTGAAACACAACCACTTTTAAAATTAATCTTGAAACAAACTCCCAATGTTAATTGGCAAGCAAGAAAGCTTCACACTTGCTTTTTTTAAATGCAAGTTCCCTTCACCATGATCGGGAACCATAAATGAAATACAGTATTGACATTAACTGTATCCGATCTCAAATGCCGGGCGCCAGGATAATTTAAATTATCCACCAAGTGTGGCTTTAAGAAAGTCTGCCCCAGCTAGCTCACTCAATATTTGGGGGTGCGAGAACTCCTAATCATTCAGTGGTTGTTACAGGGCTGTACTCAATGACCGAATAAAAGTACCACACTGCACTGTAGAATTATTACCGTGACGGCGATGTATTTCCCGCGACGGCGGAATTACTATAGCCCCTTGGCTATAGCGGACAATGCACCACGTCCGTCAGCAAAGGTACTGGATGCGTGCACAGCGACCTCACTGTACAAGACACGCTTATTGACCCTCAGGTTCGATGCCAAGACGGAGCGATCTCCAGCTTCGGAAGATCCGCTCCTTCCAGTCTGAAGGCTCGGAGTCAAGTCCTCTCCAGCGTCCGCCGGAAAAAGCCTCCTCCCGTCGCTCGTGGTTTATATAGAGCAAAAATACACCGGCATTACAAAATGCAAAGGAAAGTCTCTCTCGATTGGTCCTGCCATTTTCAAGCTCCTCCTTCCGGCTGTCACGATAGGCGAACATCGTCTTTCTCGATTCGTGCGAACTCGGGATAGCCTCGGAGTTATTCGTCACCTGTGACCTCCAAACTGCCCGTTCGGAGGCCTGGTGTTTGGATAGATCATTCACCCCAGTGTACAGTTTCCCCGGAGCCAAGGGATTATACGCTTGACCAAATGCGTGAGAAAGGGTAGCTGGTGTCCATTGTCCCTGGCAGCCGCCGGCCTGTCGCGACAATCTGGCGTTTCTAGCCTTAGGTCTCACAAACACTGACAATCCTCTCCCTAAACTTCCTTTCTTATTCTTTTTATATATAAGACTATACAAAATATTATATATAAAAATGTACGGAATGACCCCTATTTGGTCATTCTGTTACAAGGTGTGAAGCAGTTTAATAATTATTCTCGAAGGAGACACAATCTGATGAACTTGAAAACTATCTCACACTTCACGTCATCATATAACTCTTTATTCTCTGTTACCATAACACAAGAAACTAGTGAGCCTGCTTACCTACCAAGTACTTTCTCCTATATCTATAGATTAATATAGATTCAGAGGCGTATAAATACAAACATCTTTGGAAGTGCGAGGTTTGAACGATATTATTACGTGTAATGTGGAAACAACCCTGCCACATCTTAACTTCAAATTCTTAAAATCCTCGGTGAAATAAATAAAGAATTACGACGATATCCTTACTGCACTTCATACATTTTTTTTAAAAAAAAATCCTTTATACAACTCTTTCATTAAAAATTGAAGTTGAAGATGCAAAAACTAAAGCCATACGCAAATATAAACGATTTCCCAAAAAGATGGTCTATGACAATGTTTTGAACTCTTTATTGCGAGAAGATGGAGTTGTGTGTGGAGTAGGAAGTTGAAACCAGTGTGTGCTGTTTCTTGCAGAGCAGAGCGGTACCGTTGCTGGCACAGCTCACTGCCAACAACAGTACACGGGCCTGCGTCCTGCCTTAGGACAATCACACAACGCATCGGATGGTGTGATCCCGCAACTATTATTTATAAGGCGATATGTCAATGCATTTGATCGTAAGTCCTTTAGCTGAGAAAAAACGTTGCATGGGCGTGCGTACACAGTGAATGGTATATACACGACCTGTTCCCGCGCGTGTAACAAAAAAATTCATGAAATATGGAATCGATAACTCTAACGTCGTTGGTTCATTAAGATGAAAAGTGAGAATTATTAGAAACAAGTGGTAATAAGTGTAATCTGTATCGTATTAGAGATCTTAGTAAATAAAAATCAATTTTGTATGGCTTTATTCCTAGTCGACTTTAGAGGCAGGAAAGAACTGTGGGCAAGGAACTAGAAGGAACTCGGACATGGCCTTCTCAAGAGACAACCCACGTCATACACCTACAGTGATTTCGGGAAAATATATAAAACCGAAATCTGGGTGGTTGGAAGGACAATGAGACGTGAGCGTTAATAATAAACTTCAACCCTATTTATTACATTATATTAGCTTGTTAAAGAATAAAAATACTCTAGACGTAAAAAAATCACAGTAAGCACTGAACTGATAAATGTTCTATATCATGATCGCAAACTTTCGACTGATTAATTCCAGGCAAACGTTGGCGAAGGCTTCGTCTAAACTCCGTGAACTCGCTTAGAGGGTGCGAAGGGCAGTCTGGAGGGGAAGATAACATGTGGAGTTAGTTTATTGTCCGTCAGTAGAAAATAATGTCCACAGTACATTTTTTTATTATTTAGCTTTGAAGTTAGAGGCTACGAGAAAATAAGAATTCGTATCTCTATCCAAAGAATCTCAGTTAGGCCCTCTTTCCAGAATGTTGCACAAAAAAGGTTGCTCAAAAGTGATGAAACAGTATCTCAACGCTACAGTCTTAAGTTATAATTTCCACGATGACGCACCTGATTATAATCCAACGATTTCTGTAGCAATCTTATCTGCCAATGACTAATTTTTTTATTAAATTGCACATTAACTACTGAAGTTTTTGTTTAGTAACTTTGTGCCTAACTAAGTTGCTAGGCACTTATTTCAGTTTATTGTGCTCACGATGACTAAGACTTATTGGAAACCGGCTTCGCTTTATAGTCAATCCCTCCAATCTCTTTCCCACCGAGCACCAACTTCTTCCACGACTTGAGAGTTAAATGTCGATTGCATTATACCCTACCGGAACAACGACCGAATTCTTTACGAAACCTATTTTCCTCAGGAGGTTTTTGTGCTTTTTGTTCCTTTAAACTTTGCACCAACTCGTATTCTTAAAAATAAGAAAGCTTTCCTTTCAAAAGAAAATTTTACAAGGTTGCATTAGAGCCAATGAATAAAGCAACAGCTGTTTACTGCATTAATAATGCGGAATCAACGCCTGTAGTAAACACATTATGAATTCGTAAATATACTTGTGCTCAGCAAGTATAACGACTCCTTTCACTGCTCACAGTATTATCGTTTCAAAATGAGTTATTTCTATTTCAGTGGCTACTTACTTCGTGAGCACGGTCAACCATGTCCTACGCTGGACTCAACCGCTTGCAAGCAACACTGTTATCTACTTCTGTCCTTTTATCAACATGGACATTTTTTACAACAGTCGATTAATTCGTAGCGCACAGTCATTTTCTTATTTTTTGTGCATCATCATCGAAACAAAAACAAACTTCAATTAAACTGTTCTGCTGTTTACCGTTTACACACCAAATGTGGGTGTGTCAACAGACTATAATAGCGAAAGGATTACGTGATTTAGAGATGAAGATTATAAGTAAATTAACAACATCACGCGAATATTAATGCTGAACTAATAAGGTCTAATGAATTTAAACAGATTTGGCTTACGAAATCAAACAAAACTATTGCTTTTATTGGCGTTATTGTTACACAATTTAGCTATATTTCTTTGTTCTTGGTGCAGTTTAGTTTTTGTGACTGTATTTCTGTAACTGCAGGCCCCCTCTCCACTGTTCCTACACATTTCGTCTGACCAGAGATAACCCGGCCACGATCCGCCGACAGCAGTTATCACTATCCTCCGCGACCAATAAGGAATTTCGGGAAATGTACAACCCCTTTGCTGAGAAAAATTAAAAAACCGTTAAACTATCTCAGCAAGGAAAGCTGTTGTTAGGATTCGAAGTGACTGGTATTTTCAGATTTGAGATTATGGCTTTAAACACTAGGTTGAAGTTTTATTGTGAAAAAAAAGACTGATTTTTGACTATCAATCTAACACTAAAAGCAGCTTTTGAAAAACAAAAAGTATAGGTGTAGAAATGAGTTTCGAATGTTAGATACACATACAATTTATATTTTGTACTACATGTGCCCGCTACTTCGTCTATGCTGAACTTGATTATCTGTGAATTAACAACACAAATCTCAAACAAATGTTGGGTGGATAGGTAAAAGAGGAATGGCCCTGTTTTATCCTCTTTCCTGGATCTCTTCCACTTCTGTATTTATGTTGTGCGTAAATGTTTTAAACACGTTTGTGCACACCCGTTGAAGGTGCCACTATTTCGCAAGGTTTTATGGCTGTGGATGACGCACTGGCACTCTTCAGTACTGTTCACGTAGCTTCTATTCACGCAATGTTTGAAGCGGTGCTGCTTGTCGTGAGTACGATTGGAATTGGTTTACTTGTATGCATATAAACTGCTATACAAAATCCCTAATCGCAAAGTTGTCTGCTATATTTGTGCTACTAAAACTCACCATCACCGCGTAGATAGGGCTAATCGCAATAAACATGTCGATTGCGAGAAATTTTTGAGCAAGACATTAATTCGATACATTTTATTACAGAACAATTAAATTAGCGGATTGTATCTTATATATATATCAACGTGTCGAAGAATAATATATCATTAACGTGACTATATACAGTTACGCTGATGGTTTTTGTTAGATCAATGCACACATACAAAAATTTCAAAATTTATTGTTTTGGGCTCATCGTTTAAATATGGTACTAGTCGGATAAAAAGCATCCAATATGTTCACTGAAGACATAAGCTATTTCTATGCGAAGTTTGTCTGAAATAAATTTAAACACGACTACGGAACGTTTGGTCTCTTCAGAGGCTCACAGCGGAAAGTTCTCTCTCATCAGGAAAGTTGTGATGCGACAAGGCTTCGTAATCTAGCACTTGACTTTCAGATCGACAAGCAGTCTGCAATCGACACTGCCTGCGGGTGATAAGTAAAACTTCCTGCGACGACTGAAAGGTAGGCTCTCATTACAGAATCTTATTTCTTGAAATGATACCCTGTACTCTCGAATTATCTGCACCACGTGTGTTGTCAGCATTGTTACACACATATCGTGAAAATTGAAAAATGGCAATGAGTAACACTGTTCCATTTTCTCACTTCGTTCTTGCATTGTAAGCAGATGGTATTAAGACAGACGTGCAAAACTTCAAAGCAATCAGTACAAAAGAACAAAAAATGTTAGCAAATAGGACGACCTTTTCCAAATTCATCAATCGTTTCTTGTATACAATTTTGTCCACGATCTATTCACTATAATACTGCCATGTTAGTTCTAAGTTCAACTGGGCACAAGTGTGTAATATTCAGTGTACGGTGGCACTACGTCTATAGGGACTACGATTTAAATCTTTCCGTTGTGCAAAAATCAAATTGTAAAATACTAAAAGCGCTCTTCTGTTTCAGGTATAAAGCGAAAGCGACGAAACCTTTCGAAATAATGGTAATATGCTTGGCACGCCTTTAAGTTTGATGCATCAGTACGACTTTTGTCGTTGTTCTCGCAACACTGTACAGATCTAATCCTGGAATGAGGATAAAGGGAGTCACCCGTGTAGTAGACGCGACTGTACTTGGTTTTACGACCTCCTGTAGCCTGGCTCAGAGTGTGTGCGTTTTACAACAGGCTTACTGTACTCAGTTTGTCCCCTCCTAAAACTGCTCCGGGATACGAGCACTGCTAATATAACTGTACTGCTGAAGGAGACGATTTGCCTCCTCGCTGAACGGTGAAGCTCGCGAACCGTGAAGCTAGCAGACACAGTTCCGCAACAAGAGACGGGAACTCAACCAAACAGCGACGCAACAACGAAGCCGAGCGGTCAGTGATAACCAGGAAGCTCAGCAACAAATTTTAGGAAGACCGCTTTACTTTAGAAATGCCTGGTCTAAGTACGGTATTAATCCTCATTACAAGCAACCGAGTAAGAGTTATAGTCTATAGGTACAAACTAAATTCTAGTATTCAATAAAATCAAATAAATTAAAAGGCCAGTTTAGTGATGTGTGTCACGCTACCCGGCCATCTTCTGTCGGCCAGTGACATTGGCTCTCTGTTCATACAGGACGGGGACGTTGTTATGGCAAGCTAAGGAAAAAGCTTGTCTATTTTTGGGTAACGGTTTAATATATTTTATATCTAAACTAAAACCCTACGTGTTAATTATTAAGACACTCGGCGTCTTCTGAAGTTTTCGCTATACTCCGTGTCACAGATGGAAAGCTAAGAATGGTGGTTAGCGGTATATCTTTTTCTGCAATGTATTACATTGTGTATATTGATCAAATAGTTTTCAGCTTTGCGAACTAACCATAAAGAAAGATGTGTTAAGTTTAAATCTAGTTAGTATCCGTTTTTAACCCTCTATCCTCTATAGAATTTGATGAGAAACAGAAGTTTAATAATCGGAGGACGATTAAACAAAATGTGGGTTATAACGAAATATTATCTACAAGTTTCAAAAAAGATATCAATAAATTTATGATAAAATAAATATGTTGATAATAACACTAGGTAAAAAAAATCTTTATCAGTTTTTGAAACTTTTTCACGGCTTTATTAGACTATTTTTGTTAACTATTACTCTGTAAGTAACATTTAATAGCGTAGTTCATTTAACTTTTCCTCTGTCCACCATTTCGTCACTTCTAAGAAGCAGTGCATTGTGTCCTCACAAATATATTCCGCAAGTTACGCCGTAGTTGAAGTTCTTCAACATCAATTGATGCGGATCAGTCGAACGGTTTCTAAGCCTCATTATTCCCCATTTCCAATTCGGCATCAAGTTTGTTTACTTAACATCCGCACCCTCCCCGCATCCCTCGTTACACGCGTATTCCATATCGTTCCCAGTTTCAGGTAACTTATTAATCGTAGCGTGGTGAATTTGACTGCCCTTTACGCTGTCATGTCGCTAATTGTCAGTGGATCTTGTAACACTCCATACACCCTCAAACTCCCATTAATGGGCCGTTCAAGCGTTCGTAGTGGCCGGCGAATTAACAAAATCTCCTCTTCCTCCACACGTTCGAGACATAGCTAATAACTCAGCGAGTTAAAATTATAAAGTAAGCTCCTGAAATATGTCTATTCCACCTTTACAGTTAGAATGTAGAGTCTTGGACAAGAGAGCAGCGAATGAGTCCTGTACAAGGCAAGTGATTAGTGCGCATAGCGGGTGGTATTAGCCACCCGCCATCACTCGTGGTTCCAGCTAGAAGGGCTCAGTACAAGAAGCAGTGAGATCAGAGTAAGTGACTTGCAACAAGCAGGCAAATCGTGCCATAAATTGTCAATAAAATTTAGAACTGATCCCTAGAAAATTAATTATACCCTGGTAACTATTTACCGGAGTAACCTCAGATAGAAAGCTTCCAGAGTGTCTACTGTGCCTAGTGTTGTAAAAAAACGGTTTTCAAGCCTGAAAAAAAACATGAAAAAAAACTTTGAAAAAAAACATGTTTTTTTTCTGGAACACGTTTTTTTTCACAACTACTAAATCTCAATTTTGTAAGGCAGTTATCGTTTAATATGACTGTTTTAGAGTTTATACTAAGTACTTATCTTAATTTTTAAATGTACTATATTTTTCTGGTTCAATAAAACAATAATTACGAAAGTATTGGCGACATTGACTGAAATTTCCTTTTACGAACGGTGCCAGCGCATAGTGATACTGATACCGAGTCATAAAATTGTCAGTAATTATGAATCGTTTCCTTGCAACCGTTTGCGTAAACGAACTATTGAAAAGAAATAAAGCTCATATTTTGTATGTTAATAGATTTAAATTCAAACTTAAAAGACCGTAATACAGAACTAACGGCGCAGTATTTATGAACGGTGCCACAGTGACAAGCTCAATGCCACGGTCTTCCAACGATGAAATATTGCGCGTAATCGATATCCGAAATCACAAGAGCTTACTCCTATTGCTTGGTGGGCAGGACTTTGCAAGTCGACTGCCTTATCTAAAGTAGCGATCAGAGTTCTAACCCTTCCAACTACATCGGCTGCAGTTGAGAGAACATTTAGAACTTACAGTGACATTCATTCCAAAAAAAGGAATAGACTGACAAATTATAGAGCTAGCAAAATTGTGTACATTGCTCACAATTTAAAATTGAAATCTAAAAATCGTCTGAGAACAATACAAGAACAACCAGGAAAAGGAAATGCAAATGTTTCTGAAGTGATGGAACTAGAGGAAACAGAAGGAGAAAGTGAAAAACACCGACACCGACCAAACTAGTGTTGGTAGCGCTGATTCCAGTGAATGTGATACTAATACTGACACCGATGATGAATAATATTATGTAACCTATAGAGATACATTTATCAAACATTATGTAATAATTTATATCATTCAGTAATATTTAAAACAACAATGTAAAATGTAAATAAAACTATAATTTATCAAATATATTGTTTTTCTGAAAAAAAAACCAAATTTAGAAAAAAAACAACGGTGCCATGTTTTTTTTCATGTTTTTTTTCAAAATTTTGAAAAAAAACAAAATGTTTTTTTTCAATTTGCAACACTAACTGTGCCAAAAGAAAATCAACAATTAGTAGCTGAAAGATAATTTTTACGAAATTACTTTTACGTGTAACGCTTCAGTTCAAGCTGCTCCCACACTAATAAGAGATATCGCTACAGTTGCAGTAAATCATTAAAATTAAATTATGTGAGTGTAAACAAAGTACAAAACCAGCTCTAAAATTAGTTTAGAAGAGTTCAATTGAGTTACTCTCACATCGATTACTGAAGAAGAAATTGTGCATCGACAGCGAAAAAAAGTGAGTTGAGCGGATCATTAGGGACGCAGAAGAGATTGGTAAATGTACCAGAAATAATCCATAAAGTAAAGAAAACGAGTAATCAAACTGTCAATTTGAAATTCCACGAGAAATGGTGATATTGTGGACTTGCTGCTGGTAACTCAGGAATCTATATACTGTTAATAAAGTAGATGTATGTCTGTAATCTTCTAAAGCTGCAGTATGTATATTTTATTCAATGTTCTTAAAAGTGTCCATATTGACATACAATAAATAATAATAAATAAATAAATAATAAATCTACGAGAAATAGCTAAAAGTTATGGTCATATTTGTGAGGAGCAGAGGAAGATAAAGAGTTTAAGAACTAAAGGAATAAAATAAGTTCGCGGTATGTACTAAATTTTGATCGCCATAGCGCTACTCATAAAAGACTAACGAAAATACTAAAGAAAACCGCGAAAATCTTTTATTCATGCGACAGCAAAACATTGCGCACATTCTCTGAATAGAATGAAATCAACGGTTTCTAATACAACCAGTAGGCCTATTGGTATTTGTCAGCTTAAAGCAATCTGTGAGCTTCCAAGGAGTAATTATAGCATATCGTGTGAACTAGTTATTCACACTTTGTAAGTCCACAACACATGATGACAGGGGAGCAGTAGTCACAGCGTCCCACACGACTGAGTCACCGAGACTCACTAGGGGCTCAACTGGACAGTTCCGGGCTGACTCAAGGGAGGAGGTACTCAGTGCCGCCGTAGTTAATTAAGCTACAGCTTCCAATAGAGTTCCACTACTACCTTACCGATCACACTGAGTGAGCGGTAACGCTCGAGTAATAAACTCTGGAGTAAGCGGGTACAAATCCCCTGCACGCCATCAAGATTTCGGTTGCCTATGGTTTCCCCAAATCACTCAGGAAAATGCCGGTATAACTCCTTCATGGCCAAGTTCTCTTCGCTTTCGTTGCCGCAAGCTCTTACTCAGCTCCAATGACCTAGACGTTGACGAGGTGCAAAGCCCTAAGAAAAAAATATTGCCCTACCGTTACTGCTGGCAACAGAATTTAGTTGATTCCTCTCATTCGTATCATCTGGCTTCAAAGAAATTGGTAATGTGTTACATCGATAGTTTCCCGAGCCATCAGTTTTGAATTGCTAGTTCCTGTAAGAATTACATTAAACGACTTAATCCCTACCTCCAACCCTTTTCCTATCCGTATCTCTGTTGGTTTGATATCCTCCTCATTTTATCATCTTGTGTCTATCTCAACATACCAGTTTCAATCAATGTATCAAGTTATGTGGATTCTAATCCTTGTCTGCTGTTCTTACAATCGACGGCCTGTTTCACTAACGAATTGATCCCAAGTGCGTCTCACCTTCCTGCCTCTTCTTCGTAAAGATTTACAAGAATTTTTGTTCTTTTATCCGTTCTTCATTTGGAGACTTAAATTTTAATATCCTACAGCACCAAAGTTTAGAATGTTTCAGTTATCCTAGTTCTAGTTTTCATAACGCCAAAGCTTCACTTCTATAAAATTTGACCTCCATTCATAATTTTAGAGGTTTTTGTCAAGGTTTGAAATATAAGGATCCGATTCTCTTCACTCATCTTATTTTACTTCTCAAGTACTACTTCTATATCTGGCGCTGTTTTTACATTTAGTCTACTGTTATTGCTATTCCGGCTACACTTTAAAACTATTGTCTTGCTTCGATTTATGTTAAGTGTAATATATATTATTTCGTTAAGTTCATTAATAGTCTAGTAATATAAAAATATCATCAGCAAGTCAGAGCATGGTGAATATTCCTCGCTGAATTATTATTTCCCTTGCTGGATTGTATCCTCCAGCTAGGCTCGCCGTGCCGTCCAGTGTGGTGTGGGCGCCAGCGAGGCAGGATGGAGGTCCTCCCACGGACTGCCCGAGGCTGCGGCCGTGATTGAGGAAGCCACTCTGTGCTCATCAAGCCATTGAGACGGCGCGAGCCGTGACTCACAGAGCCTTAAGAAACCGTACAGACGTGACTGAATGTAGGCGGGCCGCATCACTACACTACGGATACTTCTAGTTCCAAGCTGTCTAACTGGCTTAACGGCAGTGGAGCCATCCGAATCAGACAAAAAGTCACGGTTCGTATGTTACTGGACTACGCCTCTCGCTTCAGCCGTCTGCTGTTTTGACCGACTATTAACTTACTATGTATATATTTTTGTCCCCATCTTGCATCCCGACAACATTGCCCATGGACCTCATTTCGTAAACGTAAAGAAGAAAAGAACATCTCAGTGAAGTAGCGCCTGCATAAGATAAGATGGATTTAGTTGTTAATCATTTATATGGCCTTCATGAGTGTCGCATTACTTAATAACCAAAGTGATATAATCAATAGCAATATTAATTATAAAGAGGTGTGTTTATCTATGATATAGGATGTGGTTTTTTCTTCATGTCTTGTGCCTCGTAGATAACCAGAGGCAGGTAAGAACAAGAAACGGGAAGGAATTTAGCCAAGACGTTTTGAAGGAACCATTCGAGCGTTCGCCTGGAGTCGAGAGATTTCCGGAAACCATGGAAAATCAAGATCAGGAGGGGCGCGCGGAGCTTGAAGCCTCGTCCTACCGCATACGAAGACCACTCGCCAGGCTCGGGGATGCAGTGCGATCCTTGTTCAGCCTACGGACAGGTCACCGTTTATTGCTCCGTCCACCGATCACTTGAGAGTCATAAGATACCGCAGTTTTTAAATTATACCCTAATCTATCAAACTGTAAGTATCTGAATCTATTAGCTATTGCTTCATGCGTAGACAAAGAAACCCCACGGAAACGGCCCACTGAAGATTTACGTGTGTAGCGATTCCGTTAACCTCTAAGAATCTACCAAAATAGCTAATAGGAAAATCTGTTTAACAATGTTCCTCATCCTCTGGTTGGTTTATATTTGCAGGACTACGGCAACAGTCGATAGCAGGAAATGAACAATATTTTCTTTAATTACACACCATTTCAGTTCCACTTTAACCACACATAGGGGCAGACGTTTCTTTAGATAATATGTCGAATACTGAGAGACTAATTGTTATTAAGTTCTCTATGATTTTAGACTCCCGCTCCCGCCATTCACTAACCTGGATATTAATCCAGCCATGTGTCGTTACTGTTCCAGGCTGACGCTGTATGCAATAAATGGGAAAAAAGGACTCACACTTTGGATAATGGGGAGGTTAGTAATCTCGAATCGTAAGAGTTCTTGAATGGATTCAAGGACGCATGCATCATCCTTATCTTCCAAACGGAAGATGTCTGCTACCCTTTACCCACAAATTTAACAGGTTATTTCACAGACTGTGTCTGGGTTTACGCCACAAATAACTACGCTGATCCTAAAACTAATCATTTCGACGGAGCATATCGTCCAGTGGCAATTCAGCTACACATGTACTTTCACATTACAAGAATTTTAAATCTACCAGTATTTGAGTCAACTTGTTCCAAATATTCATCAATCCAGTCCAGTCTCCAACACCACTAAAAACTAAAATTTTCACTACTTTATATTCGCATTCCAATTTATGGTCGTGGTGATCTCCACCTTTGAGTCTTAACTTCTTCCAATAACCCTCCAGACAACAAATTATACTTCCCCAGGAATTCACACGTCTCCTGTCTTCCAATGACTTGCAACCCAAATATACTTTATCATATCAGTCTCTGGCTGCGCAGTGTGGTAATTTTCTCACGCACATCTAACAGCTCTCCTATGCACTCCATCCAGATCTTGTTACTGATACTCAAAATATGGATTCCGTACAACTCCGCCACACTATGACCAAGACTTTCCTTTATTTCCCTGGTACATCCCACCATCGCAGTCTCCAGTACGTACAGGACTTACAAATCTCTATTATCGGTCCAACGTATGCTGTCAAGTTGACTTTATCCTCGAATGATATGTCAAAGTATTTGTACTCCAAGGCTTCAATAACCAGTTCCTCCTCCTCTTTTAGTCATATAAGACCTTTATTTCTAAGGCAGTATCTAATAAGAAGAACACGTAAAACACACTTACTACATGACGTGGTCTCTTGAACAAGGCATTCAGTATATAGCAGCATATCGCATCTGCAGCGTCTGTAATTCACTCCATTTAAGGAAATTTTTTGCCAAATTTCGAAGCCTACTAACACAATCTAGTATTACTAGCCTGATAATTATATTAAACTCGCCTTTAAAGGAAATTGGTAGATTGAAACCATCAGAAACATTAGTTTCTTCCAGCAGTGATATGTGGGAATTCGGCAGACTTTTTTTTTTTTTTTTTTTTTTTTTTTTTTTTTTTTTTTTTTTTTTTTTTTTTTTAATACCCGACAGCTTCTGGGAGGCAGATATACAACATAGTTACAGTGGCGCGAAAAATACGGCTGTACCTCAGAGGCTGAGAGAAAATATTTGCTTGGGATGATAGCGGCTTCCTACAGACTGGGAAAGTTACACAACAGAGTTATAAATGAGAGCGTTCACCAACACAATTAGAAGCCATTGCGACATCCAGATAAAACAAGCACAAACAATTAATGATATTTCGGATTTCTTCTTTATAACGAATATACCAGTGACAGACATGGTTTATGCAACTTTCATGCCAAAAGTGGAGTGAAATTTGAGTTTCCTGTGACTGTTTCTAAACTATTTCGAATCACGATATACAGGAATTCGATTGCTCTTTATTATGGCTTTTGCCTCGCCAACATCGGAGTCATTAGAGACGAGAGAAAACTGAGGAACAAGGGAAGAAATTCAGCTGTCTTTTTAAGGAACCATCCCAAAATTGGACTGTAGTGTTTTTGGGAAACCATGGAAAACCCAAATCTGCATGGCCGGTCGGGGGATTAGAAGTCCTCCCAAATGCATAGCCAGAACGTTACCTTTCACCCACCAAGCTCGGTCAGAATAGTATAAATCTACATGTATAATCAGCAATTCACAAAGTTTTGGGCGACCGAGGGTGCCAAAACTAACTCCGTACATTCCAATCCTGAAAAACACGACGGAAGAAATAATTAATACAGGCATCAGTACTGCACCAATTTCTACAATCTTATCTCTCCTTTTATTGCGATTAAAAAAAAAAAAAAAAAAAAAAAAAAAAAAAAAGCTTGGTGGACGATGTATTTCATTGCACTCGTAAATGAAAAGAATTGTTCGCATGTTTGCCAATAAGTTCCAGCGAAACATGTGTCGTCTGTCTGCCAGTTAATCCCAGTGCAATCCACATGATTATGTGACGCTTCCTAAGGACTGTGGCAAAAAGTCACGAATCGAGCGATTCTTGTCTGTACTTTCTCAACACTGTCAATCAATCCCTTGTTGTACGTATCCGAAAAGATACAGACGCTATGTCGTTTGTATTTGCGTTACCATTCTTCAAAATTCAACTTATGAATCGCAGCCTACAATTAGCTCTACCTGCGATCGAACTAATGTGCTTCTCCTATTTCACGTTGCTTTCTACTGTTAGGCCCAAAGAGTTAAGGGAATAAACTTTGTTAATAATTGAACTGTTTACTCTGTACTCCTGAATAAACGGATTCTGTCTGTTAGTTACGCAATCGTCCTTGCACTTTTTGCAATCTAGTATGAGTTACCTTTGATCGCAGCAAGCGGAAATGACGTCCAGACCGCGTTGAAGTACAGAAATAATTTTCCTTGGAAAATGAACTAGAAGATGATTGAGAGAAGGATGAGAAAGCTAAGACAAACGCTGTATGACAAAAGTAACTAACTGTTACTCGAGGAGAAGAAAGTTGTCTGAGCGCGCAGTTCCAGTGTGTTCGGACGACAGTCGCGCGTGGAGCCCTCCCCGCGACCCCGTGTCAACCTCGCGTCACGACACGCGACTCAATGTCTCACGTGCCCCCTGTCCTGTCTCCTTCTCTTAAGACAAACGACAGTGACGAAACAACGTAACAACATCCTACAAGAGAAAGAAAGAGAAAAGGAGTACTTGTCTCGAAGACTGCATGTTTGGTGACATCCGCTAGGAGCTCTTGGTCACACCGGCACATTCTAATCCCGTTTCACACATTCCTCATACACTGCAGATAGCACATTATCAGTAAGGTTCTCTTTTTAACTGCTTAACGGCTCTTAACAGCGAGGTCTTTAGAGATGGGAAAGGATGGGGGCAAGGAAAGGGATGGAATTCGGCCATGGCCATTTGAAGGAAGCATCCGGCATTTGCCTGGAGTGATTTAGGAAACCATGTAAAACCCAAATCTGGATGCCCGGACGGGGATTCGAACCGGCGTCCTCCCGAATGCGAGGCGAGAACGCTAACCGTTACACCACCATTCACGGTGTAAAGTTCATAAATTAATTACTAATGCGTTTCTTTCCACGAGAAGATTAGTTCAGGGTGTAACCCATAGAATCCAACAAGAAAATGTCAGTGGGCTAACACATTCGAAACTCTTACCTCCACCCACGATTAACTGTTAATGAGCAGTTATAACTACTTAAATGTAGTGGAAGTATATTCAACTTTGTGATCAGATGAGGCCCATTCTCGAGAAATATTACCATCGCTAATGCAACTAGCCAGAGCCTGGTTGCGAATTACGTCGTAGTACGCAGAATTTTACATCCAAATAATAGTAATATATAAAACAAAATACAGCGAAATACTACACTACTGTACAATTCTGAAGAAAGAGAGAGAAAACAAAAAAACTGGCCGATGGTACTGAATGAATACATTGATAGACCATAAGAGGCTAACGTGAAACAACGTGGCCAGGAAGAATATAGAACTGAGAATTTGTTGGAACAGAAAGAGAGGCACGAAGTAGAACACAGATGCAAGGATTATACGAAGCTACAAGTGAAATACAAACATGGAAAACGGCAGTTTTTATTTGGAAAACTGCGAATGCTGTAAAACTCCCACTAATAATCATAATTTACAGTATTTATGTCTATCAATTAAACTGAGGAAAAAAGCAAATAAAAATCCACTTAACCTATAGCCAAACAGTACCATAAGTTGTTTCCTCTACAGTTTTGTCATTCGCTCCATCCATAGTTAGCAATATTTTTTTCACGCACGTAAAATAACGCGCTTCTTTCCCTTAGCAAAAAGCAATGTTACTGTGGTTATACCTAAGGAACCTCTCTCATCGAATATTACGTGCTATTTCGTTAAACTGCAATTATCTATTCCGTGAAAATTATTTAACAATTCCAAAATTGGTTTTCGGTCTTTTCTGGGCACAGTAAAAACGATAGTTTCACAAATAAATAAGTTGTCTTAATAATATTGATAGCAGGAATGTTGAGAAGATATATTTCATTGATTTATAAAAAGGCATTTAATTCTGTATCATAGATTATATTAGTTGAAAAACTTAGATTTTATGATGTTGAACAGGAGGCCATCCTATTTACACAGTCGTACATAAGTAAATGATATCGAAAGATACAGAGTGCATGATTACCAAGTCATACTTAATTCCAATCATAGGATTCGTGAAGGGTCTATCTTGGAATCTATTCTATTTATGGTCTATGTAAATCGCATTTCCTACAATATTTGCGATCCTTCCACTAGTAGTTATCCATTTGCAGATGATGTGAATATCACTTTTAGTAAAAAAACCTCAGGCGAGTTAGCTCTCAGACATTAAATATATCAGACTGTAAGAACTGCTTTGTTTAGATGGACATAAAAATAAACTATCTTTATCTTTGTTAAACGGTAAACACAAATGAGGAAAATTTTACAAGTTTTCTTGGTTGATGTTGGTTCCAGATTGATCTGGGTTAATTATTTGTTAGTTGTTAGTATAAGTTGGCAGAGGAACTTATTTATTAAGAAACCCACAACATGTGTTAGGTATAAACGTTTTAAGGGTAGTGTAATTCGCTCATGTTCAAAGCCATCTCTGATACGGCGCTTTGCTATGGAGTCACCAGTGCTAAGCCGAGAGGTTATTAAAACTGCAGAAAAAAGCGGTAAGACTAGAATGTAGTCCTGCTTACTGTAGGATTAGCTTTGGAAGGCCGGGGGTATTTATGACTGTATGACTTTATGGTTTAAATATCTATTAAATGTGAAGGAAAACTTTAACGACAGGGGAAGTGGCACAACTACAGCAATAGAAACATGGATAACAGATTTGTTTGGATGCAAATAGTAAAACTTCAGATATTTCACACATGCGTAGAAAACTAATTTCAATTCACTGCTTTCAACTGTAAACTGAGCGTGGTGGCCTCGCACTCGAAAAGACGCGGGTTCGAATCCCCGTTTGGCCATCCAAATTTGTGTTTTCCATGGTTTCCTCCAATCACTCCAGCTGAGTGTCGGGATGGTTCCTTCAAAAAGTAAGGAGAAGGATAAGATACTATCAGCCATACACCAATATACGCCTGCAATATCGAGCCATGCATAAAGGACCACAACAGAAGAGCGAAGAAAACTGTGACCATCCCTCATCTTATTTCAGACTTAAAAACGGTACAATGCTGCTGCGAATTTTGAATTACAATACAGAACCTAATGGTCATTTATTATTTGATTTTTCACCTACAGTTGATAGAAATTTCAAAATTCATAACAAAAATTTAACTGAAACATCTATTACGCTTCTTTGGCACTGAAGACTGCTGTAATGTTTCCAGAGTAGCGATATTAAGTGAGAGTGTTCACTTGAAGAAACCTGTCAGGGAACGGTGAACGCGAAAGGGATCGCTGAGAAAAATCAAGTTACAAGCCGTTAGTGAACTTTCAAGCTCCAGGTGTTTTTTTACTTACAGCAGAATACTCGCCCTCGTTGGCTAATGTAACAATGATGTGTCCGGCTTCTTCCCCGTGATTAGCTGGTTCCGCCCGGTGGTGGGGGAAATTTGAAACATTCGGGACTTTCGGCAGTTGGGTAGGACAACCAGTGATGCAGAATTTCTAATCTCCAGATTGTGTGTTAAGTCCAAAGCACGTGAGGAGTGAGACCATAGGACAGTTAATGGCGATTCATCCATTGGATTGGGCATTAAAACGTTATGGCCTCTTGTGGTCGTTTGGAAAAGTTAGCCCGAGCATCCACAATACAAAGAACGCGCTACACTGAACAGTCATCTATTCTATATAACACTTTCGAATGATTCAATATTTAGGAAGTTTACGGAAAACCATCTCAATTACCTGTTCCCTGGATAACGTCCTCGACTGCAATGGCCGAAACCTGGACAAACGTATGGCCCCGTACTGTTATTCAGCGGAGTCATCGCTCATCATTTGAATTCCAGTCTCTTCAACACAACATCACGTGTCTGAGTAAGTGACCACCACGTCTGGTGGGTGAGCGGTAACGCTCCGGCCTAACATTCGACAGAACGCGGGTTCAAACGGTTTCCAGATGATACCTCCAAAGTTCATGGCTGAATTCCTTCCCGTCCCTTGCCCCCTGTCCTTTCCAACCTCTAATTACCCAGCTGTCGACGGGGCGTAAAGCCATAACAAAAAAGTATGAAACTACAATTTGGCGATAAATGACGTCACAAAAGCCAGGACTCTGAGTCGTTCCTCGTTGCGATTGGCAGGCGTTTCACGTTAAGGGAGGGGGAGTTTCGTCCACTGGTGGTACAACAAGCGCAGCTAATTATTGCTTTCCCTGTGCGCTTGCTGTATAATGAACGCGATAATGGTCACTTCCTCTACGCTCAAAGTGCATGTGAAAGGGACATTACATTCACTTGGAAAGTCTTCTAATATGACATTAGCTAACATTACTTAGTACACTACATTGATGATACATCCACTCTTTCAGCACTTTGCTGGAACATTTAACCATTTACGTTCCTATCTAAACCGCTATTAACAACGCTGCTCGATTATCATATTTGATTTTCGACTTGTCAGCGTCGAAGAGTTGTGTTAGAACACTCTAGTCATATTGCGAAGATAAAAATCTAGCTGTACCGAACAGTAAAATGGAGAAATTACGAAAATAATTAACTATCCTACGGCTCTGATAATCACATTTTAACACTACATTTTCTTCTCTATCACCTAGGGTAAAAGAGGAGTTAACATTTTAGAGTGCAGGGAACCATATACCATAGCGAAAGCCTCTCATATATCTTGAGCCTGAACAGTCAGCTTAACTGTGACTCAGTTTTCTCTAAAGTTTCTGCTGTTGCTATGAGGGAATGTACGAGCAGGGGCGTAGCTACTATGGGGCTAGGCGGTGCAGTGCACCGGGCCCCCAAGCGCAGTTCAGAGCCTTCATGGCAAACTGGCGACTTTTTTTTTAAAACACAACTCCAGCTCAGGGGGCCCTTACCGACAACACAAAGCAAAAAAAAGGTCGCCCGTCTGGCCTGAGGGACCAAACCAATTTTTTTGCACCGGGGCCCTTGTTGACCTAGCTACGCCACTGTGTACGAGAGAAGTAAAGGAATTGGGTTACAAAACTTTTGTCAGACCATTGCTTCAATATTTTAGTGTAGTATGGGACCCACATTTTGAATATCAAATACAGGAGTTGCAGAGGGTGCAAAAAAGGGCTGCTAGATTTGTTTCTGGAAATTATCGTAGAATGCAATCAGTGACAGATATGATAAAAGAACTGGAATGGGATTCATTGCAAGACGGGAGGAGGGTAAAAAGGGTCATGGGAGTGTACAAGGCGTATACTGGTGATGAGGCATGGAAAGATATTGGTGTAGGTATGAAAAGTAGTGCATGGAAGGGAAAATATGACCATGACCACAAGCTGGCACTGGATTTCAGGCACAAGGGTGTGGGAAGATTCCCTTTTTTAGGTTATGGTATCAGGGATTGGAATAAGTTACCAAGGAAAATGAATAATTTACCAAAAACGTTGAAAGAATTTAAAGTTAAAATTTGTAGAGGGCAAATTTATTACGGTGCAGGAAAAGGGGAACATGGATGTTTAGAGGAATTGCCGCTGAGCGTGTGCTCCTTCGCGATTTAATTTATCTGCCCTGTAGCGGTTGGTACTTTCTGCTGATTTAATTGCAGTGAGGATTTGTCCAGATAGCAATTTCTCTACACCCCTGTATTCCCATTTCATACAGTTCTTGCTAATCTTAAATTTTTTGGGTTACATTTCACCTTCCACCCACTCTTATCCTTTACGAACTCTAATTTCGAAATTCTTTAAATGTTTGTGGTAAATAGCCTTGATTTTCCTTATTAATTCATTCCAGTCCTTGACCCCTTACCTACCACGTGAAAAATTTCCACTCCCTTACTGGAACTGAAGTAAACTTGTGGTTGTGGCCCCTCTTTGCTTCCGTTTACTACTCCCAATTCGTTTACTAATATCCGTCCAACCGTCGCCGCTATTACACGTCTTAAGCACTCTCTTCACTATCCTTCTGTCTTTCAACGACCGTAACAGATTTAAACTCAGCAGCTCTCCTTTGCGCCCCCTCCTATATTTGAAACACAAAATGTGGGTACCACATTACGCCACCATACTAAAATGTTGACTTCTCGCGTACTTTCTTACCGATAGATAATTGTATCTTAAAAACAATTACCGGAATACAAATACATGCAACGTAACTCTAAATGTTTAGTACACAGCACTATTTCTAAACACGAGGGCCAGTAAAACGGCGGAAATAATTCTACGGACCACTGACTTATATATGAAGAATTTTTTACCTACGTGAGAATTATTATAAACCCTACTAAATCTTATCAGCGCGTACTGTGTTCCCTTAAGACCTACACCTATAATAAGGCCCTCATAAAATGGTCGTCAACTTAATCGTCAAAGGAACGTCGGTCTGTCTGATGCCGACTGGAACTTATCTAGCGAATTGACTTTTATAACAATGCAGTCACATCCTCACGTCCTGTAATATCGGATTTGTTGTTGTTCAACGCTTTTAGAAAATTTAGCTCATAGCTCAAACTTCTTACAGCCTTATACAGTACGAACACTGGATCCATCTTATGTGAACAATTTTCACAAATTCATTTTTATGCTTATCTTATTTCAGATAGAATGAAATATTTAATATTCCGTTTGAGGACCACCACCCCCATCTAAGAGATAACGACGCAATGTAGTAGGTTGGCTCTGAGATACTGGAAGGACACCGAAAATGACGGAGACAGAAATCGGACTATTCATGGAATGCTGAACTGGAAGTCTGCGAGGATTGACACGATTCGTAATTTATCTATGATGCAATTTCTCTCTGTGGAAATGAACCTGATGAATATAACAGAATGCGCAGTTCCTCGACTGGCTTCAGAAGTATTTTTGTGAGAGAAAACGTATTGCCATCTGTCTGTGAATGTTCTGTGCGAATGTGTAATTTATGATGCGGATATTGGGTACTGTCCCAGCATCCGCGTAAGTTATTGGCTAAAAGTCTTCAGGCAGCCGGTACGGCACGAGCTAGATATGAACCTTCCCGATCCAGTGCAGTGGCAGCGCTCTTATTTACCGTAGAGCACTGGTCGGCAAACTTTACAGGTTAGAGCGCCAATATAACCATTAAAGGAGCTGTGAAAAATTTATAAGAGCCATGGTTATAATTTAATAAAGAAATTATTAATATAATTTATTAAATAATCGACACATCATCATACATACGGTTGTATAATATATTCGTAAATAAATCACATGTAAATAGTAAGGATTTCAATTAATGAGAACAATGCGCTTTCATTTCCTTAGAAAGTTTTATAATACTACGTGCGTAACTTGTTTTTAATTTAGAACCTGAATTTCCCATCGTTTATCGGGTTTCATACTGGATAACGTTTGTTCACACAACTGAATCCTGTTCGTTGGAGCTCACCGACCGACGTTATTATGAAAGAGGCGCATTAATATTCCTAAAGAGCCGCATGAGGCTCGGGAGCCGCGGTTTTTCCGACCCCCGCTGTAGAGAGATGGACAGAAAATTACTGAAGAGTAGCACGCGTTTAATGTGGCCCTAAGTGGTGTGGAAAATCACATCAGCCATCGCCAAGAAAACATACAAATATCCAGGAAGACCTTCCCGCTCAGCAAAATATGCAACTTATAGCGGCAAAGAAAAATTGCTCATGAAAAATTATCCCGAGAGATTCCAAGCTGAAAAATCGAAGTATCAGTATGACGTGAATCGATTACAACAACCACTTAGTATCTGCCGTCAAAGGATTATTAATGCCCTAATTCTCAACAAGGTACATCCCAAATCCAAGCTGTCTGAATAAAGAACACTTTCAATAAATTAGTGTTAGTATGGGGCAAGGTACAATCACATTAAAGTTTTGCTCGCAACTTAAAAAGTGTGGTGTGTATTTACTATTTATCGTTTAAATACAGGATCTGGAGACAGATTTCAAGAAAATAGGAAATATTGTTTTCGAGATAGAGCATATAACAAAAGACAACGTTCACATTCACTCACGTCTTTATTCTAAAGAGAAGAAAACTGAAAAGATACCTTAGCTATACCTAACAATCGAAATGTTAGACTACCTTTAGTTCCCAGAATGTGATTTTACAAACAAAAAAAAAACAAAAAAATGTATTTTTGGTCAGTAAAAATCATAACATGAGCAAATCTGTAATCTTCATCTTATACCGTATAGAGGCGGCTTCGTTTAGTGTTGGCTTCGCAGCCCTAAAGAGAGTCATAGTAGAGAGTGACAACCTATTTACAATAGTCGCAACAATTACAGCAAGACTCTGGCTCTCGAATATTGGTAGCAGCTGTCTGAAATCGTGCATCTTCGATGCTGCGGACATCACATTCTGACCTCAAAGGGAGTCAAGCAATGTGATCAGAATCTGGTCCGTGGCATCAAGCGTACATCAAGTTTTGGTATTAGAGTAATTTTCGTTTAGTTGTAGACTGTAGTCTGTAGTCTTCTGCCATCCTTACGACCCAGTAATAGTTCGACCTTTTTTTTTTACCTGCTTAACGTCTCTTAGCACCGAGGTCTTTAGAGACGGGGAAGGAGGGGGGGGGCAAGGAATGGGAAGGATTCGGTCACGGCCTTTTGAAGGAAGCATCCTGGTATTACCCTGGAGTGATTTTGGGAAACCATGGAAAACTCATATGTGGATGCCCCGACGGAGATTCGAACCGCCGTCCTCCCGAATGCGAGGCCAGAACCCTAACCGTTACACCACCACGCTCGGTAATAGCTTGACAATTTTCTATGCTGACAATATAGTTAGCACTCTCTACCGCACAATTTAATAATATTCAAATTCCCTTTCACAACTTATGTTAAAACTAAGTTATCAAGAAAAAAAAAACATTGTGTTTGTAAACAATAAATGCCATTTGCTGCTGACGGAGAATATCCTTCAAAATTTGTCACTCTGAAAAAAGAAAATTGATGAAAATTATTTTTCGAATCATTTGCTATTTAGGACACACGATTCTGCTGAACAATCATAGTTTTTTAATAATATCAGTGTTATCTAATCTCTTAATCAGTAATAAATGTCCATTAATGACCTTTTTAATAGAAAAAAGTTTTACCAATTACGAACTACTGAAGAGTATCGGACCCGGCTAGCTCACTGGTTTCGCACTGCAAGGGCTCGGCGATTCTAGTTCCGCCTCTGGTATGGGGGGGGAGGAGAGGGTCGCCTTTACTTAAAGAAAAGTACCATGGAAAAACAGTCATATTCGAACAGCATCACAGTACTGGACCTTTTAAAACAAATACCGTATAAAAAACTTCGTAATATTCAAGAATAAAGTTGGTATTGCGATGCTACTGCACATATAGGAGTAGTTGTCAATTTGAAAATAATTATTTTTGGCCAAGAACAAGGGGTTTTCCCCAACACTTGTGTCCCGAGAGTGTGGGCGACTGTTGACCCTGACGTTACCAAGCCGCCCCCGACACTTTCGCCACATCCTGTCCTCCGCCCTCCCCTCCTTAGTATAGGCTAATTGCAATGAGAGTGTGGTCATCGGGAAACTTTCTCCGGACACGTGGGCGGCAACCAACTGCAGCGCTGTCCGAACAAGTACTCGCACTACAGGCGGGTAACGAACTGAATTCATTACACAAATCTATCCAACACGACTTTCACTGCTGAAGAAAGCAAACCGTTCCTTGTACAGTACAAGTCGAGTCGGCCGAGGAAAAAACGTCAAACGAAATCAAGATGCAAGTTGAGCTAAAGCTTTGTCCAGAAAGTTCTTGCCTCGGCGCTGCTAGCAGCAAACTGAGGTGGTGGAATTTCACAAAAACTTTGCTACCCCCACCAATATTTATAAAAGGCAAATGTTCGTACGTGTATCCTCTATAGGCTAATAGGCCGATTTACGGGCGTTTTTTTTTTTTCCAAAATGGTCCCTGATGTCGGAGAAGGTTTAAAGCTATTGCAATCTTCGATCTGCCATGAAGAAATAAACCATCACTCACTCACAAGAACAATTAATTGTGTGCGTTAGCCTGGTGGCACAGGAAAAACCTTGCTTATTTCAATGGCGACCACACGCGCACAATATAATATCGCATTGGCAATCGCATCATCTGGAATTGCGCAGACTCTTTTTTATGGCTGTGGCATTGAATTACAAAACAGTTAAATACCAACATGCAACATTTCAGAAACATTACATATCCAATACCACTGCAATGAAGTTGAAACTGAATGAAACAGTAATTAAAATTTGTGTGTTTCGAATCATAGAAATAATAATGTACAGGCCTATGTAAATATCTAATTTTAACTAAATACAAACTTTCAAATGTGTTCATTTAATCTGTACGTGAACTTAAGTCTAGCAATAACGAAGCATTGCCTGGTCAACTAGTTCTTTGTAAGTATAAGCATGCAGAGACGTTGGCATATTTGTCTTTACGGCTTAAAGTAAGAGAGACCCCACCTACTGACTTTTCGGAAAGGATAGTAATTACATTCAATTTAAAACATGGTTAGTGCTTAAATTATCAATATTACTCCAATGCAATGTAACTTTTGTTTTGTACTAACCGTATGTCATTGTTGTACATTGTTATTTATATTTTAATGTTGGTATTAATTTGAAGTATAAACAAATTCTTGCAGTGGAACAACATTGATAGTTTGTACAAACTGTTTGATTTGCAGTTGAGAAAAAGGCTCACAACATCTATTTTTATATTATTGGTGGAATTTACGAAGGAAAGTAACAAAATGGGTTAAAGAGACAAAAAAGGAAAAAGTTGGAATCTATCCAGAATCGAAGAGTGTTTCAAACTGGAACTGATAAATTCAAGCAGTTCCAGCAACAATGTACAAAGGCCAAGACCATCTGGTCTGGAGAAGGAAGGGGGAACCTCAGTGATAGACTGGAAAAAAAAAAAAGACCTGGGAGAATAAGAAAAGCGGAATCAGTAAACCAGTTGCTTCCGTGGTCCAAAGCACGCCGAAATCGAGAGGGGGCATCCATAAATTACGTGAGGTGTTATTCCGGATTTCTGGACCCCCCCCCCCCCTCTGGTGAGACGAAATACCCTCATAAAATCGACTTTGGCGCAAATTGTAGATTTTTTGTTTTTGTTTTTGGCTCTATTGTCCCCAAATTTTTCTCAAATCTCACGTGAGATTTCCGTAGACCCCCTACCTCCCCCCTGGTGAGATCTGGTGAGATTTTGCCGCCCCCCCCCCATTTCACCTCACGTAATTAATGGATGTCCCCAGAGACGAAGTCGAGCTTACGGAATATAAATGAGTTACTGCTTTTGCGCTAACCTCCTGACGATGAGGAATGGAAGGTAACTTCGTACACTGCAGCCAACTATCTGGAATGTTAGCTACTGCCGTACACGGTTCGTATTTTAATTACCACGAGGCTCGAGCTGCTGCAATTAAGTGAAACGAAGAATTGATTCACCAGGAAAAATTCGACTCTACTTTTTCTTTGAAAGGCGCACTTAAATACAAGCGTGTAATACACCGGGTCTTTAGAAACTTCTTGGGTCGAGAGATTTTATTCTACACCGGAATAACGAATTAACAGGCGGGTTCATATCATGCTTTGAAGCTCTCGAATAGTAAGCCGTGTAGGGTTAGAGATGCGCAGAGAGTGGACAGTTGTAACGGGCAGTGAAAGCCGAGAGCCCAGTGTCGCCGCGGTGGAGCCGGGTCACGGCCTTCACATCTCGAGCCAACTGTGAGCGTGGCCACAATGAGGAGAGACAGAGAAATCAGAGGAAACTACACGGGCAGGGTCACCGCAGGCAGCGAACCAAACGCTCTCACCAGAGCTACAGCAACCATCACCACTCAGAAAACTAGAGATCAAATTGTTCTCAAACATATTTAGCTACATTTCAGCGTTTATCACTGGATCAAAATCTTTCAATTCACGTTAAACTACAGTTTATTTCATTTTTTTGAAAAAAAACGGCAACAGTAAACTTGACGGTTCCATAAAACGTTATACTTGACGAATACCGACATTTTTTTTTTTTTTCGAAAGCGTCAGGAGCGCGTTTCGAGATCCAAAATTATCACTAAAAAGATTTTTTTTTTTTTTAACTGACTATTTTGATGTCACCGCCCTACTAGTGAAACCGTATGATTCCATTTCAACAGGTTTAAAAACAAGTGGAGTGACATATGATACTACTAACTGAAAGTTTCAGACAAAGCCTTCAGGGGGGTTTAAAGTCCTCGCAAGCCAAACCTTTTCTTCCCACTCGGCATCTTTAGAAACGGAAAATTGAATATTGTCCGGTAAGATACAGATCTGGTTAACAAAACTTTCAAAAAAAGCTTTTATGCAGGTTGCTTCTTGAACATCCGTGGAGCTTCATAAACACAGCGAGATAAACAACAGCAGAGTCTAGCAGCGGCGGCGATAACAGTGTCATTAAAGACAAACGAGAAACGCTTTGAAAGCTGACGACCTTCGTCCTCCACGTCGCGTCTGGAACTTCAGCCGAGCTCAAAGTAATCGTGTCGCAAACATTACTACGTGCTTCACTCAGCGGAGAGCTAACAACAACTAAAACATGTTTTACGGACTCGTGACTTAATTTTAGACACGATAATAAAAAAGATCTCCAGAAAATTTCAAAACTTCTATATAGACAGAATAGAAAAGTCACGACTATGCTGATATGGATATGTAAAAGGAACGGGGGGGAGGGGAGGGGGACGATTTCCACGAAAATTTTAGAAATCGGATTAAAAAGATTAGAGTAAGAGGAAGACTGAGGAACAGGTGGAATAAAGGGGCCAAGAAGAATGTCGAGAGTGAAGGAGTGAATTGGACTACAGTGACAGAAGAGGCGAGGTGGATGTAAACAGAAAGATGGGGAGGCTTATGTCCCCAGCACACAGCGTGCTGGTGTGTGGTAACGCTACGGCCCCGCATTTGGCAGAACGCAAGTCTGGGCATTCAGATTTGGGTTTTCCATGGTTTCCCGGGATGCTTCCTTCAAAATGATGTCGACCGAACATGTTCCTACTCTTTGGCTTCACTCTTTTCCCGCCTCAAATGACATCGAAAAGCGTAGTCACAAAAACAAAACAAAACAAAAAAAGTTCCAAGCAGACCAAATCCACAATTGAAAACTTCTCTAGAAGATGATGAATTTACAAGTTCTGTATCGCCGATGTTTCAGAATTTATGCAGCAGCCATGTTAGACGCTCCGACTCTTGGTGTTTAACATGTGAATATAAACAGCCTTTGAAATATCGTGTGGTCCTGTACGGACAAAATGAAACCCTGCTGGTGCCGGTTTAAGTTTCACTACGAAACACTGTGTACCTAAAAAGCGGCGGCGCGGCGACCGGCGACTTTCCCAGCGCACGGTGTCGAGCGTCTTATCACCTCCCTGCGAACAAAACACAGACTCGGCGCAAAAACGACGACCTCAGCGACACAGGAGCCAGCAGCTCACAGGCCGCTTTCCTTTCTTCCCATCGTCGAAGCAATCACAACACCCAAATTCTCACACGAAACACTAAATTGTTTTCAGGCATCGAAACTGTAGTCAGACTTAAAGAACTTTACGATAGGAAGATTTGTTCTTGTGTTACAACGAGTATTGCGACTATAGAATTATTTTTTTCTCATGGCTTTACGCATTGGCGATGTAGAGGCTATTATAGCGATCTCTAGGTCATTACAGGTGGAAGAGAAGAAGAAACAAGAAACAGAAAGGGATTCAGCAATAGCCATCCCTGCATTTGCCTGGAGTGACACAGTGTCGATATGAAAACCGAAATCTGGATTACTGGACGGTCATTTGAACCACAGTTTCCCGCCATTTCACTCACCCAACTCGTTTGGTTGTTTTATGGTTTTACGCCTCGTAAAAGCGGGAAATGGCAAGGAACAAGAAGGAATTTTGCCAAGGCCTTTTTTGAAGGAACTAAGCCTGCATTCGCCTGGAGTAACTTGGGGAAACTGTGGAAAACGAAAATCTGAATGGCTGGACGGGGACTCGAACCCGTGTCGTCCACAGGGAGAGACCAGAGCGGTCCCACATTCAAAAGACACGAGATAACAGGATTTATGATATTTGGACACGGCTTTTATGTACACTTACATCTGTCAGAATCGTTCTTGCTATGATGTTAAACATTGAGAGTAAAACCGAGCGCGGTAGGTGAGCGGATAACGCTCTGGCCTCGCATTCTGGAAGACATGGGTTGAAATCCCCCTCTGGCCATCCAGATTTGGGTTTTACATGGTTTCCCCAAATCACTTCACGCGAATTCCGGGATGCTTCCTTCAAAAAGGTCGAATTCCTTCCCGTTCTTTGTCCCCAGTCCTATCCCGCCTCTAATGACCTAAAAAGAAAAGAAAAAATAGTGCAAAATAGAAGTTGGATTCACTGTAATAGTATACCCATGACACAGCCACTGAATGTTTGCCGTCACGATCACACTACACTGTAAAATGTGCCGCTGCGTCGATTACTGTGGACTCGTTTCTGCGCATTATGCAACTTTACTTGCTCGGGCGACGATTTCACTGGAACACTACAAAGGTACTGTGTTTATTGTTCCTGCTCCTCACAGAGTCTTCTAAGCCATGCAACGCACATTAAGCCTCGTATCCACTTGAGCACACTCAGGCGAATGAGCCGCTCATTCATTTGAGCGCGCTCGTTTGAGCGTGCTCAAGAAAAAGTAAATTTTGGTCGAACGAGCCTGGTGTCAGTGCTCAGAAAACGCTCGGCTATTGACGTGTCGTCACGCGTAGCTGCGGCCTTAATTATTATCCATGCGATGTAAAAACAGAAAATTACCAAGTTGGTGGATTAGAGAAATTCATCGTCAGCGAAGAAATTATCTTAATAATTTAATTCGCGAATTGACTTTAGAAGGAGACAATCGGCTATTTCAAAAGTTTACGAGATCGATTTCGAACATTTTCTGTCATTAGTTGGACCCCATATTAAAATGAACGATACGCCTATGCGTGAGGCGATCCCACCACAAGATAAAATTTATAATAACTTTAAGATTCCTAGCCTCAGGAAGTCCCTACTCAAGCCTGCACTATATGTTCAAAGTATATAAACAAAGCATCATCCGTTTAGTACGGTTAGTCTGTGATGGCACTATTGAGTCACTCCAAAATTATATGAAGTCTGGTAACTATTTTTAATTTGTGTTCACAAATATAGATTTAAAGGTTATTATTATGTTTTTCTTTAATTATGGTATTGATTTCAAGTTTTTAGTAAAAATTGGTAAAACAATTATATTGCCTGGCACAAAATCAATATGATTTTAGGCACTTACGAAATTCAGATCCTAAAACCAAATTCAATCAAAATCCGTTCAGCTGTGAGAAATACTATTAAACAAGACTTACCACTTCCCGTTATAGAAGATCTCTTCTGTTTTGATCGTTCTCGCCTGGATGACGCTAGCTGGCTTGTTATTTTTTTCTTTACATCATCAGTACTAAAGTTTAATATCTCGCTGATTTCACGCCATGCACCTTATTTTTTAGTTCGATTATAATACTGGAGCTATCCCATAACACCCTCTTTGATTCATACGCATCAATTAGAGTTAAGCAAGTTTCATTGTCCCACGTGCTCGCGCTCATTGTAGAAACCGCCAAATACCGTCCACACTGAGCGCCCAACAAACACTGGCTCGCCTTTGAGCATTCCAAAATACCGACAACCGATCGGCTCGCCCCGAGCGCGCTCGCTGTCGTTCGTTGCGAGCGTGCTCAGGCGTCCACACTTGAGCCGCTCGCTTCACTGAGCGGCTCATTCGCCTGAGCGTGCTCAAGTGGATACGAGGCCTTACATTGCAATAATGATGCAAGTTTGTCGCAAGCCTATATAAACTGAGTCCGGAACGACGACATGGTCGCGAGTATGGCCGAGCGTTACGGAACTCTGAACGATGGTTCAAGGCTGCGGCGAGACAGCTTAACGCTTCCACACAGTGAGGGTCTCGGAACTGGTCAGGCGCTGTTTATGCCAAGTTTGTTCCGCGCTAGGATCACTATACACGTCGCCCCTCCAACATGCTTTGTGCCTCTCTGCGCGTCACTTCTGTGCGTGTTTCATAGAACATCACCATCCACAACTAAATTTCAGAAACTTTTCAACTTCCGCCGCCGAGTTGTACCTCGTGCTAAAGCTATGACTTCCCACACAGATTTAACTCTGTGGCTTCAGGCAATTTAATATTTCAACATTGCTGTTCCTTCTATATTTTTATACCTCTTACATTTAATTTATAACCATTCTGTAGCCTTATTTATTAAACAGTTCAAGAGATTTTTTGCTGGTGACCGGTCATGGTGGATGAAAAAGTTGCTTGCTGGGTAAAAGAATTCTCAACAGCCAGAAATCAAAGTGTTAGAGTAGGAAATACATTATCAAAAGAGGCGGAAGTAAAGTATGGGAGAGCCACAGGGTAGTGTATCGGGATTGTTGCTGTTCATTATTCTAATGAATGATCTGCTTGAATAGCTTGAAGCTATTGTGTTCTCTTCTTTGTTAAGCGAGTTAGACTTTATTATACCTTCTGAATAACCAGCAATGTTGCTTGACTGAGATAAGGCTTCTGGCAACTAGCAGCATGGGAGCTGTGAAACGTATATGGATCCCACACAGACAACTGAGGAACAAACAGACCTACAGCGCGTGCTTAGATCTGTGGTCACACTGACAACGGGTCACTGCTTCCTGAAGGTGATCTCAGAAAACTGTTATCAAACCAGTAACAAATGATTTCTTACCGTGCCATAAAGCGTCAGACAGTGGCTAAAGTATTATAGTCTTCGTGTTCCAAAATCGAGTAAGTTAGGTATAGCCTGGGCTGATATTGTAAAAACAAAATTACCTGCGAGGTTAACGTTTTCTAAAAATGAAAATCACTTTATCGCTGCTAATGTTGAAATTTGACACTTATATAAATCTGGCAAATTTAGTTACAATGATGCCACTTATTGCCCAGAGGAAGCCTTGAACCTGATTATACGTCGTAGTATCTTCTTAATCGCTAAATTTCCAGTGTACTAAGACAAATCATTTTCTTCTCTTGTCTCCACAGCAGACCTTCGTACCAGTGGCACTGAAAGGGAAGAACGCGATTACATTTAACAAACCTATAGCCTGAAGTAATTGTTGGCCTCCAAAGTTATCATTCATGTGTAGAATAATATTTATCAAGGAAGAATGACGTATTTAAGAAACGCACTACACTATTTACGTGAAGGACGATTTATACGTGAAGGAGTTTTGCTATCTTAGGAGTAATCAGCTTCCTTTACAGGAATAAACTAGTAAAATAAACTAGCAAAATAAATAACAATGATTTAAGCTAATGGTAAACTGTGGCACTATTCTATAATTGTTAGGATATCGGCCAGAGTTTTTTTGTGACACAAAACTGACATACATGTTAAACCCAATATCTTGTAATAAATTAAAAAGTGAGTGCATACAGTCACAGCTGTGGCTGATGACAGCAGAGGCGGAGAAGGGGAGCGGATAGATCCGTCGGTACGCTGCATCTGGGGCAGCTGGCAGGGCGCCACCACGCAGTGAAAGCTGCACCAAGTGGACAGCAAAACCATAACACCAGCAAAGGCAACGTATCACTGTTGCTCGAATAACAGCAACTTCGGCCTTACTTGAAGTGAATCACGTATGTGATACCCTGTTTCTAAATACTGATAGACCACTCACTTTAAAAAAACAGAACACCTGTTTATTCCAGCGGATTTTAAAGCAGCAAGGGAAACGAATTTATGGTGAATTGTTAAATGGAAACTAGGCATGACGTACCGACCAATCTTCGAATGATACATACAGACTGTCTTCGGTTTCGGTTTTATCTTTGTTGGAACAAAACAAAAGCAGTAGCAGACGCAATTTGGATATCGGTATAGATATAGGATTCTTAATGGGTCTTGAAAAACCATTCTTGTCAATACTGTGTCGGATAGGCCTTAGCAATAACTGGAGAAGTTATAGCTATTCTAGGTATGGAGACAGCACAGACCTGTGTGTGTTTATAACATACTAGCGTTTGCCTGCAAGTACGCCGGCGAGGACCTAGCGCAGATGAATTTAAACTTCGTGTGATATAATGCCGAATTAATGCAGGTAAGGCAAGAAAAAATATTTCATCAGACTACATCTCATTAACTTAGAGATGTAGTCAGATGAAATATGCGTTCGACAAATTTTCATGGTGTTAAAAATAAATTATATATAGGTCATTTCACAATTTTTTAATGCTACAACAGCACGTAGAAGTAGAAAATAAACCACGCAAGGAACGAAAAAAATATACTCTCTTAGGTGTCATCGAACTTGCAAGCACAGGAGCTATATAGCCGCATTAGTTTAACGCCTTTCTATTAAAATACCGTGAGCAGTTTTTAATTCATAAAATTTTAAGCTTTAATTTCTGATAAACGAAGATTTCGCGAGGATGAATGGCATTAGCAAGAGACATCAGATATATTATAGTACTGTATTTGCATGCTCGTACTGAAAAAATATTTTTCCGAACTTATAGAAGAAGAAAAAAAAAAAAACCTCACATATGGCGCTCGAAGCGGAGAGGTTAGCAACAGATTTTATTTAATTGCTGGGTCGACCGGTCATGTAGAGTCATGACACACATACAGCAGATTTTAAGCTGTGCCATAAGCATTCAAGCTGTGGAAACCCCATGGAAATCTGTTTGGTAGTTTTTGCGTGATGCTGGAACAAAGAAAAACAACCCGCTACAGATTATACATCGATCCAGCTGTAAACTCGAGAGGATTAAGTATAATTTAACTCCGGCAAAATCAAGTTCACTGCACGAAGCGGAGAGAGAGGGGCGGCGAATCTGCTTGAATAAGCAGAGGAAGCCGGAAATGTATAATTTAGGCGTTTGCGTAGGGAGCGGGCATACACACGAGCGTGGGAGGCGGTGTCGACAGACAAGGAAAGTGCGAACTCACCGTCTCCAACGAGGAGAGTGAACAGCAGACTGGTGCAAGAGGTGGGCAATGCACAAAACCGCAGAGTACCTACACCACTGTTGTATTACACAGCAGGCAATGATCACTGCAAATAATAGGACTCCAAAATATTTTGAGAATATCGAAGATCAGTCACGAATATAAATAGTCAAATTCCATGCTACTCTTTTTTTTTAAATTTATTTAGATCGTTTTTGAACTGTTGTACCAATAACTAAGTCTGTATAATTTGATTAGCATTCAAGAATCACGCTTTCAATAAAGTGAAGCTAGTCATTTCTGATCCCCGCATGTTTACGATTGTTATTTATTTACAATAAATTCGTATGAAATTGAGATACTTCAATGTTTTCCCGAAGTCATTTCTTATGTACGTAGTGTTGTTGCAAATGACTAAGGTAGGTGTAAAATGTGTGCTTATTTGGGTTAGAATGTGAAACAAGAAATTGTTACATCCGGTGCCGACATTTAATTTACAAGCTACACGTGAAGGGTAACCTTTCCACCAGACGGAGAAATCAAAAGTGTCGTATGCCATCGATCCACACACTCACCGCAGACATATTTGGCATTTGAGCAGGTACACAATGCAGTAAATGCGTACCGCATTGGTGGCTGAGTGTTGTTCAGTCGCCGACTGACAGGTTCGTTTTTTTTATGGCTTTACGCGTCGTCGAAGTCGCGGTTGTTAGAGGCCGGAGACGATTAGGGAGAATGGACAAGAAAGTATTCGGACATAGGATTTTGAAGGAACTATTCACACATTCGCTAGGAGATATTACGGGGAACCATGAAAAATCGAAATCTGAACAGCCAGGGGGAGATTTGGTCCCGTGTCCTCGCGAATGCCACTCACCACCACACGCGGTAATAGCTCTGAATTTCTGTTGTGGCTGGACCTTGGTGCAACGTGAAATCCGAACCACAGCGCGTCGTGATGTACCCTATATGAACAAAGCCCTGACAGTAGAAATCTTTGGCACCCAAGAACGTGAATTTTCACTGTATGGTAATTAAGAATCGTGCAACACCACCAGTTCATTTACGTTGCTTGCCAAATGACAGTTTATAAGTTTTCTCCATCGCCAGGGCTCGGATCCGCTAACCCTGCGTCGAGCAGCAAGCGCTGTGGCTGAGCCTTATCAATCAGAGTTACCGTGAAACCAACATGCATATGACAAACTGTTAAACATTTTTTTTTTACTATCGCTTTACGCCTCTTCAACGGCTAACGTCATTAGAGGCGGGTTGGAACTGGGGACAAGGAACGCGAAGGAATTCGGCCATGGCCTTTTTGAAGGAAGGCTCCCCACATTCGCGTGGAGTGATTTGGGGAAGCCGTGGAAAACCCAAATCTGAATGGCCGGACGAGGATTCGAACCCGCGTCCTCCCGAATGCGAGGCCAGAACGTTAACCGTTCACCCACCATGCTCGGTCTTAAACATTTCCCTTCTTGCTTGTAATAACATTACAAATGCACACGGATCAGATATCGCTTGTGTAAGTCACAACATCCAAATTATTTTAACAAATATTAAGCTGGTTCAAAATTCGCTGAACGTTTTAGGTCGGACCTGCTGGAAGACACCGCCAGCCCATCACTTGCATCTGGCCGATATTCTGTTTCACAAAAACTCTTACAGAGTTAGCTGCATTCAATGGGCCATCAGCAACTTTTATGTGTCTTACCTCTGCTGGTCCCAGACTATCGCTTGACCTGCTAGATGCTGGTAATCTGCAGGTTTCAGTTTTGTCCGCCGTTCAAGTTACCATCAACTAGACGCTACCGGAATAGAAACTCCGTATGTGGATGCAGTTTACAAATCTGATCACTAGGTTAGAGCAGACAGCGGAATAGCTCTGTTGTAATTGAACGTTACCAGCTGCTGACACCAGTAACCTCTCGCCCGTTACACACTGCCAAGGCGAGCAGCGAGTTCTCACGGGCGTGTCTCGGGCACGGCTTCAATTTCACGGTTCACGGCCCGCTCAATATCCATGTGCACACAGCAAGAGTGTTTCTCATTTCCAGCCCTGCCGAGCGTGTTTATTGCAGATCTCAGAGCAGCAGCTTGCGCAACGGTCAGCGATCAGCACTTACCCGCGCTTACCTCCAGCCGAGCAGGGAATGTAATATCACCGTATCATGGGGCCATGAGGAAGTTAAAATTAGAAAAGAACTCATTCCCTCCTAAGCTCAATGGTACTGCTGTTTATTTTGTCGCTAAACTCAAGTGCTATTACAGAGCCTGGCGGGTGAGCGCTAACGCATTCTGAACGACGCGGGTTTGGACATCCAGATTTAGGTTTTCCATGGTTTCGCGAAATCACTCTAGCAGAAAGGCAAGATGGTTCCTTCAGAAGGCTAAGGCCGAATAATACGGCTAGTTCCGAGGCTATGTCTGACCCTGAAATGCTTCGACTGGCGCGAGTTTCAAAAGACGCATTCTACGTGCCCGGAACGGGGATGCCGCGGATTACAGCACGGCGGGACGCTTTGATCACGGCGGGACTCCCCGCTGCGGCCAGTAATCTATGGCGTGGTTCCCGTGACTTGCAGTCCGCCGAGAGTAGGTATCTGGCGGGCCGGAAATGCATTGTTGGCCAAGGGACGCTGCAGCTAGTCTGTCCGTAATGTTTATTGCAGCCAGCGTGTGCCGGAAGCACAATTTTTCTGCAGGACTCGGTGTGGGTCATACCTAGGGTTGCCACCTTTTTTTATTGAAATTAAGTACATTGGTTGTTAAAGGTAACAATTGCACAGCATCTTTACAGTCTATATTAATTTAAAGTAAATAAGTAATTCGTTATTTATCAGATTCAGAGACGCTGTGTTTCTTTCGTCTTACCATTTGCAATTCATTACAGAAAAAACTCTCTCTGTGAATGCTGACGTGGTTGGAATAGACAGTAAAAATGAAATTGCTTTACACAAGTTTGCAAAATTATCTTCAGTCTTATTAAATACTTGCTGCTATTTTTGTGCAGTAGATTATTCCGGCAAACCTTTAGAACTATATATCAGATCACAAATTTTGTTTAATAAAGAAATTTCTCCATAAAGATAATCCATATCTATATTAAGGTTTTGCAGTTTTAAATTTTCTATTATGTAAACAATATTATCAAATTCAGCATTGCTCTTTAAATTTATATTACCAAGTGTAAATAAGCAGTTTGTGTCATTAAAATCAAACCATTCATTTAGGTACTCTAAGGCTTTGCAAATAAATAATAAAAAAATTTTCAGCGTAACATATTCACTACCTATTTTATCTCTTTCACTATCAATATTATATTTTGTAGGTGTACATGGAGTACTTTGTTTACTGAAGTTGTCCTTGTCCATGATTTACTATAATATAAATCTAATCGTATAAAACTGATAAATCGTATACTTATAGCTCTCAAACCGCTTTACACAAAACAAACAAAAAGTTTTGTCACGGAAATGTTGATATTTGAGGTTATGTTGCGTTCAAAAATTATCAAAAATGAGCCTTCTAGTAGCGCTGGGGACCTATCGATATGGCACCAATAGATAGCGTACCATTTTACGCAAAACGCTTACGACCAAACTTTTTTAAATCTCAGAGAAATCAAATCATGCGAAATAAAGTATTTTCGCATATTTTATTGTTTTCACAAAGTATAGAGTACAATTACAAGAAATAACGTACAATACTTTATTATAAAGTACGGGTGGCAACCCTAGTCATAACTGTGGGGAAGAGCCAGCGAATTATTGAACTACGTCTGCTACTCCGATGTGTCTGTTTCGTGATACGTTCTGTGTGTTCACCCAATCGACGTGGAGCAGTTTTGCTGAGATGCCATGGTTGCAGAGGATGAGCAACGAACACCGTATGGGAGAAGAGAAAAACTTTTCGTGGGAGCTGCGCTTGTTGAAGAGTGGGGACGGTTTCTGGGTGCCAAAGAGAGATGTCGCTGGCAGAGAATCGCCCAGACTTTCTTTCGCCAACCCAGTTCGCCGCGGTATAGATCAGAGGAGCAGTGCGTTCCGCCGACAGACCGATTTTGAGGTAATGTGTACAGTCAGCTGACAGACATTTGAAACATCTCAAAAACCCGATAAACAAACGAGACTCGTGTTCAAACCACAGAGCCAGTCAACCAAAAACTTACATATCAGCTACATAATTGGCTAGTTGACTAAATTTGAAAAATACGTTAATACTTTACCTTAGTATCTATTTTACTAAAAAAAACATTGTTTTTCACAAAATCGAACATTTACATTATGTATTTCGCATTTTTAAAAACAAATTTAAATTTACCGCGAAAACGCTCAAGACTGTCATGGCGTCTTGAATGACGTCACACCATCCGAACTAAAAGCAGTCGTGTATGTATATGGCAGGTGTCAAGTGTTTTTTATTTAAAAATGAATTACTCGTTTTATAAATACTGTGTAGTGCCCCAGTGTAAAAGCACAACAATAAAAACGCCAAACAATTTATTTATATTTGTTCCAAACAATGATCAGATACGGGAAAAGTGGTTAAAACTTGCAAGGAAGGAGGATGCTCATAGTTTACCTGCAGATTTTTGCGAAGATCGTTTTAATGTCAGAGTTTGTGAACAATACATTTCTAAATCTAAAGCAAAACCGATGAATTTTGCAGAACAACTACTTTTCAAGTACAGACAACAGAATAAGGTATGAGTTGAGGTTATTTTGGTTTTATGATTTATAATCTTTCCTTAGTGTTACGTTTAATATAATATACATACTCTGGCAGCACTATCATTACCGTGGTGCCACAATCTGATGATAGATTCTTATGCAGTTCGATGAAACAAATCGAAAATAAAGAATTTTTTTTTTTTTTTTTTTTTTAATCTCTCTCATTGTTCTCGAGATATCATAGCTGAAAGGTGATGTTAGGCTGATAGGAAGCTAAGAGCAGACTGGAAATTGGCAGTGCCATAGCTTTAAAATTTTCCACACCTCTTTTTGAGGATATACTTTTCTAGAAAAGGTGAATATAAAAGCAAATAGAAACATACCTTAGACGTGATGCAACTGAAAAGTTACGATACGACACAGCACAGAAATAATAGTACCTAACAATAATCATATCCAATGATATTATTCACGCCAATGGTAGTACCGAAACGAAGAACGAAAGCTTTTGTTATTTCGCGTAGGTTTTCCTTCTGGTTTAGCTGTTTAGCACTTGCTTATACTTCGTAAATGTAACGTCATACTAGTATCAATTAATTTACAAAACGTATGTATAAGCAATAGGTTATTGTCTAAAAAACTGAAATAATGCTATTTATAATGTATAATTGACACTTATGTATACTTACATCGAAGTTTTAACATTGCGAAATTCCCATGAGCAAAAGTCGATCTTTGACACGAAAAATCTGCAAAGTGTTATGGCGTCAATTTTGGATAAATTGCTACTGTCTGCTTTGCTAAATCCTAGCGAATTACACTTGTCTTTAAGCATATAACTGAGAACAACTGTATTCACGTGACCAAAGTTCCTGCAAAGGAATAATTTACCAAGTAACCTGCTTTGCACAATGAAAATGGAATGGTGTGATGTAATGCTTCCTGATTGGCGTTCGCGGTCACGTGACAATGCCTTATTTTGCCAAATTTATTTTCTAAAAATAATAATAATCTTTATCTTTTATAACAAATAACTTTTTTGTTATCTCCTTAGCATGATAAATCATTAAAAGCTGCTATGCGTCCGATTTATTCTTAGTGGACACAAGCAAATTGTTTATATTTGTGAACTTTCACTGACAACCATTTCGATTTTTGTAAATGAATTCAAAATTCATTTCTTTGAAGCCCATTTCTTTTACGCAATCCCCTGAGACATGTCATGTGTCGCTGCACAATATTATTTATATTCAATCAGATCAAAGAATCTAGTAGTTTTGCAACCTAGCACCATGAAGAGTGTTTATCTAGTTACTACCACTAATAAGCGATTATTAAACATGCCATGTCCCCAATCCTCTCCCGTTCCAAATGGCCTAATGACGAAGAGTAAAACTCGAAAAATAAGACAAGTGCTAAACACTAAATAAGGATCAGTGATGATATTTGAACTCTAAGAAATTTATGAAATTTTTCGAAAAATTCTCATCTGTATACAGATAAAGTTAATGGAAGGAGGCAAGATATTGCAGCAGGCTAAGATATGAACCAGATATTTGTTGGATCCGGTAACTGACAACATACCTAACCATGCTAATTTTTTGGTTCTGATGTCTCTTGAAGTTTATATAATCTGAACGGTACGTTTTCCCCTCTGTAACAGCATCACAGCAAGCTACTGAAACGTGATGGTCTATGCCGTTAAAGAAAACGTAAAGTCACCTTTAAATGTTTTCCAAGAAAAATATTATTCTTTCTTTGTTGTTTGCTGTCTGTCTTTAACTACTCGTTAAGAGTAAGATTATATTTGTATTAATGCTTAGTAACTTATGTAATCGTAAGTGGAAAACATGACAAACTTCTGAAATCGTTTTGCGGCGACCAGATATACTCCAAAAAATATTGTTTTTGCTTAACATGTCAGTGATATTTTTAATTCTTATGCGTCTACCAACAAGTTTAGCAATAAAATCATTTCCTGGTCTTATATTTTGCTGTCCCTTTTTTTTAGTATGCTCAATACCATATCATTTACATCTCAGCTTTAGAATCTGAACTGATTCTGAAGAGCTTTTCTACAGTTGGCAAATTATGTGTCGTCCCCTACCCCCTCTTACGGCAACCTCCACCCTTCTGGTAGTCTTCTAGTCTCTCTCGGCAGCTCTTAAAACTATCCACTTAATATAACTTCCGCTTAGCAAAGTAGACCTTGGTTTAAGGCTCACAAAGAGTAATCGTCACGACATATGTATTTCTAGACTTTTCACGGCACTGTCTTATTTTTCTCGCCGATGTTCTAGCAATAACGCATGAACCACAACTGTTCAAGTTTAAAGGCTGGCCAAGCGAGTTTCAAAGTTGTTTTGTTTCGTGGTACCTGACCACTGAAAGACTATTTGTTCTTAGGCTTGTGGAGGAGAACTAGACCGAGCGTAGTGGGTGAGCGGTTAGCGCTCTGGCCTCGCATTCGGGAGGACGGCGGTTCGAATCCCCGTCCGGGCATCCAGATTTGGGTTTTCCATGGTTTCCCCAAATCACTCCAGGCGAATGCCGGGAGTCTTCCTTCAAAAAGGCCATGGCCGAATTCCTTACCCTTCTTTAGCCCCAGCCCCAGCCCGCCTCTAATGACCTCGACGAGGCGTAGAGCCATAGTAAAAAAAAAAAAAAAAGAGAGAACGAGGATAACTGTACTAAACGAATACAATCACTGCAGTCAGATTTCTTGCCTACCTTGTACCGCTGTAGATAAGTAAAAGGCTCATTCGTCTTCAATGCCATCTGGTAGGCTACATATAATTTTCAAGTAAGACAAAACTTGAAGCGAAAATTATCCGCAAAATGAAATGAAAGGTCAGATGGCGCAATATTATTCAGTGATGTCCTAAGTCGTATAGGGAAATACTTGCATAATACCAAATCTGATATCACACCACGATCACCAGGATAAGACTCTCAGCCGATATTACGGGTGTCTGTGACCTGACGTGTGTCGAAGTGCACCTCGTGACACCGTCAGCATCTTATTAACCTCGAAGCGAGCCGACACACGACACTTGGTTAGGAAACTTCACTGCGGTGTGGGTCGTATTTTTTGCTTCACAACGTACACTTTAAGTCTAATCTTACGATTGAAACCGATAAATTGAAACTGCTTACATGAATAAAGACATGAAATTACTTGTATCGCTCAGTTTTTACTGGGCATTCGTTATTTATTCTTCTGCACAGAAATTCAACCGATATTTGTGCCTACAGAAGTATTTATACTAAAGAAGAATTAAAAAAAAAGTTCTCATAGAACAATTTTGAAAGAAAAATTCAACAACAGGAAACTCGGGAGATTGTTTTGTATGTATTCAAAAGTATATCGCTAGAACCAGTCTCGATAAATTTTTCTTGGGTTCCTAAGAAATGGAAAAGAGTATAATAGATTACGGATGGACTGAAAGAACGAAATTACGATCACTTTTAGTTGGTTCTTCAATTTATGACAAAAAAGTGAGATTTAAATATCTACACAGAAAGCAAGCCACTATAGAAACTACAGTTTCGTCTCTATACATTACAGCTTGTCATCTCGACCTTCAAAGAAGGGGGAGATTACTGTATCAAGCATCGAAGCGTGATTTGAGCAGCGGATCAACTTAGAATTTATTTTCTAGCGAGGTAGGTGTCAACTTTCCGAGTGCCTATCCGCAGAGTGTAAATATGGAGCTTGTCTAGTTGGATACAGACTAGATGTTGACAAGATGGTTGGTATTTTGAAGCAGGGCGGGTAAGACGGCGTCCCCCACGCAACTGCAAGAGGAGAGTGAAAGCAACTCGTGTCATAACGGCTGTGACGGGGCTTGCAAAACACTGCCGGCAAAACGACGAGCCAACCACGAAGAAACACCACTCCATGCAGTTATTATTCACTTTCATAGATACAATAACTCGAGACAGAAAAAGTATATAACACGAGTGAAACTGTACGGACACAGCAAGTCTAATAATCTAAATTCACATACCTACCAGCTGAAATAAACTCTACATATGTCATTTTTAAGTTGCGTGACGTCACAACAGGGGTGGGGGAGGTCATATAATTTCAAGACATCTAAAAAAAAAAAAAAAAAAAAAGTAAATCATGAATATTAGGTGACGTAATTTACGAATGGCCTATTTGCGAAATATGTTATTACTAGCTGTTACCCACAATTCAGTTCGCGTAAACCTAGAATTTTATTGCTAGAATTGGTCCTATAAAGCTGTAAGTTACGTAAACGGAGTCTTAAAGACCCAGGAGTCAGGATAATGAACTGTGTCTGTACATGGAATTTATGAGCAGGTCATACACAAATTGAGTGCAGCAGAAAAAAATCTTACGAAACCTACACACGCTATCTATATAGTTAGTTTTAAAAATTTCATGACAAAATATGTTAATCATGTAGAAAAAGTGTCCTCTTTCCTTCCTAATTATACGTAGTATATCTCCTTATCAAATTTCATCAATATCGGTTAAGCCGTTTAGTCGCGAAAATGTGACAGACAGGGAGACATTATTGTAGATGCCAAAAGTAATCGGGTCCCTCTTTCACGTGCGGAGCCCCCTTCAGATCGACAAAGTGCGGTAACTGGGCGTGGTGTGCACTGTCTACTCGCAGCCACGTGTCTTGATAGCTCTCCATCACTGCGCAGGTAGCGCACCTCTCCCAATTATATCCCAAATATGTATACACAACGTGGTTAATGCCTGGGCGTATAGATGGACAAATCATTTGCTGGAATTGTTCAGAATGCTCCTCCAGAAAATCGCGCCCCAACATCTTGGAACTTCGCACAGTTATCGTGCGCATGAAGTCCTTAAAGTGCTGCAAGTAGCCGAGTGTATTAGTAACTGCAATGGAACGGTTCAGTTTCACTAGAGGCAATCCAAAGCAAATAACCCCCACCCCCCACACCATTATTGTATCACCACCAACCAATACAGTACATCGCTGACTCACTGAATCCATGGTCTCATCCGGTTTGCGTCCCAAGCGAATCCGACAATAGGCTAATAGCAACTGGAGACGTTGTTCATCAGACAAAATAACCTGTTTCCTGTAACGCAAGGTCCACTTGAAGTCTTTCACGAGCCGAGATCACGAAACACTATAACAGTGAAAACCATCTGCATCACGCACACTTGCATCCTGTTATTTCACAAACGCAATCGACACGACGATATAAAACAAAGATTAACACTAGCAGAAACAGCATTTTTTTTTTTAAATTAGAAAACTGTTAATATCTGAAATGGACTTGGCAAGTAGGTGTCTGCAACGAGCTTGGAAGACGCGCCAAGAGGAATCATGCGAACTGTTTAACCACGAATGACGTAGATAGCACTTGAAAACTGTTCTGGTAGAATGGGTCTTGGGTGAATGTCATCTAACTACAGCAACCTTGCGTATGTCTTCTCGTTGGTATCTTGGGCTCCACTCTTACAGTGTTTTCGTCTTTCCTGCGAACAACATGCCCGGCCCACTGCCACTTCAAGATGTCTCTGACCTTTGGAAGTGATCTGGCGTCGGTTACCCTCGCACTGCGAAGAGCTGTCCTGTGCAAGAAAAACTGAAAACTAAGCGAAAGTATAAGAAGTTCTTCACTGATATGAGGAGACCGAGCCTGGTGAATTAGCGATAAGCTCGAGTCTGGCGTCCAAGTCCACGTCCGACCATGAAGATTTAGATTTTCCTTGGATTTTAGAAACCACTCCAAGCGAATGATGGCATAGTTCCCGGCCATGGTCGAATTGCTTTCGGATTCTTGCCCCCAGTCATTTTCCGCCTCTGATGAACTCTGCGCCCGTTGATATCATGTCATCAAAAAAATAAAAGCAGCAATAAATAAGCCTGAGAATCTTATCAATGGGTGAACGGTCAATGAATCACATTTAGGAACGGAATTTTCGTTAATTTGTTAATAGCGCGTATACGTTAGCGTAAGCTATTTAACCAAAGACCTGTAACGAAGCATGTGAAGCAAATATCGTGGATACGTTCTAGTAGAAACATTGCTACAAAACAGTAATAATGGGGAGACTGGAACAAAAACACGAGAGTAAGAAGAGGCAGCCGGAGAGCCGGGGAGACTGTGCTACATGCGCGTGATACAGTTTTTATAATTGAACAAGCGGTTTGCATGTCAGACAGTTTCTCTTTCGTTGAGCGATGTAAAACACTACCGACAGGCGTACGTTCACTGTGGGCTCTATTGAGTGGTCGCGAATTACTATTCGCAAGACAGTACGTACGTCACGGCGTCAACAATGGTTTCTGTCTGCTGCGAGCGCAGGTCGTGCGCTGGTAGCAGGGGGAAAAAAAATAGAGAACTGAAGCAAAAGCTTGAACTTTTAAGCGGACAACTCGAGCGAAGAAAACTACCATTGTAACAGGCAAAGCAGAGAGAGAGAGAGAGAGAGAGAGAGAGAGAGAATGGAAAAACTGATGGTCGTATGTGCGGGCGATACGGAGAAAGTCCTCTGGCTAGAGCGCGGCGGCCGCGTGGCCAGAAATAGAATATCGGAACCGGAACCCCGCCATCACAGCGCCTGCCTCGCCAGCAGCAACTACCTGAGACTGCTACCGGCTCTATGTTAATATTCACCAGTTAAGTTAATATTCACTATTTTAAGACAAGCTTTATATCTTTTAGAGTTCACACGGAATTAAAGCAGTAATCCCAATAAGTTCCACCAATGATAACCCGTATGCTACCACCATTTATCACCTCTTGTCAAACACAGTCTGATAATGCGCCTTGAAGTCGATAAATCGCATCCCGTTTACTGAAGCGAACTAACTACACGGCACAATTACAACCAGAATCTGTAGGGGTAAAAAATTAGAAAAAATTTAGATTAATTGAACTCTGACGAAAATTACACTCCAGACTTAGGTTACGATCGACAGTTGCAGGCAGTATACTTTTCTAACTACTTCGTTGTCGTCGGCATCCGTTACCGATCCAAATGTCGACCCTGCAACAAACGATTACACAAGTACCGTAGATATTTCTGTAAACTGTTGTCGGTCTCGTTCAACTCTCAATTCTTCTTAACAAATAGGTGTTAGTAATAGATAACAATAAAAAAAAATATAAAATTTGGTTTTGATATTAAACATTCGATCTCATTTAACCAGAATCAAAAAATATGCGGCGCAGCACTCAATATTAGTTTCAGTTCCAGCAATATCGCTCAAAGAGCTCTACGAATTCTCAACTACATCGCCATTAGAGTTGTTTGGCCACACGTTTTGAGAAGGAATCAGGCCAGTATTAGCGTCGACTAATTGCCTAAAACCATGGAAAATTCAAATCTCAATCGTTGACCGGGAATTGAAACGGTGACCTATCGAATATCAATCGCTTCCCACAAACAGCATTTTACACAATGGAAGCAAGCGTCATTCAAAATAAAAAAAATAAAAAAAAAAATAAAAAAAAATAAAAAAATCGGGATTGAACAGTAGGAAGATGCAGTGTTCGAGAGTCTAAAGTTGTGGGTATTTCAACAGGAAAACGAAAGCGTTGGGAACCAAGCTGATTTAATCCATTAAACATTTCTTCTCTTAAAGTAGTTTACATTGCTACACGACTGTGCCACACTGCACTCTATTTAGCAACATTGTTTCCCGTACTGAACTCTTATACTGTCAACGTGTTACTTTGACCGGTAACTTTGTCTCGGGGCGTGAGGGTTTGGAATAGCCAGGAGGCGCATCTTAGTTTTTCCTTACAAAATATCAACTGCTTCCCCTAGTGTACCCTAATAACACGGACGGAGTGACCCCTTGGAAATAAAATGGAAGTGCTCCAAGACTCACTCTTGCACTTGGTGTTGATGCCCGCAGATAAAGGCAGATTAATCACAAATTACTAGCGGCTTGATACTACATAAGACAATAAGAGGCATTTGTATTTAGACCCAAGGTGGTATCAAGCTTAAAAAATTGCTCAAAGACCGATGGTTTCTCCCTTGGTAAAACGATCCCGAGGTAAAATAGTCCCTGAATCGGATTTCCGGGTTGGAATCTGATCAGGGAGGATTAATTAAACATTCCATGAGAGGGAGCGTAGAATGTTAGAAGTCTGAATGGGGCTGGTAGATTAGAGAACTTAAAAAGGGAGATGGAACGATGCAAGTCAGACGTGGTTGAGATTAAATGGAAGGATGTATAGGATTTCTGGTCTGTGGAGTACAGAATAACTAGCACGTAAGCTTTTAGTAGAGTTACTGGTGTGGGATTTATAAGAACAAGAAAGTAGGGAAACAGGTGGGTTATTAGAGAAAGAAATATATAAACTGATCATAGTAAATACGATATTAAAGAATGATAGTAGATTTCAGCTTGACTCGTGACTAAACCTGAGATCTAGTAAATGATTTCTGGATTTTAAAGCCTACGTAGGAGCTGATATAGGCTGACCAAAATTAATAGTTAATATTTTTAGATGGGAATTCCAGGTAGTATAAAAGCAACAAAGATAAAATGGATTTGATATGAGGAAAAACTGAAGGAATCTCACATGAGATCACTAGCAGATTATATAAACATTTAAGGTGCTGATGAAAAATTTCTTAAGATTAGAGATCGGAGTTAACTAGTGAAAGAAATACGTAAAGAAACTGATTGATGGGAATGGTCTGAATAACACTGTACTGAAAAGGGATGACTATTATTATGATGATCATCATATTGATGATTTAGCAGACCATGATTTGAGAACAGAATTTTAAAGTTTTCAATTCAGGTAGGGCAGGGGAAATTTATATATTCCTGCAGAACTGCGAAAATCTCAAAGAACAGAAGGAACCACATTATTCAAATTTTAATCGAAAAGTTATGAAACCGTATACATTTAAACGGATTTTAGTAAAGGTATCTGCTGGAATGTGAATCTTATCGCTTAGTATATCTTTCACCACATGTTTCAATATCACCAAGTAGGACACTGAACCGAAGAATGATAAGGAAGATCGAGTGTTGGGGGAGCTCGACTGCCTAAAGATGGCATGAAAAATCGTCACCGCTGTGTCATAATTCCTTAACGGGCAGCTCTTATCGTTAACAGACCTCGCTGATAAGGAGACTCGCAAATGAAGCTGTTAGTACTTAAGCCGGTCTGAAGCACCCGACACAATAGACAGCGTAGACTACACAGCGTCCATATGCGTGCGCAACTAGACCTCTTGAGAAGTACTGTTTAATACGTCTCATTGAAATATGCTACCGTTAATTAAAGTTTACGTAATTATCACCGAGATTACTGCTACGGCGGTTTATTTTCACATTCCGGTGCTTTGACTCTGCCATTTTGTTCCAAATTGAAGAGATGCAAATAAACGACTCAAATAGACAGTACCTTGATAATACAGCTTATATAATTGTTGAATATAAAACAACTCTTGCCTTGATCGGGAGTTTTATTGCGTTTAAACATCTGTAAACAAACAAAAGTTCGGGAAGAGCTCACCTGTGATCAGAATAGTTTGCGATACTTCCTTTTCTGATTAAAAGAGAAATTCACCAACATTTCTGAAGATAACGTGATGAACTGGGATGAGGCGAGTAAACTTGACAGGCTGATGGATATTTTTAAGAGTACACTCGACTAACTGAAGTTTCCGCATCATCGGCGTCAGCATTTAATGAATTTCTCGTGATTACTATTGCATTTGACCAAAAATTTGTCCGTCTTTGCAAGTTACCAGAAGAAATCTTCAGTTTCCTCCCGTGGAGGAAGTGTATTTCAGCGCGATGATACGTTACCAGGCAGCGCGGAATGTGGCGAGCGGTACAGTTGGTAAGCCTGGCGCAGTATCTCCGAGGAGGAGACGCATAGACTGGGCGGTTCATCTCGGCGCTATCTCTTTGTCCTCGGCCATAGAGTTAGGTCCTAATGAATATTATCTGCTGCAAACTGCCGCCTTTCCAGGAAAAAAGATAACCACGGTTGCAGCGTCATCTGGAAGACAAAGGGTAGGATCCAAACGCGATAAGCTACAGTAGAGATAAAACCCGCCAACTGCTCGCCTTTCATCTGACGCTGGCAACAGTGCTAATCATGTACTTATCACCTGACAATGTATGCGTCCCCAATCCCAGTGAAAGGATTTCAGGATGAGAAAAGATAATCTGACAATATTAGAACACCTAGACAGATATTTACGGCTTTACTGCAGGGTTTCTCAAACTAACTCCACGTAACCCAATGAAATTTTCCAAGGAATGGTAAACCTCCTTAAAAAAAAAAAAAACTGGCTTTTTGCTTTAAAAAAAAGTAATACAGTAAGCAATTAATTTGATGGACAGGCTTGACTCTTGTCGCAAGTTCAGTCGATTTTAGGAGCAATTTTGCTCACTTTCAATCTCAATTCACCACGTTGCATGTTGCACGCTCCAAATACCCAGTCAGCCACTATAACGTAAATCTTGTCGCGAACCCAGGGCCGGCGCTAGGAATTTCGGGCCCGGGATAAAATGGGCGACCTTTTTTTTAGCTCTACAAACTAGCCGGGCGAATATGAATGGATTCTTGGCTTCGAGGTCTGGGGGCCCCTCCAGCCGGTGATCGGGTCCCCCCATCAGCCGGTGGGCCCGAGTACATTTCACACGCTTACCCCCCCCCCCCTCTAACGCCGGCCCTGCGCGAATCCCCTACGTTTGATTGGGGAATCCGTAGGGATTCGCGTACCCCACTTTCAGAAACCCTAGTCTAGAGATTACGTAGCAGTTGTACATTTTGGAATCGCACAAGTACTAGTGGTTGCGTCGGATTTGGTGAAGCCACAGCTGTACAGCTGACTGGCAGCAGGTATGTTGCGTTGTGAAGGTTGAATGGAGTGGTACCGTTAGCTCACTTTCACCGCCGAGTCGGCGCGGCAGCTGCGGGGTACGGCACAAAGCCCCCCAGCTCTCGTCGCTCCCCTCACGAGTCTGCTCAGCTCACGTTTGCACCATATTCTTTAAGATGTCGAAAGAGTTTACAGACGAATTTGGTATGTTCTCCTCTCACAGAATCAAACGTGACAAGATGCACCGGATTTGAAATCCTTCTTTTATGTCCAGTTTTTATATTGCACATCCCTCTGAATAATTAAATCACTTTCGTAAGACGAAAAAAATGGGAAACTACTTTAATGGTGCCCTCGTGAGAACCTGATAGGGAAGTGTATGACATTTCTCTTCTTTCTTATGGCTTTTACGCATACTCGAAATTGAGATAATTAGTGGCAAGAAATGACTGTACAGGGAACGTGAAGGAATTTGGCTATGACATTTCTGAGAAACCATTCCGTCCTTCGCCAGAATTGATTTGGGGAAATCGGTGGAAAACTGAAATCTGGATGATCGGGCGGAGATTTGAGCCCGCGTCCTCTCGAATGCCAGAGCGTTACCACTCACCCACCACGCTCGCTTGTTTTATTTCGGCATGACATCCAACACATTTTACAAACACCACCAGAGTCTAAGAATGACAAATTAAGGTAAGATAAATTTAAGATCAGAACCAATTCTTTCTTTTTTTTTATTCATTTTTTCCCCACGACCGATAAAGGAATGAAATAGGAGGGATTTCTAGACCACACCAGCTGACTACCGGGATGGTTTGTAAACACAGGCCACGCACTCCTGCTGCCATATCGCGTATTTCCCTTCCTCTGCGTGTGCGCTTACATTAGGATCAACCCTCCGTTACCTGCTGTGAAGCGAACTGCAGATTAACAGTACTAGTGGTGCTAGTCATCGTTCTTACTATGTTGCTTTTCTTGCAGCTCCACAAAACTCAAGCGATCAATCCGGCCTTGACATTTCTCGCACCGATACTGCGCGCCTTTAATTAGCTTCGAGATTAGTATCTGGAACCGTTCCAAAGATTTAGTTATTGACGGGAAAGGTTATCGGTTTAAAAGGTGCGCCACCTACGCGAGGAGACGCGACGCCCCGTGGACTCGTGATGGCCAGCGGAGCGCAGTTCCGTCTGCCGCTACAACACGGTCGCCACTCTGCCCCGTCACGCCCAGCGACACCAGATAACGCCTGCGAGTCAAATCTCTGCACCAGGGACACCCCAAGGCTGAGGCACTTCCACAGCGTACGGCTCTACGCCTCGTACACTGCGAATTCATTAGAGACGGGAAAGGTCTGCGAACAAAGAATAGGAACGAATTCTGTCCATTTCAAGGAACCATCCCGGTATTCGTCTTCAGTGATTTGGGGAAACCAAGGAAAATCGAAATCAGGATGGACGGACGGGTATTCGAACCCGCGTCCTCCCGAATACGAGGCCGGAACATTACCGCTCACCCACCACGCACGGTCCCCCTCTGCCAACCCCACTCATTATAACAACGCACAAACAAATTTCAGTACCAGAGTTCTTTTGACTTTCATAATACCGCCAAGCCTACGAGATGACGTAATACGTAATAAAGTTATGTTATTTGTCCAAGATTGTTCTTCAAATCTAGTAGAGAAAGTGAAACGAAAAACTTCAATAACTAAAAGCGAAAATGGGGTAGCTCGATCCAATTCCTCGACCAATTCTATAAAAATTTCTCCAAACATGAAAAGAAAAAGTTTTGGTGTCATTCCTTTAGTATACTACATTACCTGCGAATAAGTTGCCCAATAAAATAGGTCGGGTGGTCAATGTTACTACAGTGGTTCAATTTCCTCGTGTCACTAAAGAGTTTTTATAGACAGAAAATCATGGAGTAAATCATTTAACAAAAGAGTAAACTTCATTTCGAATAAACCTTATTCGTGGAACAGATGCTAGTAGAAAAGCGTTCCGACCGCAAGTGAACAGTGCTGTAGTGAACAACAGTTCTGCGAAACACGCTGTCAAAGAGAGAATCAAATCTGTTTACAAAAACGGTGCTTCAGAAATGTTTCGATCGAATTGGGGCCAACACAGTTTACACAGGTACCAATCTAGTCTGAAGATCACTGGGAACTTTGTTACAATATGGAAAAATTGTAGTAGCAGGCAATAAACAAAACTTTCAGCTACAATCTGAACCAGGCGACATCCAGATTGCAGCACCAAACTTTAACGTTGCAGCTCATATCGCTTCTACATTTCGAAAGCTGACGAAGGCAACTTCAGACTTTAAAACTGGATGAGGTGAGTATTCACGTACGTTACCTCACTTTACAAGCATTACGACAGAAGTTATTTTGCTGAAAATAAGTCGTACAATAGTTTCAATCATTATAACTTACACCTTTCAAGGGGCCACTTTTCTCATCGGAACAGGAAGCCGGACATTGAATGGAATAAGTTCATCTTTGATTTCCGCAACAACTGAAGCGAAAGAATTATATTTTTTAACTGTTGGCGAGAGGTGAATACAAGTGATAGCTCCATTAAACTTTTATTCAATCCACCAGATAAACTCAAGAACGCAATTCCGTTTCTGACAACCCGTGAGCAGTTTCCCATTTAATGTTTTGTCATCTGCACAATGCAGGAGAACTTCTATTTGAAAACACAAAGCATAAAACTTCTCTTTAGCAGTTCGCTCTTCCACAGCAAACTAATATTTCATTTACTCCAGATCTACACGAGAACTTTGTACCCCATATAGCTGTCCCAAACCTAAACTTGTCCCAACCTTTTTTTTTTACTATGGCTTTACGCCTCGTCGACGGCTAAGGTCATTAGAGGCAGGATGGGACTGGGGACAAGGAACGGGAAGGAATTCGGCCATGGCCTCCTTGAAGGATGCATCCCGGCCTGGAGTGATTTCGGGAAACCATGGAAAATCCAAATCTGGATGCCCGGATGGGGATTCGAACCGCCGTCCTCCAGAATGCGAGGCCAGAACGTTAACCGTTCACCTAACACGCTCGGTAAACTTAAGCTGACGGGATGGATAAACAATTTTAGGCGATAAAGGAATGTGTGAACAATGGCCAATGATAGATTGGCGCTAATGAAACACAGCTTCACTGAAAATCGATATAAATGGCAGTTGCCATTAGGATTGTTAGAAAAATGACTGACCTAATTCTGTTATGTAAAAGACGTAAATCAAAATTTCGCGAACAATGTCTTGCACTGCATTTGAACAATCTTTATTTATTTTTATTTTTTAAAAAAAATTAATCGGTCTGACTGTACCAATGTCTTTTGGCCTGACTGTACCAATGTCTTTTGGCCTGACTGTACCAATGTCTTTTGGTCTGACTGTACCAATGTCTTTTGGTCTGACAGTTTCAAATCGATCAGATAAAAACTAACAATTTGAGAAATTGGTAACACTAGAGCTGGCAAGAGGATTCTGCATGAAATTAAGCAACTGTAAATTTCGGTTTGGTTGACTATTCTGTGGTGTACTCTACAGTTTGATGGTGGAAATACTGGTCGACGTACTTGCGTTCACATAGAATGAGTAGGTCAGGAAATTCATGGCCAACAGGGAATAAAACATTCTTGATATTCCGCATCTCAACAAACAATAGGAACGCGATAGCGAGTAGTATGTTACGTGTAAATTTTCTCTTGATTCTACCAGCTGGCAGCAATTGTTAAACGGTGTGCGTCAAAGGAGGGTAGCTTTTCCGCATATTGTGAATAAAATGCCAAACTTATTTTATGCAAAAGAAAGGACAGAAAAATGTTGACTAATATTGTATAGTAAAACCATCCTGTGCATTATTATTCTTGTTTTACCGTCGAAATTTGTAACAGAGATCATTTTGTGAAATGTGTCAACTGCTGAAGATTCTCCTAATGTTCGCCATGGCTTATCTAGTTTATAAATAAAAAAGATTACTTTCGCATCTACCATGAGGTAAGACAGTTTGGTAGCATAAGAAAGTATAACTAAATGAACTAGGGGTAGACAGATATTCGCTGTGGTAAAATATTCATCTTGAAAACTTTGGGCTTAAACATATGTTTTAAAACCAAAGGCTTTATCGTATGAACTGAAAATTCAGCAAAAACTCATTTTCCTTGGTTTTCTTGATTGAACCTACCAGAAATTACGAACCAAAAAACTGAAGCCGAAATTATCATCATAAAAATGGGATAGTTACTCGGAAAAAGTTTGAGACTACTCCAATAAATGTTGAGCTCCTAGCGAGTTTAACGAAATTTGCAGCGGCTGATAGCTAAGAAACCAACATCAAGATGAATGCAGTCGCGAAGGAGCGTGCGAACCTGCTCGGTGAGAATGAATTACCCTGTGAAGCTGCCGCCAGCGCTGATATGAAAACCTCGAGATTGCTTCCGGCCACTGGAAAAACTTAATGTGCACAAGCCGAGCCACCTCCACACAGTAACAGCACCAGTGCGATGAAACGTTATCTAACCCAACTCAAAACAATCCTGTGTCGTATGTATTAAGCCCATTCGTTAAATAACGAGTTGAGGACTTAGTGGAAAGCATTTTTCTCAGACACAAATGTACATTCACCAAAACACCTTTAATATACAGGGTAATTCCATGATGATTATACAGAGGGATGATGGATAAGGGTAAATGTGTCAAGGGCAGTGCTGCTAATTCTACGGATTTATCCGTAGATTTATGGATTTTTATGAATAGTTAGGATTTTCGGATTTCGTTAAAATATCTACAGATTTTTGCTACTTTTTACTATTTGTTGATTTTTCCTTATATTGGTTTTTTGTTAAACTTTGAGCGTAGAGTGTCAATGCATTACAGACTTGTCAATAATTGTGAATCGTTTCCTTGCAACCACTCGAGTTAACCAACGATTGAAATAAAGCTCATATTTTGTTTGATTATAGATTTTATAGATCTTAAAAGATCGCAATACAGACCAATACAAAATACGTAATACAAACCAAATCCGAGAGTCAAATGGGTCGCCGTTTTTAACATTTCCTGTTACAGATGATATACTACATTTAATGTCAACAAGAAAATGTATTCCCTTAAATATCTTACTTTCAATGTAGAATATTATTTTGTATTTCGAATTTTAAAGACCTGGATTAATTTTGACTCTCTTCAATAATTATTGTTTCAGCGTTTCAGTTAGCGAGTCCCCGGATTTTTGTACCCAATCTACGGAAATTTTAGCGGCCATCTACGGATATTCAGAGCAAGTGAATGGCAGCACTGGGGAAGGGACACTTGGTCTGGAAAACGACAGAGTCGAAAGTTATAAGCGAAAATCGTTACCTCAGACAGTATCGCTACTGTTGTTGCTGAGGTAGTAAATAGGTAATTGTTATTCGTCAACGTATGTGGTTTGAACATTATAGAGCCCCACCTAACTTTGGACTGAGGGTTTGTGAACATCTGGATTAGACATTCCCTGAAAAGTGGATAGGCAGAGGTTCCGTGGTGAGCACGTTCACCCGATCCCACCAAATTTAATGTCTTCCCACGGGGCAATGCGAAAAGTCTTGTGTCCCAGACGCCTGTCGACCCTGAAGTAGATCTCCTGGCAAAAATTCTCGCTGCCTGCGACCCTGTTCAAACGACGCCAGGGATGTCACAACAAGTACGACAGAACTTTGTGTGGCGATGCCATGCCTGGCTTGAAACTGGGGAACGCCATTTTGAACACATGTAGTAAATGTAGCAGCTGCTAAAACTTGTGCACGTAAATAGAATTATTACTGTATCGTGGACTTAGAATTTTCGATCTCTTTCTGACATCAATTTCAAGGGAAATTAGCTGAGGGTATTGGGGAGTATTCAGCGGGAATTCTGTTCGTCATGATCAGGGTTCGGAAGTTGGAGCCTTCAGCTTGAGCGCTGTGCGAGGACAAGGCAGAATTTGAGTATATTTTCGCTTATAACTTTCGAGCTGGTAGCTTCCGGACAGGACCCCTTACATTTACCATTCTCCATCATCCCTGACATTTTAACATCACAGAATCACGCTCTATAAATAGAACAAAAATCAATTCAGTTTCTGAAGCTTTAAACTAGCACCAAAGTACAACCCAGTCTGTCTAATAGAAACGCATGTCTTTATGAAGCGGATCGTCTGGTGGCCTCCTGGATTTAAAACCACAGCACTACCGTGAAATAGCCCTCTTCAAAGCAGTGGGACAGAAGTCTTAACAATGTCAACTTTGCAATTCAGAGATTTTCAACGTCCGTGATTTGAGTGTAATTTGCGGTCAATTACGCCGACTTATCGAATTCGGTACCTGCACCTATTGAGAGTGATTATTACTTTTCTCGACCCTTATGTAGCAGTTTCTTATGGATTATCGATTTGATAAAGACAGTTTTGAAATTAAACTCTATAATTCCTTATATCCAAGTTTAAATTCTGAACCAAATGGTAAAAAAAGGCCCATACGAAATTTGTAATATTTAAGAATAATATATTAAATGTCCGTGATTTCAAGAACGTAAATATGGGGAAACAGCGGTCCAGCTGCTAAATGGTAGGATGCCAAACTTCTAAACATGAATGTCCCGGTTTTCATTCTTTGTACAGAGCACTAATCTCCGACACAACTGCTCTCAGTATGCGAAGCACGCTCGGTGTCTCGGATGTCAATTTAAAATGTAGGTCACGGAGAGGGGAACTGGCCGTTCTACCTGACGAATTTTCTTAGTAGGACTGCTTCGAGAGGATTCGCCCAGCCTTCTGGTCGTGTAAACAGTTCTGAGCGGAACAAAATGTAATTTGTACCAAAATTTTGGACTGGACTGATTTTCTACTCGTGGAAACCTCACTTTAAAAACATTTAACTGAATTTTTTTATTCGTCAGGGATATAGAAAAGTAATAAGGCAGTTTCACTATGTACAGTGCATTTAACTGATAGTGTGGCCCTTTCAAGTTGGAAGTAATAAATAGGTGTGTTTTTGAATTTCTTCCCCAGCACGCAGGCTGATGGTGAACAGGTGGGAGGCAGAGCTCTTGTATCACACGCCTTTAGAAGGTTTCAGCGCCAGACGCCGCGCCCTAAATGACACCTGTTGCTCTCCTACAGCGTGGTCTGTCGAAATAGCGCTCAGTAATGTTCCCGTTTAGACAGCTTATCTTAATTCTACGAGGCGCCATAGATGTTTACATGCACACGACTTCTTACCTCACACCTGACAAATTGGTCGACAGGTTAATGCTCTGTCATTATAGGCAAGGGGAGGAACAAAGAGCTCGGCTTATGGAACTATAGGATGGCGCCCCTACTAATAGAAATATTATACGAAATACACCTCAACAATAATCTAGGTATCAAAACAACCTTAATATGGGTACCCTATTACAAAAGGGACCAAGTACAATGAATATGTAGACAAACTAGTCAAAGAATCCATCTCAAACGGTCAAAGAGTAGAACTACCACTGACCCCATCCGCAAGATATTAAACAGAGAGCAAGTAAGAGATGGCAAACAGATTGGAACGATTCGATGCAACAGAAAGGAGCTTTTTATGGCAGCATCCAACCATATATCCCTTCCAAACCATCGTTCCATAACTGGAAAGCTAACAGACGTCACTTAATATTATTAGAAGGATTTTCCACCACGCAACTTTCCCAGCCACCTAAATCGAACAGATCAGAGATAACCCACTACGTGACTGCGTTGATCATGCAATAGAAGACATAAATCGTGTCTTATTTTCTTGTAAGAAACGCACTGATATTCAACACAAAATGCTGAAAGAACTTACAAAGTGCAATATTCCTCTTCAAACCAATTTATCCACCTTACTCTCTTCCAATAAACACCAAATATACAAAATCATAAAGTCCTTTTTCAAAGATGGAAACATTCAAATATAAATATAAGGCAATTAGCGAACCAAATAAGAAATGCTGGGAACAAAGTTGGTACATTGACTATCGTATACCACCCGAACAGAAATATCTTAGCAAAATCTCATCATCTAGACATAATACTAGAATGAGTTTCCAGTGTGAATGGTTAGGGTACAAGTGCTCTTGACCAAAATAGATTTAAGTCTCATCGTCGGAATAATGAAACCTCTGCTGCAGGGATGGACAACCCGCGGCCCGCCTTGAACATTTTTCCTGCCCGCGAAATTCATCACATTTTTACAAAATATATTTTATAATGGCCAAAGTAGTGAAAACCAATGTATTAAAAGTACATTATTTGTGAATCCATATATTCAAAAATTAAATGTAGAAATTATGAGTATCATTATTATTATATTATCTACGTTTACATGTACGAATAACAGTAAACACAATAACTACAACTCATTATTTTTAAAATTTTCACACAGAAAAAATGTCTATAGTGGGTCTAAATCTAATACGGGGATATATGATTTTATATGCGGCCCGCGGAGTTATGGTGAGTTTCCAAATTGGCGCGCAAGATCATTTGGGTTGGCCACCCCTCCTCTACTGTATAGATAAGAGATATAACAATTTATCTGATTCCATGTCGACATATAACATTATATTACCACGAATGTAACTGATGTACATAGAACATCTAAAGAAAGTGAAATGTAAACTGTTGTAAAAAAAAACTGAACCTGGCTGCATAGCTAAGGCCTAAAACCATTAAATAATTTTTAAAAAAAATCTTTGCTCCAGCGTACAGTCCAGGCTGCCTAATAGCGGTGATCACTATGCAAACAGAGATTAACTCTCTCTTTCAGTCTCTCATATTACAGGAACATAACAATACAGATATGATTAACACAAAGCCCACGTGGTTAGCAGCCAGCACAAAACGCGTTAGTCTTTTACTCAAGACAGTGTTTATGACCACAAGTTCATCGATTCAATGGGAAAAACCGCGCGTTTTGCTCAAACTTTCTTCGTTCAAGTTTGGAGGGGGATAATACTTAGTCTTCCTGAATTATCAGACTGGCACTGAACTCTTCTTCAGCAATAAATCAAATTCATTTTTCTCTGCACAATGAAAATCCGCAGTAAATCCGAAAACACCATTACCAGGTTCATACCTCAATGCTGGCTTGAAATTAATGTATAGAGTTCTCACATCTGTACGAACAGTACAGTTAAGAACATTGCACTAAAATTTCTAACTCATATAATGTCTACTAAAATGACTCTGAAAGCAAAGTACGTTCCGCCACAGTTTTTACTGATAACAGTGAAAAACAATTGTAGTTCGCTATTTTCTTTGTAGTACTTTTCGATATATTCGTGTTGGATGTCGAGGTATTTCCACATTCCCCCCACCCCCTGAAGATATTGTCAGGCTCTTCAAACAGTTCATTACAGTGATCTGCAAGTTCTCACCTACAAAGTTTTTACCAGCAAGATTACACTTTTATCAAATCTCTGTTCTGTCACCTGTAACTTTGTGTCAAGAATTCGAACACTTCAACAACGTCAACACAGCTTCCGATCTCACAGCCCCGTCGAATGCCCGTATGAGAAGCTAAACCAGCACCTTGCCAACAAACGCCTTGCTGTTAATGATCTACAGACTCTGCCATGATCTCTAATCTTAAGGTGAATGAAATAATAAAACTGTCTTCTAGCTACAAGCATCTCAGTGTCCAAGTAGATTATGTGAAGTATGTGACAAAATTGCCATATTTACTATCACTGGATTTTCTTACATTTAGCGAATGACTCACGAACTCAGGCTTCACAAAACTGTACATCATATAAATGATTTGGAAAAGTTTGAAATATTGCATAGTAAGGTAAAGAGAAGCAGCAACTTCGAGCAAACGTTTTAAGACACAACGTGCAGGTCCTCTGTACTGCGAGCTGGAGAGTACTGTGCCTCAGTATGCCTAAGCAACGCTCGTACTAAAACAATCAACAACACAATGCGCTTTATATCACACCTCCTACTGACTGACTATTCAGAGTCACATTCCTCTTCATAGCCCTTACAAAAAACTGTACAAAACGAGCAGGTGCAAAAAACAATGGTATCATCGATATAATAAGCTGCCTTACAGAAAAACGTTACCGAGACCAGCAACAATAAAAATTCAACATATTGGACACTTGGAAGAGGGAAACGTTCACGAGGTGTTCTGCATCACAGCGTTTCGACCTTCCCCGAAGACTGTGGACGGACCTCAAGAGAATCAGGGCAGACAGAGAAAGACTTTGGGAAACACACTCCTGAGTACGAATGCCGAGACACAGACCAACTGTCACGTTATTGAATACTGCAAGCCGAGAGCATACACAGGAGACTAATCGATTATATCAAACAGTTAGATATCTATACTAATATTAGACTATAAATGCAAAAGTAACTCTCTTCCGTTTCTTATGTTTTCACGGCTAAGCCTATCTTGATGAAATTTCACAAGGAAATTCTGTGTGTCTTCATGAAGGACATAGGATACATATTCGGAATAAATAACATATTTTGAAAACTAACCGAACCCGACAGACGGATAGCGTGTGTAATGTATCGGTAGCTCAGGCTTTGTTTCTCTCGCAGTCCGTGTATGACGCATTCATGTACAGGCACAAATTATTACATACTGGTAGCAACAAAATTCTAATTCTACGGGTAAGAATTCGCTAATATGTTTATAAATTAGATGTCTATTTGTAGATACGAACACAATATAATGTGCATATTTGATATCCAATAAAAATAATAATGGATGCCGATATAATGGGTCATTCTGGACTGAAGCTATGCGTCGTTTAGACCGACTACTGTAATGTGACTGCTTCCGTCAGTACTTGGCGCAAAGCTAGAACTTCCCCCTCGTCCAAAATACGTCGTCTGATGGAACTATTAACGTCACTAACAGAAGGCCTACTACGGAGACAGTTCCCCTATGACAGATTTTCATCTAACCTCTCACAACTTTCTACAAAATTACTTGATCTTATTGCGCTGAATTAACAAACCCACAAGATAAGGTGATAAATTCACACAGGAACTTTATCACATTGAAACAATAGGAGCAGATACACTGGGTGATAAGTAGTGAAGTACTACTAGTATATTTATTTTTATCCCTGAAGGAGATGAGTGTAAAATTAGAAGCGTATCTAAGTTAAGAAGCCTTCGAATACATCACGTGAAAAGGTCACATTTGGCTAGATGCTATTTCTTGCTACGAATTGGGCGAAACAATTTCTTCATTTTATATGGCTACTGTTTCATCTATTACCTGAGCTGGTTTAGTGAACGAGAAACTGCAAAACGGGCAGCGCCGGCGCTAGGATTTTGGGGCCCTGGGTAACCAGTTGGCGAATTCAACAGGTTTTTTTTTTGTTTTGTTTTGTTTGCTTGTCTCCCACTCTACAAGTTGTCGAGTGGGGGGCCCCTACAGCCAGTGATCGAGACCCCATCAGCCGGGCGGGCCCGGGTACATTTGACCCGCTTACCTCCCCCCCCCTTAACGCCGGCCCTGAAAACGGGAAAGAAAAGGAGGCAACTTGGGGGGAAAAAATCTTCAACTAAGATAAGTGCTACTTTATGTGAAAATAACCACGCTGTGCTCCGCGATATTGTGGTTGTAATTTGAGGAGCATGCTGGTGGTACCTGGGAGGGTGTAGGTGTTGCCAGTGCGCCGGGTGCGGTAGGAGTGTACGGGCACGATGAGCCGGGGCCGGGGTATGCTGAAGTCGTCCTCCTGCTGCTGCTGCTGGGAGCTGCTCCACCTGGAGGACACGGGGTCGGGGTTGGAGTCCCTGCGGGGGCGGCCCGTCGCCGTGTACACAGGCCGGTACTCTGTCTGCTGCAGGTCTTGTCTGCGATAGCGCGCCGCGCTGCTGTTGTGCCTCGACAGACCGACCCCCGAGCGCTTCACCACCTGCTGCTGCTGCTCTATACCGTCACCACTCCCCGTATAGTGCCTCCACCTACTCTCAGGACTAGCGCCAGAATCCACTTGAGCAGTATCTTTATTTCTCGCTGTTGTTGCGTCACCATTCACGGTTTCTGCGGAATTGCTCCTAACCATCTTCGCTTCATCTGTCTTTGCAGCTTCTTCGTATGGGTATCGTACGGCATTGGGAGTGCTACTAGTTTCGTTAGTACTCGTGATCTCATCGTGACCTTCCCTGAAGATCTTACTTTTCTCAGAGTTTCCGCCTTCTTGCTGAACAGATCGGCCGCTATCGTTGACGGCAGAGTCCTGAAGCACTCGACGCGGCTGGCCGGGCCTCGGCAGGCCGTCTTCACGGGAGTTCCTCCCGTTCGTCGACGCGTCGTAGTGACGGAACCGAGACGTCTTGCTTCCGTTGAACCACTCATTACTGCCGAACGGCACGAGCCCGTTCTGCTGCGGTGTACCTTTAGCACCGCTGTTGACGACTTTCTCGGCCGGCTTGGAGTAATCTAGACAGACATCGTTCTCATGGCGGTAACTCCGGCTTCCGGGTGTCCGGGAACTCTGAACATTCTCGCGCTCCGTCAACACATTAGCTCCGAGGCCGTTATGTTTCTCAGTCGACAGGCTGCCTTCTAGGAATCTGAGTCGCGACCCCCTGATCCCAGTGTTTTCACCGCCATTCTGCAACCTCCCCGCCAGCTCGTGGGACTGGTTCTCATCTTTTGACGCCGTTTCGATTTGCCGGTTTGCGAATCTGGAAGTTCTCGGAGCTGGAACAGGTACATTGGGAGGAGAGCCACCATTTCTCAGCTGTTCTGCAACGTCTACTTGGTATACGACACGGTAATTTTGTCTGCGCGCATCGACACCTTCCTTTTCCGAATTTCCAGCACATAAATCTCGTCTCTCCAACCGATCACTTTTGGACTGCACTCCGCTGGGTTCTTGGTATCTGACCGGAGGACTCTTGGGCGGATCTTCAGTGGATCCATTTTCCCTAGCAGTATCACGTTTTGCGGCTAAGCTGCGGTGAGCATTGTCAGATTTGCCGACTGCGTCGCGGTACCTGGCCCGCGTGGTTTCTCCGTTGCGAGTCGGCTGGGGAGCGCTCTGGTCTGGAGCCTTGGCGGCCTCCGGCGCGCGGCCTTGAAGTGGCTGCCTCCTGGTTGCAACACCGGTGTCCGGCTGGTCGGCCCGAGCTGCAGCCGGCTCCTCGTAAATATTCTCGGCGGATGTGCGAGAGGAGTCGCTGGGGGGGCGCGGGGGTGGCCTTGTAGTAGCCGTGCAGAGGCCGCGACTGCGCGTACACGGGCCGGTAGTCGAGGGCGGAGCACCGTCGCCAGCTGTCCTCGTACAGCAGAGCCATGAGGCGGCGCGACGGCTCGGCGCCCGGCCGCAGCTCATCCTGCAGGTGCGGCGGGGGCGGCAGGGCGACGGGGGCGGCGGGGGCGCGGGTCGGGCGCCGGCCCCGAGGGCGGCGGGGGCAGCTCGCTGGCCGGCGCCGCGCGCCCCGGGTATCGCCGCATGCACAGCATCGTCGTCATCTCCGCCGCTCACTGCTACTGTGCACCGCAGGCGACGGCGTCATCGCAGCGCGGAGGGCGGCACGGCCAGTATAGCACTACCGCAATTCAATAGTCATCGACCAAAAAAGTATTTGTGATCGATGAAATTCACTCTTCAGGGACACTCAACACGACACAGCTTTCACTTAACCATAGCCTAAGATCACCGCTAAATCCAAGATTTAACTTATCACTGACAGTCCGCAACAAGCAAGAGTGCATTTATAACGATTTGATAGACGCCGGCAACAGTCTAGTTAAGAGAAGTGCCGTCGAAACCCTGGTTTACTATACTGCCACTTAGTTTCACTCGCTACGAACGATGCTGATGTTCGCGGTGCCTGTGTTCGTCGTAGCACGTCCTGCTCACCCGCCGTCCGCGCATCCACTGACAGCAGCGGCGCGGCTGCACGCCGGGGAGGGGAGGGCGACAGTGCTGCCGCCACGCGGCGGACGCGGCGCAGCGCCGGCCGACGCTGCGAGGGGCGTGGTGGGGCGCCGTTACTCGCTGCGCTTGCGCAATTCTGCTATCGAAATAGCGGCGAGCAGCACGCCTCATTGGTGCGCAACCCGCGTAACCGCCGGCGCTGCTGGCGTGGGTGGCACCCAACAAAAAACACGCGGACCCACAGACCTTTCACTGCTCACTGCAAAGGCCCTGCCTCAAATGCTCGCGCCTTGTGCATCAGTGAGACTTAACATTTCCATTGTTAAATAGGACTACAGCTGAACGCCACTGACACTTCTTTCTTGCACGAAATACTAGGTGCTTTATCGGTCATTTATAGATTAAAAAAAGTAGTTTACACACTTTTACATACAATCTCACTTCTTTACGGTACACTGGCATCGTCGAAATGCAATCCCCATATGTTCCTCGGAGGGGAGTAAAATTTAGAATTAATGGTTTCAGACGTTGGATTTCGGTATCGGTCATTTTTACAAATTTTACTAACAAATATTTGAAGTCACCTTCAATGTTTCCAATTTTTTTTTTTTTTTTAGTTATAAATTTAATAATGAAGCGTTCTCGCGTTTAAATGTACTTCTAATTAACTGGTATTTGCCAGATAACACTACATGCGTAGGTGAATTAGTTTAATATTAGTTTCGGTTCATTAGACAGTGCTGCCAACGTAAGCATTAAGCGATAAACTCAAGTCATAACGTCTTCGTAATTTTGAATTATAATTCAATGGAAGTTCAAACACCAGAAAGTTTATTTTAAAAATCGCTTCACTTCCACAAACACAAAATCTCTGCAGTTTCCATATTTCGGAATATGCTTAAAGAATGTTTCCGTAATTTTTAAAGATGAAGGTTCCGTCAGATTCCTCAGTGTTATCCAACCCTTGACTGTGCTCTCGGCAATGCGTAAGTGCGCGACAGGAAGTAATTCTATTTTCGAACGAGTAGCTCTCCTTACTTGTTGTGCCTCAGTGAGTAGTTTGCTAGCTTAGCAGCGTGTGTACTGGAACTGAGTTCGCAGTCTGCCGTGACTGCGGCCAGCCAGGCGAGTCCCGCACGAGCCTAGATACACAATGCACGTCTCCCAGTGAAACGTTCTGCATGGCAGCTGTATCCACCGTCGATGCATATTTTCCCAAAACAGTGTCGCTAGCGTTCACTTGACTGTAACAAACTACTGTTTTACTAATATGTATGTGGGATTCAAATCGCGTGGAGAAGGAAAATGACATACTTCATTTTTCAAACTGCCACTTTGCCTCTACTATCCATTCGGAAACGAAATTCTAAGTTACCCGAGCACTTTATATTGCTATAAACTAGAGAAACATTCGCCAATTCCACACTGCAGCCTACCTCGTAGGTTGCAATTCCAGAAACATAGGGTTATTAGTTGACCATCATCCCACAGAAATGAACATTAAGAATTCAAATCTGTACACCTTTCTAGATTCAAAATTTGAGATGGTGACACTTAGGTTGGTAGTTGAAGAAAAACTCGTATAATACCTGTATGCTGCTTGTATCATATTAGTTCTTAAAAATAAACTTTCTTCACAGAAAAAGGTTGCTACAATAACGCCCAAACAGAATTTAGCAGAGATAAGAATAAAGATTTAATTCTTGTTTCTCATTTTTGTAACTAAATTCCCTGTGAAATTGCAAGTATATGACTTTTTCTGGTGTTTTTTCCTTCAGTATCGTGTTCCCAAGTATACTCAAAATTGGTCCACGAAGAACACTAGGCACAATGTAACAGTGCAGAAACTACTGCCGGGCGGTGAAATTACCAAGGCCACGCCTCGCAAAACTTCAATGACAGTTTGTTTCTCCCTGAGTCAGCCAGGTAGAATTGTGGCAACGTCTCTAACACCACAGAGCACCCGTCACCAGCAACGGTGTACTGACATTCGCCAGCGGCACTGCTTCTTGTTGGATTTTTTTTATGCCTTGTTGACGTCGAGATAATTAGAGGCGGGAAAGGTATGGGGCAAGGAATTCACCATGACCTTTTGAAGAAAACGTCCCCGCATTCACCTGAAGTGATTTAGGGAAACTATGGAAACCCAATTCAGAGTGGCGCTGCGGAAATTTGAACCCGCGTCCTCCCTTAGCACGCTCTGACGTGTGCAGTGACTAGCGCCAGCAGACTGCTGTAAGGAGGACGTGGCGGTGAGCGTGATTGCAGAACGCAGCACTGCAACTCACAGAAACAACTTTCCCCGAGCATTAAGGTCACACGAATTTTGTCACGCAAGCATAATGCAGCCTTTCAAGCAGAAAGTGATGGACGTCAGGGCCACTGTAACATAGGAACCTCATTCCCAGGATACCTTGAATTAAAATACTCAATTCAATGACTGAACGTGCTGTTACGTTGGAAGACATCTGGTAATCACATAGCGCAGTTAGTTTTTCATTGGTTCCCCTTTTTTCGCTTATGGCTTTACACCTCGTCGACATCAAGGTCATTAGAGAGGGACTGGGGGCATGGAACGGGAAGAAATTCTGCCGTGGATTTTGCGGGAATCACACCAGCATTCACCTGGAGTGATTTCGGGAAACCATGGAAAACTGAAATCTGGATGCATGGACGGGGATTCGAACTCGCGTCCTCTCGAATGCGAGATCAGTGCGTAACCTCTCACTCCACGCTCACTCATTGAGTCACCCTATTCTTGGACAGCAGGAGGAAAGAAACCCTTATTTTTGCCACATCGAGACTACGAATGTAGACTATGTGATGTGTAGTGTCGGACGTTTACTGAAAAGTAATCTTTCATACACGCAAAATTTGAAAGTAATAAATTAAATTTCGATGTATCACAAGATAATTTAAGAGTTTCGATCTTGATTTAATGACTTACTCTTGAAATGTGTCCACTTCCTCTACGATAAAGGAATGTAATGTTTTATTCAGTCCCGTAACTTCGAGATAAATCTGTTTATATTTAACAGTCTGCGAAGTTTTACGACAAGATAGTCCAAAGAAATTAGATAAGTGATCACAGACCCATTTTTACAACAGCTGAATACAATACGTCAGGGAATGCTTCAAACTAAGTTATTTCTGCCTTATCAGCTTCGTAGGAGCGTCAAACACTTTTTTTTTTTTAAAAAAAAGTACTTAATTTTTATTTTATAAATATGTAGGGAGGAGCTAGCCGTCTGTTACGGCAACACGCAAAAACTACTATATAGGTTCTGTTGGGGGCTTCACAGAATATGTTTAAGATCAGAATATGATCTGGGTCATATCTTATGACGCTACATCAAGCGGCAATAAAGCAAGAAATTAAAATCTATTCTGAACATCAAAATCTAGCATAACTTAATAACTACTAAACAGACCATAGACTGTTCAGTAGCTATGAGTCTCGACTAATATTTTAGATGGATATCATACCATTAATTTTAACCATCTAAAATTAAAACAATAGCTCATAAAACAATATCAGAGAAATCGGACGTTATCCTAACTCAGAATAAATTCTTTTCCTGTAAAAAGCAGGTGTTAATTACATTGAAAAAGAAGTTGTGAATTATCAGAGAACGATGCGAGTTGTTAAGAACCGATACGTAGCTACACACAGCATTATACTTTTTTTTTTTTCCTTTTCGTGTTTGGTGGTGCGTGTTTCTTATTGATGATGCCAACGTGTAGGTCCAACCTGACGCCTTCGTCAGGGTTGCTTGAAGGTAATGTATTCGTTTTCCGAAGTTTAGACAGAAACGCTGGAATCATCAGCAAGAAACACGCACCACTGAACCCGAAAAGTAAAGTAAGTGCAATTTACGAAATGAGGCCTACCAAAAAGTTGAAATTTTGTAGACGCAGCATTATTTGTGAGTGCGGTAATGAGAAATCTGCGTATGTATTAGGAAACCGCTTACGGTCTGGATTCGTCACATAATTAGTTACAAATGTTAGTAATTAAAGAAGACAGTTTGCAATTTGGCGAAAAAACGACACCGATCTTCTTTGGTCCACGTGGATGAAACATAGGACCAAAGCATAAAATGTCACCCGGAAACAACATTCTCTAGGGATACATCCCGTTTAGCGTCATGAATATAGGCTACATTGCAACTGTAGCTTTTCGGAGTTACCATTACAAGAGATATAGTAGTCAAAGCAGGTGCTATTGTGCTGTGCTTTAAAAAAAAAAAAAAAAAGTTAGATATGTGATAGTGACTTCACTAAGTAAACAAGAAACTTCTAAACTGACGTGGGCGTTCATGCTATGTGTATATTCGCAGTATATTAAAAAAATTAAAACATGTTTCATTTTTTTGTGCATGCGTTTAGCATTATTCTCAGATCCATTAACAACGATTTTCGTTTAAATTTGCTGTGCAAGAATCGCGGTCTTCTCCCGGTTTGGCGTAAATATGTATTTTGGACACATTGGACAGTACATTGCACTACGTAGTGATTTGGTAGCTCAATGTTTAAGGCACTTGCATAGAAAATTCAGGGTCGTGAACTTGAATCTCTGTGAGGCCATGAATTTATTCTGATTCGCACCAGTGAACACACGAATTCACTAGGTGCAGAATACAAACAAAAACATTTTAGAATAACGTTGTCTTCAATGTAGCAAACGTGTATTCGGAAAGTAACGCCTTTCCTCATACCCATTAAAGCGCTTGTTTCCATGTACGCTTTGGTTTCCTCACTGTTTTAACTTACCATAAATTTTAAGCTATTGTTTTACTCCCACACTGTGTGTTATCGTTCGTGTGGGACGCTTTTCTTTGTTTACACAATGAAGGACCCCAGTGTAGCCCACGTTGTCACTTGGCGTCTTCGCCTAAAAAAAAGCGGGTCACAGACACTTCGAGGGGCCAAGTGCACCTTTCCACGATCAGTCTTCACACAGAAGCAATACGCTCGACCGCGTGTAATCGCAGTAGCAGTAGCATGTTTCGTAGTTCTTATTCCACTATTACCGCGAGCCCATCTCTGTTACAACCTGACAGTAAGCCTACTCGCAATGCCTCCGGGATCTCTCTTGTAACAATCGCTTTGTCTTTCAACGACCATTCTGTCCGAAACTTAGATTTTATCGATTTTGATTTATTACACGCTTCAGTTAGACAGCACCTCATTGAACGTATATTACACTGTGTTATTCGGCCGCAGAACATGCCTGTCGTGCTTGGTACAAGTCAGCTTATGCTAAACAAGTACATGTGGCACTGCATGAAACTGAAAAATTATTACGGGTTGCCTCAGATTCACACCAATAGAAAAAAACTACGTGGGCTGCCTAGAATCGTTCTTCCTGATGTAAGACGGGACGCAGCTGCAACACTCAAAAATAAAAAGATTAAAATTTAAGGTCAATCAAAATCGGTTCATCCATAATTCGATTTTTTTAAAAATTATGGCTTTACGTCTCGTCGAGGTCGTGGTCGTTAGAGGCGGGATGGGACGCCGAACAAGGAACGGAAAGGAAAGGAATTCGGGCATGGCGTTTTTTTTTTTTTAAGGAAAAATTCCGGCATTCGCGTGGAGTGATTTGGGGGAAACCATGGAAAACCAGAGTCTGGATGCCCGGACGAGGATTCGAGCAGTAGTCCTCCAGAATGCGAGGCCAGAACATTAGCCACTCGCCCACCACGCTCGGTCATTATTCGTTCGCTCATCAACTATACAGACAAAGGCTGAAATCTAGTAACGGTTTCCCCGAGAGCGACAGCTCCATTATATGTAACGCCGTAAGATTCCCGACTCAGTCTTTGACGAGTAAGATTAATTCACGTAGATAAGAGCTGTGAAATCAACGAGAAATTGTGTACCCGTATACGTTCGTTACTAAACCAATCAGCACTCCTTACTATCGTATCGTATCGTTACATCGAGCACCAGCACGAAGCAATGGATCCAGCCGCATCGCTTACCGGATGACTTCGTACTTTGTAAAGTTTAAGTAAATTGTTCATTTAGTAAAATTTAGGTAAATTGCAATGTAAAATAAAAAAAGTTAAAATATCACATTTTAGAATAAACGCATTTCATAAATATTTGAAATTAATAAAATCTAATTAAGGTACGATCAACAATTAAAAAAACAATTACTTACAAATTACGCACTTAAAATTTTACGTAAGAAAGAAGTTTCTCTCGGTGTTGGGAATTAATATATAGTTGTCCAGTGACTAACCGAGTTAACGAAGAGTTTTCACACGATATTTCGGTGATCGGAACCTCTCTCGCCATCTTCTGGTGATGATTTTACCAGAATTCATCGGAAGTTGTAGACACAGATTCCCATCGCCAAAATATCGTGTGAAAATACCCTGCTCAATCGACTAGTCACCCGAAAAGACTATATTAATTAACTGTAAATTTTAACGATAAGCCAATGCAAAACTACAAAATAAATCTTTTTGTTTCAAAATTAGTTATATCGTTAAAGAAATCAACTCCTAACACTAAATAATAATCATATTTAAACAATTATACAAACATTTTCCGTTCTAACCAAACAAATTCAGATAAAAATTCCCAAAAATACTCGCGCATGCGTACGAGGGACGATGTTCAAATGTTCATTCTCTCGTTCACCGCTCCAGTTGCCGCACGAAGCGTATTCGTTCGTTTACGAGTCTAGCATCTATACGACAAATGCGAGTCCCATCCCGCCTCAGCGTCGACGAAGCGTAAAGCAATAAGTAAAACAAAAAACTCTTGCTTTTTTTTCACCCTACACCTGGTATAAAGAATAAGTATACAAATTAGCCACCGCTTTAAAGTCAGGAAATATGGAAAATATTTGGTGACTTGACACCGGTGGAACTACTTTCGTCCGCTTCAAGTAGTCAAGTAATGATAAGACAACCTGGCCTAAGATATTTTTAATTCCACAACGAAAACGGACAATTTCGTAGGTGAAAAGAAACTACAAACAAAGCTTTATCCATATACCCGCTAATCAATGTATGACCAGCAGATTTTCATGTTATCCAGGTATTTTTACTTTCTCTGAACCATTACAAAGAGGATACCAGTATTGTGTAATTTTTTTCTTCTGGCCTACGCAGTATTTCAAACTATTCACAGCGGCCTTCAAGCTTCAACGCAGAAAAGTGTACCTTATTTAGTTTTTCAGTGCTTGTTCATGGTTATATAATGCTGAGAAATTAGTAGCAGCACTAGGAAAACGTATTTGTAGAGTTTTCACCCGTTTCAGTTTAGTGATATCGAGTATTCTGATTAAAAAATGTCTTTAAATTCCCCCAAATTACTAGAGAATACAAACAGGAATGGCAGTATGTGAGTGGAGACTTTCCCGGTGTATTGATGCAATGAATTCTTCACAGGACTTCAGCCGGATAGTGTTAAAAAATGACAACGTCTCGACAACCGGCTTCTTCATCAGGTCTACTACTTCAGATATTATTAGCTGAAATCACAAACTAGACTGTCATTTTTCAACACTATCCGGCTGAACTCCTGCGTAGAATTCATTGCAGGAATGACAGGGATTTTAAATGCTTCAAAAACACATTAACTTTCTTAGTAGTGCAGCGAAGAACAGTGTAAGACATATGCGGCTCAAATTTAATAAACAAAATTCTCAAATGTACGGTTAAGACCTTCAACCGGGCAAGAAAAACGACACATGAACCTAACATGAAAACTAAGGCTACCCCATACTTGTACTCGACTGGTTATGATATTACACCCAAGTCAGGCTTAAGAGTCAATTTCCACCTCTTCTGTCTTCTTACTATTCCTAATTCCTTCCAGTCTATATTGGTTTACTGCTTTCTACAATAGCGCATCACTCATTCTGTACAGGTGGCCTCTCACTTTATTCCCACATTCCTTTCTTTTGTGATTCATCTACACTAATATTATAAATGTAAAAACAACCGTCTCTGTATGTTAAGTTTTCTTGACTAAAGGATCTTAACAAGGTAATACTATCATTAGGAAGGACATAGGATACTTTTTTTTCGAGATAAATACATTTTCTGATGAAATGTTGAAAATTAACTGAAAGGAGACAGAATGATGGCATGTTTAAGTTTACAATGTTATATCAGCTGCTCTGTTTCTTAGGAAGTCTGTTTACGGGACAACTTTTACGTAGCTTACAGCTTTCTATATCTAATTCTAGCAATAAAATTCTAAATTGCTGCATACGGAGTCAAACCTTGTATAGTTTTAACTTTAGTCTCGACACATCATCTGATACGTGTTCACTTTGTTAATATCTCAGTTTACTATTACGTTATGTCGCAAACTAAGATAGTTACAGTGCGAGACTTGTTCAGCCATTTACATCGAAGTTATTCCTATAAGTAAATGTTACTCACCGGCTTTCTAAACAGCAGGATAGCTAATCAATCTATTAATTAAATTGTGTGATACTATGAGGAAGCTCTAACAACGGCAGGCCTAAGAACTGCAATCAGAATTCCACTTATAGCTTGTGAATTTTCTTCCAAATTGACTTCCATTGTTTCACAAGTATACAATACAGTGTGTGCTATAAACTAAAATAATGAAGTGAAAGGTTTCAGAAAATAAAACGATGAAGGAGCTCAGTGCCGTACAGATCATCAGTTAAAAGCTTCAGGGAACAGAGTTAAACTACAGTGACTCTGTAAAAGATCTTGGAGTCCTAGTAGATAGTAATTTAAACTGGTCTGAAAATACTGTTTCAGTATGTCGCAAAGCCTTCTCTTCTCTTCATGTTCTGTATAAATGTAAGAAATTCTTCCCCACTCATTTGAAAAAGCAATTGGTGCAGACTCTGGTGCTACCCCATCTCGATTACTGTGACGTTGCTCAGCAAAATTTGAGTTCGGCAGACATAAGGAAACTTGAACTTGTTATGAACTCCTGTGTAAGGTTCATCTGTGATCTACGACTGTACGACCACGTCTCACCTTCATACGACCGCTTGCAGTGGTTGCGCGTTTGGGACCGACGACGATTCCACACTCTATGTATCCTTCACCGCCTCATACATCTGAAAACTCCCGCCTACCTTTGTTCCAATATCTCATATCTAGGACTTTCTCATAATATTAACTCCAGATCCCTGAACTCAAACATACTAAACCATCCACTCCCACAGCTCGGAAATCCTAGCCAATTCCTTCTTCATTTCAGCGGCTAGACTGTGGAATGATCTTCCCCTGAAAATTAGAACTACCACAAAAATCGGCCCATTTAAAACTCATTTGAAAAAGCATTACTTATTGGAGCACTAGCTAAAAGACCTCTCTTTCCATTCATAACTTAATTTTTGATCTGAATAATATTGATGTATACAGTGTCCACCTCTTATTCTGCCTTCCCTATTATTAGTTTGTCTTGTTTCTTCATTCTACTAGTATTAAGTTTGTACCATTTACTTCTTTAAGTTCCACTAGCATTAGTTTATGCCATTAAATTATTAACTAGTTAAGAACGAATACTATTAAGATTTTAGTTAGTATTTTACTCAAATATTATCAAGATGATTTTTTGTTATTATTGCTCTTGAACCTAAATTATGACAAATGTTATATAAGTGTTGTATATTGTTAGTTTGTGTAAGGTGTATATTATTTATTGTAAACACCTGGTATGATGTAAGAGAGGGCTTGACAGCCCTAATCTTGCCAGGCTAAATAAACCTTTAAATAAATAAATTTAAATAAAATAAATAAAAGACTATTGTTACTGTTGACACAACACACAATAACAAAAACAAAGGAGCTCTTCAACAAAAAGCAAACGAACAATACATAAATTGGAAAAACAGAATATACAAAGAATACAGACACACTCATATCTCTAAACAGACTATAAGTAAACAGACAAGCCAGAAAACTGAGACCTGAACATACTACTCCCTAAATTTACTCAACCCGAGTTGAGCTTAAAAGAATAGTCTGAAGAAAGGGATTTGATGACAATAACGCATAGACTACCTTGCTGATCAACTAAAAAGAAATAAGTTGGCCAAAAACCACAATCAAATTATGGAATGGTAATGAACGTACTCAAAATAAAAAATTGTGAAAGAAGAAAATTTAGTTTTGCAACAAAAGCTATACCGTGAAAACGAAACGACACAGTTTAGGCCAGTCCTTCGGAAGGACAATCTCGTCGTCTGAAGATGATTTCTTACAAGATGTAAAAGAAGCTCGAGGCATAAGCACAAGATATAGAAAAGAGAATGAAAAATCTGAAAGAGCTGGAGAAACCTAATAGCTATTCTCAAAGAAACTGTTACGAGAAGAGGCGAGGATACTAGCCAAGATCGAACAATTTTTAAAGTTTTAATAATCACCGTTCTCTCGTGTAGATACATTACATAGCGTAACTTATAAAAGAAGTTAAAGGCAAGTGTTGTATAATAATGGGATAGGTGGATTTTCAGGACGGAAACGTGGTTAAGACTCAACTTTCTGATTTTGTCCCTGCTGATGAAAACCTCTTACTGCAAGCCTTTTACATAGGTGTCCAACAATGGCTTATTGTGTAACTGGCAGCCTATCACCTCTACAGCAGGCGCCCACAACGTATAAGACCGGCAGATGCAACTCCACAAAGTTACACACCTTGAACACAGGATTTAAAATGGAAGTAACGAAAAGCGAATACAAACGAGCACGACAGCTGCGGTTCCTAATTTAGAATACTTCAAGATATATATCTACGACGAGCTTAAATACAAAATGAAGCAGATTACAACATAGAGCTATAAGTGAGAGGTTAGTTTGGTAGGCCTCGCGCTCGCACTCGCACTATTTTATTCCTTTTTGCGCTCTTTAATTAACTTCGGAAGGACATATAGATAAATCAAAGAAAATTCTCTAACTAAAATAGTTTCATTAGCTAATCTTGAGTTGTACACGACAGGCAATTTCAATCCATCAGGGTAACCCAAGTATCAAGAAACCTCCGATAGAAGAGCCTATTTTCTCACTCTTCCTTTCCGTGCAATGTGCACATCCTGCAGTAAGCCTGTTACATGGCGACTGACTTCAGCCAGTCAGATCACAGACTGACCTACAAGTCAAACTGCTTTACCCAAGATTCACCAAAAAGAGATTTTTTTTTTTTTTTTTGCTGTCGTCAGTCTTTAGACTGGTTTGATGCAATCCTCCATCCCTTCCTATCCTGTGCTAACCTTTTCGTTTCTACATACCCCTTACAACCCACGTCCTCATATATCTGCTTCATATATTCTAATCTCTGTCTACCTCTACAGTTCTTACCTTCGACTGTTCCCTCCACTAACAATCCAGCATGTCTCAAAATATGACCTAAAAGCCTTTCTCTTCTTCCTGTAAGCTTCTTCCATAGACTTCTTTTCTCACCCATCATTTCCAAAACTCGTTCATTTCTTACTTTGTCTGTCCACCTAATTTTTAGCATTCTTCTGTAGCACCACATTTCAAATGCTTCAAGTTTCTTTCTTTCCGGTATTCCTAAACTCCATGTTTCGCTACCGTAAAGTGCTGTGCTCCACACATAGAGTTTTAAAAAGTTCTTTCTAATTCCTAGATCAATATTTGAAACTAAAAGGTTTCTCTTTTTCACGAAGGCTCTTTTAGCTAGTGCTATTCTGCTTTTTACATCCTTCCTGCTTCGGCCATCGGTTGTAATTTTGCTTCCCAAGTAACAGAACTCACTCACTTCTCCTATAGCATCCGATCCTATTTTTATATTTAATCTGCTACTATTGGTATCATTTCTGCTACATTTCATCACTTTTGTCTTACTTTGATTTATATTCAGTCCAAAATCTTCCTTCAGTATTTTGTTCATGCCATTCAATAACTTCTCAACATCTTCAGCCCTTTCTGCTAACAACACCCCAAAAGAGACTTACTTCATACATGAGTGGAAAAGGCAGTTTGAACCATAGTGAACTCTAATCAAAACATATTTGGAGCCGGAACAAACAGCCTATTCTTTAGTTTCATAACCATACCGCTCAAGAGGTGAATTTAAAGGTTGTGTTGCCTTTGTTGCCTATAAACGTATATGACAACGTAAAACCATAAAATTATAAAAATAACTATTACTACCAAGTGCCGTTATGCAATTGTACAAAAAACCGTTTACAATATGGCAACTGCTAAATTACGATACTGAAAAAACCCAATGTGTTACAGGACATCGAACATTTAATATCCTATTTGCTGGGAAAAGACTTGGACCGGTTAAATCTGCTACAGCACAGTCACAGCCAGTGCGGCTTAGTGTGCTGAGGCGCTGCACACTCGACTAGTGAGGTACAGCGGGGCCGGACACCGGTCCCCTGGACGCGTCTCCGCCCCATAAACTACACATTTCACGAACAACACACTTATCACGCACGGAACATAGACTCTCTCCCCCCCCCCCCTAAAAAATTAGTATTTGGTGCAACTTGGCAGTATGTATAAAATGCTTGGCATCAGCAAGGACATGCGGCCATAAAACCATAGCTCCAAATTTTGACCATGCCAACAATGAGTAAACCTCACCGAAGGTAGCTGACCCCCAAAATGTTGGGAAATTGGTGGCGAAGAAGAAAAACTGGTCTGGAACCAACTGCTGAGTAATTTTTTTATATATGGAAACTACCCTTACCGCAAAATGATCCTGTTGTATAGATCACAGAAAGGACAGATTGCAGCTGTATATGGTCGTTTATTCCAGTTCTGGAAAAAACTGCATCTGGTGTCAACCATCAACATCCTAGGGATTTAAGACCATTTTGTTCCTTGCAAACCCCACTTCGTTAGTAACTTCAGTAACCACCTACCACACCAATAATCGTCCCTTCACATTTCAACAGACGCATAAGCCTCCCCCCCCCCTACCCATCTTCCATCTAATTATTTTTTCTAATAAATTAACGTATTAATCCAGACATCCCGTTTTCTTGGAGTTGAATCAGGAATGTTACACAGAATGGGGATGCATTTGTTTTTTACTTATTGTCTTACGCCTCGTCGACGGCTAAGGGTCATTAGAGTGGGATTGGAATGTGGACAAGGAACGGGAAGGAATTCGGCCATGGCCTTTTTGAAGGAAGCATCCCGGCATTCAGCCTGGAGTGATTTGGGGAAACCATGGAAAACCCAAATCCTCGATGCCCGGAAAAGAATTCGAGCCCGCGTCCTCTCGAATGTGAGGCCACGACGTTAACCGCTCACCCACCACGCTCGGTATGAGGATGCAAGAGCAACAGGAAGCCACTGCATTACAATTAAAAAACTTCGAAACATGAGAGAATGGAAACAGATTTTAACAGATGTATCATCTTCACACTCCCAAGAAATCTCATAGTGGCAAATGTGCAAATTACCGTACAATAATTTTAACACAACGAAGATTTACTTTATCGGAGGTGAAAATTGTAAGAAGATCTGTTTTTTCGGAATTCCACGTCAAACTGCAGGCTTCTTAGCCGCTAATATTACAAGGTAAGATACGACAGAGGCGAACTGCGTAGACAAACTTGTCACTAGGAATCTAGGTAGCACACGAAACTATTGTGCTGTTAGAACAGAGGGCCATGTACGAGAGAGCCGCAGGTAGCTCGCCTGCGGGAGAGAGGCTGCTGATTGCGTTTCTTGCGGTTTACGAGTTGCACGGCGAGAATGCAGCAGTTGCGTCAGTAGCAGCGGCCTAACGTAATCACACTGCAACAACCCAACCCTCCAACGACTACACTGGCGCCTAACCTCACATATCACCGGCATACAGCGAGGAATCCTCTCGCGACCAACATGGCCTTTTTTCCCTACTACACCTACTGATGTATTTATGCTCATTTACGGGATACGCTCTAAGCACCTGGAAATAAAAAGGTGCTATCTACTTATTTTGCTAAAGGAATAATGTCAGAGTAACAGCCATAGTAGGTCATTCCAGTGAGAATGATATACGTCATCGGCCATATGACTGAGGGGACGAGTCTCTAGGAACGTCAGAGGCAGAGGTGTCGGGAGCAGTGACGTCAGAGCCAAACAACCAGCACAACAGAAACTGGCTTAAAACTTGGACAACATCTCATACCGGTAGCGTAACTACTGGACAGCGTATCCCATCGTTCCACATATGTCACAGATTATTCAAACTTAACATTTAGTGATAGTAGGTACCGGTTTGATTAATGGATTTTAGGGGTTGTATTAATTCTCAATAATATTTAATTTTCTAGCTTAACATTTTTTAAGATTATGAAACGTTACAAGAATATAGAACAAAGTTTTTTTTCGTAGTTTGTACAAAACCAACTATTCAAATATATAGAAACGTGGTAAAAGGTAGCCCCCGTTGAGTAATAGATGAAACGTCTTTCATGCAAATAGATTTAGGCGCAAAGACTGGATGAATAGTTGAATATAGCTACAGTGTTAGTTGCGTTGTGTACCAAGAGTAGCGTCCTATATTTTGCGAATAAACATGGGTAAAAGCTAGTCCTGAAGATTGTTACAAAATTTGTTACTTCCACATCTTTCCCCCGCTTGTAAGTTGAAGGTCACGAATATTTCATCTATTACCCGTGCTTGAATGATCTGATATTTTTATGACTGGACAGGATGCTGACAGTCAGGCACATTGTCTACCCTACAGCAAACTGTAAATTGTGTTGTCGGAACGGATTCTAAAGATTAATATTCTGTTTTACTGTCTGCTGAGTAGTGTCAATTTAGAGAAAATACAAGCAGTTTTTACTGACAAGAACCGACAGTTCTGAAAAGGGCATGACTAAGTGTGGTCAAAAAGTGCGTGCAACGGAATAGAGTCTTGTTAGACAGTAGTTACCCTTCCGGAATCAGAATAAATTAAATTTGAGAATAATATAAATCACTAAATTAGGAACTACGAGTATATTATTAATCAAGAACTTTGCAGAATCAATTGATTCTGCCAAATTCGTAAGCAGAGTATACATTGATAATGGCTTATGTTTATACAAATTGCAATGTTTCTTAATACTACCCTGTAAACTTGTAGTCACTGACTATACACCATTCCCAAAGCGCGAGATAAATTAATATATATATTAATTTAACATCTTTTGATTCACAAACTTTTCAGTAGCAAATGCAGTAATCAATTTATTGAAATGTACTTTACTGTCTTTATGTTGATAGAAATTAGGGAGAATGAACACTCGTTTGTATCAATGGCTGTAGGGCACGTCTACCTGAAATCACTATTGCAGCACCGCACCAAGAAAAAAAATGTTTCGTTTTAGTACTAAACATGAAACGCTGCATGTACCACACAATCACGCAGCCGAAACCTCAGTACGACGGGAAAAGAGACGGTGAAACATGCATAAAACCGCCCGGTGCTGCAATAGCGTTACGAAAGAGCCGCGCAATTAAATGCGCCGGCCGCACTGCCTAGCGGGCCAAACATGGACTCGCGCGCGCCGCTGTGCTGTTAGTTGGTTGCGTTGCTACCAGATGGCGCGGCTGGCGGTCTCTGGCTCTGCGCGGGTGGACGGCGAATTTCAAAGGGCCGAGAGCGCGCTGGTTCAATTAGCAGCAACGCCGGGGTCTCACGGCTCATATTAAGGCCCTGCCATGACGCAACAACAGCCAGCGGCTCCCTAATAACGACAATCATCACTCGCCCAACACCAATAACCAATCTGAGTGTAAAGGGGCCCCACAGACGATCAACTTTGTTGCCAACCTTGTTGTCAACTTTGTTGTCAGCGTTTGCAACAGACGAAACGAAATGTTGCGACCAAGTTGTAAACATCACATTCGAGTAGGTGTCATCATCGCGTTTTATTTGTTGGTTGTTTTCTATTGCTAAATTATTATTATTTTGAATTGCTGTTTTTAAGTATTTTGGTTATAGTACAGCTTTATTACTGAAAAAAATGAGTGAGGGAGCATTGCAGTTTTTAGTTTTGAGTGTTGCGTGACGATAATGTGTCTCCTGCTTGTCACACAGGCACGATATTTAAAACCGCGTCCGGAATTCCAATTTATTGAGCGAACAACACCTCACTGCAACTGACGCTATCCAAAACTCTCTAAGAACGGGAAGTAAAATTTTTAATGAATTGGATAAAGTGCGACCATTTATCGGAAAGGACACGAACATGAGGATTGTATTAATGTGAATATACGATTGTTCACTTTTTTTTTTTTTTTTTTTTTTTTTGCATTACGCCTCCTCGACGTTGAGATCATGAGGCAGGAAAGAACTAGAGGCAAGGAACGGTAAGGAATTCGGTCATGGCATTTTGAAGGAACCATTCATGCATTCACTTGGAGTGATTTGGAGAAACCATGGAAAACCCAACTCTGAATGGACAGATGGGGATTCAAACCCGCGTCTTCTCGAATGCGATGACAGATGGTTACCGCTCACCCAGCACGCTCGGTCAGCTGTTCGAAACCCTGATGTTCTTAGCTAGTGGACAGAGCGTCGAGGTTCTAAAATTTATCTCCTCTGTATCGCCACAGACTATCATTGAGACTTTTAGTGTAACGTAGGAATTTCAGTGATCTGAAGTACGATTAACTTAGCACGTACTTCTCTTCGGCTCCGGCTCTAGATCTTTAGCTCAGTTTCACGTTTTTTCAATTCCCTCCGGTAACAAGTTCTAACATTTGTGACTCACTCATTCTTCTTTCTGTTGCGATCCTGAAAAATTTCCTATTTCAATTCCACAGCTTCGGCAGTTCTTTTGAAGTATTGGAAAATTCACCCAAATTTGAATGTTCGGTACACTTTCCATATTCAATAAACAGTAATTGACCTCAAAAAAATGATAGCATAAATATCAACTGATCAAATGAAAACGTAGTCACCAAAAACAATAACATAGACATAGACAGCACAGCTCCAAGTTTATAACTGATGTTGAGAACATTGTCGTCAACTTCCCCACAGACGCTACAAGGTCGCCTACATTATACTCCGCCCAAATATCAGAAGTTTTTGATCTTACTTCAACCAAAATCTCAACCACCAACCTGCCCACAGACGTTCAATGACAACGGCAAGTTGACAAGGTTGACAACCAAGTTGATCGTCTGTGGGCTCCTTTAGTCTCACCCGGATAGCTGTCCACTGTTCCTTTCATGTCACTGTTTGAAGACTATGATTTCGCCTATCTGACTTGCGAAACTAACTTGCCTTCTTGTCAGTGGTCCCTACGCCCTTCTTCAGCTTACCTAATCCAACTGAAGAGTGCAAGGCTACAAATCAACCAACATAAATTTAGTCCTATTAGAACCACCGACATGTAGGCTATACAGAAAATTATTTTACTCTACCACATGGAATATTTCCATACTAAAATTTCGGATGTTCTTAAAATAAAAAATGTTCCCTTATTACATTCACTTCGAAAAATTAACCCGTTTTTACTATTTATTGTCAATCAACACATTAATTTCATTGATGCGCAAGCTACACGTTCGAGTCCTAATTAGCAGAAAAGCTACATCGCCAGACGCAACACACATTAAATTTAAGACTCAAACAGAAGAAAATGACAGATGAAATAACAAAACAACCATGCGAAAATTACGAATCATCGAACCCAGTTAATGATATATACGACAAATTGGCGCTGGACAAAAATTTAAAGCCGTCTCAAAATGGCAGCTCAAGAAATTATGACCAAATCGCCGACGAAACAAATTAACTGTGTGCCGCGAGCATAGTAAAACTGCAAACGAAATACGACGAGTCACCTCCGAATGAAAACACGTACAGAGTGCCCTCCAGCTTTGAATCTCAGGTCCTTATACAGATTAGTAACAGATATGTACAAGAGGCCTTCAAGTAGCCACGTTTCACTTATAATGTAAGTAGTTCGCCATACAAGTGATGTAACAGAAATTTCACAACAAACTACAATTTTTAAATACACTCCGTTTAAATATAAAAATCCCTGCGACATTACAGCATTCTTATCCAAATGTGTCTAATTGCTCATCGCATTTGCAAGGAGTACAGACTAGCCGAGTACTATGCATTAGCCAGACGCAATCACACATCAATATAATTAAGATTTTAGTTATTAACTTAAGTAAAATGTAAAATAGGTGTTGCAATCTGAAATCTGTATAAAGACAATTATATAGAATGATGTAAGAAAGGACTTGTCAGCCCTAAACTTGTTAGGTTAAATAAAAAATAAATCAATAAAAAAAATCTTTGGTACTAAATCGATAACCAGCTGGTTTTAAATAGGCCAATTTCCATTCACTGTACATTAACCCAATATTTGCGAAAGGAACATCGTTTATCGGTACTACTTTTTGGATGGTAGAACAAAACACTCGCTGCCAAAGTCGCTGCAAAAGTCGAAATAGAGTTAAAATCTTGTGATCATTAAACACCTCTCTGGAAAGAGGATCAAATTCTATCAAAGCTGTTCCAATTTCCAGCGAGATACCGAAGGTGCCTCATGGATGTGATGAAATGAGGATAAAAGAGTTACCGAGGCAAATTGGAGTACATTTCTTTAAAAAAAATTGTTAAGCAGCCTTTCTGTAAATTGCTAGTTTCTGATGAACTGGTTGTCACGGCGACTCACCCTCCATGACGTAGACGATGCTGCCGACATCGCCCTCCTTGATGATGAGGCTGCCCGCCGCGTACTCCACAGGGTACATGCAGTCCACGATCTCGCGGATTTGCGCCAGCTCCAGGTTCTTCATGAAGTCGTTGTCCAAGATGGCCGCCTTGATCAGTTCTCGCGACCTGCAACAAGGACACAATCAGTATCTGTTTTGGTGTACACTTGGATCGTGCTAAGGTACAATGCTTTCTCCGTGCAAACGCGGGACCGCTATTCTACGGATATCCGACATAAAACTCGCTTCATTAGAGAACGCTTCGGACCATCTGATGCGAGTCTGGTGGCCCAGTGGTTCGGGGTCCGGTCGTGGGTTAAATTCCCGGTGGGGCTAGGAAATGTTGAGAATTGTGTTTAATAATATGAGCTACGTCATGACGATTCGTGGTCGGGATTCCACGTTAAACTGTAGGTCCTGCCAAGACAGGCCGAATGTGCGGCAAATCAAAACTCTCGCCAGCTCGCAATACCACACGAATTTACTGTTTTAACACGTGACATAAGGTTGACGTAGTTTCTGCAGTCTGATATTGACCTCACTGCAGTGCTCCCTGTGACACTTCAGCCCAGTGTTGTCCTCGCTTTAGGGGTAATAACAGACGAAAGGAACCAAAATCTGCCCCCTCATATTTATTTTTACCGTCGCGTCTTTAAGTGTACCTTAATTTTAATGGAATACGTTTTTTGATACGTTTTCAAATAGCCTGCCTGACCGAAGTTAGTAAATATGTTCTAGTCTTCAAATTCATTTTTAGTAAAAAGTTGCAAAAACAATCTGAGAAAAAGGTAGCGAAGATCCGACTCCTTTTAATATACACAAACTTACCAGAAAAAGTCCATTAAAATTAAGAAGAACATGAAAGAGTTTTATTGTAACAGCTGACAACGTCGTATAAACAATTTAGTTTACTTTTTATTCAGATTATCTTATAATTTACAATTTAAGAAGAAAAAAAAAAGTGACGAGTTCCCCAATAAAGACAAAAATCACCACATTTTCTCACGAAGCTTGCCATTTTTTTTTGGTCACCTGAAACAGCTTTTCAGATCACTTTACCAAATTGACGAAATATTAGTATGAATTGTTCGATTTAGGGAACGCCGGGGGATCCTAGATAGGACTTCTTTGACTTGGAAGTTTCAGACGTTTAAAAGGATTGTTGGGTAGATAGCAAAGAAAATAACTAGCACAGTGATATACAAAAGTATTTGCCACAGACGTTGGAGTGAACACACTGTTAACTAATTCCTTTGCATCAGTATATATAAAAAAACGCTCCAACAAGTCTCTCCTTACTGAAAGCATTAATAGCGTAACTGTAGGGAAACTCGTCTCTGCAGAGCCCTTCAAACTTCAAAACTTTTTTTTTTTTTTTAGATATTTACGTGTTCAACTATATGGTCCTAGAATACAGCACCATCGAAGCGAAATGAAGTAGGGGTCCCAGATTCGGGTCCGGTTACTTTCCTCTGCATATTATCGCACGGTCAGTCGGCATAGTACTGGCTATTTCGGGGCTCGGTTAAATGTCACCTGACCTTTAAATGGCCAGAGATGCTTAAATCACTGTAGCAGCTGAAACACTTTGAAATAACTGCCTAATTATTAGAAAATTACTATCTGGATTGTCCTTGCCAGTGTTAAAGAATTATCTGCACCAGAAGAGCACAACACTAACAGAGTACATTATTTATGTTCTCGTCAGACACCAAAGATACAAGAACGCCAATTCCTGTCGCTGGCAATGCAAAGCTGTTGCCCGTAGTGTAGATACGGGCCACGTTTATCCGATAGCTCCTTACGGCAGGTGATCGCTATTCCAGTTTATAGGGAACGCTGGCAATGGGTTAACGAGACTAACGACACTGCGAGCGCATTCCGAGGAGCCGAGAGTAATAGGAGAGAGCGGTTGGTTCCTCAATCACGCGGGCCAGCAGGTTCCGCTACAGCGCACGGAATCTAAACAACATCGCAAGCTCAGTTTAGAGTGCCATCTCTCCGTGAAAGAAGTTGCCCACTGACCTGGAATTATATAGCTGCCTGCGAGGCTGTCAACAGTATAAAGTAAAGGCCTTTCGGATAACTGATTACACTCCTTAGATACAGTGATATTTAGAACAGGTGGTTTCAGGACATGCCTGGTCGGCTTCGCTGGAATAATACAGTGAAATGAATGTAGATAAGTCGAGCCTAGCGTGGAGTGAGATGCACGGACGTCACGCTATATAGCTACGCAATGCTTTTATAGTCACCTAATACAATCCACACCGAATTAGATTTCTAAATCCGAAAGAAGTTTACGCAGCTGTAAGAACGGCAGTGACGATATTCTGTGCATTGTGCTACCGTTGAAACAGACCCGAAAGGAACATCGTTGCAGAATCACGCGGCCTCGATTGATCACAGCTGCAACCATCACAAAAGATGAAACCTCCGCTTAAATACGCTGGCGTTCTTCACCAAGCTGTTTTCATCGCCTTCGACAGATTTTGTTATACCACAGTGCACTTGCTCTTATATAAATTAGCCTTCTTTAGAGATCATATTCTATTTTATTACCACGAAGTAGTGCTACGCCATACTTTTTCAGCCCCTCTTTAAAGCTAAACTAAGCAAATTAAAAATTTCCAAATCGTCGGGGCTGACGCCTACCACATCGGGATAGAGGTGGAGGAAATCATTCTTGATCCAACGCAGTGAAACAAGTGAACCCCAGGTACGAGTTTCCCTCGGGACTATCCTGTGTCTGGTCTAGAGCGCTGATCCGGAGATCCGAACAATCGGCTGAGAAAGAAGGCTGTTCAGCTGTGAAGCAATTATAGGCGGTTATCCGAATAACTTCAGTGAAAGTCCATTAATTAAGTGAGATAGTATAGATAGAGGAATACATCACCAAATCTCATTTAAAGAGGAGGATCAATAAAAATCTCAAGTAAACTTTTTATATAATTTTTCTCCTCTTATTTCATACGCAAATGTAGTTCATAGAAGGCATCAGTATTAGCGCTTAGGTATTTAGTGGCGTGAAGCAAAATACATGAACATATTTTATTATTTAAAAATGAAAAGTATAAGGCAAATCTCGCGTGAAAAGGGGACCCAATTTAAGAAAACACACCTCACGTAATTCATGGGCGTCCCCTTACGGCCCCCATTTCGATGACAGTCTGGATCCGTAGTACGTGTGCAGAGAGAACTTCTCAGCTGAGAAAACGCTTTTATCTTCCTGCGAACTTGTTGGAAGTTGTATAAAAATTTGGTAGCATCTGGCTCTGAAGAATCTGTAAAATAGTTTATTAAAATTTTTGATGGTAACGAATTTCTTATTGTTGCCTTCTCCTTATCCCATCCACCGCTGAACAAAATATCGCGGTAAAAGCAAACATGACACTTTAATCCTTGTTAAACCCAATTAGAGTCCAGATTTTTCCACGCACTGATGCATATATGGTTGCCAATTTGATGACTGTCGGATTCTTAAAAAGTTTTCTTATAAAATTAAATATTCCCGTATGTAATCAAGTTTTTTTTCTTTCTTAGTGATTTACATGAAAAATGGAACAGCTATTACTTTCAAGCTTTTCTTTTAGAATTTTAGGTACAAAAGAAGCTAGTGCTTTCCTTTCCTCGTTTTGATTTTAAATTTACCATGACATTTGCAATTTTCATTTCTTGGAGGAAGTGAAATAATATTATTTGCGTGTATTGTTTTAAATTACGGCTTTATGATTCGTTGGCAAAGTCATTATAGGCGGAAGATGGGATGTAGGCTGGAGGCTGGAGGCAAAGAAACGGAAGGAATTCGGTGATGGGCTTTAAAAAAAAACCATCCCTTATTCACCAGAAGTGATTGCCTGAAATCATGGAAAACTGAAATCTGGATTAGCGAGTAGGATATCGAACCGGCGTCCTCCAGAATGCTAGTCTTAAGTGCTGCTTCAAGCGACGGCATATGGCAGTAACGAAGAACATTTGTCGGAAAATCGGGTATTAAAATTTTACGCTCAGTACTAAAACTGGCATAGAAACGACACTATAGCTTCCTCCTAACAATCTGAACGATCCTAATGCAGACATTACGACGACACCAGATAAACAACTTGCATTTTACTGCAGCTTCGTCCGTGCGACGAATGCATGAACAGTACATTACCTTTTCGAGTAGCATCTTTTTACCCACCGCAGGTAAAAAAAAAAACACGCGATCAGTTCTCGGTATTGATGTAACGCAGAAAATTTTGTTAGGATTCTGTAAGTGGTTTGAAATACGGTATCTTTGTAATTTAAGGTAAAATAGAAAAAAATAATACACTTTCGTCAGGTCGTGCCGCGTTTTTCGCAAACTAAGATGAAATTTTAGTGAACGTAAATGGGAACTGCTCTATATAAGATTTTGTATATAGTATGATATGTTACCTAGCAATTCATTTATACTTCATGTATGCCAGATACAGTTTGCCGCAGACGGAATATTCAGTATTGCGCAATAGTCATATCCTGAACTGTTGTTGACTTCACTAGCAAGAATGCTTACACAAGCAAAATTATCAGTTTTACAAATTGCTTTTGGTGCAAGCAGGCCAGTTTGTATTATTTGAGGACAGTTTAGAATTACGCGTGCACCGTGCTGACATGTGTAAGATCGCACAGAATCCGGTTACGAAATCGCTGCCGCATAAGATCGCTTTCACCGCCACTCTGGCGCCCGGGTGGAGAGATCGCTGGGAGCGACAAATTAACACAGTGTAGATTAATTGGGACGAATCTAGTGGCTTCCAAATCTGGCAACATGCAGGAACTCGAGAGAGACTGTTTCAAATAGATTGATCGCTTCGCAGAGCCACAGTCTTTTCATATTTATTTCGGTGTCTAGCTGTCAGTGTGCTGTATGGTATAGAAATTTTATACCATGTTTTGTTGTTGTCGTTACTTCTTAGCTCTAGATAGATTTTACTGTTAAATTATATGGCTGGAATATCATTTACAATTCTGGCAGGTAAACCACGGTCACGTATTAAATGTGACGGGACTTAACAGTAAAATACGTTACCCTTCTAAATTACGAAAAAAGGCTTCGAAATTTGTCGTTTATATACTTCGGATTCATTAAACTAATAGTTAAGTGAGACTCAGTATAGTTGTAACCACAAAATACCTTTTCAATATTTGCAACGTTAAACTTCTGCTGAAGACGGGTTGACTAATGTGAACGCATTTCTTTCAAACATTAATTTCACAGATTCACTTTTTAAAAAAATTCGGAGGTATCGAAGTTTTCAAATATTGTTTCATGCCACTAACTGAATGCAGTAGTTTTTTCTGTTCGGTACGTTTACGTGTTACTTTATGCCAACGAATGCACTGGGGAATTTTAATTCAACATGTCATATTCGGTTAAATACGAAAAATGTCTTGAAAATAGTATACGGAGTTTTTATATGTACGTGAAAAATGCAGTAATTGGTGGTATAAAGTACGCGAAACCAGACTAACCTCGAAGCCATGGGTCAGCTGTTGACAGCTGCAGCGAAAGACGATGACACGCTAGGAGACTGAATATATGGACAAGATTTGTTTCGGGAAATCGGCTCTACAGTCTCCACGAGAGCAGATGGAGGCATGTGTGGTGGGAATAGCAAGTAATTGATGTGTGAACCAAGGCTGACCCGCCGCGGCGCTGAAATATATTCTTCACGGTTAACACCTGACTAAGATGGCAGCAGAGCTCGTCTTCCTTCAACACCGTTCGGCGGAGTACCCGAGCACGCAGAAGTGCCGCAACACGACATGGCATGGACTCTACTAATGTCTGAAGTAGTGCTGGAGGGAATTGACACCTTGCATCCTGCAGGGCTGTCCATATATCCGTAAGAGTACAAGTGAGTGGAGATCTCTTCTGAACGGCACGTTGCAAGGCATTATCATGTCTGGGGAGTTTGGTGGTCAGCGGAGGTGTTTAAAACTCAAAAAAGTGTTCCTGGAGCCAGTCTGTAGCAATTCTGGACGTGTGGGGTGTCTTATTGTCCTGCAGGAATTGCCGTCCGTCGGAAAGCACAATGGTAATGAATGGATGCAGGTGATCAGCCAGGATGCGCACGTACGTGTCACTTGTAAGAGTCGTATCTAGACGTATCAGGGGTCCCATGTCACTCCAACTGCACACGCCCACACCATTATCGAACTTCCACCAGCTTGAACAGTCCCCTGCTGACATGCAGGATCCATGAATTCATAGGTTGTCTCCATACCCGTACACGTCCATCCACTCGATACAACTGGAAACGAGACTCGTCAGACCAGGCAACAGGTTTCCAATCATTAACAGTCCAATGTCAGCGTTGACGGGCCCAGGCGAGGCGAAAAGCTTTGAGTCGTGCACTCAGCAAGGGTACACGAGTGGGCCTTCGGCTCCGACAGCCCATTTCGATGATGTTTCGTTGAATGGTTCGCACGCAGACACTTGTTGGTAGCCCAGCATTGAAATCCGCACCAATTTGCGGAAGGGTTGCAGTTCCGTTACGTTGTACGATTCTCTTCAGTCGTCGTTGGTCCCATTCTTGCAAGATCTTTTTTCCGGCAGCAGCGATGTCGGAGATTTGATGTTTTACCGGATACCCGATATTCACGGCGCACTCGTGAAATGGTTGTATGGGAAAATCCCCACCTCAACGCTACCTCGGAGATGCTGTGTCCCATCTCTCATGCGCAGACTATAACACCACGTTCAAACTCACTTAAATCGTGACAACCTATGTAGCAGCAGTAACCGATCTAACGCCTGTTGCCTCATATAGGCATTGCCGACCGCAGCGCCGTACTCAGAGTTTACATATCTGTTTGCATACGCATGCCTATACCTGTTTCTTTAGCTCTTCAGTGTATTTCAGCAAGTAATTAGGCCATGGCTCTTGTCAAGATACCATCCTGGCATTCGGCTGGTGTTATTTTGGTTACTAGAAAAAACGAATTCTAAGGCCCTCCGCACACGGCGCGTTTGCCAAGCGATGCGGACTCGTCTCGTACTCGTCGCGTCCGAACTTCTTACGGAAGGTTGTGGGGAGCCGCCAACGGGGCGATTCCCGTGCGATTCGTACTCGGCGCGAACTCGTCTCGAGCGGCGTGCGTCTCGTGAGATCAGTTCGGAAGTTCGCGCGTGACGCACGAGACGAGTGAGACGAGTAGGACGATGGAGGGTTTTAACATTTTCTTTGTCAGTGAAGCAGAGAAACAGTCCGTTCTGTATAATTATACGTTTGCCGGGTATTCGAGAAAGGACTGCACTGAAAGAGCATGGAACGAGGTTGCAATGGCAGTAAAGTTAACAGATATGTATTAAGATATATTTTATTTTAGTGGTTAATCATTATCATCGTTTTATTTCAATTCATGTTTAACAGGCATTATAATCAAGAAAAATTACGTGAAAAATAAAAAATAAACTGAACATGAGAAATGAATTGTACATAGTATTATTTTAATACCAGTATTTCGACTGCCAAGGTAGAGAAGCCTGTGGAGTAAAAAATACTTTACTAAATAGTCTCTCAAAGAATTGATTGATCGTTTATTACTGGATGTGGAGCTGAGGGTGTGGAAATAATATTGTTTGCAGTAGCATTTAAGTTATAATTGTCATCATATTGTGCTGTGTATTGGATTTCTCCCCCTTTCCTGTCGTAATTATGTAGTATACACGCAGCTTTTACAGTGTCAGTGACCTTATTGACATCGCGGCAACGTATCGGAGTATTCAAAACTTGAAATTTTTCTGTCATCATTCCAAATGTACATTCGATGCTTTTTCTCCCTCGGCTTAATCTGTAGTTGAATATCCTTTTTATACTATCAAGAACCCGTTTTGAGTAATGTCTCATTAGGTATCATGATAAAGGAAATGCCTCGTCAGCCAAAAAGTAGTAAGGAAAAAGACAATTATTATTTTCATCATGAGGTAGCTTCTTAGGAAGTGGAAGATCAAGTAGAGAATGAGTCAACCAATGCCTCATAGCTGAAGCTCTAAATATCCCTCCATCACCGTTTCTTCCTGCATAACCTACGTCAACCATAGTAAACAGACCATCAGCATCAGTACATCCTAATAGCACTATTGAATGGTATGATAAACTTTGCGCAGCTAGTAAAAACTCTCCAGCTGATGAAAGAAAAGAAGGCATCAAGCAGTTTGCTCTCAGTCTTGTGCCTGACATGTAACACATGACAGATGCACAGCTAATAGACGAAACACTTTGAGTTAATCCTATTGATTTTCCAACACGAGGACTAGATTCACAAATTGTGACCAGATTTACGACATCTCATACTCCTTTATCTACATATACTGGGCCAGCTAGTGAAATGTTCGAAGATTCAGATTCAACACTAGAACACGATAACTTACTGTCAGATGGATCTCAGAATGAATCCAAAAAAAAGTTTCGCACAATTGTAAATATTTAATTTCTACATATGCTTATTTTTATTGTTTAAAGAACAAATGTAAAATGTTGATATAGTAAACATGTGTGAAACATTATGTTGATTCTTACCTTACTGTAATTAATATTCTTTCTTCGGCTATTACACATTCCCTCGTGTTTTATTTCGCTGGTGAATTGCGGGAGAAATTGTTTCCACAAGATTGGTATAGGAATCTTTTGACATTCTGTAGAATGTATGAAATCTATCGTCTGATTCTTTTAGTTCAGTGGTCGCAACGAATACTCGGCAGATGATATTCCTCTCGATGTAGGGATGCACCCAATATTTCCTCTTCCTCATTTGCATTTTTTTGAAATAATAGTACATAACTGCATCCTCTTCTTCACTCGAACTTGACATTTCAAAATCAGAATAACCTTTTAGTGATGTCAGATGAAAGCTAGGCACGCAACCGTCCCGCCTGTTTCTACAGGCAGACTTGCTACTTTAAACGCTTCGTTGTCGGACCCCAGTTCGCGTGAAACGCTCGTGACGCACAAGACGCATGAAACGAGTGGTCCCGACGACGAGCGGTAATCGCGCCGTGTGCGGAGGGCCTAAATGGCTGGACCGAGGATAGAACCCGTGTCTTACAGAAGCCAGGTCCGAACGTTCCATTCACCCGCCTGGCTCTATGTGGAAGATTCCTGACAGCCGAGCAGTGCAAGCGACGCGGCCCACGGTAACAAAGCGGTAGGGAAAACATCAACTGTACATCTTTTGGGATTGTGCAGAAACCTTAGAAAATTTGGGACACCTTGCAGACGAATATGTGTTTTATTTAATTAGCTGTGAACAATTCCTTCTTCTAAGAGTTTTTATTTAGCTGTTCGTGTAATAGGACATTATACGTTCACTGTATGACAAGGTGACAGTATGAGGCAGACGAAGTTTACAAATTTCATCCCAACAATGCCGTTGAGACACTGACAATAAGGTGGGCTTTCACATATGTGATCTATGCCGCTGTCTACCTTGCACCAAATCAACGTCAGTTTCAGTTTACAATCAGAAATGCTTAACCCAGCTGAATTCCCAGCCATTTCTGAATAAAGCGTGTACAAACCGGTACAAGCGTCTTTTTCCACGGGATTTTCTTGTTAATAGTCCAAGAGCTCATGACGCTTTTTTCATGAAATGTTTGCTGCAGGTAGAGATTTTACATAGTAGTATTGATAGGATAGATGAGTAGGTAATCGACTGTTTGCCTTACCTACCTAGGTACGCCAGGTACTGCGCATGTAAGAAAGGCATGTAAAGAAAAAGGCGCTAAAAACTTATTTGAATCAAAAGCCAACAAGAACTATTCGGCAGTTAAGTTGGTTTAGAATAAAAAAATAATAAGGCACACACTTGTGGATGGGTTAACATTGAGCAAAACTATCCCAAAGTTCTATTTTTGTAAATTTACAAAAAGTAATTGATTCACTCTGTAATTTTAAAAACGTCTTAATCATATACACATTTAAACATTCTCCCAAAAAGCCAAACACTTTTTCCGGGCTTTAGTAATTGGAAACCGTCAAATTAAATGTTGCACGGGTAGTGTTGTAAAAAAACGGTTTTTTTTCTGGCTTGAAAAAAAACATGAAAAAAAACTTTGAAAAAAAACATGTTTTTTTTCTGGAACACGTTTTTTTTCACAACTACTAAATCTCAAATTTGTAAGGCAGTTATCGTTTAAAATGACTGTTTTAGAGTTTATTCTAAGTTCTTATCTTAGTTTAAAATCTACTATATTTTTCTGGTTCAGTAAGAAAAAAAAATTACGAAAATATTGGCAAAATTGACTGAAATTTTCTTTATGAACGGGGATTTCCCGAAAAGACTAGGTTGCGCGAAATGAATCCCCATTCCCCATTGTTTGGATTGATACTTGCTATTTGAAATAGTGCTGCCAGCCCTACAAAATTACCTACAGATCTTTTAAAAAAATCAGGAATTTAAAATTTATCCACGGTTTTTTGCCTTATTGGGCTTTCCTTATATTCGTATACTTGTTAACTCTCAGAGTATAGTGGTACTGACTCATTAAATTGTCAGTAAGGGAGCGTGCATAAACCACATAGCTCCATTTTGGCCTCCTGTGAACCCCACGTAGCCCTACGTGGCTTTTGCCTCCCCCCCCCCTCACTCCCCCTTCACAAAGCACGTAGCTTTCTTCCGTTTTGATTCCAGAAGACATTTTGTACTGTTTTCTCTTGTCAGACTATTGTAAATTACATACGGATATAATTACCTGAGGGAAATAAATACTCACATGCTGTTATGAGTTCAGTTCCTCATTTTAACTGTGAAAAATGTTACGAAAGGAAAGTTACGTGGCCTGGCTCGGAACCCCCCCCCCCCTCTCCCCACGTAGCCCAGCGTAGCCTTCCAGCTAACCCCTCCTCCCTCTGGACCGATTCACGTAGTTTGTGCACGGTCCCTAATTATGAATCGTTTCCTTGCAACCGTTGGTGTAAACAAACGATTGAAAAGAAATAAAGCTCCTATTTTGTATGATAATAAATTTTAATTCAAACTTAAAAGACCATAATACAGAACTATAGGTGCAGTCTTTATGCACAGTGTGTACTTTGCTCACAATTTAAAATTGCAATCTCAAAATCTTTAGCGCACAATACAAGAACAACCAGTAAAAGAAAATTTAACTATTTCTGAAGTGAGAGGAGACAGAAGAAGAGACAGAAAATTCCGACACCGACCGAACTAGTGTTGGTATTTCTGATACTAATGAATGTGGTACTGACATAGAGGATGAATAAAATTATGTTACCTATATAGATACACTTATGAATAATTATGTGAGACATTATATGATTCAGTAAGACTTAAAACACACTTGTAAAATGAAAGTTCCTTAAATAAAACTATAATTTATCAAATATATTGTTTTCTGAAAAAAAAACAAAATTTAGAAAAAAAACACGGGTGCTAGGTTTTTTTTCATGTTTTTTTTCACAAAGCTGAAAAAAAACATTTTGTTTTTTTTTCAGTTTGCAACACTATGCACGGGCAACAGTGAGAGCGACTATCACAGGTTTAATTGTGGTCGCTCTCTGCGCTATCATTGGCTGTTGATCACGTGATCGTGTACGACTAGTAGTGCGTACAAGTTCATCAGAATTTCTCGCTATTACGGGATGCGATTACAATCCTTCGCTTTTCAAGAAAGGGGAAAAAATACCATTTCAAACAATTAAAAATAATATTGATTATCAAAAGGCACTAACTGATCTTGCAAGTGTTGATGTGCCTAGGCTGCAATATGAAACGTTTTCAGTGCTTCAAAATTTTGTCTGTGAACGATACGGTTATAAGATTGTTACAGATGCCAATAATGCACGATTTCAAGAATTTCGATCCAGGAGTTTGTCTTCAGGAGTTTTGCTAGTTAATATGATAGCCTCCAAAACTGTTTGTGGCACATAATTACCTTCAAACCATGGAAACTCGTACTTTTAATTGCCCATACATTCACTACTGGTATAAAATGGTCGGAATTTTCAGATGAGCATTTCGCCAAATACTAGTAATATATCGCGTCCGCAAATGATGCTGATGTAATTTTTACACGGTGGTAAATTCGACGCATCATATTTGAGCAGCGTTTTCAGAATGGTTCATCTGTACTCTGAGATTTGTAAGTGAAACAAAACTTTGAAATCGTGCATTATTGACATCCGTAAGGATTTTATAACCTTATAGTTCACAGACAAATTTTTGAAGCACTGCAAACGTTTCATATTGCAGCCCAGGCACATCAGAAATTGCAAGATTAGTAAGTGCCTTTTGATAATCCATATTTTTAGTTATTTGAAACGGCCTTTTTTCCCTTCTGGAAAAACGGATTGTAGTCGCTTTCCGTAATAGCGTGAAATCTTGTTAATCTTGCACACACATTGCTGTCCCTAATAATAAATTATACTATACAGAAGTACAGTCGTGCAACATTTATTTCCATGTTTGCCAATTATTAAATCCCAGAAAAATTGCCTGGCTTTTTGCGAGAATTTTTAAATAGATATAACTAAGATGCTATTAAAATTTCAGCGTGAATCAATTACTTTTTGTATATTTTTGAAAATACAACTTTGGGATTTTTCGGCTCTGTTAACCTATCCAAAAGTGTCCGCCTTATTTTTTTTATTTTAAACCAACTTAACTGCCTAATAGTTCTTGTTGGTTTTCGATTCAAATACTTCTTTTAGCACAAATTTTTTTGCACCTTTCTTACATGCACAATACCTGGCATACCTAGGTAGGTCAGGCAAACAGGCGATTCAATACTCATCTATCCTATCGATATTACTATGTAAAATTTCTACCTGCATCAAACACTTCATGAAAAAATCGTCATGAGCTCTTGTACTGTAAGGTATCACGAGGAAACTACAGAACCGACAGTCTGAGAGCATGGGATCTAATTTAAAAACTGCGTAATGTGAACGGTGGAAGGAGCAATAAGTAAGTCTGTTCGTCCGCCGAAGATAATACTGCATCGAAGATAATCAACCAACTTTCTGGATTTTGTTAACATCGATGTTGATTACGAAAGTTTGGTTACTTATTTCTTCAGTTTTCTGAAATTAAACACTTTAAACTATATGGCAAACTTTCAGAGAGCTGGAGGAACCCTCGTCATATGGAAATAGCTAAGGTCGTTGAAACTTCTCATATCACATACATGCTATTCGGTGTTCATTACGCGGCTTAAGCCGCGAATAACAGTAGTGACATCATTAAAATGTAACTTAAGAATACAACTTAAATTCTTCTTTCGATTTTGCCTTACTTCGCACCGCAGGAAACTTTTTTTTTACTGTTTATTCCTCATCCAGGATTTATCTAATAAAAACTAACTTCATTGTGTTTTATCCGGTAATACAGAAAGTTAATTCTTGTTCTGTTCCAGGCTGCATTTCAACATAACAGCTTTTGCCAGTACTGCCGCTCGAAAATACAAACATTTGTCGTACGCGCATCTGGATGTGAAATAAAACACTTTAAACTATACGGCAAACGTAAGTCAAAGTTTCAGAGAGCTGGAGGAAACCTCGTCATATGAAAATAGCCTAGATCGTTGAAACTTCTTATATCACATACAGGCGTTCCCACCTGCCCCCCCTTTCTAGGATAACGGAGCGAAGCTCAGGAAAATGCTGTTTACCGAGTAATGATTTAATAACTAGGGAATATTGATTGGTCTCATGTTGTGCCGGTTAACAAGAAAAAATCGTGGTTGTTAGGTTTTGTTACCTTTTGGTGCAGGTTTTCGTTGTGTTTCACAGCCGTGCCTTATCTCTATACATTCCGTGTTCAAAGAGAAAAATACACGGGCCGTAGGAAAGCAATGCGACTGTCGTGCCAAATCTGGTAAACATACATTCTTAGAATCCCACTCTACGCTGAAATTGAGGGAGAGTTCATTATTGAAACTTTAAAATGCATTAACGTGAATAAACGCACCTTATCATATTAACTATCAGGTGGATGCAACGCGCATAATTTAACTCAATAAGAATGTCCTTAACAAATGCTGTATTCCGAATATCAAAAAATATTTTTGTGCTATATAGCTGATCTAATCCTATTTCCACGAAATACGATTCAAAAAGAAATTCACCGACTAGTATTAGCTTTATTGCTCTGGCCGTTTTTTTTTTATGGCGTTAAGCCTCGTCTACAGCAAGGTCATTAGAGGTGGGGCCAGGAACTGAACTCTGTCATGGCCTTTTGAAGGAACCATCCCGCCATCCGCCTGGAGCAGTGGTTCCCCAAGGGGATGGTTCCGCCCACCCGTGTCCGTTGAGGAGATCGTAGGGGGAGTTTCTGCTCCAAAGCAAATTTAGGGGACGTTCAGGATAAATCGTTGTCCCCAGTATTATATACGACTTTATATGTTACATCAAAGAAGTTTCATATTGTATTCCCGTCATCAAATGCAGCGGAAAGAGGATTTAGCATAGTTAGCAATCTACTAGCAAAGAAAAGAAACAGATTGTCAACAGCGGAAAGAGGCGAATTAAGATTGCTGATGATAAATAAGGCACCAAATAACGAAAAATTAGTGTCATTACACAGAGCTCCGTCCCTTAACAATATTTTTTACAATATGTTATTGTTAATCAAACTATGAATAATAAATCAATATTGGTGGTCTCTTTTCATTAAGCAATTTTATAAATCTGTCCCCGTTATTCAATATATGACATAGCACACTTCACCTAACAGGTGAAAAAAAGGTTTACAACCAAATACGGTTGGAGCACTGGGGGTTACATTATTGATTACAAGAAGGGCCCTCAGGGTGTGTGTTTAAAAAAAAAAAAAAGGAGGCAGTAACCAATTTTTTTCGAAAAAGAGACTGCGCTCGGTTTATTGCTTCATAATGTACTGCCTGAGACTACAGAGCAGAATTCATTATGACCGCCATGGTTTTATCGCAAAATATGATGCCAGTTGCTGCACAGGCTGTTCCATCACACAGGATTTATAGCAATCTGACCGCTTCCTGTGTATTGGCTCATGCTGACGTCTTCTAGACACGTGTTCATCCCAGCTGTTAAAATTCAGCATCGCTCAACCTCAAGGCAACACAGAAAAGGTGACTCAATAGTACTAGAGTCGACTGCACAGACTTGTTAAAATTGTCAAAAATAAGAATAATTAACAACATGGAGATTCAGATTCCGGCAATGCTGTTCGCTTGACTACATATCCCCGCGACTCGAATTTTGTTGAGGTAATAAACGATGGACTCCATAATTCGTGCATGGTTTAAAGTAACAGCACACTTATGAAGGGGAAAAAGTTCATCAGATCTGCAAGACAACTTGGCGAACACTGTAACTTGTAATGCAAAACATTTCGAAAATTACTCGATCATTCTATCACGTTGAGGAGAAATTAACATTGGTCTCCATGAAATTAACTGCAGAACGATTCAACCACACTTATGACCAGTAACAAGCAAACTTGCATGTGAGTATTAGTGTAACCAAAAACTAAATTAAATGGAATGATAACAGGAGGGTTCATAAACACAGTATGCAGGCGTAGTTACGTCTGATATTTCTCAACTAGCCAAAACTAACAAAAAACATCTTTAACATAGTTAGCCCTTCGTGTTTGAGACGGGTGTATAGTACTGTTTCACAAGACAGAAGCCACGCTCTCAATGTGGTTTTCCCCTTGATTTCAGAATAAAACTATAGTGACAATGACTCACAGCTGATAGCACTTATCCACGGTTTTCAAGATGTCTATTAAGAGAGCGGTGGAGGGAGCAGTGGTTGTCCTTGGCATTGGAAACGCTCGCTAATGGCGTATGAATAATAAATTATCATCGGCTAGCGGAATCTGTTGCCTTAAAGACAGACACTATATACGAAGAAATTTGGTCAGCGGAAATAACATTGTGACAGCCTCTCCCTAACAATGGTCACCCGTTCAGGATATGATTACTCAAAGAACTCGGAAAGGAAAATAGCTAAACATTCTACCTGTTGGAGCACGCAATATTATAAATCCAAGTTCTTGAGTTAGGGTTGAAACCCTAAGTCGGAAATAGTCTGACGATAAATTTAAACTGCTGAAATTTATTCATGCAGTACAGTGAAATTAGTGAGCAACCTACCAACGGAGGTGGTCAAATGAGAGTCCATGAACAAGGAATAATGAATAGGAAGAAGAGTCAGTTCCTTCGCATAGCTATGTATTTGTCACCAAATCTGCAAAAATCAGTGTAGTTACTATACAATTTCACAGTTCGCAAGAACATAAAATTTAGAAAATGCACGTCGCTCATGGTCGTTTGAAGAAACCATCCCTGCATTCGCCTGGAATGATTTGGGAAAACAATGGAATACCCAGATCTGCTTGGCTGATTTGGGATTAGAACCCACGTCCTCCCGAATGCAAGGTCAGAACGTTAACCGTTAACCGTTCACCCACCACACTCGATAGGAAATTGGTTTGCTGTGGTAAAAGAGAAAAAAAGGATCTCTGTCTAGGGTAAAAACATGAACGTGAACTAAACTGCCAGAACTGTGTGAAAAATTACTGATTAGTCACTGGAAACGCATTGCATAAGATCGTAAAAAGATAATATACACTTGGAAACGTCCAGGAAATACACGCAGCACTTAAACATACCATACGACTAGTTAAACACAGATCATAAACCAAAGTGTGCCTCGTAGTGTATATCGACACAGACTACAAGCTGATAGTTAAGAATTATAGATAAAATTAAAAGAACGGAAAAGCAACAGGGATAGAAAAGGGCGAGCTGAACACTCACCTTTAAAAGCAAAATAGGATTGAAGAAAATCTATGGCAAAAATTTATGTCACTAAAATGTATTTCGTTGAGGAATGATGAAAATAGCAGATAAATGTAATGTGGAAATAAAAAATGTGTCCAAGAAATATTTTTTGGTAATATTTAAATTTATGGATCAGAAGGATAAGCGAAAGAGCAAGATAAAACAATATTTTGATATTTTAGACAGGAATTAAAGAAAGAAAAATGGATGGAAGAAATGTACAGTAGAGAAAAATGTTTGTAGGAAGAGTAGTAATTGCGTTTAGTAAGGCTGAATAGAACTTTGGGAATTGAGAAAATGTATCATACCATAAAAGGTCCAGACAAGAAATATGTAGACTAAAACGGATGAACAATCAAGAGTGTCATGTAGAATTGGTGGCAAGAGGTTTATAAGGAATTAACGAAATAAGCTATAAAATAGTGGGACAAAATAATCTGTAAGTCACGTAAGATTAAATGTAATGGAATTACAGAATTGTGACAGACGGGAATTTTTTTTAGAAAAGGCACGAAGCAAGACTGAGTCTTCTAATGATAAACTACTATGAACAGGAAACAATACCGTGAACTAAAAATTAAGAAATAAAATTATAGTTTAAAAAACTTTATAAAAAAACACGCTTTTCGTAGCAATGTGAACTAAAATGTTAAAATAATCATTAAATATAAAAACAATGATAGGAGGTCTCACATGTCAGTAAAACTTATCTTGAATATGCTTAAGATAGGAATAAATCCACTGAGCAAAATTAAATGCAAAGATTGTGGGGTGCTTGCTGTCAATTCGCATGTTTTTATCGCTTTCTATCCGTAAAGGTTGAGCCATTATGAAAAGTAGAGAACACCCTACGCATTTTAATTTTTAGTCGGTACCTTTATTCCTATTTAAGCTTATTAGGAAATATATATATATAGCACTGTGATACATCCTATTGCTGATGAACATATTCTTTACATTACTTTTTAGTTCACATTACTACGAAAAGCGTTTTTTTAAACTTTTTAAAACTATTTTATTCTTAACTTTTCAGTTCACGTTGCTGCAAAAGTTTGTTTTAGCTTTTGTTAAGTGTAATTTTATTTACTTACACTTGGGAAATACATTATACGAAACTTGAAGATCTCAAATGGCATTGAAGTTACTTTAGGAAATTTTAATCAGTGAAAACTTTGGTGTATTTACAAGGACATTACTATCATTTGAGAGTTGAAAGGCTATGAAAGCTACTGCTAACGTCAGTACGTTGATACCGCGTATCAAAAATCAAAACAGTTAATTTATCAACGATAATGGTTCAGTCACAGTATATTAAGTTATGCATTATATCAATCTGTGTAAAGATAATGTTAGAACTTTGAATTAGTATTTCGCTGCGATATACCAATTCAGTGAAGCTTTCTCCCCCCCCCCCCGGGAAAGACTACTTACTCACCCTACTTCACCTAAGCATTGTATCTTACTTCAGGCGCATTCTCAACTCTTATCTGTTGTTACTGTCAAAATAATGACAACACCGGGACGTAACTATGAAATTACTGTATTGTTATAGGTTCTTAATACCGGCGCAAAATTTCAAACATTTCATTTTTTTTATTTTTTACTTATGGCTTTACGCCTTGTCGAAATCGAGGTCACTAGAGACAGGATGCGACTGGCGACAAGGAACGGGAAGAATACGGCCATGGCCTTTTGAAGGAAGCATCCTGGCATTCGCCTGGAATAATTTAGGAAACCATGGAAACACAAATTTGGATGCGTCCTCCCGAATGCGAGATCAGAGCGTTAGCTACAATTTCAATCTGGACGCCTGGAAGAGTGTGAAAATTAAGTTCAAAGATGTTATTACATTCATGCAGGTCAAGATAAGATAAAGTGTGTAAAATAGGATCAATATGCTACTGTTTTGAGATTTTCGCAGATAAGCTCGAGTTTACATTTCATCGGTGGTGTTAATTATCTTTTCGCTTGTCATTAAAGCTATTAGCAACGTTTGTAGCATTGATATATTTGCCAAAAGTTTACCCCTTTAGCTACGTGCAATGAGTAAGCAATATGACCAGTAAAATAAGCCGACTCAACCTAGCTTAGTGTCTGCCTTTAGCGATGGAGCAACTCATATAATAAGGGACGTGCACGAGACAACTGTTTCTCTCCAATAGTTTTCTTATAGTTTAAAAAAACTCAAAACCCTAGGTGCGTTATATTTGTACACTCGACACTTAATCCACTGAATTATTAACGACTCTCAACAAATAGATCTACAGAGAGCGTTTTGCTTGGCTATATATCACTGTCAGAAACGCAAATTAAAGTCACATTATCATAGATAATGAAGTCAGCGTGCAGTGATGAATCTGCGGCTAATTTCCGTGGATTGTCAGACGGCGATACAAATTTTAAATAACAGATTCCATTACTCTGTTTTAGGACGACGTCCTCATCAGCACTAATAGAAAAATTAGTAAGTAATTAAACCAGTGGTAAAGTAATTCGAAAAACTTAAAAATGGCACATGTATGACTGGCTGGAGACAGTACCCATGCAGCAAATAAACCAATATCAAATGATTTTAAAAAAAATGGAAGTCAGGAATATATTTTGGTAACAATGGCACAAGTCTATCCAATAGCACTACAGAAGCGTTATTTACAGCATCCTTAAATTGTTTGGGTAGGCCTACTAGGTGGGAAAGCTGGAATCGTTTACTGTCTGATAAGGTTAATATAGAACCGAATCGACGTAACTTTCTGTTACAACATTTGTTCTAAACGGTAAATGAATTCCGTACTAAGTTAAACACTTTTTAGGTTTCACACTGCGTCCAGCAGTACACGCTACTGACTAGTTGTGCCCTGTTAATTGGTTCACAGAGCAATCGGATTCAAATCTAAAAACAAATATCACGTTATAATTTTCTTAACATCAAACTCGAGCGACAGTTTTCTATGCAAATCCGTTGTCCTCTAGAGGTCACCGTAAAGTCAAAATAGAGACCGGTGAGTGAGCGGTGACGGCTTGTTTTAGGGAGGACGCGGGTTCAAGTCATCCCGGTTTCCGAAATCACTGTAGGCGAATGCCTGGTTCCTTCAAAAAGGTCATGACTGAATTCCTTTCCTGTTCATAGCCCCCAATCCTTCCCCGCCTCTAATGACCATGATGACGACGTGTGCTACGCTCCATAATCTCATTAGTCCAGGATTGTCAATTATGTAACAAACATTCTTAAGAATTCCAGATCATTGGACCCTAGTGAGGACGAGGGACAAGGAATAGGAAGGCCTTTTGAAGGATCCATCCCGTCATATGCTTTTAAATTTCGGAAAATAATGGAAAACAGAAGTCTGGACCGGGTAAGGAACCCACGTCCTTTTGCATATTAGGCCTGAACTTTTACAATTCACCCACTAGTGACTATCATGATGAAACGAACAGTAAATCAAGGTGAAGGATTCTCTAGTTAACACGAAATAACACAAAACGAGAAAAATTTGTCTAAAATGTTTTTCACTTTTCTTTCTAGTTTTTTTATTTATTCAGTTTGTCCGCTTGAAAGAGTGTTATGCTATAAAAGTTTTGTTACTATTCAGAATTTTACCAGAGTTGAAAATATGGTCAACTGCTTCCTTGGCTTTTATTCTTCAATGAAAAGTGTACCTCAAAGCCTGGACATAGCTAACAAAGGGGTAACGCGCGCCGAAAGGTACGGTTACATACATACGTTACTCACTTAGCGGCAGTATACGTCTCGAGCAAATTATGAAGTCATTATAGTTAGAATTCGGCATTGTAGCCACCTTCTTCACTCCAAATTCACTCTGTACCATGGAATATTAGTAGTAATTCTGGTCCAGGCTGTTTTTCAACCTTACCACAATATTCGTTAATATAGCTCCTGACTAAATTTTTCACAGATATTGTGGAACCGAATTACAGTATAATATCAGAGATGTCACACTATTATATGTCCGCAACTGAAGACCTCATCTTTAATTTTTTTTTAGGTTAAGTACATCGCGATACATGTCACTAAATTGGGTATCATGAAAGCAGCTTAAATTACTAATAAAGTTTCAGAAGTCATTCTGATTCAATCTATATTTTAACCAAGCCACAAACTCCGTCAATATTGTTGCTAGAAAATTAAGGGTTCTATCACTCGCGCATTAATACATTCACTATATTGCATCTTAGAAACTTGACCCACAATTTCAGATCGTAATATCAAAGCAACCGCTAAAATCTGGCTGAAAAATGACTTATGTAGTATGGCGGTCGTAAAAGCGAAGTAAATAAAGAATACGTGTGGAACTACATCCGGTCAAATGAACTATGGCATCAGCATCATGACAATTATTAAAGTAATTAAAAATGTACACTAAAATGCTCGTAACTTACGTTGTACAACGGAAAGTCCAAAATTCATTATAACTCTTAATACAGCTTACGTTAATATTGCAGATCGGGTTTAGTCCAGCTGCAAATTCATACTGAATGTGTATACTAAAATTGTGATAATTTATGCTAAGCTAATAAGGAATCCTGATACAAAAACTGTTGCTTCTACTCGAAATTAGTTCCGATGCTTTCAATGTGTTAAGGTGCGAGGTGCGTCCATATCGTTTGATTTTGTAGAGGCAATATTAGCGGAGATAGTGGCTAGGTTGAAATCCTGCCTGGACCAGAATGTTCTTGTTACAGCATGAGGCAACAGGAATACAGTTATTAGTAATAAGCTGCTTCCACAAGCGCCGTATTGGCGACGGCGTGTTTAGAGATGTGAACTACTACTAATAAGGCTTCTTGAAACAAAAAGTTTCTACCTTAGACCATTGAATACAATCGTTTTAAGTGAAGGATTTAATAATTATTTGTAGAATATTGAACAGTAAGCAAAAAATACTGTTTTGTTTATCATAAGCTACTATTGAAAAGATTTCTGCAAATAAAGTTGGAGAAAAAACAAGAAAGGGTTAGTTATCTTAAGTTAGTTTTTAAATTTTGATAAAAATAATTTGTGATGTTACAGAGAGTGTATAGTGGAGAGAGATAGAAAAAAAAGACACATAGGCAATAAATTGAACCGAGGTGGAATCGAAACCGTTACATATTTGTCACGAACGTACCAAAACATTTCGCACACGCCCATTTTGTCACTTTTAGTGAACCGACTTTAGTGCTGGTATACTCTTAGTATTGTGCATTTTTTTTAAGCTTTGATTTTTCACGTATATTATGACGCATATATTACGAACTGAATTACGATATGATACCTGAGGTGTTATACCATTTCACGTACGCAACTGAAGACGTCTCTTCGTGAACTTACCGACAGTATGATTTTTTTAAAAAAAAATAAGGTTAAGTACAGATTTATAGTTCCTGCTTTCTAACTATTATTTGTCATGTGCGTCAGTTTTAGCATTTTTAACTAAACACACACATCCATATATCAGAAGCCTTTTGCTTTTATTCTGAAAAGAAGTGTTTGTGATGTTCACAAAAAGAGTAAACGTAGCACTACCATGTACGAAGTAAGATACTCTTTGGAGTTTGCGTATTTATAATAGCAATATCTTAAGGAACTATTCGCTTTTGGTGGATAAAAACTATCCTATGTCACTTGGCATACAATTTACGAACTTCGTGTTTTTTGTTTTTTTGTTTTTTTTGCTTGAGATTTACGACTCGTCGTCAGCAAGGTCATGAGAGGCGGGATAGGACTGGGGACAAAAAGCGGGAAGGAATTCGGCCATAGCCTGTTTGAAGGAAGCATCTCGGCATTCACCTGGAGTGATTTGGGGAAACCATGGAAAAGCCAAATCTGGATGCCCGGACGGGGATTCGAACCCGCGTCCTCCAGAATGCGAGGCCAGAACGTTAACCGTTCACCAACCACGCTCGGTGCAGATGTCATCTAAACCTGTTGAGCAATTACGGCGTGATTGAGGCCGACAGTACATCCAAACATACATTTAAACTTTCTCATTTATATAGATACAACGAAAATCAGTTTGCGTTTTCCAAACGAAGTGACTAAATGCCGAAATACAATTAGCCGCATCCAAGAAGATGAAAATATCTTGTGGAAAAATTGGTTCAATTAATGACAAAAGTTTCTTTTGTTTTAGTGACAAACATCTCTGGAGTTTTCGTCAGTGTTTAAAAAGCTTGTCAAGTTATGAGAATGTCCTGTTGCTGGAATGGCTTAGAGAAAGTTTCTAAAGGAAATTAAGTGTTATGAAATACCTTTAATCTGTGCGCTACAGCTGAAGCAAACGCTGCATTCATTAACGAAGTTTTAAATACCACTAAGCCAAAAATAACCATAACAGTATCAAATTTTTAAGCTGAAACAACTGTTGTAATAATAGCTTTAAAAACACTGTTTTAAAATATCACCGCGTAAGTACATTTAAGCGAGAAATAAAAAAAAATCCGTTTCTAAACAAGCCTAATACAGTAAGATGACTAAAAATATAAAGTATAGAAGAGGAAAATTTAAAAGATTATACCAAGTTAATGAGTACTCCATAAAGAGTTTTCAGGCTACTATTTCAATATTCAAGCTGATAGTAGTGAACTATTTTATTTTATTGAAGGAAAACAAACATCTGGTCATTAGAAGAAGAAAAAAATTCGGCGGAGAGCACTTCCAGTTGAAACATTGTAAAAATCTTAGATGAAGCAACAGACGTCGAGAGGGAACGTAATTCTAGACACTTAAGAGGCCTTCGAATAAAAAATTAGGAATCGATTTTTGGGAAAAAAATCTATTTCTTGACATTTCACTACAGGAAATAAGTTTAATCAAAAGAATTTAAATGCGTTTGAATGGCTAATTGTAATGTTGATCCCTGGAATGTTCAAGTTTTTAAAATCAACTTCCTGAAATCTTTCAGTCTCGTAACATTAATTATATCGTTAAAAAAAAAAAGCAAAAAGAACGGAAAAATTACGGTTCCAACCGGTCCTGGATTCCCCTCCCTGGTTGTCCGGAGTCTATAGGAACTATCACTCCTGTGATCAGACTTGCGTCCAATTATGGTATTCACAGCACCTGTACCGACAAAAACTTTGAATTTCAGGTGTTTGTGGTTGTAAGGATTCTGACACTGGCGACATAAAACATTTAGTATTTTCTTGTGCAAAGTACAGAACAATATTCCTGATTATACTAAACAATTTTTAAATCCATTTTTCCACTAGCATCTGACGTATACTACTGTGTAATAACTCATATTAGTAAATCCTCATTCAGTAGTTACGATCACAAAGTTGACGATCTAGTTGTATATGTTTCGTTTATGTAAAAATTGTCAACATGACTAATGAAAGAAGAGAAATTTTTCAGGCGTATGATTGCAATGAAATCTTCACGGGTGTACACTACAATCCGGCGTAACACTCGTGAAGGTTTCATTGCATGTCTGTAATATGTGGAAATTTTAATATTTGTATTTTTTGCTTTTTAAATACCACGTTTATTGTACTATATGAAATTAATGTCACTATATTGTTTAATTTTTTGCCGACTGTATAAGTTTTATTTTGATTAGATATAAAGCTTTCGTTTTCATTGTTGTTCGAACTTTTCTGTTTAAAAATTTTGTATGTTGTAATGGAAGCATGTGGTTCCATAGTGCAGTGACACCTGAGCTTCGTCGCCCCTGTTTCACTCAGAACGGTAATGTTTGCACGTCTCTTACTCAAAACACAAACAATATTCTGTGTTTCAACAAACTAAGAACTGTTCGAAATACAGACCTCGGTTTATGCGCTTTATGTCAAAGGATTTCAAGGAAACAGCTGCCTAAGTTTACTGGGAAAACGTAGCACCGCCAGATTTAGGGATCAAATTAAACAGATTTGGAAATCTGTACATATCCTCTTCAGTCCCGATGTATCATACATGATACCTCCAGGATTTTTTTTTTTTTTTTTTTTTTGGGCCACTGCAAATCTGAACCTTTTCTGGCCTATCGTATCATCTACGATATACATCGCGCGTCTCACTGCTCATATGTTTGGGCGCACATGGGCAGCCATTTTGAGGACTATGAAAGGAGCACACGTATAAGTGCACAGATTTTTTGTACAAAACTGAGTGGCTTTACAGGATGGTGAAAACCGCAAGGTTTTATGTTTGGTAGTTTTTTTACATTGTACTTCGAAATCAGGGATGTTTCATATACATATCAAAAAATAGAAAACTATCACTTCTTCCGTTCAACCGCAATAATTTCAACAGCTTCTGACACTATTTATTTTAATCTAACTCCCGTGCTACGACTTCCAATATTTCACACTCCAACGAGTATAATGTTTGTCAAGTTACTTGCCGACGTTTCTTCGCAGAGGCAGTTACCAACTTTTCAGATTTGGTATTATTTTACCTCAGTAATATTTCGCCTGGGAAAAGCCATCAGAATGTAATTTAATAGGCTCGTATGTGTTGAGGAAAGCCAATGAGGTTTTAATGCGCTGGTTATTATTTGCATCCTGCACAGCCGAGCAGTTGACTCTTTGGTTTATCGCTCAGAAGCAGCAACGAAGAAGTCTTCCTCACGAACAGAGATTTGGTTAGAAGAGGCCACCATACTCTACCTGCACACGTTGGAACTCTTTCAAGCGTCAAGTTTTAACGTTATATAGAGAAAATAAGGGCCTAGCTTTAACGTCCATTAACTGAAAGGTGAATTAGTTGCTCCACTACGCTAAAACTGAACAGAAATCTTGTCTAAACAGACATCCAAACGAGTTTTATGAAGTTTCCGAAATGATGGTGGATATCTTCTTATATGAATATTTGGTTCCCTAGGACGAAAATTCAAATATTTAACATTATCATCGAATGAAGCAGCTCAGTTTGTCACATTACAGAGCGATATGCTAACTGTCAAATCTCATCTAAGTCTATGGTATCGATAGTCGATATACATTACAAATACTTCGTAGCAGTAAACTCTTTGAGAGTAACGAGCAGTCTGTGTTTGAATGTCGCTGAGAGAGGTAGCGCGCGCGGCAACGTGGTTGTGTTGTATTCGCGGGAAGCAGACATGTTCTACAGAGTGTAAACGGACTCCGAATTCGCGCATCCGCGTCGGCACTAAAGAGTGACTGCCGTTTACGAATCGATTGGACTGGCCACGTTGAAACAACTGCATTAACTATCCGTTAATAAGTGTGTAAGAAAAAGTGCTTCATCTACAGTGATTGTTCTATTAACAATGGAGATGGTAGAAACTGTATTTTATGCAAGTGAGAATACTGTTTAACTCTAGCGAACCTGTATCTTCTGATAAACATTATTTTTCAGTTGGTGGTCGGCGTATACGTGTTTCTAAACTTAATACTGATTGAATAAACTTGCGTCAACTTCAAAACTTGGTGTACTTGTATTCAGTGATATAGTAACATGCACCATGAACTGTTCTAAATATTCAAGTTATTTACAGAGTTGATGAACTGTCTTACATTACGTCGGCTATCAGCTGTGGTGGCCGTATCAACAAAAGAATTAAATCAAAAACGAAGTCTGAAACTAGCCATTACGTTGGTCAAGGTATAAACATAAGTGAACTATTAAATTAAAACTAGTAAAACGGTAAAACCTTGTAGTTTTACAAGTTCTGTGCGTTTTTACTAAAGGAAGATATATATATATATACACACAGGGCGTTCGCCGGGAAACGCAACCCACTGTTAGCGCTACAAGGAAGAAACTGCTCCCGGCGAGCGAGCGGTCAGTTTCCGGCATTGTTCGACCGTCGGCCGCGGACTATTTCATAATAATTACGCTTCATAAACTTCATAAACTTGTGTGCTAAGCATTTAAATGTGACGTAATTCATTAGCTTACCTTATAAAAGATGCTGGAAGTGTTGACCCTCTTGTGTAATTCACATTTCACATCTTCTGAACATATTTCGAGACACACGCTGCCCTAACTGACTTAATGATTTTTTGGGTGACTGTTCTAGTCGAAAAGCGATATCGTCAATTTTCTCCTCTGTGAGAATACGGTTGACCGACAGTCTCTTTTTGTTAAAAAATGAACCCGTTTCTCTTACTTTTTTAACCAGACGCAGAATTGTTGATTTAGCTGGCAGTAAAGCGCCAGGAAATTCGCGACGAAATTTACTGCGACACTTTTTAAACGACTTCTTCTTCACATATGTATCGTAGAGAAATATTCTTTGTTGCAAACTGTAACGTACCATAATTTTACTCACTCAAACACGGTACAGATTAATAAGAGTATGAAGCCCCAAACCAGCCAAACCGCAAAGAAACGTTTATTCACAACACTGATTAATAAGAGACTGAAGTCACAAACTATCTACAATGCAAAGAAACCGTTCTTAAAAATGTAAGGGTCACTGCACTGCACTGTTGGGGCAGCGGAGGTGTAAAACAGTGCGGTGATTCCCGGTGCCGTGTGGCGGAAACTGCTGGCTCCACTGACCGAGCAAGTTGCCGACGGCAACAGACTGGGAGGGTAGCGTTTTCCGGCGAACGCCCTGTATATATATAAGGCAATGTTCTTACTTGCGACCCCTACATACTAAATAACTATTGGACCAATTTAAGGACGGTTTTTTTTTTTTTGCACTATGGTCCCCGATGTCGGAGAAGTTTTAAAGCTATTGAAATCTTCGATCTAACCCGAAGGAAGAAACCATCAGTCACTCACAAGAAGAGTTGATTGTATGTGTAAGCCTGATGACACAGGAAAAAACCTTGCTTATTTCAATGGCAAGCATTGGCAATCGCATCATCTGGAATTGCGCCGACTCTCTTTGATGGTTGCCGAACATCAAATTCATCACCTTAATTGGCACTGAATTACAAAACAGTTAAATACCAATTTGCAACATTTCAGAAACATTGTATATCCAAGATCACTGCAATGAACTTGCAATTCCATGAAAAATTAATTAAAGTTTGTGTGTTTCAAAGCATAGAAATTATAATGTATATGTAAATATCTAATTTTAACTAAATACAAAAGGCAAACTTTAAAATGTCATCTATATGCGTCCTCAAGTCCAGCATTGGCCAAGCATTTCCAGGTCAGCTATTGTAGTTATAAAACCCTTCATTTCACAACTAAACAGATATTATTTTACACACAGATATTACTTAGATTTCCCCAAGACTAAATTTGCAGATACTGTAATAAGAACTAGGTTAAACACAGCGCAAGTGTAGTCAATTATGGAGAATAAGTGAACGTACTGTGTGGTATTATCAGTATTATTCTTTTGTTATGACTAACGATTTAGATATCTAGGAGCCAGAGACTGTAGTGGATGAGAAGTTCGGAGGCAAGGAATGGGAAGGAATTCGGCCATGGCTTTTCGAAGGAGTCATTTCGTGATTCCGGACCAGTGACGACAGACCGCTCCGGCAGACAGGGTGGCCCCTCACACGAGGCGCGGCTAAGCCACTCCCCATAGTTTACCATGCTGGTGACGTAACGACCGCTCCTAGCGGCAGTCATTGCGATTATTTCCCGGCCTGGGAGGTCTCACTTTCACTGCTCCATTCGTATCGGCCGCAGCCCGTAATCACTTTTATGACTCCACGGACTGTCTAACGGATGGTAATGGCCGCATTATTACGTCTCTGGCTCTCAATTCGGAGCTCCGGTGGGAGGGCGGCATGCTGCGAGGCGTCGTTCTTACGACTGGCTGAATGGCAAAGCGAATCGTGCACACAGCCCAAAGTCCTCGACGCCTCCGCTGTTGCAGCACCGTGCTAACAGGATAAACACATCCACTGAGGAAATCGCTACAATATTTATTTTTGAAAGGCTTCTATCTTAAAAGAATCACTGGTTACGTTATCTTATTATTGACCTGCTGGTTTTATTATTGCTAGACAATATCGCAATAGCCAACTTGTAACTTACTTTAAATGGAAACCTCTTAAGGCTAATTCTAAAGCAAGCCGTAACTTACATACGCATCATTCGCTCCACAACATTTACCAAGACATGGCAAAATGCAATCCAGCAACTTATGACGACATAACCCCCCCCCCCCCCACACACACACACACACACAAGAAAAGAGGAGGAAAAAAAAATAAAAAAAATAAAGTCAGGAAATCAAAAATCAGCATTTTACAAAAACATTGAGAATACGAAAAATTAGTCTAAGCATATATATATATATATATCCCCGTGTTTAACGGTTTAATTCATACCAGGTTGCTGTCCGATTTAAATGTAATTATTTAAAAATAGTAGTTTTACTCTGAATTCAAACTAGCAGAATCGAAGAATGCGTCGAAATAAACTATTTCTGCGCTGAGAACTTTATATAAAAATCGTTTATGTGATAATTGGTATCAATAAATAGCAGGAGAAAAGTCGCTGCACCATTTGGCCATCATGCAAAATGATATAGCAAGGAAAAAAAAAAATTGAGCTCTGAGTTACCGCAGTGGTACACTGGTATAATTCTAAAAACACTGACAAGTTAAAAATGAACCAGGTAAATCAGGGTCTACACTCTGATGACCTGAAAAACACATCTCGTATGTAGTAGATAAGATGGCAGTCGCCTGGCGCAATAATTAATGTCGGACACGTTTTGACGCTCGGTCCAGCGAACTCCGCTCCACGACTCTTCAGCGCATATATGACTGATTGATAACGGCCTGGACAGTATGCGGTATTTTTAAGGCTTCACGGCATGTTGACGTCTAGGTCATTACAGACGGGAGAGGATTATGAATGGGAGCTGGGTTCGCCAAGTAACAGGAAGGAATTTGCCAACTCTGTTATATGAGCTTTGAGTGATTTTAGGGAAACCTTGGAAAAGTGGACTGGATGGCCTCGCCAATCTCTCACCCACCAGGCTCGACGCTATACGTGGTATACATACTGGAAAATGAGTGAACTGATTTCAGCGTAGTCAGAGCAATGTAGTACGAGTTTGCTGCTCCACACTCATTTTCGAACACACTTTTTCGGATCTATATTGATCCTAGGACTAAACGGGAATACTTTAACAGCGTTTCCCTCCGAGGGTAGCTTAAATTGGCTTTTATATCAGAATTGTAAATTAAGACGCAAGTTCAAACAGCAGGAGGGACACGTCGACAGGCCGCAATGATCACAGCTCGTGAATCAGACTCTCAGTCAACAAAGTAGCGAAGCTGGCGACGAGCCGGACTCATTAGCGCAAAGTGACAGCAACAGGTGTCCCTTCCGAGCACTGCCAGCAGCCAGCACACAGGCGGACGGGACGTCGCACGGCATGTAAAGTTACACAACGGAAAGAAAAACCAGGTTTTGAAATATGTCGCTCATCAGTCGTGCTACACTTCCTGGAAATGTGACGTCAAAGTGTTGAAAACGGTACACTCTAACGCGAGGGGAAAAAAATCGTATCTGCATTATTTTCGTGTTGTCTACTGCTGTCAATTATATTTCCAATACACTGGGAGTATAACGTGCAAGTTAACCCCCCTATGCGAGTGATTTTGTGTAGATAACTGATAGGACGGAAAAATCACTCATTTGCCGATTTCAAAACTTAACGTAAAGAAGACCACATCCGAATCTCATCAAGAGAAGAGAAGCAAATACACTTACAGAAGCAGAAACTAAGAGATTCGAAATATTTGTATCAGATTATAGCTTGCAAATTTATGAACTACACGTAAAGAAAACTCACAGTGCAAGTTAATTTCTTCAGTAAGTTGCAATAAGCACTGAATCCGAATCCTGGTAAAAATCTTCTCGAATCAAGTAGGGACTATGCCATATACTAGTTTTTGTCAAGAAGAATGATTTACCAGCTGAAGTTCAAGACAAACGGAGTAACATGTTTTACTAAGGCTGCCAACATGAAGTAATAACTTGTCACAAGATCTGTTTGCAATCTCTGTCTATTAGAGGACACTGATAATACAGGGAGAAAACTAAAAACCTGTAGAAATTAATAGCATGTTTATCCTACTAAATAGTGAAAAATAAACAATCTGGACGTGAAGAATTTAAACCAGCATCTGTTTGCCCGTAAAGTTCCCGGTGTTTACGTCTCAGTTTGACGTCCGGCAGCGTGAGAGCATTGATTAGGCAAGCGACGATATTAGTTTTGATAAAATGCATTACTCATATAATAATTTATGCAACAGCCAGAATAAGCGGTCTTTCTGAGCATGCAGAAAAAGTAGGATGCATCATTCACAGCCCAGTAAAAAAAGAACATTTTTGTAACACCAGTCTCTAAATGTAAAAACGAAAATGACCTAGAGGAGTCAATACATACCTATATTACCAACCGTCCACGGACATGTCATTTCTTTATAAACAGACGAAGTGTATAAATTTAAGTGCCAATATTCTATGGTGGGTGAGCAGTAACGTTCTGGCCTCGTATTTTGGAGTACGGGGGTTCGAATTCCCACAGCCATTGAGATTTGGGTTTCCCATGGTTTCCCCAAATCACTCCAGGTGAATGGCGGGATGGTTCCAACAAAAATGCCAAGGGCGAATACCTTCCCGCTTCATGCCTCCAGTTCTTTCCCACCTCTAATGACCTCATCGTCGAAGAGGCGTGAAAGCAGAAAAAAAAAATATTCAAGAATCTGGCTGTATTTTGCGATGCTATACGGCCGGCGCTGCTTGCATTTCGCTGTTTTCGTCAGCCAAAATATTACGCTTTAGTCTAACCCAACTGGTATAATTTGTTATCGATAGGGTTGCAACATACGTTTATTAACCTTTATTAAGGAACACGAAAAAGCCTTCGAATTAATCTGAACCGGTTTCTAAGGACTCTAGAAATCAAAAATCTCGAATCTGTTAATCTATAAATACTACTAATCTGTTCGTACTTCCTTGAACTTCAAGTTTTCACAGTTACTAAGCCCTAGCTTTTGTAATGGTTCAGCGTTTGAGGAATGGTCCATTTTCAGCACTACCCACGGCCACTTGCTAGAGACCAGCTGAGAGGACGGTGGACATGAACTGATGGAAGTTACAGAGGTTAAAGGTGAGAAAACAGAACTGAGAAGAGAACACAGAACATCCGAAATTCTTGAGAAAAGTCCCAGATGGAACTTTACAAGATAAAACAAAATGTACTGTGCAACGCAAGAAACGTACAAAACTCAGTTAAATGAACGGCCATATTTCATATTAACTAAGTTTAACAGCTAATCGAGTAGTGTGAGTAACGAATGAGCGGTTTCATTATCCGCCACTGCAGCCCAGTGCGCCGAGGCGCCGCACAGTGATCGTGGAGGTTCAACGGACCGGGCACGAGTCCGGGACCCCGCGTACCGGCCGTCCTAATTGCAGTTTTTAGGCGGTTTTCCGCAGCCGTCTCCGTCTCAAATCACACATTTATATACAGAAAAAAATGCAATCATCACACGTTGAACATAGTTATATGTTTACAGACAAGTGGTAACACTTCACTTCCCCCATTAGTAGTCAGTAAAGGAGCGTCCATAAACCACGTAGCTCCATTTTGGCCTCCTGTTAATCATTTCCCCCCCCCCCTCCTCGTAGCCCGACGTGGCTTTTGTCTCTATCCACCCCCTCCCCGCGTACCACGTAACTTTCTCCCTATTGATTCCATTTTGTACTGTTTTCTCTTGTCAGACTATCGTAAATTACATACGGGGATAATTACATGACAAAATAAATATTCACATGGTGTGTGTTTTTTAACTGTGACAAATAATATAAATGAAAAGCTACGTGGCCTGACTCGGAAACACCCCTCCCCCCCCCCCCTCACGTAGCCCAGCGTAGCTCTCCAGCCAGCCAACCTCCCTCCCCCCTCTCCCCCACCGCGCCAAGTAGTTTATGCCCGCTCCCTCAGACCTGGCAGTAGGTATGAAATGCTTGGCATCAGCAAGGGTATGCGGCCGTAAAACCATAGCTACAAATTTGACTATGACAACGATGCGCGAAACTCATCGCAGGCAGCCAACCCCAAAGATTTGGCGAAGGAGAAGAATGAGCGATTTAACTGATACGCTGCTTTAAACTATTATTACGAAAGTTTCTGTAGGTTCCGCTTGAATTAAGGGTATCTGAGGTGGTGGTTTCCTACCAGTCTTCACCTTATCCAAAAGAGAATTTCTCCATTACCCTCAGGAAATCGAAACACGCTGCATATAAATAGTAAACAAGAGCAGGCAGTATGCCACAAACTCCCCCTCCTCCAAATCGCTAATCTATTTCAGTATAAGCGTGTTATACGTTGGTTCTTCGAGGGTAAACACAGGTTTTTCATTAATTAAATATAATAAAATAACGCCACTGTTTTATTTTATTAATGACCTCATGGAGATATCAACGGAGAAATGTTGCAACAAAACAAGACTGCCACGGCAGAATACGAGTTGCGAGAGGCGCACTGTTTACATGTAGCTGGTGATATTCGGACCAATGGCTCTAATTGGAACATCCTTTTGGGGAAAACCATACATGTGCAGCTACCAGCCTTAATACCGCCAGTTTAATTCGTCGCTGATGATGTACCGATGAGAAGCGAAACGCATGCAGCAAGAAAGAACTAAAAAACCAGTAATATTAGCATCAATTTTTTATATTTAATTAACTAACTGTGGGAAAACAGCTTTGAGTCTTTTAGGAGTTTCAAAGTAACGCTTCGTGATTGACGAAAGGGAGTCATGGAACGTCATTATGTGGCCGAATTTCTAGAGAAAAATCAGGGAATCGAATTCGGGAGATGAAAGAAGTGAGTGGTATAAAATGCTCTTTCCACCCTAATTCCGGATTGGTCAGATGATAATTTCTTAAGTTCCTAGCTCCTTGGCAGATATCTTTGGGATGGAGAAAGAGTACAAATTTGTGCTGCAACATAGCAGGATAACCATGGGAACCACCTTGGCTGCAATCCGAGATTGATATTTTCCGGACAGACGAATACCTAACATTTCCAAACGTATGGCCGTGCTTGCAAGATAGCTGCAACTGCTCGCATTCTTTCAGAAGAGATAACGAGTACGAAGCTCGAAATGTGTATTTTGTGAACGATTCTTTTAACCGAGTGGCTGCAGTTGAAGAAAGCTGGATGGACACCTATGGCCGATAACCGTAACAGACGAGAGACTGAACAATAAGCAACTCACCAGCTCCTCAAACGCAGTCAAGGTGAAGGGCCTAGGATAAGATGCCAATTTCCAAAAACTTTCAGTGCCGTTGTGAGAGCGAGGACGAACAACGCGCGGTGGGTGAGCGGTAACGGTCGGGCCTGGCGGGTTCGAATCCCCATTCGGCTAACCAGATTTCGATTTTCCATGGTTTCTCCAAATTACTCCATACGAATGCGGGAATGGTTCCTCCAAAAGACTATGGCGTAATTCCTTCACTTTCCGTTACTTGTGCCCGATGTTTTCACACCTCTAATAATCTTGATGTCGAAGCTATACGAAAGAAAGAACGGCTGCTGACATTTATGAGCTAGACAGTGATACAAAGGCGGCTCTTACAAGGTGGAAGACAGCTAGTGCTAGTAGAAATTTGCTGTCCGGCATGTCAATGTTTTATAGTGCGTTGAATTTTCCTTCAAGTTATTTCCTGAACGTTCTTTTTTTTATCTGCTTAATGTCGCTCTAACAGCGAGGTCTTTAGAGACGGGAAAGGATGGGGGGGGGCAAGGAATGGGAAGGAATTCAGCCATGGCCTTTTGAATGCAGCATCCCGGCATTTGCCTGGAGTGATTTGGGAAACTATGGAAAACCCAAATCTGGATGCCCGGACGGGGATTCGAACCGCCGTCCTCCCGAATGCGAGGCCAGAACGCTAGCCGTTACACCACCACGCTCGGTCTGAACGTTCTCGTGACTTCCTTCCCCCACTGGCAGGATTAGTTTCCAGATGTCGCCTGTGTGCTGCGGTGAGACTCGCGAGGCAAGAAGGCGCCTCACTCCCCGCAATAACCCCACGTGTTACTGCTACAGTGTGTGTCAACAGAGCTCCAAGGTGAACTGAATGTAAGCTGAAACATCAGTCATCCATGCGATACCGAAAAATGAAGTTACGTCAACCAAACGATTAATATCATACCTATAACGAACGTTCAAAAAGAAACGAGCCGGAGTCTGAAATGTGCAAACCGGTGACAGCATGGTAATATCGTTGCGTCAGTAACAAAACAAGAGCGCGGAAGTCCACATGCCGGCCGCTATCGGTTCACAGAAGAAGTCACGTGACTATAAAGCTAGCAGGACCATGAGTCGTCCAGCACTCATTCGTCTTGTAAGCAGTGAAATGGAGGCGTCAAAAGAAGAGCTAAGAGGTATTGTTCTTTTTCAAACAACGGAAGGAGTAAGGGGAACTAACATTTGTCGAAGAATGTCACAAGTGAACGGTGAACACTGCATGTCCCTTGCAAGGGTCAAGGCGTGGCACAAGCGCTTCAGGGAAGGAGGAGTGTCGATAGCCGATGATGCACGGTCTGGAACACCACACCGCATTGCCGATGACATCGTCCAGCTGTATGATGGACTCGTTAGTCGGGACCGCAGAGTTACAGTGAAAGACGTAGCCGCCGAGGTCGGATTGAGCGTCGGAAGTGTTCACGCCATCATGACGGAAAGACTGAGCTAGCCCAATGGGTGCCGCAGTCTTCAACCACAACAGGAAGCATATCGAATGATGGCGCGCTGTCTTGATCATCTGCAGTGCTATGCCAGGGAAGGCAATGAGTTACTGGCACGAGTGATGCCTGGAGATGATTCTTGGTGTTATCACTTCGAACCATAATCGAAACGACAAAATCTCCAGTGGAAGCACCAACAAAATCCAACGCCATCCACACAAGTGCGGGAAAGGTTGGGCTGACGTTCTTTGACTAAGACGGCCCCCTTCTGATAGGCTTCCTGCAGCACGGCACAACAGTGAATGCCCAGCGTTACTTGCAAACCTTGATTACCCTTCCTCAAGCGTGCAGAAATTCAAGTGGGAGGTTCTCGGTCACCCTACATACAGCCCAGACCTCTCTCCCTACAATTACACCATTTTTGATTCCCTAGAAAAGGCTCTGAGGGGGCGAACGATTCACTCTGACGACGATGTCAAGCAGTGCGTGCAGAACTGGTTCACATCGCAGCCCCAGGAAAAACCACTAACCGCCTTGTTCCCCAGTGAGACAAGTGCCTCAACAGCCAGGGCCAGTACTTCTCAAATAGAAGTACTGATTTCCGTTCCTAGGCCTCCAGCACGTTACTTTTTGAACCAGCCTTGTACTATTATGCCCAGGGAATCAAAGGTGTCAACAACTGAATTGTTAACTTTGTACTCGTGAACAAATGGATTCTTTTTGTTACTTATTTGCACCGCCTTGCACTTTTTCCAGTTAACTGTAAGCTGCCATTTATGGCACCATTTCGAAATAACATCCAGGTTGCGATGAATTTATTAGGCAATCGCTCCCTTAGCGGAGGTTTCTAAAAAAAATTTAACTGGAATCTTAAGTTACGAAACTGATTTTAAAAAAACCAATGGGTGTGAGTAAAAATACTGCAGCTTATTCGGCAGTGTTTCTGCGAAGAAGTCTGGCTGCGTGGCCACGTCAGGTCGGAAGCGGTGCGCGGGTTCCGGGAGCGGTGGTATTCTTAGCCCGGGAGACCACTTTGGCGCTCGCCTCGCAGACAAACTCCAGAAACAGCTAAAAAAAAACGAAATGGAATCTTGTTCTTTCAGAGCACACTCAATGCGGACCCCAGAAGAAGATATACGGATTGTAGCAACCGTAGAAACTTCTCACCAGGTTTCAAAGCAATCTGAATATTTAATTTCATGGACGCAAACTTAAGGCTGTCAACATAGACTATATATACGACTGCGGCACACTTCATGCATCAACACCATGTGTATGCGCACGGAATGTTGATATGGTCCCGAGAATAAAATCTATTAAAAATTTTACAACCCAACATAGTTTTCAAACTTGCAGAGTTACAGCGCAAATGCAACAAGCAATAGTTTGTCGGTGGATTCTTACGAGACGGTTTCAATTTACACTGCCAGCTGCAATTCTACGAACGAAGATGAAATGTAAGACTTTTTAAACAGGAGAGGCAAACTTTAACACTCAACATTGGCACGTTAAATGCTACTAGCTTCTTTACTTACTATCACAAAGTTCACGTTTCCATTCCGCAGCGCGAACTTATTCAGCTTATAGTTAAACAAGAAGAATTTGTGCGCATACTGCGTGCTCAGTTCGGCAGAGATACAATTTGGTGGATTCAAGTATGAAGATAACGTCGCACAGTAGTTTCTAGCCTCACTCACGAACTTTCCTCAGACCGAGCATCACAAGCAGATATCTCTGCAAATTCAATGAGCAGTTCGGGAAATTAGTGTAAAACTGGAACTAAGTGTACAGAGGAGCACTAAAAGCAGTTACATTTAAATAACCAATGGGGGGCCTGCTGCTGCAAGTGAACATCGGGGAAAAAAATAACGGACAGCGTCGAATGAACCCCGTACAATCAATTTTTTTCCACCACGTGTCAATCATTTTTCCACGACGAAGAGAGGTTTAGATAATAATAATATGATGGCTTTCGGCTTCTTAGGCCATACATCCAACTGAAGTGTAATTATCAAGCGTCCAGTGTTTTCAATATATATATATATATATTCAAACTAATTACAGAAAAGGCACAAGGTATACGATATTAATACATACCCATTCCCTCGACAGGACTCGAACCTGATTTTCTCTGCTATCGGGGCCAGCGACGAAGAATACCAAGACTAAGTTTAACGGGCTACGTACACAGGCAAAAATTTTAAGGTAAATAATTTAAGGGCAGCTACTGCGATGAAAAATCTGTATATACAGTGCAAGATAAATAGAAAAATATTTTTTGGATATATATTAACGGTAACGAGTATTTTTTTTTTAAAATTTAGTTCATATTTAGTCCGCTCTCGTAATTATAAAATTCCATGTCTTTCGCAGGCTTCATGTTGTAAAATTATACTACTTCGCAGCGGATGCTGCCCTGAGGAGGCTTCCAAGCTGAGAAAGAAACGTTGGCGGCACCAGTGACAGTGACAGCGCTAAACCAGCGAAGTAACCACAATTTCATACCATCACAGTTGTTTAGAAATCAGTAAATTAAGTGATGTCGTTTCATTCCAGTTATGTAGGAAACTTCTGAAGTCCTGACGCCTATGGTTTGCATGATACAGCACCATCGAAACCTAGGATGGTTAAAGAGAAGAATTGTGATTAGATCAGCGTAAACGTGAGTCATGTGAACAATGAGGTAGAACAAAGATTTGACGGCACAGGTAACTTTTTACCAGAAAATTTACGTACGCGTTGAACTAGTTCGTTAAACTTTCCCGTAATTCATGCTGGAGGGAAGAGAAGTTGCAACTCGGTATTAAAGTGGCTGGCGACGTTTGCAGAACAGTGATGATGAAAACCTTAGGTCACGTCTTAAGCGGAGTCTGACAATGGGCCGTAAAGAAAGCGGAGCTGGAGACATCAAGATGAGCCGGCAGCGTGAGTCACCAGGCAGACTTTCAGCGCGTCGGCTTATCTGGGATCTGCGGGGCTCGGAATAAGGTCACGGCAACCTGCGTCTTCACACACCGCTATGCAGACGTCTCGGTCGTATAACAGAATTATGAATTAGTCTTCGATCTAATAGCACAAGCCCATACTTCCAATTTAAAACTTTATCGTGGTTCGGATTCCACGTTAAACCGTACGTCCCATAGGAAAGGAACTGGCCGTCCTACCTCTGACACAGGCTTTAGTATGTATGCCTCCTACGGGAGGATCCAGCCAACCTCCGGGTTATGGATTAAGTTAGTTTTAGTTAACTACGTCTTGGTGTGCAATAACTATAATCGATGAGCAAAACTTTACAATGTTAAGAAAAACTTCAATTAAGATCATCTTGACAATAGTAATAGAAGTCTGATATTTGTTGTACCTTCGTCTCGAATGGTACCGTATTGAGAACGTACTGTTCTGATGGATTTTGCAATTCACTTCTTAAGAATGATTTTATTCACAATTTGCATACTTATCAATTTGTCCCAACCAATGCTATCCCAGATTATGGCCGCATCAACGTGAAACTTGTTAGTGCTCTAACGCAGCAACGAGAAATCGAAATAGAGCTTGGAGGGTGAGCGGTACCGTAACACCCTGGGCTCGCATTCGGGAGGATGAGGTGCAAACAACCGTCAGGCCATCCAGAGTCCAGTTTTCCATGGCATAACAAAACGAGGCAAATACTGCGAGGGTTCCTTCAAAGATCCATGGGATGGCCGAATACCTTGCCACTGCTTCCCTCCCCGCCCTAAGGACCGTGCACAAACTACGTGGCTCGTCCAGGGGGGGGGAGGGGTTGGCTGGAAGGCTACGCTGAGCTACGTGGGGGGAGGGGGGGTTCCGAGCCAGACCACGTAGCTTTCCTGTCATAACATTTTTCACAGTTAAAATGAGGAACAGAACTCACAACAGCATGTGAATATTTATTTCTCTCGGTTAATTATCTCCGTATGTAATTTACAATAGTCTCACAGGAGAAAACAGTACAAAATGTCTTCTGAAATCAAAAGGGAAAAAGGCTACGTGCTACGTGGGGGGGGGGGGGGTTAGAGGCAAAAGCCACGTAGGGATACGTGGGGGGAAGGGGGGTTCACAGGACGCCAAAATGGAGCTACGTGGTTTATGCACGCTCCCCTATGACGACTCTAATAAACTCAAAAAAATTATCACAGATAACACTGAACATTGAAGATACCTCGACGACAGTGGAACCACGTACAAGAATAAACAAAATCCTTCAACAGTTACATTGACGTTTTTTTTGTTTTTTTTAATATTTTTTTAACAAGCAACTGCTGAAGAAATGGCATACGGAATATTTAAAGTAACCAAACAATATAGCGTATCTGGTCTCAGCATAAAGTAGAGGTATAACTTCTAAGTCTAAATCTAACTCTGAATCTCTCCAGTTCTTCCTAGCCGACATTTTGAAACTAACATGTCAGAAACGAGTAGGTTACTTCCCTCAAGCAAGTGCAAATGTACTAACTACACCTTTAATACTGTACTAGCTGTACCCACGACTTCGCCCTCGCGGAATTTGAGATTTCTGCTGTTTAATTCACAGATAAACTATCAAAGAAATCATGGATATTGCCAGCAGCTTCTGTCACGTAGTGTGTTAAAGTACGGATCTCCCTCTTAAACCGGTTATGGCACAATTAATACAATGATAGCCGATCAGGGTAACTAACACGATGCGCGTTCAATAAAAATATCTACCAATTTGTGGAAATTTTTATCGTTAATTTCTCAACTTTTCAACTCCACATCAAAACGAAACATACCCTACTTTACCTACCGAATACTAAAGACACAAAAAAAAATCTTGTTTATCAACAAATATTTACTGCAAATACGAGCAAAATCGGCCCAAACAGAATCGCGGTCAACAAAACATAATTGAATCTCGCAGTGGTGTACAGAAGTTAGACTATAGCGCCAACGTAACTGAAAACCTTGCAATCCACCTCAATAACGTGAATATGGCCTGATTATAAACAAAAACGTTTCGCACCTCCTCAATAACATTTCACGTGAATGTGCTTAAATCGGTCCAGTGGTTTGTCAGTAATGATGACGCCTAGGAATTTATATATAAAGTTATCTCCAGTAAATGGCAGTGTTGTATTTTGGTTTCAGAAGTTAGAAACACCTTGCAACGTAGGTCAAATATATCATAGCATGTTACCATACTTGACTCGTATGTTTTGAACACAAGCCTCTCCATTTCGCTCTCTTTCTCATCTTCGTTCAGTCCCCTTTCCTTTTCTGAACACAATCCTCTCCTATCAGCAGTCTACCCACTGTTCTTCACTTTATGTGCATTTCTTGGTATTTACTCCCCCCACATCCAACGTGTCCATCCAAAACCTTTGAACCTTGCCTTCTCTACACTCTCCAGCAATAGTTCCTCTCCCAATCTGTCAGTGTCTTCTCATATCACGTCCTCTCCATCCTTAACCCAATTCTGAGAAATCCCATTTCAATCCCCCACGCATAACTCTTATATCCCTTTTTTTACTGTCAATATCAGGGAACATAATGGGAAGATAATAGGTCTGAAATTATTTCTTTACTTCTCCGTGAAACATCCTTGGTACTGGCACTTGTTACCGATTACCTCTCCCACGCAATGTTCACTGCACTAAATATCTCAAACAATGGAGATTTGTTTTACTCCTGGTAACACAAAATTAAGGAAACTTGCCAGTTTGCCCACCCAGCTCTGTCAACAAAACGTGGACCTTGTTCCGTGTTTCCGTGGAACTAAGAAATGTAATTATCTGTTGGCACAATAAATTTAAAAAAAAATAGCTTTTATTTGTACAATGCTTTCTATGTATATATCTATGAACGTTCTGAATGTGGTAAAACCTAACTAAAAAATAAGTCCGTTACTCAGCAAATACTGACGTCCAGCTTTATCTTTTCTTTTTTATGTAAGCTGTCTTTGGGCTTTTGATTGATGACATGTGAAGATGAGAGATTTCGAAACTGGTGCCGGATCAGTTTCCCGGCTGTCCACATGATCCTACACTCGCACAGATGCTGCCTGTTTATCCGCGCGCGTCTTCAAAGAACTCCTTCAGTGGCAGCCGTCGTTCTGAACTGAGCCACAGAGAAGTCTGTCTTACACTAGTCATACCAGCCTCATTCACAACTCCATCAACCAGCAACGGAAGATTATTTCGTGGGAAAATTCGCACATGGAAGTTTTTCAGTATCTTAGTGTAAATTGGTCCACTTTAAGGAACAAAAAATAATCGTGCAGAATTATGGAGCCACGAAAAATATCAAGGACAAACACCTCATGCCAGATTTAAAATGTCATCACTTTCAACGTTCTAAACACCAAACGACGACGACAAAGCCAAATGACGAAACAAATCCAAACGAACAAAAAAATTACACTCCAAACACATTAAACAAAAATCACCAAAATAAAAATAAAAAAAAAAGCAAAAAAAATGGGTCGACATCCCACGTCCTAAATTTTATCATTACCAACTGACAGCGTCTTCATAATAAACTGGTAATAACAGACTTGAATGGAAGCCAATAAAAAAAATTTACGTTACGTAAGGCCGGTACTTTTTGTCACTAACAAAACTTATATTTTCCCGCATACTTAGAATCTTTGATCATTATCTAAGACGATTCATTTTCTGTTCCGAAGTTTGCTTGCTAAACTGTGCTGGTCTACACTGTCTAAAAAATCTCAGGAAAAATTTCCTATATTTGCAGAAGTTGCCAATTAGATTTTTGAGCATTAAGAAATGGAACCTTAAGACGGGAGACGACCTTGAGGAGCAGATAAGATATGAGACATGGATGTAGGAAGCCAGTCTCTCAACACGCGTTCTACTGGACGTCTCATCTGCAACCTGCCAATGTGGCGAGACTTTACCTAGTTTGCTAACCCCTGCTTTTAATAAGCGAGACATTTATTTGTGGAGCTAACACTTTATTACAAGGTATGAAGATTCATTTCTACCGGCAAACAATTTAGTTTTACTCAACGTTTCTCTCTTAATATCAGAGTTAGATTGTAGCGATTTTAAAACTGCAATTCAGCATTTTCTTTTTTAAACACGTCCACAAATTTTGTTGTCACTTTAATTTAGAAGGTTTCTACTCAGATATTTAACTTCCTTAACAGATCTCGTTCTCTGCTGCAAACAGTAGGATGGATCTAACACTGCTTAAAACTATAAATACATTGTTATATCACATAATTATCAACCTAAAAATTCAAACTTTCTTCGTTAACCTAGTTAAACGTATTTAAATAAGAATATTATAGAACCCGAAGACTTTTAAGCAATACAGAACCGTGTGTGAAAATTGCAACACCAAGAGTGATACATGTGATCAGAATAAAATTTCTTGCCCATATTCGGGACTGACAATACACATATGACTAGAATTACAGAACTCTACATTGATTACGGTGTGAAGCAATCAGAGCCTCTAGACGTTGTAGTATGAAATCAAGGAGAGCCTGGATATGCTACGAGGGAACACACTGCCACGCGGTTTGTAGATGCGTCCGCGAACATCGACAATGGTTGAAGGACAAGAACGAACATACCCCACACATGTTCGATGGGCGACATGACAGGTGAACAGGTGAACGAATAAGCCAGGGAAGGAGTGGTACCAGTCATTGTTCGAACAAGGATTGCACATTCCTCGCCACATGTGTCTGGACGTTGTCCTGTTGACATGTGGCATGTTGAGCTGTCTACAGGAGGGCAGTTTCTCGGACAGTCGCTGTTCACATTACTGTCACAACGTACGAGGTGTGATCACACTACAGCCAATGGAGACGCAAACCTTCACACTTCGCGTTTGTCCTCAAAGCCACTCAAAAATTCAGTCTGCCCGTTACGTGCACCATGGTAGTGTAACTGCTAACACGTACGCGATCATCATCGTAGGACAAATTGAAAGTGGCCTTGTCCAAAAACAATACATTCTGCCACTCAGCAGTTCATTGATGGCGTTAACGAGCCCATTGCAGTTTGGCGCGTTGGTGGTTTCTGGTCAACGGAAGCCGGCGCAACGACAAACATGCCACCAGTCAAACCCTCAGCAGACAGCGTTGAACCGTCGATGTCTGCACAGCCACACCCGTTGTCGAGCCCAACACTGTGGACGAAGCTGTTCCGTCGATTACGGCCGTGCGGAAAATATAGCTTTCATCCCACTACTGTGGTCACATTGTATGGCCCTTTACCGGCTCGTCACTGTGTTCTATCCTCTTATCTACTGGACCGTGATCTGTACGGGCCGCAATGTCACGGTATGACAAAATCGTTTCCCGAAGACCAGTCATTCCGCCATGTACGAATTCACTCACATGGATGGTAATAGTGCGACGAGGCATACCGGCACTTACTTGCACGTTTCCACCTCGTCTGCACCGTCCGACCACTGATCTGTGCGGTCGCAAAAAATGGCGCGCTGCCGTGGCTACGTGCTCGCCGTCTCTGAAATCTTTATCACTTATTATGGTTCCACTGTTCTACACATCCTCTGATCTGGGAGTAATTCACACCAGTCTTTCTGGGTTTTGGAGTTTTCATAAACAGTAGATCGAAAATATTGTAGAATAGCATTGATTTATACGTTTATTACCGGGACGACTACGTTCATAATGTAGCGATCAGTAACTTTTACATAGCAATTTTCTATTGCAGTGGTAAGCTAGTGACTTTGTTAATACCAGAAGGTTAATGCCCGTCTTGGAAACCATCCACATATGCGCTTGGCAAGATAACATTAGCTACTGTACTAATGGAAGATCCATTTTTACATTGCTCAGAACGGCGTCGTGAAAGCCTCCCCTATTGAAGCTGGGCTGAAATTTTCATTTTCAGGGAGAGCCGAGCTGATTTCTACATTGAAAAACTTGTTCAGCTACATCATTAAAAAAAAACTGCCAATCGAATTGCGTCATGATCATTTTCTCTCTTTGAACACGACTTACTGCGAAATGACTAGGACTTCGCTTCCTGGAAACAACCATTTCGTCAGCAAATTAGTGGAGGCTGCTTGGATGTGATCTTCACGTCTTTGCCACTGAAGGGCATATTCTTGGTGAATAAATCACTAGAACATAGTAACAGCCGTACGTGAATTCGAAATTCAAACGTCAGATTTTGTACCAAATACTGCACGCACATTATTCCGAAAAAAGGCTTTAAATATGGCAGTATTGAATTAAACTTCCACAGCTGCTTTAATTGGTTGGTTCAGTAAACATGGGCGATCTGATGTAGAAATTAAACTTTAAGCCCAGGTTGAACACGTTATTAAGGTAGGGGTGTGGAGCATCCGACAAGATCGTGTTTAGGTATCAGGTCTCTCTTATTCGTAAACACGAACAGTTTATTTTTAGCACAAAGATGCCGCGTAAGCAACGGAAGTTGATCGTGGCGATGTTTGCAGCAAAGTCAGCTGGCAGGTAAAATAACAAGGCCTGACAGCAATCAACAGACGTGGCAATCATAGTACAGCGGTTTATACGTAAGGCCCACATTAAAGCTCTTCACAAAACAGGATTTTCTTATCTTTAATGCATGACTTCAATGTTAGTACGACTTTCATACTCAAATATCCGAAAGTAAAGGAACGACGTTTACTGCTGCAATATGGTTAGTAAAGAGCATCAAAATTACAATGCAAGAAATTTACTTGCATGTCACTGATCGTATGTACATAAATTCAAACTGAAACGTCTTCAAAATGCATAGTCATCCAATTCGTGAGAGCGGTTACAGCGCGCACGCCGATGTGATGTACCGTACGTAACAACACAGCCAAGTGAAAGCACACTCGCTAATTAGAGGGATTCACCTTACTCAACGAAACGTTCACTGACATTATGAGAATTACTCTTACAGCTTTTTATAAAAATTTTGAGCTCCATCCAGTGGCGTAGCTATCGGAGGGCTAAGCGGTGCCGTGCACCGGGACCCTCAAGCTCAGCTCAGGGGACCCTCAGCTCAGCTTAGGGGGAAACCTTACAAAACTTGGTACAGCTTTTATTTTAAAAAAAATAAAAATAAAATTAAAAAAAAGGGTCGCCCATCTGGCATGAGGGCCATTGGCTCCATCGAATATCGAAACCTGGAAGACAGGACCAAGGTCTGAAAAGGCGTTCTTGCGAATTCCAGGCTGGAAAATGACATTTAAAATGTAATTTGATTATTTTAATTGCAGCATTGTACCTGCTTCTGCGAAAATTTGCCCATTCTCATACTTTTGCATTTAAGGAATTTTTAATTTCAATCATTTCAGTGTTTGAGATAAATTGATCAACACATCCCTTGGTTTATTAAAGACCCGCAACTCAGTTACCTAAAGTAGAAAATTCCGTATGCATGAAATGAAGAGCCAGTTTATGATTGTATTTCTCTTCCACTCACTGCTTGTAATTCTTCTACCAATATCTATTCAATCTTCATCGCTAATATAAGCTTATATACTCCCAACTCTCTTCTCCTATCTTCCACAGCACAGCCAATAAATGCTATGATGCAGGAGCTGTTACACAGGTAACCGCCCTCCTGCGCATATCCTCCAATTTTACGCCCACCGTGGTGCGATACCACCACAGCCCAATCCTCTCACCTCCCTAATACATCCCCTTATTATCTTTATCACCTGCTCCAGAACTTCGTAATCTCCATCACCTGCCAATGTCTCCTACCACCAACCGAGTTTGTTGTTAAGTGATGTCAAAATAATTACACTTTATACTCGAAGCAGCAATTCATCTTCCGCCATCATACAAAACTATAATTTTTCTGTGAATAAGTTAACACTTTTTACATTTGAACCGATTAAAAAGAAAGGTGGCAGAACACACGAAAACGCGTCTTCATGGATTCGACGGAACGTGTGAAACAAAATGACAAACTGGGAGTGGCGGTAGTTAGTGAACAATAGAATCCAGACGAGGAGCCAAGTTCTCAAACGTTTGCTTGGGGTTTAAGTTCTGTTAGCTGCCAGAGTCATCAGATAGAATATAACTATAATTAGTGAGTGTTATCAAGCAGCGTAAGCTTTTGACGAAAGTTTCGTGCTGCTCTACATTATGACGTTTTTGAGATGGAGAAAAAGGCGTGTGGGTACTCCACCGTTCGTGTATCTAAGCATACGAAACGGCCTAAGAATCGACATCTGACAATTGAAACAACAAAAAATGGAAGTAATTTTCTTCTGCTGTCTTAGGAAAGAAATTTGCTAATCATTTTTTGGGTATAAACCGTAAAGCCAACTCCGAGATATTTGCCTGGAAGAAACTATACGACTAAACAGCCTTATATCCTGGTAACTACAATGAAGTTTAACTAAATGTTATAAAAGATATTAAGGTAAAGCAAGAATATAGAAGAATGAGTTCGTAAAAATATTGGTTGGGAGTTGAAAGCCATTTTGCAGAAGTAGATCAAAGCGCGGTTTAGTAATTCAACCATGATCCCCGCATACGAAGCTTGCTCCCTAAACAATTTTAATAGCATCATAACCTACGGCAGGGCTGGCCAACCCCAGGCCCACCAGCGCATTTAAATTTGCCCGCCAATAGCAGCGGTCTAGAATATGCTAGCTGCAAAAGGTCTCATTGATGGTTTTAACACTTTAATTGTAATTAAAATGTGCTGCTTATATCTTTGTTGTATTTTTTTTTTTTTTTTTTTGTTACAGTTTAACGTCCCTTTTTAACAACGTGGTCTTTAGAGACGGGAAAGGATGGGGGGCAAGGAATGGGAAGGAATTCGGCCATGGCCTTTTGAAGGAAGCATCCCGGCATTCACCTGGAGTGATTTGGGGAAACCATGGAAAACCCAAATCTGGATGCCCGGACGGGGATTCGAACCGCCGTCCTCCCGAATGCGAGGCCAGAACGCTATCCGTTACACCACCACGCTCGGTTTGTTGTATTTAAATATCTATTGTAACTATAGGCAAGTATTATGTTGCCCGCAGGCTAACTTAGAATCGAAATTGTGGACCATCTCCAAAATTAGTTGGGCAGCCATGATCTACGGCAGTCAAAGTAATATCCTCGAATTCTTTTCGTTTCTTAACTATGGTGTGGGACTAGTTGCGATAGATATTTCAGGTTATTTGTCTTTTAAATAAGGGAACATCAGCCTTTTCTCATTAATACTCTCGCAAGAAATAAAAAAATACTTCACAAAAAAGTCACGCGAGTACCACTGCAGCTGCAGAAATGCATTCTTTTAGTCCTCGTGATGATTCCGAAAACAGTTTCGTATACACGGAGGACAACTAACACTATCAGTACCACTTCTCTGCTAATTCGTTTGAGCTTTCAGGAAACCAGCAGTATACAAAAGAATCGCATCTTAACGACGATGGGAATTTTTTGCTTCATTCTTTACAAATTCTAGGTCATTAGAGTCAAGAGAGGATGGAGCTCGGGGAACGAGAGAGATTCGGCCATTGCATTTTGAAGGAACCATCTCGACATTTACCTGGGGGTGACTGAGGGGGAAAAAACAACCGAAATCAGGGTGACCGGAGGGAGGTCGAACCGACGTAATTGCCGAATGCGAGGTCAGGGCGCTGCAAGAAATTTGTTTCATCTGGTATCGCGTAATAATGGACCCCACTTCTATTAATTTTTGCTATAGTTCTTGGTGGCGTTAAAACTTGCACAAGTCAGTCTGCTGCTGAGACTGCAGAGAAGTAAGAAGTACCAACGTTAGTTCGGACGTTCTCCACGGTCTTGCGGTTAGTTCACGCGTGTAAAGAAGCCAGTTTAATGCTGGCAACTGTAACGTACCTACTAGTAACACTTATCCTCTTTACTTAAGTTTTGAATGATTATTTTCGTTTTAAGATATTAACGGTATCATTAGCAATACTCCGTTTAATTTGTGCACCAGAAACACAATGTATTACTAAAACTGCAGTCATTTGTTTGGAGGTATGGTCATGGCTTTACTACTCGTCGAGGTCGATGTTAGAGGCGGAAAGGAACAAAGGAATTCGTTAATAGTCTTTTTGAACGATCCGTTCCGCATTTGCCTGGAGCGATTTTGGGAAACCATGGAAAACCTAAATCTGGATGGCCGAACGGAGATTAGAATTCGCGTCCTCCGGAATGTGAGGCCAGAACGTTACCGCTCACCCACCACGCTCGGTTATTTATTTATTTATTTGTACCAACAATTTCAATGGTACATTGTCCTTTCAGTCAAACATTTGAAACTAATTATGTAATAATGCTTTCGCGTGTATTTCTGTAACAGTGAATTTGATACATCCGACAATACTATCGAATATATTAATTCCAGATTGTTGTATGAGATTTGTTTATTTTAAAGATCAATTTGCTACAGATGCAATGAGTGTTTGCAAATTTTTGATCGTTATTAATCTCCTGGAAAACGAGAGTTTGTTGGATGTGTAGTCCGTATTGTTAGAATTCTGGATGATTCGATGAAATACTACAATAACTGAAGTGTCCCCCGACATTGTAAACATTCGTTCGCGAATGACTATTACCGTACCTCGACTATTTTTTTTTCTTTTTTTTTGGCTTTACGCCTCGACGGCTAAGGTCATTAGAGGCGAGATGGGACTGGGAACAAGGAACGGGAAGGAACTCGGTCATGGACTTTTTGAAGGAAGCATCCCGGCATTCGCCTGGAGTTATTTGGGGAAACCATGGAAAACCCAAACCTGGATGCCCGGACGGGGATTCGAACCTGCGTCCTCCCGAATGTGAGGCCAGAACGTACCTTCAACCACGAACTCTTATCTACTGGGATAATTTTAATGATGTAATAGTTCTGAACATTTTTAACACAGTTTTGACAGTCATGTAACGTGGCAGTTTCTTTAGTAAAAAGTTAATGGTTTGCAAATTTAAATCTGAGTGGAAATGAGCATACAAATTGAAGAAATCAGCCGATTCGACACATATAATTCACTTTAGCGATAAGAAAAATACAAAGAAAGAATATCAAAGTTAATAGACAACAGCGAAATAAGGTATGACGTTTAACAAGTTGATTCCTCGAAATGCAGTATTTGAGCAAGAGTGCAGAAGAACAGGGCGGTATCAGTGAATGGCCTCAGCCGTAAACATGGCTAATGCTGGATTACAATTTATAACTCGACTTATGAAGAACTGATGTCAATATACGAAGGAAACTGCGTATTAAGGTGTTGTAAATCCTCGCACTCTAATATTGCTGGAGCTGTGAACAGGGAGCGTGCTCAGCAAGGCCGTGCGACCCTCAAGTGATGGATCACATGATGGGTATTATACGTAACATTAGTTCAAAATTTAGTTGATGCGACCAAATTTTCCCATTTCTGACTCATAACATCTTTTGACAACAAATGCATAGACATGCCAAAAATCGTGAGATAACTGCTGTCAGTTGATTGCGAAACTTTTACTAAAGTAATACACAATTATTGTAGGCCATTTCTGCTACAGTTGCTTGTTAAAATAGTAAATTATTAAATAAAACGCCAGTGCAACAGTTGCAATTTTTGTTTATTTTAAGACGCGTTTCTCTTATCGTTGAGGTATTTCCAACAATCCAGTGTACAGGTGATGCGAAGCCGCGACTGACGGCAGATATGTAATTAAGAAAATGGATGACTGAAAAATACCTCGGCGAGAGCCGAAACGGTCGGTCCGGTCCGAGACCTGTGACAAATAACCAGAAATGAATAAGCAGTGTGAAGTTACTGTACCAGGCGAAGAGGAAGACTTGTGGCATTCGCAAGGTAATCCATTGGGGTCAGCGGCTCTCCCGACCCCTGTGTTAAAGAGGTTTCCAGTCTGTATGCCTCAGAAACATTTAGGTGTGGCGCAAATCACACAATGTCATGGATACAACGTATCAGTACCGCATTGTGCAAGCTGGCGATTCTTCGATAACGTTGTAAGGTATATAAACTGAACCGCTCCATAACCGGATATCCCTATGCTCAGCTGCTCGGGGACCTTTTGTTACCCTTCATGGACTTCACGTACCCTGATAACGATGGGAAGATTCAAGATGATAGTGAGTTATGTCACCGAGCGACTTATTTGAGGAGCAGTTTGTACATTTAGCACAATTTGGCCATCGAAATCGCCAGGTATTAACCCCGCTGAGCATATTTCGTGCACCAGGGTCAGCACCTACCACAACCACATAATTACGAGTGGCTAATATGGACAGGATGGCTGCAAATCCGTCGTGGGCACTTTCGCCAACTGACATGCATGCTGACACAGGTCAGGGAGGAACCTAGACTTAGGAGGACCTAGGGGAACTGCCCCTGACTTTCTGCATTTCGGTGTACTCCGCTTACAATAACGGCGTAGATAATACACAGATTTAAGTTCCAGTCCTTTTGACTTCACGAATTTCGTAACCAAGAGCCGTTAGGCATATGAATGCATAAGGAAAAGTATTGTGTAAGCCATCTGTCAGCAGCACTATTGTCAATTATACAGTAAATATGACGATATCGACGTGAACAGTTTCCTAGCAGTGACTCTTTCGAACTGCGCCCCTGCTTGGTTGCAGTAGAATGAAAACGACAGTGGAAATCATGTATGTCTGCCATTGCCCAGAGTAAGTGGAAAAATCCGTCCGTAGTGGACATAAAAGGCTAGAGTAAGGCCCATACCACGGGCGGCGTGCATACTGATAACCACGTCATTAGTTGTGATAAAAGTATACCTTTCTACATAGTAAAATATCGCTTTACCCCGCGCATTTTCACTGCTTCTTCCACAACAGGTAAATAAAATACACATTGACTCAGACTCGCTCAAGAAAATGAACAAAGAATTTTTTTTATATCTGCCCTCAGTTTGCTCTACTTCCACAAAGCCCACCAAAGGTAGTGGAAATTTTTATTGTTATCAAAAACTTTCTAAGCAAACTAATTTAAAAACCAAATAATAATTTATTTTATTGATATATTGCGTGATTACCTACGTTTCCTGTAAACTTTCCGACTTTTAATAAACTTCCCTGGTTCTTACCTACAATCAAATAATTATTAGGTTTTGTTGCTACAGAGAATAGATTAAGTGATATGGATTTAAGTATCAGAAATAAACAAACAGCAATATGTAGATTTAAATGAACATCAAATTGTATTTTTTTTACACAACAGACATTTGCTGTTTAGCTGGCATGTAACTTCTTTGACATAAGTGCAAATAAAATAAAATCCAATTATTTATTTTCGTGTAAACTTTATTATAGTCTGTCAAAAATAACACAGGTTATATGTATCTGTAACTGCTACAGACAATAAACAAAAAGCAACACAAATTTAAACGAACGTCATACTGCAATTTTTTTAATCTAATATAATTTTTTATATTTTTGTACTGTTACTTCCGGAAGCTTGCACCGCATTTACACTTTCTTTTAACAATGCAAGTGTAAAAATAATTAAATTCTATTATTTATTTAAAATTTACACTTCGTTTTAACAATGTAAGTGGAAATAAAATCAAACGCAGTTATTTACTTGAAATTTCCGGCTAGCCAAGCAGCGCTGTGGTGTCATTGTAGCTAACACTTCCAGAATTATCGAGACTTTGCGAATGTTGCCGACCTACTCAAGTGACCGCAGTCTCCAGACAACGCATTTCATTAACGACTCCGTAGTGAAACAGGATTTCGATTAATCATAATTACTGTGATTTTTTTTTTTTTTAATGGAGGTTTGTAATGCCCGGTCAGTGTTATCACTGGGTGTTATAGCCATCAGATTGTCTCTCCGCCCGAAATGGATTGGGAAAACAAACGGGAAGGAGTTCGGCCATGGTCTTTTAAAGAATAATCCCAGCATTCGGCTGGGAAACCATGAAAAACAGAATCAAGGGTGGTTTATACAGCCGGCACTAGAGCCACCGCAGACACAAAGGGTGTCCAGGGTGCAGGGGACAGCCCTGGTGAAAAGGAAAAGCCTCCCCCAAAAAGAGCAAAAGTGAGATTAATCGTAAAGCAGAATCACTGCCCGAGAGGAAGGCTTCAGAATCATAAGTTATAGCTGGCATCGTCATTCATCTAGCAGAGCAGTACAGTGGTCGGTGCTGCGATCTTGGCGTACGGCCGAGCAGCCGTCCAAGAAACCATAACTCAACGTCAGCGAAGTCCACCTCCATCCAGAACACTAAGAAACCAATACAGGTAGACATATGCCAGTGCTAAAATTCGTCCAGTGTTCTTACTCTTAATGTCTCCTGCTCTATAAACCAGTTTGTCACAAGAAGCAAACGCAGTTAACTTAATTATTTCAGAGTAACTTATTAGTGCAGCGAAATATATCAATAGAATAAATCAATATTTTTTAGACGAAATAGATCAAATTTGATCAGTGATTACTTCATTATTCGTCGTAGAAACCAAAATATGCCAAATACGGTAAGTGAAAGCGTGTCATTACAAATAAATTTTCATTGACAGCTTAATCTTACTTCCTTAAATTTTTATAACTGAAGAAGGGCACAGGTGAATAATGTTTTACTTGATTAAGGTCAACGTTTAAGTTACACAAATGGGTTAAAACAATTTTCATAAAGGACTTACACAAAGACTAAATGAGTTTCTGATATAAGATCTTCAAACTAAAGCGAACCATCTGGACATTGTCACAGAATTTAAAGACCGTATGAGATGGAAATCACGACTTCTAGAAAACCATAACGCTTAATGCACGAGATGGCGGTAAATCTGTTAGCGGGTGATTATAAAGAAATCGTTATCTGCACAGACCTTTATTTAACCTATTGCCTCTACTCTGTGTCCTTGTCTAACAAGCTTGTAGGTACTGCGAGGGGATTGTGAAAAGTAGAGACCGGATTATATGCAACAAAAAAAAGCTCGAAATATACATGAAAAATGCTTAAAATATGCATTAAAAGTGTCAAAAAGTGTTAAAATATGCAAAATTATATTATATAAAAATAGTAATTTTTATTTCAAATCAGCATGCAATTAGTAAGTAGTTGTATAACATATTTATAAATTCGGTAATTAACAATTATTTAGCTTTTTTTTTTACTTTGGTAAACGTAAACTATAGGATACTGTTCCAAATATTTAATAGAGTGCTTTTCAAAAAAATATTTTTATAGTGAAAATGGACCGTTCCACATTCACTGATGTAACCGGGCACTATTTGTATTTGGGTGCTGTGTTAGCAATCATTGTTTCTGGAAAAAGTTCACCCGTCCCATTAATAAAACTATCAATTTGACACAGGTTTAAATCTGGGTTATTTTTCAAAATATTTTCGAACTTTCCTTTAAGTTTACACAGGAATACCTGTGGCAATGCGGAGTTCATTTGGCGGATTTTATTCATTAACTGAGTAGATTCAGTCAACGTCAAACCTTGAGTTTCAAGCTTTTTAATACTCGCGGGTATGTGGGAAAAATTAATGCTAATCACAGCTATGGTTTTAATAATAGCATTGTTAAATGCTTCCTTGCACAGTCAAACTGTCATAGCGTCAGCACGAGAACGTGCCTTAAGAAACGCTTTCTTTCTTGATGAAATCAGTTTATTTACATTCTGAAACGAGGATCGTACTTCTCCAGCGAGTCGTCGTACTCCGTGAGCAAAATCACGTCACATGAGAAAAATTGGGATAAAATATTTGGAGGGCTTTTGCTGCGTTGATCATACAGGGAGCAGCATCTGAGAGAAATATAAACACTCATCTGCAGAAGATTCAGGGAATAGTTTTTTAAAACCATCATTCACAAATCTGACGATCGTGCCTTTTCACCAAAAAGGAAGAAGGTGGTTCCAGTTTTAATGCACCGACAGTTAAAGTTGCAATGCAACGACCACAACTGTCGGCAGTTTAGTCAGCTCAAACCCAAATAATGCTATTCATGAGTTCATTGCGTCTTTCTTCAAGAACATGTAGGTAAATTTTTGGTACGTAATTTTTACGAAATATTGATTCATGTGTTTTATTTTGATTCAAGTGATATTTTTGCAGAAAATCTTTGAATGCAGGATTTGTAACTTTGTAAAAAGGATTGATTAAGTATTACTTTCAAACAAAGCTTCATATTGTAGCAGAATGACCAAATATGGGTCATTCCGTACATTTTTATATATAATATTTTGTATATTTTTATATATAAAAAGAATAAGACAGGAATTATCGGAGAGGATGGTCAGTGTTTGTGGGACCTGAGCTAGACGCGCCAGAGTGTCGCGACAGGCCGGCGGCTGCCAGGGACAATGGACACCAGCTACCCTTCTCACGCAGTTGGTCAAGCGTATAATCCCTTGACTCCGGGGAAACTGTACACTGAGGTGAATAAACTATCCAAGCCCCAGGTCTACGGACTGGCAGTTTGGAGGTCACAGGTGACGAATAAGTCCGAGGCTATCCCGAGTTCGCACGAATCGAGAAAGACAAGGTTCGCCTATCGTGACAGCCGGAAGGAGGAGCTTGAAAATGGCAGGACCAATCGAGAGAGACTTTCCTTTGCATTTTGTAATGATGGTGTATTTTTTCTATGTAAACCACGAGCGACTAGAGGAGGCTTTTTCCGGCGGACGCTGGAGAGGACTTGGCTCCGAACCTTCAGACTAGAAGGAGCGGATCTTCCGAAACTGGAGATCGCTCGGTCTTGGCATCGAACCTGAGGGTCGATAAGCGTGCCTTTTACAGTGAGGTCACTGTGCACGCATCCAGTACGCTTGCACGGACGTGGTGCATTGTCCGCTATAGCCAAGGGGCTATAGTAATTCCGCCGTCGCGGGAAATACATCGCCATCACGGTAATAATTCTACAAGTGCAGTGTGGTACTTTTATTCGGTCATTGAGTACAGCCCTGTAACGACCACTGAATGATTAGGAGTTCTCGCACCCCCAAATATTGAGCTAGCTGGGGCAGACTTTCTTAAAGCCACACTTAGTGGATAATTTAGATTATCCTGGCACCCGGCATTTGATATCGGATACAGTTAATGTAAATACTGTGTTTGATGTATGGTTCCCGATCATTGTGAAGGGAACTTTCATTTGTAGCTTTCTTGCTTGTCAATTAACATTGGGAGTTAGTTTCAAGATTAATTTTAAAAGTGGTTGTGTTTTAATGCTTTGTTTATTTGTTAATATGTGTTGGCAATTGTAAGAAGAGGCTTTGCATAGTTCTTTTTATCATATTTCAATGTGTCAATGTTAACGATAAATAAGCCTCGCCTGTAAGCCATTATGAGCACCCAATAAATTAGTAGCCTAGGGTTTCTTTTAATTATAAAAAGAAGTAAAAGGTTTTCACCCTTACCTCCCCACGGCATACAACGTCACAACATAGATCCACGTTTAAGTATGTAATCTTTTAGTTTGCCTTTGCTGCTAATTCTACTTGCGTTGTTAATAGTTGCCGTGGGCCTTTCTTTTGCAAGACTTGTGTTGACATGCTGAACTATTTGAAACTTTTTTTCATTCGAATTATTTTTCATGCAAACTCGAAAATAGAAAACATTTCCGTGATATGTAAATGTTCCACGGTAGTCGCGATCCAAGAAAAGACCACTTTTTTTTTCGGGAGGCATGGTATATATTAAATTTTGTACAAATAAATAAAAATTAGACATGAAATGAGCCTGCGAACAATAGCATACGTAATTTGTCTGGTAGGACGAGTGCTACAGTAGGCGAGCGCGACGCAGAGCGGCATCGTCCGTCTTTATCCTCCCTCGAGTCTGTTTTACTTGACCGCATAACAACATTATCTATCAAGATAATAGACGCACGGCTGCTAAGAACCGTGCTGCTAGCAGATTTTGCCGGTTACAACGTAAGATCTCATTTATTAACTAGGTTCACTACAGAAAAATATTGTTAATATAGCGAAAACATGCATCATCACTAACTTTTAGGTAAAATATGCAATAACCGGAGAAATTACGCTTAGTATGCAAATGCATATGCAAACATGCATTTGCATATAACCCGGTCTCTAGTGATAAGTAAGACAGCAGCCGTGCATAAATAGGTCGACCGGAAGGGGCAAACCACAAGCTCTGCGATAAACAGTGATAAACTCAGAGCTACTCTAGACGGCACGAGCACTCATATTTGCACCAGCGATCTAGCATATGCAGTCAATATAGCTCACTGTTACTTGATAAATAAAACACCAATTCACACACACACACACACACACACACACACACACACACACACACACACACACACACACACACGTCTGTATTTACCAGTTTGGATACAAAAACCAAAACAGCTCTATCTTGTTCCGATTGAACAGCTGTCTAACAGTGTGTCAACTTTCAGTGATGACTTCTAAGTGACATCTCCCCTTTGTAAACTTCATCATCACCCGTCATGAAAGGAAGATAATAAATGACAGTTATTACTCTAATAAAAATATTTGAAGCCGTGTTGAATAATTTCAAATTAAAGTAATAAAAACAAGATGACACTAGCTAAAAAAAGTCCGAAACGATGAAATATAGATTTAACAAAATTTTGCAAAACCAAAAAGTCTTTTCGCGCACTTAAGAACTTACGGTTCAAAATCTGAATTAAATATGTTATTCCAATAAATAATTTGTAATGCAGCCCACTAAACTATGAAATACTACTTTATTAGCGTCGAATTATCCTATCATTCGCACTTTCCCACAATTCGGAAACTAGATTAAAATAAATTAATTTTTTACAATGATATAGTCAGTATAACTAGTTAGCTATAGGCGTTCAGTACTAAAGCTTTACTGAAACTAAGACGGTGATGGGAAATAGTAAATCAATTAACGAATAGGTGGACTTGACAAGTTGCGCACTGAGAATTTGAGGAAAACAGTTGAAAAGGAATTTACGCAGGATAGAACTGAAAGATCAAGACTTAAGGGTATTACCACATGAAGAGGAAGAAAAGATGCCACATAAAATTTATAATTTGAAATTGTAAGAAAGATAATTGGTTAAGAGAATAGAAGAAGGAAGTCACAGTAGTGAAAGGCGTTGGAAAGTACTGTGTTCCAGGCCATAGGCTGGAAGCTCTCCAGGATGATAAATTAATACTTCATTAGAAATATTTGATAAAATCGTATACAAAACAAGCTACATAAAAATTTGTAGTACATTAATTCTTATCCCCTCCGCCTGTTTTCCGACTGTAGCTTCATTGAAACTGTACCTGTATACTGAATCATCAAAATAAACACGACCGACATTACTAGGACTCAACGTACACTTAGCATGTATCACGCAGTAAACGTTACAGTCCATTCGGAAAAGACGAGAGGATAAGATTGTACACAAGTTTTTATGTAGCTTCTTTGCATATGGCTCGATAAAATATTTATCATTCTATATAATTAATGGAAACTCGGGGGAGAAAGTCGAAAACGCTAAATTTTGTAGACGGAAATCGCAGCACATGGAGTAGCATAGCAATATACTCGTATTTGAGGAACCACAATTAAGTATTAAAATCCAAGTATAATTTGCCAAGAAGAATTTGCCAAGATATTTTCTTTCTATTAATCTTGAAGTAATTAGTTTCAGCTGTAATTGGATTCAGTAAGAGACCGCGGGGGTAGCCTGCAAGGAGTCTCGAATTTGAGACCAGGTCAACACCGCCAATAGGAAGATAAATAATTTTGCATCTGACACTATAGACGTATTATTCCAACGATTCAAGTTTTTTTTTTAATTAAGGCTTTACACCTCGTCGACTGCTAAGGGCATTAGAGGCGGTATGGGACTGGGGACAAGGAACAGGAAGGAATTCGGCCATGGCCTTTTTGAAGTAAGCATTCTAGCATTCACCTGGAGTGATTTGGGGAAACCATGCCAACTAGTCAAGAAGTGTTTATAGATGACCCTAGAAGTTCATAGAAGATCAGAAATGATTCATGGAAATCGCGTATAAAGTTTGTTACGAAGTGACGATTCGGTAATACCTTGCTAAGTGGAGAAACAAGATAGCGCGGTACGATATTAGTGGAACTACAATCTAGGATAAAGTGAATTTACAAATGGCAAAAGAAGCGGTGTTTATTGAACAGATTATGTAATAACGTTGGCTGATGAATAGTGATCTCGTTAGCAAACTTTTCTTAAAAACTATTTTCATGTTATTCTTACGAAGAGCATATTGTAGTAATCTGTCACCTGACGAAAAGTGTGATTCAAACAGCATTAACAGTGTACTGGTAGCTTTAGTCACAATTACGTATTACGCAACAACAATTAGTGTGTGCATTTCATACAACCAATATCATTTTTCAGAACTAACCCGAATAGAAGACAGAGTGGTGACTAATATATAAGAACTTTTAACTCTTCGTCAGCTTATTTACATCAAAATGAAATATTCAACTAGATGTCTCGTACAAACATGACTTTTGCATATTAATAGTGAATAATTAAATTACGAATCAAGAAGTAATTTGTCAGCAGCAGTGTCACAAATAATAAAGCGAGCAAATACACTATTACATAACCTCAAACTGCGATACATGTGCAATATGATGTATGTCACTTTTCTTCTTAGTTAAATTAAAATATTAATGACGCCACTAAACTGATTGAAGATTTAATGTCTTAAGCGTTTCTCCTCTCTTAGAGGTATCGAGGAAATATACTAACTGAAAATTTGCATTTTTAAGTTGCTGAAAGAATGCCGGAAGAATCTGTGGGCATCCATCGCTTCTGCGTCGCATTGCTCCCTAATTTTAACCTAGAGGAACTTCGCGCTAATCCAGTAAAGCAACGAGACCGTAATTTGTGCAAACTACTGTGAAGAGTGAAAACTGGCGAGATAAAGATAATAGCTAACCCTGATCACTCCAGTTTGGCACTAGGAAACATTTCCGTATACTGATAAGTAGGGACATTAGAAAATTTACAAGCGATAAATTTACTCATCGCTGAAAACTACAAGCAGAAAAGGTTGAGCGAGTGAGATGAGGGATTTAAGATAGAAAGACTAATGTAGAGGTGTTTCAGTACTTAAAATTTCTGCTCATAGCTGCCATACACGTTAATCTAAACATAGCCCGATAATTTCAGGTGATTCGGCACCAGTGGAAAGAGCCTGCTGGGTGAACAGTAAAGTTGTGAACTAACATCCGGGAGCACGCGGATTCCATGCCCACCTGTGACCAACCAGTTTTCGGTTTCACTAAATTGCTCCAGGCGAACGACGGGATAGTTCCTACAAACGGCCGTGGCCGGAATAATTCCAATTCATTGCCCACAACCGTCTTCGTCGCTAATGATCGCTATGCAGACGAATAGTTAAAGACAGAAAATAAAAACATCATACTTCTATCTTATTACCCTGCCCAAGACAAAAATGTTAACGATTCAACATTAATGGCGCATCAGCTAACCCTGTTCTGTGGTTTCGGCATTACTAGAGCGTTACAACGATGTCTTGGCTTTGATTTACCTCAAAGGTAGTTTACATCCTACCGCAACGACAGAGAAAGATTAAAAATTGAGAGACCAAACTGTTACACCAAAAGCGAGCTAAAGCAGAATTAACTTTACTACTTGGTGGCGCTATGGCGTGTCGGACATCTCGGTAAGTGCTTTGGCCGCTAAATATAACAGCAGAACATTTAAACATAGCTAAAAAAAAAAAAAACTTTGAATAGCTGTAGAAGATATAGGTAACTTAGGAATTCCTTGTCAACGCGAAAAAACCAAAGAGTAAAACTGTTGCGCAGTGAACAAAACCGTCAAGTGAACCACTGTGTCCGCTTATCACACGGGCACTGTTTCGGAACGTGCCAGAAGCACGCCGCAAACGGCAGCGTATTTGGTCTCTCAAATTCACAGACTTCGACGTGAAAAAAAAAGCAGGTGATGTCAAAAGTAACTGCCACTCACAGTTGACAGTGTTAACACACCAATATTCAGTATCTAAAACGTTTCCTCATTAAATTGTGATAAAATTCTGTGCAAATTTGCACTTGTGCGATGAACTATAAAGGAATTGTAAGACCATTTCAGATATTTTTTCCGCATTGCTACATTAATAAAGAATATTCAACTTCAGTAAAACAATATTTAAAAAATGGAAAAATAATATCGGAACTTAATTTTTTTCATTGCGTGGCTTCTATGGTGCTTTCGTTTGCACAGATTTAATAATTATTCAAAACAAAATCTGCTTAGTCCATTGTACGTCACTTTTAACGCATATCCACACTGATGATAAATATTCAATAAGTTTCAAGTTTTCTGCAAGATTTCAATACATTATTTATTTACCGGTGACGAGAACGAAGAGTTCTACAAGGAGAATTGTCCACCGTATCACGGTAAGAGCACGTCACTTCCCTGTTTATGACAAACGAGAAAGACATCTCACTACGCGAACACGCGGCGTCAACTTTAAAGACTCTGACGACAGATTGTATTCCATATGAAAAAGGAAAAGGGATCAGAACTGGTATTCTGATATGTGGCTAGTACGGAAATATCACAGTATGCTTCCTTCGCATGCACGAAGCTCTAGAGTGAACTATAATATTTAAAGGGGAGGAATATATTCTAAGCCAAATCATTCATCAGTCTTAGGTTACTTGTCAAAAACTGCGATCTCCCCGTACTGAATTTCAATAGCTGATTACGGGAGTCATCACATAACGCATCATTGCCTTGGTATGAACAACTGGAAATCAACACATCGCACTGCTTGGAAATGAAAGGCAAGGTCAAGGTCAAACGACTACAAAGTTTGCTCAATAGAATTTAAGGAATAGAAGGATTTTCAATATTAGTGTGCTTGATAAGTGTTAAGGTGAGTGACGTAAAGCCATTACAACCAAAGACCGTGAATAATAATCGTAAACAAAGATCTATTAATTTCAAGAATATTGGAGACGCAAGTTAGATACTCCAGGAGCATGAGTAAATTTGTGTGGTCGTGTTAACTGATGACAGTTTTGATCAGAAGCGCGTTCCGTCTCTGTCGTGGCTGAATCTCCAGTTTAAAGTAGAATCCCAACCACAGGTCACCATGGCGTAGTTCACAACATCGAGAAGTTCTCTTGAAATTCCTGGCCTCGCCGGGATTGGAACCACGGACCCTGATTTTCGAAACCAGTGCGCTACCATATCGCTCAGGAGCAAAAGTGATGCTGTTTCTCTTGAGACAAGACCGGCAAACCCTAAATTCAGCGGGGTTCTCGCCGTGGCGCAGCTTTCACCTGCTCTCTACGCAACTCTACAGGGTGGCTGGGTGGGGGCAGGCAAAACGAAAAACGCAGACGTATCGAGGGCGAGGAGAAAGCGGGCGCCGCGCGGAGTTCGTAAATTGTGGTAGGCCTGCTCCGGCCGACGCGAAATTACTTCCACGAAGTGGTTAGTCGGCGTCCGACCGCGGAACACTATTGCAGCGGTGACATCAGGCTCCACCAACCACTCACTCGGGGACACTGGAGTAGGGCTCATAACACGCCGGGCGACACTCGAGGGAGTGAGGACGTTGTACACAGTAAAATAATACCTCCACAGCACACGGGTAAAGTTAAGAGACTACAAGATGTAGGAAACCTAGAACCAGACTGAAAGCTGCCAACAAACTCAACATGTGTACAACCTGCTCTTGCGAGAACTTGGAGCTAGATCAATTTGACTAAAAATTAATAACAACTGAATCTTATTTCTTTTTATTTTTCACCTTTTTCAACACATACTATAGAGGTGAAAAATAAAAAGAAAATTCAATCGCATTAGCATATTATTAATTTTTATACAAATTGATTAGTTTGAAATTGAGGAAATGGCCCACAACTTGTAGTCGTTAAATCTAAATCGATGAATATTTTATTTCGTAGAACTTCGAACATTCCGATGATATGAAGTACCCAGTAGGTCTCATTCCGGAGCACCTGGTTCAAATCCCTATGCGGACATCTAGTTGTTTGCTTTTCATCGCCCATTCAAATAACTTGAGAGGAATGTGACAACCTACGACAGATGTTAGTGATATGCTGTTAATAATTAAAACACGGTAGCGATCTGTCCAAACGTTTGACAAGGTTTACCAAAGCAAAAATGAAAACCGTTTTGACCTCTGTGCTTGAAACGACTAAGTGCCATTCAACAGATATACTGTAGAATCATAAAATTACTTGTGCATCTTTTTTGTGGCTATGCTTCATCGTGGCCTTTCAGTCCCCGAGTTTTCACTGGCTATTCTGTTCTTACAGTTTTCACTAATCTGTTTTCCATTCTTGATATATGGACACTCCGGGCCGAGACATATGAGGAAACCGGAGAGGCCGATGACGCAAGTTTGCCATAATCGCTGGCAACAAGTTTTCGAAACTACTTCAAGAATATGACACAGTCAGATAATGGTATTACAGTTGTACAGTAGTTGGAAGTACAAATCCTTGGTGAAAAAGTTATTACTTTTGTAGCTAAACTACAAAGAACAAGCTGTGTGTCTAAAAATATGCCGATAACAGTATCGAAAATTAACACCAACCTTACTACTGAGAATTCAACCGCCTATCTTTTATACTCACTTCTTTATTTATCAGCAGATGAATCATATGAAACAGGTTAATTCACACATACTGTCAACGTTACGGTAAATTAACATGCGTGTAAAATTCAACTAATTGATATTGGGTTTGTTGGGGAGATGCGGCTATACAGGTATTCCGAGTCACACACATTACGTTCTTTGCCACTGAACAGTTGCCTTCATGCTAAAATCTGTTAATATTTGGTGCCAGACACCTCCAAAAACCTACCAAGGAATTTTAGAATCAGTGATACTGGGAATCGCTGCTGTTTTTCATTCCAAATGTGGACCAGCACGCTATTAAGCAGGTGGTCATTACTATTTTGCTCATCAGTATATGAAGAAAGCAACTTCTCATTCAACTCTCATGCCGGTCACTCCTAACACCTATTACAGATACGAGTGCATAAAACGAAGATTTTAAGAACAGTCATAGTAGATGCCAGTTACCAATAAAGCGGTAGAGAAAAAGGACTAAACTTACGAGAATCGAAGCACTGACATGGTACTTTGCCCACTTGATATACGGATTTTGTATCCATGTTAAGTTTAAAAACAGCAGGATAATGTGATGGGAAAATGAAAGTGACATTTTACTGCATTGATACTCAACCTGCAGCCCGCCAACCCTATCCCTTTGGCCCGAAGCCTGAGGCAATTATAAGCTAGTTTTATCGTAAATCGTAAAAAAAATTGTAACAACGTCAAAAATTCTATTAATGTTAAAATAAATGCTTACTAGCAGCACAGTGTCACCCAGATGTAAGTGTCCTCTACTGTAGTGTCAACGCTCTACAAGCTTTTACAGTCACTTAACAAGATCAAAGATTCAGCCTATGAAGAACACTAGAAACGGTCCAAAGCTGGGACTGTCTCGACAGAGTAGAATGCACGACTTGTCACTGGCCACTAAGGTCATACGAAATATTCCCAACGACTAGTCACGCTGTTGTTAAAATAATAAAACTATCCAAATTTATCCGCACCATCAAGTATTATCTAGCTTGAAAAACATTTGAAACATGTGACATGTTGTTAGCGATTCACAATATGTGATGCAAAAAGAAAAAAAGTTCCTTTTTTGTAATGTTTTAACGACAATGTATGGCGAAAGCGAAAGGAAATGTATGGTCTCAGTTCGGAAAACGAGCCAAAAAAATAGGAGGCTTGTGACATAAAATCCGTAATCGTTTTATGGAGATGAACCGCCGTAGATCATATGGCTGTTGAGGCGGCAGTGGTATTGTAAGAAATGGGCCATGTTGTGTTGGCTGGCTGGAGGTCGCAGGCGTGACTCAGGCGGCCCGGGTAAAGGACACCTGCATCGCCTGGCCCACCACACACCTTACACGATCCACAACCATAGTGTGTACACGGTAAACCTTACACGTCTACAGCTGTTCGCCGCATCGTCTATTTACAAACTACTGATGTTCCACCTCTTCTCTTGGTGAACTGGTCGTCACCTAACAAGAACAGTCACTGAAACAAATCTACTGCATACTGTATTTTGCTCTATGTCAAGACCCAGTCGTGAATTCAAGTACCCTTTTCGATGCATCATTGGGTAGACTGGAGTATGCGATAAAATTCGCATTCACCGCATGTCACATTACACTGCACGTTAACTTGATAAGGCCTCCCAATCCAATCCTTCCACATAATCTCGAATATTGATTGCGAAGATTTCATATTAACCTTTCCAGATGAAACTAAGCTTCATTTGATGCAGTGGATCTTTTAGTTTAAAAAATAGGGCTTTGCGCTTAGTTATTAACTAGGATGCTATTGCCGATAAGCAATGAAATGATTGGAGGTCATCTGAATGAAGATTTCCTGTAGAGTGATTTCCAAAACGTGGATGGATTAACCCACGTCGTCCCGAGTCCCACACCCGTTCATACAACAACTCCACAATGTCAATAGTTGACGTCAGTGTTAGATACAAACCTAAAATCAAAGTGTCATAGTCGAAAAGAACCAAAAATCCAATAAGGCGAAAAACAATAGAGAAGAGCTTTCCAGTTGGCCCGGTAAGATACACCAGGGCTGATGGCGGTAGCAAACCTCTATTCACTGACCGCACCTCGCATAAAAGCGCTTGCAGACACCAGCTAGTCGTGCAAACGTATTCAGTCACCTAAGCAAGGTCTTTGTAGGACGACCAGTTGAAAAAACAACTTTATGAAATGACGTCCAATGAATGAATTGCGGAGAACACTCAAGAATATTTCTTCTAATATTTCATACTGTAACGAGCCGCGCTGTCGCCACGTTACAAGGTGCATTTTTATTATATATGTAATAATATAAGAGTAATTTACATAAATCTTGGGCGACCACGTGAATAGATTTTTGTTGTAATTTTATAAAGTACGCAAGATTCCAAGTGAGGACTGTAATGAAATGGTGAACTTATACAGTGTATCGTAGCAAAGCTAATATTAAAGAGTTATTGAGCTATGTAGGCTAGAAGCTAATCTTGGTCTTTCCGAGCCATGGCGACAGGACGTCGCAGATTTGGGATTTGCCAGACCACACACACTGCTCCCTGGGGATGGGTCACTCACCGAGCGGGAAAAGCCTGCCGTCCGAAACCCGAATGTTCTCTCGCCCCGGGGAACTTAGCCGAATATGTCCGACCTCTGTTGGATTCTTTGGCCAAATCACATATCGAGGATATCACGTGACATTAGGTGCCGACCTGAAGGTCCAATCAAAATGAGCGTATAACTCAAAATCCTGGGAATTTTTGTTGTATGTGAGCTTCGAGACTACAAATGGGCGGAGCAAGAAGTTTCCTCGTGGACCGAAGAGCGAGGAGCTGACATTCTAACTTCGATCGCACCAGTCTGAGGTTGACTTGGAAAGTTGACTTCTTTCGCTATCTGCAGCTTGCCTTGCTGGAGCAAGCTTATCACCGCAACACAGCCGGTAATGCGATGATACGCATTGCCAGACCAGAGATGCCTATAGCCGACTTGTGAGATAATCTCACATATCGTGGGTCCGCTACACTCATCACAGACATCAGACGCAGAACTACAATGGTAATTTATTACGACCAAGCCATGTGATTGTGCATTCCGTGAAACAGAACCCGTAAGCGACTTTGAGAGGATAGGTCCATGTTCTCACTTTGTAATTGTAAAAACCCCTGAGCTAGCGGCATAATTTGCCAGAACTAGTTATTTTCGAATGATATATTGTTCATTCTGGCGCCCATGATTTTCTTGTTTAACTGTAAGTCACAGTATTATGATACCTTTGTCTGAGGTTATCATAACTTGTATTTTTATTGTTCCAACTGTCATTATTTCTTGCATTTTGATTCTGAGATATTTAAAAGTAAATATACAGTTGTTTGCTTGCTCATGACGGCTAATTGTAACTCTGAGCGTTGCTTTTATGATTTTGCCAATTTGTGTTCATGTTAACGGTAAATTCGCTCAGACTTGTAATCGCCAGTGATCAGAAAATAAATGTCATATTGTGACAATTTTTCCTAAATTCCAACTAACGTCGAGATTCTTGCAAAATTAAATAATTTTCACTCCTTCATAAAAATTAAAATTGAAAATCCACAATTATTAATCATAAAGGTATGAAATATAATTGTAATGTGGTTTGCCCACCAAGGCACCCACCACAATACAAACAGTGTCCATTTATATCTAGGAGCACCATAAAGTTTTAAATAATTATTGATATTCATTTTTTAAATGAAAGTGATAATTTTTTCCTTTTCAGTTTCACACGAGTTACATCTATTCTTACTTGGCCGATATTTGTATCGAGAACATTTGCAATTTACAAGGTGTAAGGGGGGTGGAATTTATGGTTCGTATACTTCGAGGCACATTGTACCTATAGGAGACACCCTAAAACAAGTGTCAGAATGGAACAAGAGCTGGCTAAGGGAGGTCGATAGGAAAGTTGACAAAAGAGGCCTAGGTGGCAGGTCACAGTCCCACAAGCCGTGAGCCCGTTGTGGTTACTGCACACTCAGAGAAGCAACATTACAATAAATGAAATGAAAAAAGCGTCTCAGATTTTGCTTTGAAATATTTTCAAGCTGTACATGAAGTACTTAGCAAGATATGGATTTCACTATCTGCCTACAAAGGGACCTAAATATGACATCGTATGAAGCGAAGACATCATGTGTCAATTTTAGGTTCCTAGCAACGCAAGGTGGAATAAAAAACAAAAATGTTGAAAATGGCACATAGGTTCGTTCAGTTTATGATTAAAGCTTAATGTTTAATGTTAAGGAACAGGAAAGTATTTAGAAACCTATATTATACGTAGAGATTATCCACAATAGAAATAATATTCTCGTTCATACTATGAATATGCTTACTTCCCGGAGTAGCAATTTTGCTTCGAACTGTGGTAAACACACGCTCTAGAGAAACTGTTCAACTGTTCGACAGAGGAGCCAATCACCGACGACTAAACCTAATAGTGTTGCTGGTTTAATGAACACTTTCATGGATCATCGTGTTTCCTTAAATCCGAATATAATAAAATTCGATGTCGACCTTAGGTGCACTGCAGACAACAGAAGCTTACCTTTACAATGTTTCTATTTTCACGGTCTCGGCTAAGGTGCAGAGGTCTATTTGCCCCCTAGAGACAAACCGTTCAAGCAGTCTCAGCAACACCGGCGTTTACCACACGGTTCTGTCGGTAGCTGTAGATCGTTCTGATTCTGAACATCGGTTAAGATCATCAGATGCAGGAAAAGACAGAAATGAAGGGGAAAGGATTCCTTCGAAGAAACCATCCTGGCATTCCCATGCAGGGATTTCAAGAAATAACGAAGAAAAATATCGAAATCTGGACGGGGATTTGAATCTGCCTCCTCCCGAATCCCAAACCCAGGTCATAAGCGTTAATGGCATTTTTCCAGCGAAATTCACGTTTAACTTAAAAGATAAACGACGCCTCATACAGTAATTTTTCAAAGAGATCCTGATTAACGTTATTTCTTTCGATAGCCCAACTGCAATACAAGAAAAGCTACAACTCTGCGAAATAATTTATCATGTACCTTGTCCTCCGTATAATTTAAGAGGAGAATACCAGAGAGAAATCACAGTTCAAAGTCAATCAAGTGTTATTTTATATACTTTAGCCGTCCTTACTATTTAACCGGAACGTAGTAGCAAGTAAGACCTACAGAGTAATGAAATGAAAACTTCCTTCATTTAAAAACTTAGGCAAAACAGATATAACCGAAATACCAATGTCTCTAAAAGTGACAAAATCTATTTTCTGTAGGGAGCCTTTTTATTTACATTCTGCTGTACTGCAGTGTAATTCACTTCCATTCACTGTACGAGGCGGCGATTATAATTAGCCGACCCCACTAGCGTGTAGTGACGCAAACACAGTCTCCCGTTTCTTACTGACGGACCAACTTTCACGCCGCACTAGCGAATACTCGTCCACGTGTACCGCCAGACGCAGTGTCGGCCGATTCCGTAACAGCTTGCAAGTCTATATCGGTTACACGCCACACAAAACGAACGATTCTTACCGGAGAAATAGACCTGCACCGTACTGTAGACGAGTTTGAATTACGTACAGGGAAGTTGTTTTTTTTTTTTTTGCTTCTGGCTTTAAGCCTCGTAAACATCAAGCTCAAGGAAAAGAATCAAGGAACGGGATGGAATTCAGCCATGGTTTTTTGAAGGAACTATCCATGCATTTGACTCGAGTGATTTTGGAAAACCATGTAAAACATAACTCTTGATGTCCGGACGGGGATTCGAAACCGCGTCCTCCCGAATGTGAGACGAGAGCGTTACATCTCACCCATCACGCTCTGCAAGAAATTTTTAAACAGCGATCGGTTTCGTATAGAGAGGTGTTGTAGCGAAGATGCAGCAGATGTGATAGCTTACGGTGTCCAGCTGGCATTGTCAGCACCAACATCGAATACTTACACAGGGGTGACACTGGCTCTCAGTTAATTGGTCTAGCTCTGCACATTTCCCGCGTAACTATGAGTATTTCGGCGGTTCCACTTACGTTGGAAGGAAATGCGAACGACCTCTTTTTTTTTAAGTTGGCATTTGGTTACGAGGCCATACAGCCAGTACTATGTAATTTTGTAGTTTGCAAGTATGTATTGGATCACTCAGTGTATTATAGATTCTCCGTGGTATAGACGACACAAGACAAACACAACACTTAATTAAAACCACCCATGCCCTGGGCCGGACTCGAACCGGCGACCCCTGCAACGCGAGGTTAGCACGCTATCCCCTACGCTGCCGGGGTCGGCCGACCTCTTCTTTAGTGAGATCACTTGCAACAGGTGTGTCGAGATGTTGAAGCTACCCTAGACGACTGATGTGTTACCGCGTGTCTGACATGGCACTCTTAAGAGACAGTGCCAATACACTGTTATAAAATCGACAGCGTCAATGTCACTATGTGGACTCGATTACTACAATTTTAATCGATAGTGGGTTACAGCTGTTTTTCGATGATGTTTTTTATTTGGTCGCGGAGGATGTCATTAGAAACGGGAGATGTTGGTGGGAAAGTGAATAGATTCGCCCATGGCCTTATGGAGGAACATTCCCAGTATTCGCATGGAGTGATTTCGGGAATAGATATCTGAATGGCGGGATCGAACCCAGCTCTTCCCGTATGGCAGGCCCCAGGACACCTGGCTTGCTGTCTGTACTATGGGGACCAATTCCAAAGACAGGTATCGCTCTGGCCTACCATTCGGGAGGACGCGATTTCGAATCCCCGTCGGATAATCCGGATTTGGGTTTTCCATGGTTTCCCCCAAATCTCTATAGAACGGACTAGTGGTTCAGCGGCTTGCTTCAAAAGTCCGGGGTCCAGTCGCGGGTTCAAATCTCGGTGGGGTCACGGATTTTTAGGATTTGTGTTCGATCATATGAGCCAGGCCAGGACGTTCTGCCATCCAGATTCCAAGTTAAACTGTAGGTGCAGCCACAACAGTGGTGCTATGAGCGGCAAATCGAAACTCTTGTCACGCAGGCGACACAACAATCCTTTGTGATCTCCTGGCCAACAATGGCATACGAGTTAATTTCTTACTTCAGATGAACGCCGGTGTCGTTCCTTTATGATGGTCATAGCCGAATTCCTTCCCGTTCCGCGTTTACTGTCCTTTCCGCCTCTAATGACCTTGACTTCGACGAGGCGTAAAGCAATAAGCTAACCCGTACTATGACAGCCTCAAGACGTCTCAGACAAGAAGACTTTACGTCTATTATTTTATCCGGCAGCCCAATCAAATTCGTCTCTTTCTTCCCAGTTTTCTTTACTCTGAAAACAAAGTGAGAAGAAAAATAAAATCAGAAGACCTTGAAAACTGTCGGGTAACTACTGGATGTTGCGAGACATTTCTTCAATTGGGATATAATCAATTTATATGAACAATTGTGACGCCAATCAAGTGGCGTGACATTAATTATTCATACAAATTGATTATGTCTTGAAAATTCATTGCATTTTGTTGAATATGTTTCAGTAAATTCGTCTAATTTGATTGGTTGATTCGAGGCATCTACTTGCCACCAGGTTGACGCTAGCATTACTAACAGTTATCTGAGTACTTAATAAGCGAGATACACGAGGTGTTTACAACCTGAGCAGAGTAGTAGACTGTTCTATATTTGACGTTCCACCTCACACGTTAGGTCAGACGTCGTAAATTGTGGAGCACGGACCGCAGTCATAAAAACTCCGACGCTCAGATTTATGTTTCCTGAAGGACTCTTAACGAGCAGTGGACACGCCGTCTTGCAAACTCGGACGTCACCCAAAACTAATTCCATCGCCCACATTTGGAGCGCATCAAGGCAATTTCCTCTAATATACGCTAGCAATTAACAGCACAGGACAATTATTTTGAAGAATGGAAAAACGCGACTAATAACAACTGCGACGTATATCAACTGTTCAGCTTTCGGATTTTAACGCACTTTGCTGGAAGCTAAGGTGTGATGAAATTGCCACTGGTCAGATTAATTCACCTTTGTTACTATAAACAACTTAGATAAAAGAAAAATTTCGTTAACACTTGTTCCGAAATTCCTTACTACATAGAACATAAAAAGCACCTTTCCGTTGTAAAGGAACGCCGAAAATTCTCGTACCTGATTTCCCTAACATCTTTCCCTAAAAAATGCAGCGCAGAATTCAGCGAAACCGCGATTTAATATGTTGCAACCTGTGGCAATTTGGTGATTATTATTATTATTATTAAGTTTTTGCTATCATCATCTGCAAATGGACCCTTATGAATACTCATCATGGTTTGTAGTTAACAATTTGTTCAGTATTTCGACTGGATAGCTAGAACTAGGATCTGTTAGTTGCTGTAGTAATTGGGGTAGTTTAAGTTTTGCTATCTGTTACTTATGTTCTCTATGATATGTGTATTTTTGTTTTTGAAGTATGTAGTAGTTTGAGGTCCTCAGAGCATTTGCCTAAGGGGGCATCCATAAATTACGTGAGGTGTTTTTCCGGACTTCTCCGCCTTCTGGTGAGACTTCGTGAGATCTGGTCCGTGAGAACCCCCCCCCCCCCCCCTTGAAACCGCCCTTGCAACTTTTTGAGACCTTTCCCTTTTTTTTAAAGTCTCACCCTTCCAAAGCCACTTAAACCCCACTTTTCGAAGAAATACCCCCCCTAAAGGCGACCTTCGCGCCATTTGTGGACCTTTTTTTATTTTTAGCTCCACAGTCCAACAAAAACTTCCGAAACCTCACGTGAGATTTCCATTGACACCCCCCTCCCCCCTTGGTGAGATTTAGTGAGATTTCGCCAGACCCCCCCCATTTTACCTCACGTAATTTATGGACGCCCCCTAATGACTGCGGAAAACCGCCCAAAAAAAAAAAGGGCTGGCTGGTACGCAGGGGTCAGGATTCGAATCTGGTCCCGTTGTACCTCCCCGGTCCAGCGGGGGGGGGGGGGTGCATTAACGCACGCAGCGCCGGCACCAGGATTCTCGGGCCCCGGGCAAGCGTTCATAGCCCTCCCCCTCCCTCCCAACCCCGAAAAGTTTTTAATTCAAACTTTGTTATGTATAAATCCAGAAAAATTTAATTCAGAAATGTTCGAAATATAGGTGCCAATTTGAAAACTTGCATTTGATTTCTATTTAGATAGACCCCAGGCGGGAGGGCCCCCTTCGGAGACTCGGGCCCCGGGAACTTTTGCCCCGCTTACCCCTCTCTAACGCCGGACCTGATTACGCACGCAACCACACTTGCTGGTTTTATTATTATCAGCGATGGTATTCGTGCCCAGTTATAATTCCTTTACTTATAATTAATACACATTTTTATTTTAAAATCCTTCACAATCTGAGGATAAATGTTATCTAAACTCATTGGGTAATTTCTTCTATTCCCTCACTCCACTACTTATAAATGAAAATTTTCTTACTACGTAATGCACGAAATTGTTAATTTATTATCACGGTCCTGCCTGCAATTTTTATCCAGGCTTCAATGCCAGCAGTATGTCTTGTACATGCCCATAATTCTCTTCACACACCTTCAACTTGTAATGGCTCACGACCCAGATCTTTTATCAATTCAGTTCACGAATGCATTCTTTGGTAATTTGCACAGGAAAATCTAGCTGCCATCTCGGCACCGTCCAACTCCAGTATCTTGATACTCATAATGTGGGTCCCACATCGCATATCTAGCAAGGGCCTATCTCTCTTACTTTCCTCTCATCCTGTCCAGCAGACGCAATACTGTGAACCCTATGTCTACAACCTCGCCAATGTGCCCAGTGTAGCTTACTGTCGACTGGTATTCCCAGGTACTTACATATTAATCCTGCAATAAGCAATTGCTCATCCGTTGAGTAATCTTAGAGATGAGTTTTCACAGTTTTTAGCCGCTTTCCCTAGGATTAGTGGAGGTAAAGCTCCGTATTCCTATTTCCTTACCGTAGGCAGTACAGTGGACGGGGGGGGGGGGGGGGAGACTTTCCGGACGTTCAGCTCCGAGTAAAAATCCTCGGCTCCATCGGGTATTGTAGTCAGACGGTCTACCGCCTCCGCTACCCGGCCGCCCTGAATAATCTTCCAAATTTATTTTCATACCTGTATAGCTAATAAGTTGACTCTTCTTAGCATTTATCTTAACCCTATAGTTACCCTCCAAACTACAGTAGATATCCTGTCTAGCTTCCGTTAGATTTGCTCACAATCAAAGCAGTTGTCGAAATATCAAAAGTTTGACTGCAGGTAAAATGTGACTGCAAAAGAGTTAAATGTTGCATCAATAGTACTCGCATCTCAAGCAGCGTGATAGAATATGGCAACTTGCCGACTCTGCAATTCAACAATTAGCAACTTTCTTTCGAGCTAAATGCATAAACTAATAAAGATAATTGGTTTCGGCAAAAATCATTCTAAATGGATGAAATTTCCCATCTACTGGAATGCATAACAAACTCGTAAGCGATTTCATGGAGATTAATCGAGAGTTACAAACGGCAAGAACGCTCTCCAACCAGTCGGCGCTCCTGCTTCGTCATAGTCCAGCTAAGCAGATTAAACACGCAGCTACACTGTCAAGGTTAAGCGCCTGACCCGAGGGAAACTCCGCTCGTCAGTGCTATCTATAACAGCGAACCCCGGAATTACAACTACTGACAAATTCTGTCCATTTCAGCCTCATTCTCAAATGTTATGTGCTTCTTAGATGCAATCAAACTGCCTAATCCTGACCAAAATGGTTCTAAAAAGTCAGCTATTCCTGTTAAAATGGTCATATTTCACACAGAAGAAGCGCTATTTCATTAGAGTTTAGAGAAAGCGTAGCCACATGTTACATCGCGAACTACTTTATGTCTACGGTTTATCTGGCAAAATATCTACGGAACGTTACCTATAATCCTTAAACTCGTCATTACCACTAGTCCTACGCTCCTAAACAAGCCTGACAGTGCAGTAGCCTTTGGTAAAACAAAAAACCGAATTGAGAGCTGCAATGAAGAATAAAAATTACCAGATCATTCTATTTATTGATAGGAAAAAATATCACGAGGATTGCTCTTCGTTAAAAGCCATCCACTGCTTTTATTATAATAGCACGGCATAAGGATTGGAAATTGAAGCCTAACCCTATCCATTCTAAAGTCATCCGAATGGCTGCAAAAGAAATAGAAACGTTTTCCTGCAAGAATTGACCATGTCATACGATACAACTTCCAAAAAATTATAGGTTTGTGGGCACAGAAAGCCATTAAGGATAAGTAACAAAACATTCTACTACTTACGACAAACAAAATTGCGAACAGCACAAGTTAGCCTTTTGGTTTCTGCTGTCGCCTATAGTCTGCACTGATACACAGGGAACACTCACTGCTAGCTTCATACAGAGTATTTCGAAATGAGTATCAGGCTTTCGAGTCTTCGCACAATTTTTATTACACGAGATACAATTATAAATGATACATAAAATGAAATACCAAAACAAACCGTTTTGTTATACGCATGCGCATGCATTTTTTCATCTATCTTCCGCTAGAAAGCGCTAGTAGTAAAAATGGCGACTGCTGAACAGAAGTTTTTTGTGTTTTACAATTTGTAAAGTGATAATCTGTAGTTACAGTTCAACAAGCGTTTCGTATTACTGTAAGTTCCTTTGCAATCCTCCTACTAACATCCGTCGATGGTATCATCAGCTCGAAGACACCGGCTGTCTTTGAAAAAAGTGTTGAACGAGTGAGAAATAGCCCCAAGTAATCTCTCAGGAAGGCTGGTCGTGAATTAGCAGTTCCAGTGACGTCTGTTTGGAGAGTTAAGGGAACGATTACATCAAAGTCCTCATCGTATACAGCTGTTACAACTTGTAAAGTCTTACGCGGCAACATTGCAGACGAAATGTTGCTGCATGATGAAGATTTTCTTGTTCGCTTCATTTCCAGTGATGAATCTTCGTTTCAACTAACTGGAAATGTGAACACTCAATGTGCGCATCTGGGGGTCAGGTGGTACAGTTGCAACGAGACTCCCCAAAATTGAATTTTTACTGTACCATATTTCAGCGGGACGTTTATAGTCCTTTTTTTTGGCGAAGCAACAATAACTGGTGTTTATCTTGATGCGCTACCACTCTGCCTCTTTCCTCAACTGCAAGATGATGATCCCGACAAATTCATTTGGCAGAAAGATGGTGCGTCGGTTCTCTGGTATAACTCAGTACGCGATTGGTTAAACGACGTCGTACCTAACCGCATGTCCTCCACGTTCACCCTCGGACGCTAAGCGATTTTTATCTTGGGGCTCATAAAGGATCATGTGTATGTACTTCGGGCATCAGCTGGCCTACCAGACTCAAGAAACAGGCATGAAGCAGTTGTTGCATCAACTAGTCCAGACACACTGATTAAGGTATGCGAAGAACTCGCCTGTCGACTCGATGTGTGTCGTGTGACGAATGGTGCTCACATTAAACACTAGTAGGTACGAAAACTAATTTGCTCTTTTATTTGATGTATCATTTATAATTGTAAATCAAGTAATAAAAATTCTGCAAAGCCTCAAAACACCGATATTCATTTTGAAATGCCCTGTATCTCCTGTATCTATAAAATGTAACTTCGCAATTAGAATTCAGCAATACAGTTTTGACATATTGCACACACACACACACACACACACACACACACACACACACACACACACACACTAATATATATATATAAAGTGTGTACCGAAAAGTGTTGACGTTCGTTGAATATGGCGGAAAGAGGCATGCATTTCCATTACTAGCATTCGGAGAACCTTGAATCAATCAGGCTGGGAAGTCACAAACTAAACACGTGAAAAATATATAGGAAATTAACGACAGTTCTGAGCGGGTTGGAGGCACAGTTGGTTGAGCAAGATGGCCTCTGTTCGAATTCCCTGCCGGGAATCTCACAGACTTTAAAACTAATCTTCCCCTTTGGCAAAGCCTTCCTTTGTGCATGTGAAGTACGCCGGACCTCAGTGCACGTTAAGCTATAGGTCCCCTTCCACTGGTGCTATTACCAAGCTCATGTAAGGTGGCTACGGGAGAGGCGAATTGTGCAGCCGATAAGAAACTGTCGTCTAATCATTAAGACCATACAAAATTTTCATTTGTAAGTATTCTATGACTACCGCCAATACGTCTTCAGAAACTGCTGCTTAATTACAACAGCTACAAGGTAAAAAAAGGTATAATGCTTACGCTTTCTCTACTTTTACTAGGGGACCTCCACACATAGATAACGGAAAGGAAAGATTTCATTCCGTACGAATTACACCAGATAACATCTTCAATCATCGAGATGTAAGTGTTAGATGGGAATAATTTTTACAGGCTTATACCTTTGAACATGGGTAAATAACTACACTTAATTGAAGAATGGAACAAATTGCAGGAGATTTCAATTCAGTTTTCTCGACAGTAAACAGCGAGAAGAGGGCAAAATCATACTTCCCATATAGATTTACGGACTGGGATAGAGAAAAGACTCCACTCCTCGAAGTGTTTATCGACGAGCGATGCAATTACAATATATATATATAGAACTGAAAAATCGAATCAGACCACATTTGCTCTGTGTCTTGAGACTGAAGCAAACGTGCAGGTCCAGTGACAGCGCGAGTCGCAACCCTCTACACTGCAAACGCCGTACTCTCGCAGCAACGACACTTAGTTATAATTATTGTGAGGTTACGCTTTATTAATTTATTATAGCAGAGAAATATTTATCAGTATGCGATTTTTATAAAATTCACTTGCAAATTTCGAGACTTGGTCTGGCATTTTAACAAATAGTAATCGTCTAAATGTTTTGCTGAGAGAGAGAGAGAGAGAGAGAGAGAACTGTATCAGTGGTTACACGCGCAGTAAGTGAAACTTCTATGCATTTTTTTTTTTTTGTAATTTTTCCTGCGAATTTTATGTTTTTTTCTGTACTCATGTGGACGAAAGATACTATATATGCATTTGTACAGTAAATAGGAACATTGTCCAGATTATCCTCGTAAACAAATGAAAAAGTTAAAACGAACTTCGCTAGATTATTGCTATGGGAGAGGACAGAATGGAATCCGTAAAGAGAATTAAGAAGATGATGGACTGTAGATAAGCGCGGAAAATTACTAAAATAATGAAGTGTAGTAACTACCAACGGAAAAATGGAGGATACAGGATAGAGAATAAGGAAGAGTGTAAAATGTTAGCACCTAATCAAAGATATGGTCTGGAGGTGGGAAGCAAAATCTTGCTTTTATAAAGCATGCTATCAGTCCATTCTGGCCTATGGCTCAGGAACCTGGAGTTAAAGAGAGATATTTGCAGTCTACAGGCGGCAGAAATGAGATTTTTGAGCGAGGTACAAACGTGACAAGAAAGTATGAAATGAAAATATCCGGCAGAGAGTAAAAGTTGATTCGTTTGCAGCGAGAATGCAGTGGCTAGAAAGGAGATCTACAAAATGGTTGGACCAGGCGAAGAAGGATGCAGAGGCGTAGTGACGTGATTGGAGACAAGTAGTGGAGGGGAAAACTAAGTGACCGTCAGACATGGAGGAGGATGCGCCGGAGGACCCACAAAAGTGAAACCCCTAATAATGACTAAGCATTGCCTTACATGCAGCAGTGTGTCTTTTTTCAGAGTAATTTGTCCTGTCTTGATTTCTCTGGATGCACCGTGTCAAATGATGAATGGCAGGAAGGACTGCAGCCAGCAAATTGCGCTCTTCCAGAGGCGGCTCCATTGCAACGCAGTCACGTCGGCTGCGGTGTGAATGGGCGAGCGGGCGGCGAATCGGCCTCAACTAGGGCCAGCTTTCTCCGCACTCTCAGACTGCCGCGCGGGGCCACCCCGCTGCAATCAGTCTCGCACCTCTGTTTACAAGCTTTCATTACCCACGCCTTGCAACAACCAAGAACAATCGGGCAAGTTAGAGACGAACCTCACGCAATTACGGCTCCGTTCTTTAATCACCTTAATAAATAGCTTTATGTGGCAAGTCAGAAGGCAGCCACTTATAGAAATATTACATTACGGATTAGACAGTGGACTCGCCTCCACGGCTCCAAACGCAGCGCCACATTGTTTTTCGGACAGATAGTGCAATCACTAGGTTCCAGTAAGCTATAAGTATATTAATGTGCAATAAATTCTCACTTAAGAACACGATTCAATAAAATAATAATATACAGAAGAATATAGACTTTTACACATTTTACTATAAACTTGGAAACTATTGAAAATATTACTAGTATTTTTCATTTAAATTCGTAGTCTGTTCGATACTGGGCACAAATTTCAAGTTCTTACGCAAAACTTGTTTTTGAGATAGACCCGGTAGCAAAAATGGCCAGAAACTGGTAAGTCTGACGGCCACTCGTATTTATTTTCAAGTGAAAAGATATATTTCTTTATTCAACCAAGCTCTAAAAAATATATACCTTCCATACAGGAGATACAAAAACAAAAAAATCTGTTTATTTTCTGCGAAAAATTCTCCACAATATAGGTACTATTACAAAAAAATTTAGTACGATATTCGGTTCCGGGTCATCCAAACGTATAGTATCTGCAAATTCGAAGTCTCCAACGTATTTCGTTTAGGTGATAGAGGAGCGTCTGCAATAGGGCTCCCTTTTACGATTTGTACGGAACTAAAAACTATAGCCATCCCTAAAGATTAAAGAGTATATAGTCAACAATAACTTTAGTTCCTGCAAGTTTATCCAGCAAACATACCCGCGTGCAGCTCTTCCTACGTCACTTCAAGGTCGTTTTAGACGAGTCCTTTGAAGACTATGTGAATGCTTGCCGCTTTGCAGAGGTAACTTTCAACAAGAACGAGCGGTTGCGGCCCAAGGAGGTCAGGGACGGTATCGCGAACGCCCACCTGGGAGCCACAGGCAGTGCACGGCCTCAAGGTACACGCAAATATTTGAAGGAAGCCTGAAATAACCACACAGTCTCATGAACACACCGAGCCTTCAAAACGCTGAGGAAACTGGGCGATGAAGCGGAGTTCTGCACAATTCTCACTCCACCTTACGTATTAGTTTCTTTATTTGAATCAGAGGCTAATTAATTTCCAAATTACCTGAAGCACAACAGATTTCCTCTCAGTTTTTGTATATTCTGTTACTGTCCTAGTCTGCGGGTCTGGGAGTCCATGAGAAAACTCCAAAACAACCACGAAAAAAATGTTACCATCCTCCAAATATCAGTTTCGTGGCATGAATGAAATGGGTTTGAACACTGAAACAAATTGTTTCTCTTCTCATCATACGATAACACCATTCAGTTTAACACCAATACTTTATATTCGCTGGTTCAGATCTTCCTCAAAATATTGAAATTTATGCAATTTCCTTCAAAGTTAATCTAATTTTTTGGAAGTATGTAAAATTCTAATACGCGCAGTAGCTGTTAGGCATATGCAGCGTGAGGACCACATAAAACGCTTCAGACGCTCAGTTCTCGAATATACTCCTGTGCAAAGTCACCTGCTCAAGCAGCATCAATAAGAGAATACAACGTAATAATCGAGTTGCGCTTGTCTGTCCACACAAGAGGAAAGTTTTCACAAGATGGTACGAATCATACGTAGGAAGCACGCGTCGCTGTTGTTTACTAGATCATGAGAATCGAACTCTCAAAGAGATTCTAGCAATATTTCTTCAAGTTAAAAAAACTTGGCAGACGAATTGCGCGTCAGGAAGCAGTATATTCTAGCCTGTTCTTCACGGGTAATTTAGCACGATATCGCGCATTCAGCAGTATGCATGGCTCTGTGCTGGAGTCCACTCGCTGCCTCCCACCTTGTGCTGTGGATCTTCAAGGAGCGGCTCTGAACACAAGACGCACACCGCGTTTACAATATTTCCTTCTAAGTGACAGCTGCAGCTCTCCGAGTGTCTATGGCCAGACGATGATATGAAGAGAATTTCTGTGCTTCATGCACTGGTCAGTCAGAACGTTATGACTGACTACCTACCTACCTACCTACTATCGATATAAACCCGTCCAGGCGATAACAGCGTCACCTGACGAGGAATGACTGCTAGTCAGACACACGCACAGTGTATTTAGTATCCGTGTTTAGAATGGGGAAGGCGCGCGAGCTATCAGAGTTTGACCGAGGGAAGATTGTGAAGGCCGGAGGCCAGACTTGTTCGAGGAGTGCTGTGGGTAGTGTCTTCAACAAGTGGCGAAACCAAGGTGAAATCACATCCAAACGTCAAGGGATTGGGCGTCCACCCTTCGGATGTCGTAGGCTGGGCAAACTGGTAAAACAGGACAGGCGGCTAACTGTGGAGGTACTAGCATCAGACCTTAATGCTTGGCAGAGTACAAGTGTGTGAACACACAGCGCACCGAACACTCCTAACGATGGGCCTCCGCAGCCGACGACCCATGTATGTGCCAATGTTAACACCACGACATCGGCAACTACGAGTGAAATGGGCAAATGAGCATTGTCGCTGGACGTTGGCGCAGTGGCAGAGCACTGTATGGTCTGATGAATCCCGATAACTTGTTCATCATGCCGATGGGAGGGTGCGAATCCGTCGGGAACAGCTTCTTGACAACTGCACTGCGGGACGGAGACAAGCTGGCGACGGCTCAATTATGCTCTGGGGAACATTCATGTGGGCATCCATGGGTCCAGTCGAGATCGAGAAAGACACCATGATGGCCAATAAGTACAGTACACTGCTTGCAGACCACATACACCCCTTCATGACCACTGTGCCAACTCCGTGCAGCGACCTACCAAGACGCGTCGCCGCTGTTATCCGTGCCAAAGGCAGACATATCGACTATTAGGTAGGTGGTCTTAATGTTCTGATTGATCAGTTTACATTACAAGAATATATTGTCCAAACAGTTCTCATGGATTGTGGTAAAATAATTTAATCAAATATCTATTAAAGAGAAAGTGTGAGAATGAACTACGTAAGCCATCATAATTTCCTTGCATGTGAAACAAATTCGTAGGAAAGGCTATTCGGGACTGTCCAATTTCTTCCTCAATTTCTCATATTCAAAGGCTGGCCCATGCTAACTTTGTGACGGAAGGTCTTCAGTATGAAACTGAGCATTCTGGTGGCTCAGTGGTTAAGGCGTCTGAATGGAGATCGAAAGGTCCCCTGTTCGAATCCCTGTCTAGGTGAGGTTTCCATAGGCTCTTAACCCGACCTTCACGTCTCACACAGCTTGCTGTGTAATGTGAAATACTCCAGAACCCTTCCGTTGTTCGGATTATACGTTAAACTGTAGGTGCACTGTACCCGTTAGGATTGCCGGGTTAGGGTAAAGCGTCTACGACATGGGCGGAATGAGCAGCCAATAGAAACCCTGTCACCGGGTCTTTACGGCTACATGGAATTATTATCACAGTATCAAATTTAACTCGTAAGCTGAATCCACTTGTTTCACATCTGAAGGAAACTCTGGAGGAGGAAATCTTACACCTAGTACGGTAAATTTTTCATCAACCACAATTTTTATTATTCAATATGCCGGAGACAAATTTATGCAATAAGTGTAAAGTATAGCTGTTCAAAGGAACTTTTTTTTTATGTCTCGTCTACTTCATTAGAAGTGAGAAAGGACTGGAAGCAGGGAACAGGAAGGAATTCTGCCATCGTATTTTGAAGGCACCATCGCGGCATTCGCTACGAGTGATTTCGGAAAACAATGGAAAAGTGAAATCTGGCTGGCCGGACGGGGAGTTGAACCTGCGACCTCCCGAATGCCGGGACCGAGCGTTACCGCTCATCCAGCAGCGCGGAATGCCAGCAGTAGCCAGAAGCAAAACAAATAATGAGTTTTTGATAGTTGTATGAAGTTAACTCAGCATTAAGGTGAGAAGTATTATGAGACTAAACTAGTTCCGTTTGACTAACAAATAGCAAGACGCCCTTCTGTTAGTTCCTAACTTTCAGACTGTTCAATGAAATCCTAAGAATACATTTCGAGCTGATATTCTACTCTCTTAAGGGAATGGAAGGAAAAGGAAGACAACTGAGACTGGACCCCCTCTCCTGTCCCTGCTTTCGGACGCAGTAGAGGAACTGTTCTATGGTACCACTGATTTGTTTCCATTTTGGTATTTATGGTGTCAGTAAAGGCAGGCTTTTGAACTACAGAAAATAATACTGCTGGTAATATTCTAGGGCATTTTTGTTTCCGCCTTCAGTAAACACACAGCACCGTGCAATTTTCCAAACGTGATTGGAAGGTATATCTTAATTAAAGACTAGGTTAATTAAAACATATCCATGTCCTGTTTAATATTAACATACCATCTAGCGACAAGTTTGAAGATGTTGAATTAAAAAAGGTAAAATGAGCATAACTTCTCCCTGCATTAACAATCTCGATTTACAAATGACTACAAATTTGAAATCGTTTTTCTCGGTTTCAGTAATCCATAAGGAATACTTCCTTTTATTGGGACCTCAATGACTCGCTAACAATGAGAAAACCTTACATTACACACAAAAAGTAACTATCCCGACAATTTCCTAAATTAATTCCAGGTCCGCGAATCAAACCCTACTCCTCCCAGATGCAAGCATGGAACATTACCAGTGACCCACTTTAATTAGTCTCTGAAAGGAAATCCTTATGTTAATTTCAGTGTAACTACAGAAGAGTGAAAGAAGGTAAATACTCCCTTCACGGATTCAACTGTTAGATGCTAAAACATTGCTCGAAGGTTGTAGAAGTTTGCGTACACTCGGCGAACTCTTGAGATATGGAGTGTGTAGTATTAGCCTTGTTTCTGAGACCTACTGGCACACATAGTCCGCCCACACTGACCAGAGCACTTACGCCATTACTCAGTCCACAGCAACCAAACAGACCGCGCACGGTTCGCCAGGACCCCATTTGTCGTGTTATGCGATTTGCGACAGAGTTTCGCCAAGCGGCGACTGCTTTCACGTTCTGTATCAATGTTTTAAATTAAACAGCGTCTATTAACGTCCGTTTTATTAATTTTTCTAAACACGTTTCGCCCTTTTGGTGTAGGCCATCGTCGGTAGAAAGATTGTGGTAGCTATGGCATTTCAGTCTGATGCAGCACTTTCTGAACTGGTATTTAATTCCTAAATTCAGCATTTTAACTGTAACCTTTATTAATATGTGTTGTTTTTTCTTGAATTTTTTTATTGCACCCAGCTGGTTTCAGTGCATCATGTAACAGTTACCACTCACTACTGACGATGCCCCACACCAAAGGTGCAGACACGACTTCAAAAAGAAAAAAAAACAGTTGTTAGTAGACTGTGTTTAATTTAAAACATTTATACATTAACTGTAGGACAATAACAAAGCAATCACTCAGTATCAATGACTCAAGGTGAACAGTCACCAGGAAGACCACGGGACAAAATCAGAGGAAATTGATTTAGATTTTAGCAGCTCTTCTAATTTAATACTATTTCTTTGTACTGTTCAAAAATTAAAACAGTGCTACTTGATGACGGGAAATACTTAGCTGTTTTGGGCATAGCCTACTTCCAAACGACCATATGTTATAAGATTTGGAGATGATTTTTATTAGCATTTCACGGCCAGTCGACATCAAGGTCAACAGAGCAATGCGCCGTGGCATTTCGTGAAGGAACGATCCCGTAAATTGCCTGGAGAAATTCAGGGAAACTGAAATTTGGATGGCTGGACTGAAAATCGAAACCGCGTCCTCTTGAGCGATACCGCGCACGGCCGTCGCAATGACTCACTGGTTCCTAACAAGGCCGGTACCGCCCATCGACTGGCGTTAAAAATCATAAGGCGCGTTTTTTTGTCAAGGCAAATTTAGGGGCTGCTGAGGTCCGACCGCCTACCCCCTACTTTCCAATATTATATACGGCTTTAAGAGTTACGGCTTAAAAGCAGCCCCATCACCCACTGGCAACAGTAAGTTGACAATGGCGGCAAGAGGATATGACCGTGGAAGCATCGTATTACGCAAACGGTCTCACTCTGTAAGCTACCCGAGAAAATTTCATCTGCATCTAAGAAGTTTTTAATTGCATTCCAATAATCATTTTACAAAAGAGAATTTAGCATTGTCAACCATTTATTATTTACGATAAGAAACAAATTGTCAATGCTGGAACGCGACGATTTGAGATTGCCAATTACAAATTAGGAAACAAACATCGAAAAATTAGCGTCATTGAACTCTAAATTTATTGCATAATTGTATTTTTTTAATCAGACTGAATATATTAATACTGTTAATTTATTTTAGTAAAGTAATTTTAAAAACCTGGCCTTGTTTTTCTATAAAATACATCGAACACTTCACCTGGGTTTTGAGACAAAAAAGTTGCAGCAATGGAGTGTTTTCTTCTGAAAAGGGGCGGTGAATAATTTTTTTCGAAAAGGGAGCGGTAAGCCAAAAAAGTTTGTCAATCTGTTCTACAAAAGGAAAGGAACTATGGTAACAAATTAAATAATCGTTTCATTCGTTCGTTATATGTGCATGTCATTCTGAACTAACAAGAAGTCCAAATTCTCCCGAACTGAGTGGCTGTGGCGACCCAATGTTCTTTCAAGAGTGACAAATTGCTGGCTGGTGTCTGACCCCATGAGACGGGCAATGGCTGAAATCTCGCTGCGGATAACCATGGTGCAGACTAATGGTACAAAATGAACAAAGGAAAGGAGGAACAAGCTAAAATATAGATTATTCGTGACTGCTGCTCGCAGTACTTAAACATTGGTATTGTGTAACGGCAGCAGCAAGATGCTAATTTTTTATTCTTTATAAAAATTGATGAAGGTATTCTACGTGCTGGTACCAAGACATTTTTCAGCGAGCTACATCTGATGGCATTACCAACCCTCTCACCGTCCTGTTATCTAGACACCAACGTGTTGCTGGTAGAGTGGCGCAAAAATAAAAGACGGGAATGACGCAGGTGCAAGATAGACAGAGCTGCTGACGCGGGTGGACGAAGAGCAGGTAAGAAGAAATCAAAAAAATTTACGTCAGCAATTGTAATTTAATATGGAAGCTTCGAAGGTGACGGCGCATATATATTTGCAACATACGAAAAAAGTAAGACATCGCTTGAAGTGTACCCTTTCGACTGCAGATAAAAGAATAAAACTGTGTTTGGTGCACAAAATGCAAGCTAACACTCCAAGAAATAACTACAGTAAATAGATTGCAAACACTAAAATAAAAAAGCACCTAGTAAACGGTATCTTTGTCCCCTTGCGACTATTCGAATGAATTTTCAACATTAAGCGCACTTTTTCCAGTTTCATTTTCATCTGTACAATCCCCACAACTTTGTACATTTGTTGAAGTCCTAAATGTAGACAACTTTGTCACTGAAGCTCTCAAAATTTTATCTCAACGTGTCGGGTTGAAAGAATGTTTAGTTCAAAAACTTATTTCTTTTTCTACATAATCTCCCTTTACTTCAGTACACTTTGTCCAATGAATTCATCTACGGCTGCTGTCACCTATTCATTAGCATCTACGATTTCCGACTGATAAAACATGTTTGCGGATAGATGCATCGTTCTGACAAAAGATTATTTTCTTTGTCTTGCAATCCAGTTGGCCAGTTCACACATTTGGCCGTGGACGGGGGTGCATAGTATTCGCCAATTATTTTACCGTTTTCAAGTCAATCTACAAAAACAATCTTTTTCAATCATAGGAGACGGCAGACTAAACTTGTGGAACATGAAATCGGCTTCGCCTTTATTCTTGGTGCAGCTCTTCCGGCTTCCTCGCACTGTTTTAATTGCTGTTTCGTTTCTGATGTGAAGTAGTGAACCTACATTTAATCAATGACAACGAATCCTTGCACGATATTCATAGGATGCTTTTGAAACTGCACGGATATTATTGAGAAATACCAATTCACATTTGTTTTTTGTCAGATTTTAACAACTGCGGCAGCCATCATGCACAAGTTTCTCGTTCAATTCTTGGAGTGAAATGTAACGCGTCCTATCTTCTGATATGACTTCAGCCCCAATTAGGTCACACGCCTTTTAATCACCGGTCGCGCATTGTACTGCAGTGCAAGTTGTTCTCTTCATTTGCGGTTGCAGGTTTTGGTTGTCCATCACGTGAATCTCTTCGAAGAGATGTAAGGCTACGTTTAAATTCAGCAGTCATTTCTTCACTATCGAAAATTAAGTATTAGACTCCTAATAAAATTTTAGGAAGTTACATGAATTTGTGCTGGCGAGAAACAGCCGGGAATGAAGAAATTTTGACAGCACGTTATTCCATTCGAACGAGATACACAATACGGCTACTTTGAAAAGCTAAATACAGAAAACTACTTCACAGTTTAAGAACATTACGTTCGTTATTGCTACTCGTAAACAAACAATATAAATTCCAACAATGCAATGATTGTGCCAAATGAGTGTTTTTCACCTCACCCTTGTCAAACGAGTGCCCGAGGGAAGACTATATTTCTCCAACCGATAAGACATTATATCACGTCTTTCACGGTTCAGTGTTACAGGAAATGATGAATCCCATGCAGCTTGTGAGCACTAGCACCTAGACTCGCTGCGTGTCTAGAATCTAGCAGTATTCTAGTCATGTCGAGTAGACTGACGACTTAATTTTCAGTACTGTATTGTAATGTGTCCTGCGTCCAGCCGTCAGTTTTTTTTCCTATTCTATACACCATCTTTCGGGCTCTAGATGCAGCCAACCATCTAAAGCCCAGTTACGTAAAAAAATTGTTACATTTCTTCAAAAAGCTAGTAGTTCATTAAATTATACTTTCGACTAATAGGCTTCTTCGAATGGACGTTCGTAAATGTGAAAACAACGTTCCGAATGACAGCACAAATGTAACATCGGAAATCATTTACACTCAAAATGGCTATAAAAAATTGTTACAGTAGGTAAAAAAGTTGAATATTCGAGTACAATTCCAACCGGATGAGTCGTGTAGTGAATGTTCTGCATTTGCATAGCGTGTGGGCCGAGCGTGGTGGGTAAGCGGAATCCCCCGCATGGCCATCCGTATTTCAGTTTCCGACGGTTTCGCAAAATCACTCCAGGCGAATGCCGGGATGGTTCCTAAAATATAACATTGCCCAATTATTTTGCGTTCCTTCCCGCCCCCCTCCCCCCAAATCCTTTCTCCAATCTCTAATGACCTAGACGTGGATGAGGCGTAAAATTAAATCAAAAAGGAATTTCCTGAAATTTTTGATCGTGAGTGCAGACTTCCCTTTAATATAAATTTGTATTTAAAAAGAGAAGAAGAAATTAATGGATCGCAAGAAAATTGATAAGAAAGTAGAATTAAAGAAAAAAAAAATCGCTGTTGAAAATTCACCATTTTTAGAGAATGCAAAAAATATGGCTTTTCTATACAAAGACATTTTCATATCTGTTGAAATTCGGAAAGGATTATGATTCAGGTTTATTCGTTCTGTGCTGTCTACAGAGTTCGATTTCCTACTTAACAGCGCACTGTAGTAACCATTTTGATTATATTGTTCTGCGATTCGTATCCGATATACTAAGTATTCTTTTCTTTTTCTGCTGATATTAATTCAGTAGAATTAAAATGCTTAGAGTTTACCATGACGTCAAAGCACTGTGGCAGTTCCAGGTGGCAACAACCTAATGGTCCACTGTGTACTCTGCGTTATTTGTAAGTAAGTGAATTTATTTTCCCAGGGATTATGTCGTCAAATCTTACGTTTCACAGTGGTCGTATTTAGATTCCGTAGTTATTTCAGTTGCATCATCATTTACTGGAAGATCGCAGTAGTAAAATTAAGAACTAGAGTAATAGGAGCCACAGGTTATGGGCCAGTTGAAACCGAGGATATTTTTTGTGAACACAACTATCGGCCAAGGTAGAGACATGCTGAGCGTCTACCAGTCAGGGCAAATCAACCCATGGAGCAGAGAAGCAGCAACAATATTACGCCGCATTGTACACTTGAATGAATTTTCTAATTTATTTACGTATCTACATACTGTACATGATAAACAACAAAGGGTCAGGACAGTGTATCCGATATGTCTGGTTGTAAGAATGTTTTTGTGTAGGAGACTGCGTTTGTGAGGCAGTGAACTGGTGTTGACAGACAGACTGGGCTCCCAGCAGCGCACGCGGGACGGTCGGCTGGAGACGCGCCGGAGCGAGACAGGAAGGAGAGGATCCGCCACACCACAGCTCCTGAGAATCACGGTCGCCCCCACAGGAATGTGTTCACTCTCACGGGCCACGCAAGTCTTACTGGCTCTTCCAAATCACCTGCTGTCGACATGTCCGGTATTCCTGCGCCTAAGAGCAGGATTATTGCCCACTAAGGACAATGTTTATGTTCCGTTCTATGCGTGATTAAAGACGAGACAAAGGTTTATCTTTCTGGGATTACTACATATCGCTATTCCGCATGGAACTGGATTTATAATACTGCAGTAGTCAAACGCAAAGTATTGCTAGAAATACTTTCCGAAGTACTTCTAGCGGTGGCATACTGATCCGGGGTGTATTACAACCTAATTACTGCTAGAAAAAATGACGCAGTATGATGATGTCATAAGTCAGCGGGGAGCAATGATGTAATGGAATAGCGATCACCGGTAAACAGACAGTATTTCTATTCTCCCCTAGATTCTGCAGGCAGTATTGTGTAGGATAATACTTTTGTGGTTTAATTCTAGATCGCGAAACCGCTACAGTTTTTGGCCACGAAGATTTTTCGAAATTTTTTTCTTTCTCGTACAGATCGTATTTTAATCTAACCACAACTGCCAAGAAGGTTGATATGATCCCGGCAGCACTATAATCACTGCGGTGCCACAATTTGACGATTAGTTCATATGTAACTCGACGAGACAAATCTAAAATGAAAAATAAAATTTGATATATCCCCCAGTTCTCCTGATATCGACTGTCAAAATTAGTTATAGGTATAGTTCTTTGTGCCTTTGGTGACATTCTTCTGGTCCAAATTGCATTTCAACCTTACCCACAACCGGTAGTAAGAAATCAAAATACCCATTGTGGATGTCCAGTTTGTAGTTCCTTGCGGCTTTGTCGAAATTACTTTTTGGTGCAGACCACGTACCAACCTAACGACAATTTTGAGACAGCGTATCTCGAGAACCAAGCGCGACATCGACAAATTTTATTCTTCAGTTTCGATTTTTCTCGTCGTGTTACATAAGAATCTATCATCAAATTTAGACGCCATTAGAATTCTCAATCCTTGTACCAATAATAAAGTTGTTGTTGCGGTATCGCGATTTAGAAGTAAACTATTTGTTTCTTCAATTCGAATATCTACTATATGTTTACTTGTGGTTCTCGGTATGAACCTTGCGTTCTGGTGTTGCCGCGTGTGTGACACTCACCGCGGGCTCTTGGGGACGGGTCGGGGCACCGGCGGCGGCTCCTCGCCCTGCGGGGGCTCGGCGCTGATGGCCTGCCGCTGCTGGCGCCTCTGCGGCTGGGACAGCGGCACCACCTGCCGGAACTTGTCGATCTCGTTGCGCAGCCTGCGCAGCTCCGCGTCGCGCTCGTCCAGCTCCCGCTCGAGCGCGGCGAGCCGGCGGTCGCGGGCCGACAGCTCGGCGACGAGCTCGGCGCACCGTCCGCACGACACGCAAGCCATGGTGACACTGACTGCCGCGCGCACTGCCTCGCTCGCTCGCCGCGCCTGCCCGCCGAGCCGACCGCAGCCGAGCGCGCCCGACTGCTGCCGAGCGCTAGCCGCTACAAACAGGCCGGCGTTTTTTGGTTTCCGCGGTCGGTGACTCCTACCCGTAATCAGATTATCATCAGATGATGAACTGCAGTCCCTACTGGCTCCGCTGCGAGTTATACATTAGCTCGAGAGCTATCACTTCTTGCAGAGCGTGCTATAGGCCATCGCCGGTTATAAATTCAGCAGTCTGCCGAGTGATCTCATCGACACGAAAAAAACCAGCAATGATGTAGCAGAATCCTCTGCGGACAAAAAGAGTTACACAGCACCGACCACACTCAAAATGCTACCGCTACATATTATTCCAGAACAAACTATCAGCTCGACAAGTATCTGCTCAGCAATTTAGTATTTGAGATGTTACTGACTGTCATGAAAAAAATACTGAAGGAAGTATAAACCAAGCCAACACAAAAATGATGTAATTTCGTAGAAAATATACCAATAATAGTAGATTAAATATAAAAATATGGTCAGATGTGATAGGAGAAGTTAGTGAATTTTGCTACTTAGGAAGTAAAATTACAACCGATGGCCGAAGCAGAATGATATTGAAAGCAGAATAGCACTAGCAAAAAGAGCCTTCATGAAAAAGATACTGTAAATCTTTTAGTTTTAAATATTTATCTAGAGAGAACTTTTTTAAACTCTATGTATGGAGCACAGCACTTTATGGTAGCGAAGCATGGTATTTAGGTATACCAGAAAGAACGAAAATTGAAACATTTGAAATGTGATGTTACAGAATAATGCTGAAAATTAAATGGACGGACAAGTAAGAAATGAATGCGTTTTGGGAATGATGGGTGAGGAAAGAAGTTTGTGGAAGAGTCTTACAGAAAGAAAAGACAGGCTGGTAGGTAATATTTTCAGACATGCTGGATTGGTTAACTTGTTAGTGGAGGGAACAGTCGAAGGTAAGAACTACAGAGGGAGACAGAGATTAGAATATATGAAGCAGATAATGGAGGAAGAGGGTTGTAAGGGGTATGTTGATATAAAAAGATTACTATAAGATAGGAAGGGATGGAGGATTGAATCAAACCAGTCGAGAAACCGATTATATAAAAATAAACCTAGTATAAGGTACTAAGTGGAAGCATATGGTTAAGTTTAAAAAAGAGAGGAATAGCTCATGGAATCGTGGAACTAACAAGGAACATTTATGAGAAATCTGAGAATTGTGTGCATTGACAGTTAAAATATTTTCACACGGAAAGGGAAATCACACGAAGAAGTTTATTGTCACTGACCCTGTTAAATGTGGTATCAAATGAATTCATCGCATAAGTCGATGGATATAGACATCCAGTAGTGTTAAATGTGATTAACATATGCTGATGACGCAATTATAATGGTTGAGACAACAGGATCTGGAAAGAGGATTAGGGAAATAGTGGACCGCAATGGGGAAACATGACCTAGAAATGAGTGCGGGAAAAAAAGAAGAACAAAAAACAAACAAATAAAAACAAACAAACAAACAAAAACAAAATAAACAAAAAACAAGATAATGAGAACAGCAAAAAATATTCTCCTAACAAAGGATTACTCGGCGGCAAGAAATTGCATTGAGTAGAATGGTTTGTGTATTTGAGAAGCAAGGTATCTACCAACGGAAAGATGGAGGAAGAAATAGGGCAGAGATTAAGGAAGAATGGACAGTTGTGTTAAGAGACAGAATGTAATCTAAAATTGGAACACAGGGAAGGAAGTCAGAAGTTTGCGCTATAAAGTATATAACCAGCTAATACTGTCCTATTGCTCTGAAACCTGGACTTGGGCAAAGAGAGATACCATATTAGCAGACTACAAAGGGTTAGAGAACGTCACAAGAAACGATAAAATTAGAAATGAAAACATGATGAAGAGATTACAAGGTTAAGCATTCGAATAGATGTTTATAAACATGAGACTGCAGTAGCTGGGGCACGTTGTGATGACGGAGGACAGGAGGGTGCCGAAGTTAGCACTCTTGAACAGCTGGAAGAGAAGGAGACCAACTGGACGACCACGCGAGAGATGGATGGATCAAGTGAAGAAATACGCAGAGGCGAAGGGAGTGGTTTGGAGACAAGCGATGGAGGAAAAATCTTGGAGTCATCGACAAATAACGAAGAAGATGTGATGGGCGACCTGCAATGGCGGAAGTGTCTGTCGAAGAAGAAGATGATGGTGAAGATAGTGATAATGATGATGACTAATAAAAGTCTAAGCTTGGTCATGGTGTAGCCGCGTCCGTAACGCGCCCGGTATTCGATACCAGACTAATTGCGGCCAGAGATGAGAATTCAAAATTGAGGTTATGGGCAATAATTATTTGACAACAATTCTATTTAGTTAAGCAATCGCGAAGAAATTAATTGCCGGGACGCTGAAAAAGTATGTATTGCATTTAAATGAACGTATTAAATATTAATTGATTTTATTTATTTATATTCATTCGATGTAGATGTTTTCGTCAGATTCTTTGCCCATAGATATGTAAGATAAAAGATTCAATTACGAGCAGCAATATTAGCGTAGTTTTTAATTTGATTAAAATTTAATCTGGATCAGAATGACAACTGCCATTTGACGTCACAGGAGAAGAAATAAGCAATTTAGGTATTATAAAAATAATTTGTTTTCATGAGCGCCAGGTTACTGAAAACATTACATCGTCCGCATTACAGTAGTTCCACATTGATCGCGGTATAACGTAAGTTGTTAAGATTTATTTTTAATTTCCTTTGCTTTCACTGAAGCCATAGTATTGAGCTCATTATTTCAGCAGATATTCAAGCGTTGTAATTCGGATTTGAATCTCGAAAAAGAAAGATGTGGTAACTGGTGAAGTGTTCGGATCTATCGCGATACATGATGACACTAACATGCGATGCAGTGAATCAGTGACTGTATTAATGCTGGTGACTGAAGCTTTGATTTTCTAGCGGCAATATTAGCGATGTTTCTGGTTGGCACGAAATGCAGCCTGCACCAGGATTACACACAAATGTTTTGCTACAACAAAGGCACGAAGAATTGCGTTGAGAGTTATTTCACAGTAATTTTATTTAGTTGAAGAAGTGACTTGCCAGTACACCCCATTCAATCCTTGATTTTTTACGGGCTTTGCCGCTAGTGTCAAAATTAAAAAGAAACATATATATAATGGAATAATAGAAATTTTTACTTTTGTCATGGCACAAATACATTTTTTCCCATCTTCTTGTCTTAACGATTTCTTTCATTTAATTTCGCCGAGAACTCTGAATCAATACTCGCTATAAATTGGAGCACACCTTATCGTCACATTCGGCTGGAAGGGCTGGATCAAACTATATTCACACCATTCACAATGTCATCGCTGTCGGTTTTCGTTGCACAGAACATATCATCTGAGAGTAACAAATTTACCATAGTCCTAAACACACCTTGCAGCCTTCGATATAATGATCATCTCCAAACACCATACGACAGCACCGGGAGATTCATCAATTTAATGTACCCAGTGTTATTTATGCTCTAGAAACGGTATTTCACGTATGCATTACAATCATAGCTTCAGCTTATTGTTTCTCGTTTTTTCAGTACTTTGGAAAATGTTTAATTTAATAAACGATTGTTCTTGTAGATTCACCATTATGCGACAGCAATAATTATGCCATTAACAACAGTAAAGGCACTGGAGTCACTGAAAAGGCAAAAGAAACAGATTCCGAACTCTTTTTCATGAATCTAATCCCAACCCTCATTTTTTTTCTATTACATCACCATCGTTACAAATACAATGTGAGGTTACTATTAATTACTGGTGGTTAACTATCATCCCATTTGCTAAGTAAAATGTCTCAGTCACCAGGGAGAATCCAACTTCCAAACAGGATCCAAGGACATTATACTCCCAAACAAATGCGAAGTGCAGCTATTTTATCACAGCAAGTCGTAAATATATAGAGTTCTGTTTCGTTACTTTGCAGTTTATGAAGTTTTTGGGAAGAACAGGTGGTTACCAGGTCTTGTAATTGGAGAAATTGCAATGGCAACAACATTCACTTTACTAAAATCCAACGACATAGCAGATGAAGTAAGTTCAGTTGGAATAACTTAATCTTATCAGAAAAAGCACGGACGCCTCTTAGTTCTAAGTTGCCCTTACAGTTCTTACAACGACTTAAAACAAATATTTTTGAGAAACTGTCTTTCAAGGGGTGTGGAGATAATAAAAAAAAAAAATACTCAAAACTACACCAATCTCACAATCCCCCAAAATTAGAATATAAGAACCAATTACCAAAAGAAGGAATAATCAAAAATTAAAAATAGAAAAAATGTAGTTGCTCAAGAACATATAAACGATCCTTAAAACAATTTACGCAGTTCAAAATATCAATAGAATTATCAGAATATATTATGGTGAAATCCAAGTAATCGGAAGATTAGAAATATACAATGGTGAAAAAGAGTTTGTAAATAGGTACTTTCATAAGGGCAATACAGCATTATTCCTAACATTAATAAACTGGAATTAGATTACTTACATCCAACGAAACAACATAAAAAGAGCAAAATTTAACAGACCTAGAGGTAGCTAGTACTAGTTAGGTAGTGGTTGTTGGGAAGCCTCCGTTACAAGACCTGAATGGTGCCAACGTTTATAACAACCCAAGTTTTCATTTAACCACATTACATCTAAATGAAACTTAAACACTGAAGACTTCTTGTGTCTTCAGTGTAATCAGATATCTCGGAGTGTTAGTTTTATTCCAGCGTCAAGTGATGCCTTGTGAGAAGAGAAACGTTCGGAATAGGAAACTGCGATCGAGCATGGTGGGTGGAACCGAACCGGCACGGTCCTTCTGAATGCCACTCATCCAGATTTCTGTTTTCCATGGTTTTCCATGACTGTTACAAGAGATTTCAGGAATGGCTCCTTCAAAAGGCCATAGCCGAATTTTTTCCAATTCCTTGTCAAGAATCCCCTCCCAGCGTAATGGCATCGACTCTACCAGTCTTAAAACCGTAACAAAAAGATATGAATATGCAATAGAATTCAGGATTTTTTTCCCAAGCTGAAATTCATTTGTTTATGTAAGGTGGAAATGTTTAGAGATTGGCGATCAGTTTGAGAATCAGTCCAGGGGCGTAGCTACTATGGGGACCCTTCATGACAATTTTTTTTTTTTTTTAAGCTAGCTCTACAGTCGTCTAAGGGTTCCCTGAGACACAGGAAGCCCCCAACCACTGCTCAGGGGGCCCGTAAGTACAACTCAAGGGCCCCATCCTCAGCTCAGGGGACCCTTAACAGCAACACAAAGCAAAAAAAAGGTCGCCCATCTGGCCTGAGGGCCCAAAATAATGTTTTTGCACCGGGGCCCTTGTTGATGTAGCTACGCCACTGAATCAGTCCTGGTATCAGATGGTAGTTACAGTTTTAACCAATCATTTCAAGATACACACGTATAGAAAACGACGGTTCAACTTATTACAAGCGATAACAACAGTTCAACAAAGACCGAGCGTGGTTTGTGAGTGGTAACGTTCTGACCTCGCATTAAGGAGGACGCAGGTTCGGATCCTCGTCCGGGCATCCAGATTTGGGTTCCATGGTTTCCCAAATCACTCCAGGCAAATTCCGGGATGCTTCCTTCAAAATGCCATGCCGAATTCCTTCCCATTCCTTGCCCCCATCCTTTCCCGTCTCTAAAGACCTCGCTGTTGAGAGACGTAAAGCAGTTTAATAAAAAAAAAAAAATCCCGTGATGGTTCCTTCAAAAACCCATGGCCGAATTATTTAAAAAGAAAGTTCAAAACACGCCGGATGTATCTTTAATAGACGCTAGTTCCAGCTAGTAATTTGAAAGACGACTTATTCCCAGCTGTGTGCAAATGATAACAATATATGTAATAAATTATCTACTATATAATTTCGTAAGCTCACCCACTCACCTTGATAGCTATTGATTGGAGAATGGTGTCACGTGTCAGCCTTCGTTCGCAAAACAGCGACCAGAGATACCATTACAAGAAATTCGTGGTTATGTCTACAATTTAATAGCTAAGCAACTACTACCAGATTAATTGCCATAATACAGTCATTAAGTTTGCTTATCATAGCGTCTCATAGTTAAAAAAAATAGATATCCTTTACGGCTAAAAAAACGTCGAACTGCTTTTTAGTATAGTGTCGCTAATGAAAGAAACATAAAAAAATTTAAAAGGCTTAAATTATTCATAATCTCTGCTATAACTACGAATGCCAATTTCCACTCCAGCATTCGCTAAATGTTAATTGAATTAAACCTTTATCTAATATTGCTTCGTGACCAAAGTTAATACATTACAGTTTATTTACTTTTTACGTATTTTACTGACTTTGGTTAGTAGTTTTTTTTTTTTTTTCATGTTCGCTGTGCGTGAGTTATTAGGTTATTTAAAAAAAATAATAATAATAAATATTTAAAGTCATCAGATCAACTATGTTACCGAATTGAGTATTTTGCAGATCATTTCTTTAGCTTCAACGATTCAATAATCTGTATTAAGTTCTATGGCCAACGATTGTATTATGAATGTTTATCCAGCCTCAACAAAAAAAAAAGCAACGTGATGCTTTCGAAGCAAACTGAAATTCTTCAAATTTCACAGAGTGAATTTTTAAGAGGTGCTGTGCAAAGTACGGCCTGTAGAAAAAAACTGTTACCTAGAGATGAAAATGTGATTAACGCACTCCTTAGGCATTAGTATTCAAGAAAAAGTGTACGCGAATTCGACAAAAATGTCAAAAGTGGCTCAAGACGTCAATTAACACTTAAGCAGTAATGTGCGTAATCGTATGTTTCGGCGTGAATTACAACTTTGCTACATACTTTACGGCTTTCGGGTACACTTTTCCTTAAGGAATAAGTGACAAAGAAGCAGCTAGCCGTATTTCAACCCGAATTAACAGCTTTTTCTACTGCCCGTACTTTGCACACTAACCCTTTTAGGGTCAAATGCAAGTTCATATTTCAGCAAGTTCGAGTCTATGACCATTGAAACTATTTTACGATACCACAATTATCCCTGTCTGTGGTTAATAATTCTATTAATACTTGAAGATTCTTCAAGCCCAAGAGATTTTATTCATCCTTAGGGTGAAACACAGGACAAGTTCGTATTTACTCTGATAACAAACTTTGACCCAAAAAACTATAACTGTTCTAGACCCGTGACGATACGCAAAAAACGGTCACGGGCTTAGACTAGTCATTTAATAAATACGGCAATGCAAGTGTGGTTTCGTCGTGGTATCGTCAGCGTTCACTGTGCTCTATTTACATTTCCGTCACGATGTGCGGTAGTTGATACACTGCGTCCTCTACCAGCACGCTGCTTGCAATATTGTATGTAATTATACTAACTACACACAGATGAAACCTATCGACTTCTCCGATTCTGTGAATTTTGGTTCACTATTGTGTTTCGACCTTCACCGTGGTCAGAATTCTGTTTGCCTCCAGTGAACACTGAAGATTCGCGCTCGAAAATAAATAAAATCCAACCACAGTTGATTGGCTTGTTTATTAAATATTATTTCAACAAGCAACAGAAGAAAAGGAATACAATAATTACATGATAACAATATATTTTATGAAATTCCACTTCCGTTACAAAATGTTAGTCGTTGGCTGGTGGTGTTCGTGGCAGCTGACGTAGTGGCGTGGGGACAGGTTGCGGTTAAGAAGCGTTGCAGACACCGCAGTGATTAGTGAGACAAGTCGGTCTCCACCAGCAACCGCTACACTGCTGCCGCACGATACGGCACTCCACAGCGAAAACCAGTGATCCTTCAACTGACGTCACCCGGTGCAGCCCTGCACAGGAACAGCTGTGCTCCTGACTGGACTGGCAGTTCTACGAGTAATAAGCGTGGACGTGACGGGCCTCGTGGGGCAGCCACAGCGCGAGGTCTCGTGTTTGACCCCCGCCCTGCCCATCCAGATGTCGAGTTTTCGTAATTTATCGAAATCACTGCAGCCACAGATCCTTCATTAAATTCACGTTCCTGTCTCTTTTCCATTCCTAACAGATACGTAACATGTATTTGCGACGGAACGAATAACAACTGAGTAGGGAAACGCTAATTGTGAGTTCAGTTCCAGAAGCAAGTTTTCACAATCTGCCGAGCCGAAAATCAGATGGCGCTTGGAACTTGGAAGACCTCTCAACACTGCAACCAACATGACTCAGAGCTAGGAACTATTACTACGAAGAATGAGCCATATAAGCAGATAACAATTTAGATTTGTGCTCTGTACTAACAAGTGGCTTGGAAGTTTATTCTAAAGAGGAAATGCATAATTTGAGCAAAATTCGAAACAAGTGGACAGACAATACATTGAAATGTATATTGAGCTGGTACATTTGTGACAGAAGTTTTGCAGATCCCAGCCAGGAAATTTAATTTTTACATCGTGTTGCTGCGTTGTGGTACGTTTGTCTCAGAAAGCGAAACTGTCAGAAGAATGCAAGATGTATCCTGGACAGCAATGGCATCATGCAGTTCTAGTGCAGGTAGTTGCTGTGAACAGCTGTGGATATTTAAATCCAGATACTGATCCAAACAGACAAGAACGGAAATGAAGATTAAAACTAGTTCCTACGCTGCTCGGTCGTGCTGCGATACACTACGATTTTAAACTGTTTTATATCATTAATGAAAACGATACCAATGAAGTAAATTAAAATGTACCGAAACCTAAATGAGGTAACTCCAGGATATCACAGATAGCAAACAAGTCCGATAACTGGTGACCACGCTTCAACTGCTAGAATACTGCAGGGGTATTCTGCACTTTATTTTCCCGCTAATCATCGTATCACGCATCAACTCCACGTATTTGTACTTAACTTTCGTTCTAAGATTTTTGAGGCAGAAGCACGCGCTCGTTACCCGACTCCTGTGATACAATTTGGTTGATACTTTTTCGTGGATGTTATTCTTAGTTGTCACCATACAAATTAGTAATGTAAACTTACCATCTAATATAATTCGTACCTACCCTACAAAAGCTGACATGTAGTGATCTCGAAATTATCGCACGTGTAAAATATATTTAGAAGTTTTAACCATTTATTGAAATGCTGCGGACTATTTCGATGGTGTTTCAGCAAAACATGAGTATCTCAACGACATGTTTGCGTCAAGACAAATACCTATATGTATAAAACTCACGTGTAATAAATTTCACACAGTCATACAACATGTGAAACATATTTTAAAGTAAAAGGTTTTGTACTGTTTCGTTGAAACGCCGAAGACTGATTCCGCTACCTCTATCCGGTAGTTTTGTCTTAAAACTGACAAATGTACTTGGAATACCAACACATATAAACAAGCGACTGCTCATGCCGATCGTGGTGGGTGAGCGTTAGCGCTCAGACCACGCTTTCGGATGGACGCAGGTTCAAAACCCCGTCCGACCGCCCACATTTCGTTTTTCCATAGTTTCCCCAAATCACTCCATGTCAATGCGGGGATGGTTCTTTCAAAAGACCATGGTCGAATTACTTCCAGTTCCTAGCCCACAGTTCTCTCCCGACGAGGCGTAAAGCCACAAGAAAAAAGAAAAGACTTCGCGCGCGCTCGTCACTGCTAGTCTGCGGCCGGCTGGGTGCATGCGCCATTGCTTGTCGCCTCCGCTCGACACTGCAGCCTGACGCTGAAGTCTGTCGCCAAACAAGTTCTCGCTTCAAAAACGTTTGTAAGACATGAACGAACAGCACAGTTGCTAGTGTTATAGTTGGATCCACGAAAATAGTCCTGCCACGGTCACGGGGCCTCCGTACAGCAAATCACAAAAAAATTCAACTTTCACTAATCTAAAAACTAATACTCAACTTGTGTAATAAGATTGTGTACTTTTTAATAATAAGAAATTTTCTTTTCTTTAACAAACAAATAAAAGGTCAACAAACGATACAAAATAGATTTAAAAAATGCTACTTTCTGAAAGTTGACGGATTAGTACAGAATATATCCTAGTCATCAAATAGGGAAAAACATTGTTAGACGAATCGTTTCGTTGTTCCGGCTGTGTAATATAAAATGTTGTCGTTGACTAACTTCCGTTCTATTTGTTCGCGTAAAAATTTAAAGTGAGCAAGTTTTTCAGAAAATTAAAATTAATCCTAGCAGCACTTAAAACAACCTCACTTGTTTGATCTTAGTATTTATTTGGATGAATGATTACGGCTGCCGCCAGTTCTCAACGCAGGCTGGTCGCTCGGTTCGCCTGCGACTGAGAAAAACGTTTACGGACCTTCATGAAAACTATTTGAAGCTTGTTACGTATTAATATTGTCGTTACATCCATACTCTGCAAATCACAAAAATTGTGGGTGGCAGAGGGTGCTAACCACCAAATACTAAACCCGTGCATTCCAATCCCGAATAGCACGAGGAAAGAAGGAATACATAAAAGCACCAGTACGGCATCTTATTTTTCGAATCTTATCCCTCCGGTCATTGCGACCTAAATAGGTTGGCGGAAGAAGTATTTCATTGCACTCGTAGTTTAAAGATTTTCGCATATTCTCCAATAAATTCAGACGCAAACTACGTCGTCTATCTTCCAAACTATCCCAGCACAATCTACGCATCAATTCTCTGACGCTTTCATAAGGGCTGTAGCAACCAGTCACAAATCGAGTGGCTCTCCTCTGCACCCTCTCCACTGAGTCGATCAGGCCCTTGGGATACGGATCCCAAACTCCACAACAGTAATCCAGATACGGACGCACTTGTGTTTTATACGCTATTTCCTTTGTAAGAGCATTACAGTTCCTCAAAATGCGACCTATGAATCGTAATTTAGAATTAGCCTCACCTAAGACGGAAGTTATGTGCAAGTCCCATTTCATGTTGCTTTGTACAGTTACCAAAGATACTTCAGCGAATCAACCGTGTCAACAGCTGAATTGTTTATTTTGTACTCGTCAGCAAACTGATTCTTTTTGTTACTTATTCGCATTGCCTTGCTCTTTTTGTAATTAAGTGTTAGCTGCCATTTACGGCACCATTCGGAAATCGCATCTAAATCGCGCTGAACTTCTAAGCAATTGTCGGAGCACCTTATTTCCCTATAGATAACTGCATCGTCGGCAAACAATCGCAACCAGCATCTGAAGTGGTCACCGAGATCATTTATAAATATTAAGAAAAGAAGTGGTCCTATTACACTTCCTTGAGGAACACCCGAAGTAACATCTATCTTAGAAGAGGCTTCCCCGTCAACAACGACATACTGAGATCGACCAGTTAGAAAATCACGTATCCATTCCCAAATCTGATCCGGTATACCGTATGCTCGAATCTTCGCTAAAAGTCGGTTGTGTTGTACAGAATCAAAAGCTTTCTGAAAATCTAAGAAAATTGCATCAACTTGTGAACCTGCATCGATAACTTTCATTACGTCATGTGGAAATAGGGCTAATTGTGTTTCACACGATCTCTTCTTCCGAAATCCGTGTTGACACTGTAAGTAACTCGTTCTCATCCAGAAACTTCATAATGTTAGAGCATATAACATGCTTCAGAATTCTACTGCAGACAGATATTAGAGATATGGGTCGATAGTTCCTAGGATCACTCTGGTCTCCTTTCTTGAAAACTGTAATTACCTGTGCTATTTTCCAACTAGAAGGTACTTTTTCACTTCTAAAGATTTCCGGAATATATCTGACAGAAATGGTTCAATTTCCTCTGCGTATTCAGAAAATACTCTTACCGGTATACCATTGGAACCCGGCGTTTTACCCCACTTAAGGAGCTTTAATTGCTTTACAATACCTACGCTATCAATCTCTATCGGATCCATCTCTAATACCACGCGATGTGGTAAAGTAGGGATGTTTTCATGTTTTCGCGCGTGAATGAATTTTTGAATTTGGTGTTAAATACGGTAGCCGTGTCGCGGCTGTGGTCAACTTCCCGCCCGTCTTTTATTAGAACTGGCTTATTGTTTCCACTACAACTAATTTTTTTTACATACGACATATAAGAAAAACCATAGGAAACCTTTATAAGCAATGATAAAATAGAAAACAATGTAACAAACATAAGGGACTGACAATAGTTTGAAACGACTTCCCAGAAGTCCGGGCTGTCTGCATTTTCCTGAATATTAATTGTTTCTGTTAATGCACTACATGCATGAGTCTGTTCCTGAACGTTCTCCACCGTTAACATAATACAGACAGGCCTTAAGCTAGTGAAATAAGGTGACTGCATAGAAAGATACGTATGAATTACCGGCAAAAACACTGCGCAACCTCGCCGCCAGCTTCGGCCAGGGGGACAGGACAGGTCTCTCTTCATGGTACGCGTTATAACGGCGTAAATATGTTACCAAGCACCAAAGATGATATTCATCATGGATCTAAAAACATTTCTATTAAAGGAGGCATTTGAACAGTAAAGGCATTTCATCGTGACAATTCGACATGGATATTTATCACCTGAGAACTGAGAGCGACGATATGGGTTACACCTTCTCAAAATTCAAGTGAGAATGGCGTATTATATGAGTATTTTCAATTCACATAAATACCGCAGTAAAAACAGGCACGGAGTCATTCTGCCTGGTGAATCTAGCGTTGTGCGGCGTTAGCGTACACACGCAACTAACTTGGCGGTGTAAGGGTAGTTCCAAACAGCCACCTTACGGCTCTGCATTAAATGCAGAAACACTCGTGACTCGATCACTATTACACTAAACAGAACGATCTTCCACACACTCAGCAACAACCAGTTTCAGCCTTTTCCGGACTAATGTACAAGTGTGACTTGATCACTACGTACAGATTCGTCTTCTACGGAGACGTATCTCGTTCTAACCAAGACGTCCATGTTTCGCTCAGGTGTGTTAGCAGGGAAATTTCTATATTGATTGACAATACAGTAAGTATAAATTTACTAGAAAAATCAAAACTAATAATAAACTTGGCTGTCTAGACTAAACATTGCAATTGAGAGATTGCCCCCGATACAGATTATATGGCCATTACTGCGTCGATTAACGTAGTCAAAAGTAAATAATTCCTAATTGGACAGTGGGGCAGGCAGAGGTTACAATATTTTAAAGAATATCCACATTTTAAATGTGAAAACTTGTCCGTCGGCTGACAACTTCCAACATTTGTTAAATCTAATAAGCTATACACTCCTTCCCCCCCTCCCCCCAAATCCTACGTGCACGTTCTGCTGATATGGCACTAACAGGAATTTTGTAACAGGCTTGCTTCAACTTATATTCTCCCCCAAGAAACATTACTGAGCCAACATGTTTTTCATATTTCTTTTGGCTGTAACATTTATACGATAACATTGAAAATATTTCAGCAAACGCATTGTCGGTAAACCGTGCGGTAAGTCTGAATGTCGCGAAGGCTTCTTTACACGATGCTCCAACCTCTATGAGGATACTGGAAGTGATGGTTAAAACATTAAGTTGCTACTGAAGTACACCTTAAATCGTATATAATATTCCATAATGTTCAGAAGTTTTCCATTTTTCTGTAATAAACAGTAAATTTGGTTCAAACGCATTTCAAATTATGCATGAAAGTGAAATAATTCATTCGACAAAGTAAGATATAGTTAACTGACGTCCCTACAAATACTTTTACAGCGACGTTGCGTATAACACATGGTGATAATAAACCTCTCAGAGATTTCATACTTTAATTGTGCAGTGGATATGACTGATGTAGCAAACACGGTCACTTCTGTAGACACACAAGCTCTCAAAGTTTCAGTTTATAATAGACGCCTCGGATTATTGCTTGATTTAGCCCCTAGAGTGCACTCAAAACAACATGGCGCCGGCACTCATTGCTGAACAGAAATCGTTGTGCTTCTCAGAATTCTATAACAGAGTCAGCTGTGCAACGGAAATTTCGTACGAAATATCAAATACATACACTTACAACCAATGCGTGGTACGCCAACACAAACAGGTCGAGAAAAGGTACACATATCAAGTACCTGTAGGGAACATCTGAACCACGGAGTGATTCGGCATCTGTAGAAGAGTCCGTTTTTGCTGTATCTGTCATAGTCATTTCACAATGAATGTCCGAAATCCGGAAGAGACTTATTAATCAGCCCGCAAAGTGTCTCTTCCTGGTACCGCTTCTCTTCGTTTCGTAATTCGTTTTACTGAGAGGCGACGGAAGACAGACGAGTCAATACCAGCCACGTTACAACGAGCAAACAACCACGCACCTCGCAGCAGAGTTCGTATTCTCACGCCGTATACACTTAAAGTTGATCACTTTTTTTCTGTTTAGAGGCGCAGCAAGCAGATGGTTTTTCAACAATCTTTTTACTTATGTGAGCTCTGAGATTAGTGCAAGTCGTTTTCATAAACGAATACTGTTTGCGTAAGTTCTACGTACTTAATTCACAATTGTCTGACTTCTAATTCTGAGCTAGGCAATTAAACTAGGCTAAAACATACCAGGTGTGTACGAAAAGAAACCGAACTAATTAAATAGCGCGCCAACGGCTGCAGATAAAATTCTGACTTCCGTGAACACTAGTGACATCTCTCGGCAAGAGAGTGCCTCTTGTCGCACTACCGTCGCTGCATTAGTTTACGAGTGACAGCCGGTTGAGTAAGGTCGTGCGCAGAGTGCTCGTCGGATTTGTGAGAAAGCGAGAATGAAGGAATTGGAGGAGCAACGCGTCTGTGTGAAATTGTGTGTTAAACTTGGGAAAACTTCCTCAAGAACATCATTACAGGCAATGAAACATGGGTTTATGGGTACGATGTGGAAATGAAGAGGCAGTCTTCAGAATGGGTGGGGAAAGGATCTCCTCGACCAAAGAAAGCGCGAATGAGTCGCTCGAACATCAAGGTGATGATGGTCGTGTTTTTAATTGCAAAGGAGTTGTGCACCATGAATTTGTACCACGTGGTCAAGCGGTAAACAAGGAAGTCTATCAGAAAATTCTGACACGATTGAGAAATGCTGTGCGTAGGAAAAGGCCTGAACTGCGGGGGAATCAGTCGTGGATGTTGCACCATGACAACGCACCCGCCCACGAATCGTTGTTTGTCACGAATTATCTGGCAAAACATCGCACTCCCGTTGTGCCTCAGCCACCCTATTCTCCAGACTTGGCTCCGGCAGACTTTTTTCTCTTCCCAAAACTGAAAAACACTTTGAAAGGACGTCGTTTCCAGACCATAGAAGAAATTCAAGACAATGCGTCGAGAGAACTGCGCGCCATCGGAGAAATTACAATCCTGGAGGCGTTCCAAAACTTGAAAAAACGATGGCAACGGTGTATTGATAGTGAAGGACAGTACTTTGGAGGGGACAGTGTGTAAAAGTTAGCATGATGAGCAATAAAGCAATTACAGCAGAAGTTCGGTTTCTTTTTGCACACGCCTCGTAACACAGCCTACTAGATCTGTATTGTAATAATCTGTATTGTAATAATTTGGCCATGTAAGTAGCTTGGAAACTCAGATTTTTTTATATATATTTTGTGTTATCCTAGCAAGATTTTAGTTCCCTATTTCATAAAATAAATTTTAGGTAACGACTGATACACAACAGGAAACTAACTGCTAAAGAATGATGTATGCGTATCTGCTGCATTATTTCTTTTTTAAGAAAAAAATCCCCCAGAACAACAATTTCAAAACAAGGCTTATCATTAATAACAATTACCCACTGAACGATGTCATCACCCATTTGATCTACGCTTCTATACAGCTATTCTTCTAAAATATTTGGTTTGTACAGAACTTTAAGTAAGTTATAAGTTAACTTTTAGACCAACTTACGTATTACGTAGCATTAGCTCCTTTGCTGTGAATAATTTTTAATTTAATATCCTTGAGAATTTATCTTACTACTGGTATATAAAAAAAAACACAATAATAGGACACCCAAAAAGAGCAATAGCAGAATCTTAAAATTGGAAAAATTATTTACCAAACTGTGAAACGTTCATAAATAAGCATACCATGTACTAAGAACTATAGAGTTATCCCAGGAAGAGCAAAGACAAGGTACAGTATATAAAGGTAGCGCCTTCTGAACGCAACCATTGCGACAGGCAAGCCAAGCGAGCTGCCGGCGCGAGGAGTTCTGTATCCTAGCGACACTCGAAGTCGACCACCTGTGCGGCCGCGCGCGTTAAAGCGCGTCTCACTGGACTGCGCCCAACTTCAGTGCCCGGGACCCCTGTACTGGCCATCCCGATTACGGGATCATTCAGTCAATTGCTGGGACGACTCCCAATCTCCGTCCTATAGATTACAAGTTTCGTAAACAAAATATGCACTCGTCACACAAAATACAGTTTACACGTTTCACAAACAGATGACGGCTCTTCATTTCTCCTATTAGGATAGTCTGGCGGACGATTAGGGCAATAAAAACTCTGGCGTCGACCAAATAAGCCATAAGCTCAAAATTAAAAAATCTTCTAAGTTGTTGCAACTTTCCCATCACTAAAAAATATTACGCATTCTACTGAGACAAAGCGCACGATCAATTACTTCTTGCTGTAAGTCACCATCTTCAGTTTCAGACAAATACCGAAGGGTATACCCAGTCGTATAGTATGACAAAGGAGTTGCATAACCGCAACCTACTGTCTACGAACACTGATAAACCTTCCTGTTTTGTATTAGTAAAATGTGTAGCTTTTCAGTAGTAAATTCGGAAACGCTTCAGCATTAATTTAGATTATTACGGAAAACAATCCCAGAGTCAGCCTGGCTTATCATTCCGCGTCTAGTATTTTAGCTTTTCACGCACATCTCCGAGCCGTGTGACTAAAACAAACTGATCAAAAAATTTTTTTTTTTTTAACTCCTCCCCTCCCTACCCCTCAAGTAGCCCGACGTGACTTTTGCCTAGACACCCCTCCCCCCTCCCAGCACGTCATTTTGTACAGTTTTCTCTTAACAGACAGACTACCGTTCAAATTATTGCGTATATAATTAACACAATTGATATTTGCGTTATGTACTTTTCTATAATTCTAAATGAAATGTTGACACTAGCCACTACTGCAAATGATCTGAAACCTCATTCTCCTTATCTCATTCATCATTGTTCAGTTATTGATAAAACAGAAAAAAGTAAACGTGGCGCGTAAAAAAGCTAAGAAGAGCTGCGTCTTTTTGTTTTCTTTCGCCGCAGTTCTATCACCTTTGTTTCTACGTTACCAGGCAATGATTCTTTTGTCTGTTTAAAAGATTAATATAGATTTATATTATGGAAGCCCGTTCCCGTTTCTTGCGTATGGTCGCCGGCCGAGAATAGTTACCGTCGTTAAGGTTAAAAGGTGTAAACCCAAAACTCTGTTCAGAGAGTGGTCACCAGCATAGGAGAAATGGTCATGAAATTAGCCTGATCTGGATAAAATACGAACCCCAAATCAGATGTCGAATGTTAATACCTAAGGTTGACCAAGAAGTGTGACAATAATGATTAAAAAATGACAACGACGGGGAAGACTTTATCGAATCTTAAATTACAATGTTAATCACCCTTTTCTGAGCCCTTAAGTATTACCATGTCTTTAACTAAATTGATGTATTTAATATAAAATAGAATATTAGGGATTGACCCACAGTACTAAACACAGAGTACGGAAAAAATTAACAAGGTCAATAAATTTAAATATCTAGATGAAGTAATTCAGATTAATGGGCTTGATAAGGAAGCAAATATATCAGGAGCAAGAAAACTAGAACTAGCATACCAATTGACAAAAGATACGTACAATAAGAAGAATCTATCAAGGAAAACGAAAGTCAAACACTACAACACAGTAATCAAACCAGAAGTACTGTATGCCTCAGAATGCTTGTTCTCTATGAAAACTGGAGAAATAGAAGAGATAGAGAAAAGGGAAAGGAAAATCTTGAGAAAAATTTGGGGACCACTAAAAATTGAAAATGGTGAGTTTAGACACCGGAGGAATAAAGATCTATACAAAGAAGAAGAAGCTGAAAGGATGTCAGACGCGATCAGAAAGAGGATAATCAGTTTTTTGGTCACCAATGAGAATGGATAACAATAGACTTACAAAAAGAATTTTCAGTCATGTTTACAAGAGTAAGAAGGGCAACCAGTGGATACAAGGAGTAAAGAAAGATATGATTGAGATCGGAATAACAAAAGATTTAATACAAGATAGAGCAACTTTTAGGAGATTGATCCGAAATTTCAAGGGTTTCCAGGAGAAGGAGAAGAGGAAATGTAGTAACATATGGACAGAAGAAAGGAGGAAACAGCAAAGTGAGAGGATGAAGAACTATTGGAAGTCAAGAAAAGAAGCATCGAAATGAATGCACGGGATTACTTTTCGTGGTCCTCAGATGGCCGATATCGAAGAGAAGAAGAAGAAGAATTCTACGAAAAGCAAACTGGCAATTCATTTCCTCATAACCTCGCTTTTGTTGTAACATCTCTCGCCAATTTTAGTCCGTCAACGTCCGGTGACGTCAGCATATGCAATAATATATTGTAGTTTTCGAAAAGGATAAAACGTCTTAATCCCTTGATCAGGTGAATCTGATTTACGAACGTGACCTGTATTTTACCCACATAGTTCACTCTGCAAAATTTTAAGGCTATGTTTAGTTTGATGGGCGTTGTCGTGCGTATAAATAGTCACATCCCTCATTATACGAGTCTAACAGATGAGCCATAGAGAACAGAATATACGCCGGTTCCTGCAACGTATGCAACCACGGCGCTAATACTGTAGAGCCAGGAGTATAAACAGCAGGCGACTGCGCTGCCCTGTAAAAAGGTACACTGAAATTACGTATAGCTAGGCACTTAAAGAGTTATTCACCTTTATCACGAATATTATTTTAAGAAGTATAAAATATTCAGCCTACGCATGTGTCATATTTGTTTCCTCTTTTCAGAATGGCAGAAACTAAATTTTTAGCATTAAAATTTAGTTTCCTAAGCGTGAAATCTATATGTTGCACTATGCTAAAGGTATTATTAGAGGGAATGAATGTTAATAAAAATGTTATATTTTTCAGTCATAATACCACTCAAATTATCTGTAATTGCTGTATTCAAATTCTTAATTAATTTAATAAGTTACATTCGTAGTTCCCATTTGTTAATCTACAGTTGACCATTTTATTGACACATAATGCGATTGGCGTTTGAAGTTGGAAAAACACGTAATATAATTGGTTCGGGGATTTAAAAATTTGAGGAATTATTTTTTTTCTCAAGGTAATGCGATTATTATCTCACTGGCGGCAAGTGATGGTTTTGAGGAACGAAAACAGAACTTGCCATCGCATGCTTTTAGGAATTATTTTAGCATACGAGGGAACGAAAAGTAGGAAACCAGCGGGAAGACCCAAACATTGCCCTCTCCAACTAGGCTGCTTTGAAAAATCCGCAGATTTATACATCACATTAGAGGCAAGGTCAGTCATTAGCTATGCTTATCGTATTAAAATAATGTCGGGGTAAAAATTATAAAACCAAAATCTTAAGGAAACCAAAACAGTTTGTCGAGAAACGAGCCTTGTAACAAAAATGACTAAGAAAACAACTGAGCACCAAAATCAAAAGGAATTTCTCTTCTAACTAAAAGGTACAAAATAGAAGTACATATTGACCAGTAAGTAACGTCGTGGCCGCTAGATCGCATCTAAAGGCAGGGAGATTAGTAAAAAGAAGTGTACAATGCTACAAAATGAGATATAAAAATTATTTACAACGACGCTTTGCAACAAGGAAATTTTTTTGTTAGTTCAGACTGGTTAATGAGAAGTCTGCAAATATCGAACACTCTGGTCAAGCAGTTGATTCTTTTATCTCTTTTTTTCAAAGGTTGTGTTTGGAGAAGGTATGACTTAGGTTAGATTCAATATTTTAATATATATTTCATGTGCCTCATTACCGGTATATCAGTCTCGAACCGTGAGCCAACTTAATGAGAGTGGCCATACAACGATGTAAATACTCAATCCCGAATACACCGCTCATACCTTCAGTAACCCCACTAAGGAGGTGTACTAACACTGACAGCCAGCCATTGACGAAGCCCAGTAAATGTTTCTACCTGAGGAGATGGACGCTGGACATCGCATACCATCGTATCAGGCTATTTCTCACCGGCGTTGCATGAAGCACACACAATCAGCTCTAGCACAATTGACTGGCAACGGACTATATTGCAACGTATCAAAAGCACGGGATATCATTTGGGAATCACTACATCCCAACTTTTTCTGTCACAACGAATGGCTCACTGGTGCTGCACGGTATGTTCACGGTCTGATACAGGGAACTCGTTACCAACCCATCAGTCCTCCAATACAAAGATCCTGTCCAGTCGTATGGGATGTAATATCGCCGTAAAAACAAAAATAATTTTATGAAAATAAATTATCAGAATTTAAAACCAGTGTAATAAGTAGTTTAAAAACATCCGCAAATATATACTGGAGGTTAGATAGTACAAGGCGAGGAATGAGAACAAAGAATTTTGGAATGATTAGAATATGCTTTCTACTGAAGCATAAACAATTTGCCGAAGCCTTCTGGACTGTTGAAATGAAATCTTTATTGTAAGCTACCTACTGATTGGGACAAAGGGAGAAAGCAACGAACCTGGCCAAAAAAATTGAGTATTGGTGTTGAATTCCTACTGCGACATAACCGCTGTAGACAAAGTCGCCCGTTTTCGCAATCCGGGAGGGACTTTTAGAAAGTAAAGGTTGGCGGATCTCCAAGTGTCACCGAAGAGACTCCTATAACGTGAATTTCAAAATACCTATCACAGTTTTTCCGGAGTCAACAACAATGTTAGAGGCTGGCTCCAAACCGAGGAGCGAGTGGGCATACCCGACTTCGCTACACAGTCCGGAGTGAGAGGCCGTATTTGTTGCTGATACCTCTAATTTTTTTAGTTATCTACGTTTTAATCAGAATTAAAGTAACTAACGCCAGCGTAACGACCAGGAGTATCACGAGTTGTGTGTGCAGAATAAACAAACTTCAGTCCTTTCTCCACCTCGTAAACACCTAAACCAACTTTTTCCATCATAACACATATATTATTTCCGATTATTCCCCTTCGTGAGAGAGTGTGAACTGACCTAATCACTTCTTCACTTTATTTTTTCCTTTCTTCCCAAAATCTCTTCATTAATTCACTATTCCTTTCCTCTGCCTATCTTTTTCCTGTTATTTCTTTTTTTAAGGTTATTGTTCAATTTTCTTGTTTCTAATTATACTTCCGAAATTTTCGTGAATTTAATTTCTTCTTGTAATATTTTTAGTTTTTCCCAGGTCTTCTTGTGTTGTTGTCATCCGATTTGTCTTTAATTTACTTACATTGACGATACTGAAAATTATCTTCGCGAGTCTGTCTTCTGTACAGGTCTTGGTAAAGCACCTTTCCTTTAATTGTCGTGATGGGGTGTCGGCGTTATCGTATGATTATTTTGTAGGTCATCTGACTCAATTTCCCTACCGGAGAACCGCATGATGAATTTCTTAAGAATCTTTCGTTCTTGAATTACTGTGTTTTCTACTCCATTTAATGGCTTGTTGGAGGGGGGGGGGGGACCCGTGTTGTAACGTCGAAATACTGCTGTTTTGCTATAGTGATTCCATGTAACTTTGTAGTTTGGCTAATATTTCTGTGTTTGAGATTGTAGTTCGGACGGTTTCCCCCATGTATTTGGAGTGAGTGACTTGTGAGATTTTTCCATACTGTGTTTCCAGTGGGAGTTTTGCTGTTGACTTCGTGTCCATATGTTGAGAATTTCCATATGAAATTTGAAGTTCGGTTTTAGGGTATACAATATTTCATAAACTACGAGTCTGGCTTCTTCTTTGATGTTTTAAATATAGCCAAGTCAACTGCATAGGTGAAGCATTTCACGGTGGTTTACTATCCTTTCCAAGTTGGATGCCATAGAGCTGCTTTTTCCATTCTACCGAGAGTGGTGGTGTAACGGTTAGCGTTCTGGCCTCGCATTCGGGAGGGAGGCGGTTCAAATCCCCGTCCGGGAATCCAGATTTGGGTTTTCATGGTTTCCAAAATCACTCCAGGGAAATTCCGGGATGCGTCCTTCAAAAGGCCATGGCCGAATTCCTTCCCATTCCTTGCCCCCCCCCCCCATCCTTTCCCCTCTCTAAAGACCTCGCTGTTAAGAGACGTTAAGCAGTTAAAAAATCCATTCTCTGATTTTGTTGTGAATTTGAAATGAGTTTAACATTTCTCCAATGAATTTGATTTCTGAGGTGCTTTCCGATAATGTGTTCTGGGTGATGACTCCGGTCATTCTAACCACTCCTGATTCTTCTAACATATTAAACAATGTTTGTCTGTCAACCGAATCGTCAGCTTTTCTAAAATCAACAAATGTTACAGATGTTTCGATATCGTCCGACTTGTAATATGGTTCTGAGAGTACAAATCTATTCGATATATAGCGATCGGCCGAATGTAGTGTTGTTTTAGTATTATTTATATGTGTTGTAGTGAATGTTGAGTTGCTGCTCGACGTGCTGAGTAGCGAGTCGTCTGAACAGTCGTATCAGAGCCCGACGGCAGAACAGACGTAGCACATGTTAACACCAAAGCTTCCTCTACACTGCCACATCTAGCGCTGACCCGCTGCTTCATACAAAATCACGTGGCTACGAATTTGGATGCCGGCGATTTATGGAAAGTTTCCATCATCTTCTCTGTTGAAATCAGCCATAATAAGAATTTATTGTTGAAATGAATGTGTAATTATTGTTGAGCAGGGATCTGTAGTAGTACGGGCAGTGTTTATCGTGCAGAGTGCTTCCTACACACCTGTGAGGTGGAATAGCCGATGCATGCAGCAGCCATCATAGCCGTGCTAGCCACTACCTGACCAGACAGCCACCAAGCAAAGCGCAGAGGCACTGCTCACCTGCAACAAACAGAAACCACAATCAATCTCACAGCGAGGCTTCTTACTATTCTAGCAAACGGTTAAATCAACATTTTACGAACAGTCGGAACTCGAATCCCGAAAATTTAATTGCATAAAATTCAAATATATATAGAAACAAAGACATGTTAGATTACCAACGTTCATAGGCTTTTAAAAGCAAAGCTGTAGTTTCTAGCAGCCTGTAAGTCGGCGCGATGAACTGAAAATAGTTTCAAGAGTGTACCAGTAGAGATGCAGCAAGAAGCGAGACATTGATCGGCCGAGTCTGGGGATACGTATTAGTGCAGACAGACACTCAGAAACGCTTACTTGCTTGCATGCTGCAAATTGAGCTAAACACCTTAATACGGCTTCCAATGTCAGTTATGAAGCCCATAATGTAAGATTTAGGTTGTATACATTTTGAAGTAGCCCTGAATCGAATAATTGTTGGCCGGGTGTAATGCGGGCCCCCCGGGCGACACTTTGGCGGGTATCCGCCTTTCAGAGAGATAGACAGCCTTGTGCCAGTGAAGGAGCCGCCTCGCTCGCAGCCTGCCTGGTCTCATTTTCCCTCCATTAGGAACACAAGTAGGCTAATATACGCAAACTGCAGACACCCAATCAGGCTGCGTATAACCAACAGCGCGAGTAGGTTTTTCATGTCCAGGCCACGCGACTCTTCTGCCAGATCATATCTTACACTACTCTACAGATCATAGCACATACACTTATGTGTACTGTATGGCAGGAACTATGAAATATGTTATATGACGAGACAGGCTGAAGTACAGTATATACTCAATTACTTCGCTTCTCTCTCAGGCACAAATACTCAACTGCAATAGGACATTAGCGTTGTAACACATTACATGGTATCCGCATATTGGATATGAGACTTCTAGGCATTTGAATGCTTGTAAACCTATTTTTCTGCGTCCAGCTGTGCTCCGCACTCTTTCGCGTTTCATGTATTTATCCCCGCACTTTGGTTTTCAGCAACTAGACACCCATCAGTTTTTTCAGTTGTTTTGCAGTTTTACGATGTAGTAGAGCAAGGCTGCCCAATCCCACGCCCGTGAGCCACATAATGCCGCGCCAACACCAGCGGTCTAAATATGCTAGCTCAAAAACCACTGCGAAGGTCTCATTGATTTTTTTTCTTTTCGATCATGATTAAACTGTATTACTTATATCTTTGTTATATCTAAATATCTATTGTAACTATAAACAAGTATTATGTGGCCCGCAGGCTAAATTAGAATAAAAATTGTGGCCCGCAGGCTAACCTAGAATCGAGAATGTGGGCCATTTCCAAACTTGGTTTGGCAGCCTTGCAGTAGAGTATTACTACCATTAAGAAATCGATTTGGTATCTCAATGGTTAGGCCACCAATCTCAAAAGTCATGCGTCCCGTTCGAGCCGACAGTATTTACGGGCACTTAATATAACTTTCCCTTTTGTCGATACTTTACTTCGTTCGTGTCAAGTGCGCTAGGAAGCTCCGTGGTTCGCATTTCGCGTTAAAATCCAGCCACGACAGAGACTAGTGCTCTGGCCTCGCATTCGGAGAAACGCGGGGTCGAATCCTGTTGCAGCCATCCAGTTTACGGTTTCCTTGGCTTCCTGAAACCACTGCAAGCTATTGCCGTGGCCAAACCCCTTCCCATTCCTTGCCTACAATCCTTTTCGTCCTCTAATTACCTGAAGGACGACGAGGCGCATAACAATAAATAAAAGACAGGTGCAATGCGTGGCAGCTTGAATTCTGTCAGCTGTCGCAACACGACACGACCGCGGCTTTCTTGGGTAGACTGGAGGCCATCATGTGCCAGATACTCACTGTAAAATTACGCAGTACTATTTTTCTGTTATTCCAACCACTTCTCTTCTCCTAGGAAGAGTAGAATCATAGAAAAGTACTAACATTTCTATTACTAAAGGCGAAGACCGTAAATGATCAGTAAAACAAACATTTTCGTCCCCGGTATAGTTTTCCATGGGATTTCATTTTATTGACTCACATAATATTTAAATATGACATTTGTTTCATTATGCTATACAGCCAGCGTCAATGTTTCGATTCATGTCATCGTCAAGCGTATATCAATCATCTAAAAGCGTTTATTACAGTCAAAAGCACCAGACAACACGACATAAACATCATAACCTTGCCCTAGGCTGGACTCGAACCGCCGACTCTCAGCACTAGTCCCGCACTAACGGAGCCGGCCATCTGTAATCCAAGAGATGAATACTTTTCAAACTACTCTGGTATGTAATAAGCAGCATCAGCAGCGTTTTCTCTGGACCTGTTTGATTTAAGAATTTTATTACAACCGTGATCAACGAGATGTTTTGACCGTCGCTCCATTCTAACGCATTGAGCAGAGAAGCCATAGTAATTCGTTCAGACATGCTGTTGTTTCGTAGGGATGAATTATCAGAAGCGTGCAAGGTGCAGATGTAATCTGAACTGGCGTGACGCAATCCTGTAGCACTTCCTGCCCGCAACCAACCTCTTCATCTCCACACACAGCCTACTTCAGATATTCCAAAGTTTATCTTCCTTTGAAGTTAGTCTTTTCAACTGCACAAGACATAACCATAATCTTACTCACAACTCTATCTCTAGATTCCGCGACATTCCTCGACATACGTCTTTCTTCACCGATCATTCGTAGACCAACTTCATGTTTTAGTTTATCACTGGACTTGATATTAACAACTAGCTTCTGACCTCTTTCAAATGTCGCGTTGAACGCAATATTTTGGCAATTCATTTCTTCGCAGTCGGTTAACGAAATACAACTGTTATTAAGCAACGCTCACGACTTTAAACCTGACGTAATGTTGTAGGTATCACTCAGCTCCTCGTAACAGCGGTAGTTCCTGACCGCGAGTACTAGAAAACATCTACATCTACATCTAAAGAAAATAAATAAACAAAAGGCATCTAAGAATTAATATGTCGATTGAAAAGAAACACATACTTTTCTTTCACTATTATGGCACTTCATTTATTCGCAGTTGAATTAAACTGAATACAATTATTGTTTAATAATTCTCATTCACTCAATTTTGCAACAACATCTCTGGTAGTAGTTGGAAGGGTGGCAGTCATTGTAACCAGACAGACATTTTATTAGTACTGATTCTTCAGAATTCAGCATTCTTTTTCGTTCTACTCTCTGTAATTATCACCACCTACTGCCACCCATTTCAACAGGTAAGTAATACCACGCCAATGCAGTTGAATTTTGTTTTTATTTTTCACTGTACGCGTTTCACCCCGTTTCGCGAAGCATTTTCAGCCGTTATGTGTGCTTATTTGAAATTTGTTTATTCTCTCATATAAAAGATATACCCGCTAAACATGCTCAGGAAACAGGTGGAAAATAGCAAACAAATTAATTGCAATTGGGTATATTGATTATTAAAACAAACTGATTAACTTGTGATTGAATAAATAACCCATAACACTCCGTTATTGACTTCCATATCGCGCTGTGCACTTGTGCGCTATGCCTCATCATTCGTGCTGAAATGGCGGATAGGTTCCTACCAGAACGGCGTGTAATTCTGAAGAGTCCCAGTTTCCGAGACGGGGCTTTGTTCTGGTTGTATGATGGCGGGTGCAGTTGGGGTTTCAGGATGGAGCGTCAGCTCACGTGCCTCTTACACCCTGGTCTTCCAGGAGATGATTCATCATTCGTGTCTGTGTATGCAGTTCACGTGTTAGTGTAGTGTAGTGTAGTGTTATCAGTATTTTCTAGACAGCAATTTGTTCTTTTCGGTATCATGTTTATTACATATCACTAGCCATCAGAATAGAAGAGACCCTGGTGACAGTTTTCACCGCCCGCGCAATCCTACCCTATTTTAACTGCCAACAGTGGACCTACAACTTAACGTGGAATGCTAGCCACTGATTCCTTATGGCGCACTTCACATTACTCAGAAAGCTGTGACAGAGATGAAGGTCGCGTAAGAAGCCTTTGAAAAACCCAGCCGAGACAGGGATTCGAACCGGGACCTTTAAATCTCCATTCGGACACCATAGTCACTGCAACGGAAGACACAGGTCTACACCTCCGAAATAACTATCATGAAAACACGAATCCCCAAAATGCTTACAAATAAAACGATCCTTCCTAATGAACAAGGGTGTGGGAGGATTTTCTTTTGTAAGTAATGGGGTCAGGAATTGGAATAAATTACCAGGAGAATTGATGAATAATTTACCAAAAGCGTTGAAACAATTTAAAGTCGAAATTCGCAGAGGGCAAAAGTAGGTGGGTACAGGAAAGAGGGAAATATGAGTGTGTATGGAAATTGCCAGCGGAGCGTGCGCTCGATGGCAATTAAATTAATTAATTAACCCAACTTGGCAGTTCTTATTTGGCACTACGCTAGTGTCACCTGGCGGCCCTGAGCGGCGGCTGGCAGTTGAGCAAGTCGCCGCCAGGCTTCGCATGGGAGCCGTGACTGTCGCGAGGTCCCGTCCGGCGACGTCACGTGGTATTTATAAAGGCCGCGGTCAGTGACGAGGAGACTGACTGTCAGAGAGCGTAGTGACAGCCAGTCGGCAACAAGTGTCTCGCAGCAAACAGTGCACACTGTCAGCACGTAAACCAACAATTACTGCTGACTCGACGCTTCTGAATACTGAAACCACCAATCGAATCTTTTATATTTCAGCTGATTCTTTCAATATGACAGGCTACAGCAGAATTCGGGAGACTGAAAATGATTCGCCTTTGAATACTCAAAATGATTCGTCTTTTAAATCTTTAAAATATCTCCCTAAGAAATTATGAAGTTTCAGTAAAGGATGTTAATTTACAAAATTTCATCCGAAGTGGTCATACTTCATGTAAAAGTAATACACCTGAAATTTATGCCATTTAATAGTTATATGTCACGCGATAAACTTCGGTTTACGAACGCAAGGAAAACGGTCAACAGGACGCCAATGATACGACAGTTATCTACAGACACCTGTTGTTGAATCTCTAAAACGTATATCACTGTTAGCCATCTATGATCACTGTTCATTTTGCTGACAATCCGCATCAGTTGAAATGCTTACTCAACCTCAATGTAGAATTTCTTCATCTTCTCGTCAATTACAGAGTGATTTGTGAACAATCTGAACCTAGTAATCGCTTTCACCAAACCGCCTTAGGTAAATATCAAGCGTGTAATCGACCTACAATTGGCCCCACGCGAAATATTCCGATAAAATTCAGTCAATTGCAATTTGAGTCCATCATTATCCATAAAAAAAGGACATTAAGTGTATCTACGAAGCTGCCAACTAATTTTTCTCTGTCGCAATATTCATTGCTTTGTATAGCTGCAGATTGACGATATAATTATGTAATTATTGTTTTAATGGGTGATTGTGCAGCTACCTACATTTTACTCTGAGAAACGATCACTACCATGGTCAGATAATATACATGCTTTAGCGGGGTGTACCCAAACAATCGAAGTGACTAGGCTGGGAGTCTCTGGTAGATAGACGACGCACGTTTCGTTTAAACTTATTGGTAAACATGCGTACTCCCACTTTCACTCACGAGTGTAGTGAAATTCTTCGTCCACCAACCTATTTGAGCCGGAATGAGAGGATAGATAAGATTAGAGAAATAAGGTGCCGCAATGATTCTTATATGAATTCTTTTTTCCCTCGTACTATTAGGGATTGGAATGCACAACAAAGAGATTAGCTTTGGTGCTGAGCACCCTCTGCCACCCACAATTTTGTGAATTGCAGAGTATATATGTAGATGTAGATCTAGCTTGTGATTACGGGAACGTACGCTTGAACATGGGAAGTACCTAATCCAGACAGCATTCAAATGGTCGCAGGTGTAACAACAAACTCTGCAACGCATGACATCACTGTTTCTACCATAAAATTGGCGTCGACTACGTGTCGTCAGTTAAGTTTTGCAGTTTTGGACTTCATCTTAGAGTTGCCGCCAAGGTGGTATAGCAGGGAACGATACTACACAAATATGCAAGTCGAGTCCGGTCATTAATCTACGAATGTCTGCAACAGTTAGTTGTCATCGACCAATGACTCGCGGATGAGCATCATGTTTTCCCTGGTCAGGACGTATGAAGCGGCTGAAAATACCGATCGTTGACTCAAGGTTGTGTTCCTCCAAGAGGAAGGAAAGCTCCTAGTTCGTTTTCTCCACCAACTTGTCTCCTTTTTCGTCTCAGTATTTCATGAAAGTCGTTTCTAAGGTATTAATCGCTATCGTAGACAGTTTTTCTCAGAGTGACACGACCTTAAATCAGACTATTTCCGGATAGTAAATAGATTTTACCTGCTAACTATTTTTCCCCATCATGTCGTTGAGATACTTTGTTCACTGTCTGCCAGTCTAATGTACTAGAGTAGTGTGTAAGGGATGGCTTTCATGTGGATCAGAAGCTATGTGCAACAGAAATAATTACGAATGATAATTGATTCGGAGCTCCTACATTATATTCTCTAGATTGAGGTTGCCAATACTTTTCTTACCACGCCTTTTCTTTCGTCAAAAGAAAATCTCCAACGCCCCTTCCCCCCATGGCCACAATTTCATTATAAAAAATGTAAATGCCTACTTCTCATTACTAATAATTACAGCTTAGAGGAACCGATTTAACACATAGTATTAGAACAAAGGTTTTCAAGAGGAAGATGACATACTACTTCCGACGGTGTCGAGTTAGGATATTGTCCACAAGGGTAGCGAGGTTACCTCGCACCCCCGCACCTCCCCTCCCCAACCCCTTCCTGACATGTCTTCGCGCACTCTTCAGGGGACGCGCGCCCCTGGTTGGGAACTTCTTACCCAGATACAGATATGTGCCTCTCCTCATCGGACATATCTTCAATTCCGGCAATATTTCTAAGGTATGTTAAAAACGCCTGTGCATAATCAGTCAGCAATACAAGATCGCTAACAACATTTTTATACATAAAATCCTTATCGGCCAGTCAGATGTGCTTACAGACAGATATTCGCTTCCGGCTTGCACAAGTCCCTTGCCCGAGTCGAGCGGATGTTTACCCCTCCAGGGCAACGTCTGGAAGATGAGCTACGGTTGTTTCCCGTTGCCTTCCCCAGTGTGTGTGTGCTCAGTGAAGTGTGTTGTGGATAAGAGATGAAAGAAGGGAGAGCAGGGTAGAAACCCTTTTAGGCCTACCCTTCCGAAAAATACCAAGGGTCGCCCAGCTTAACGTTTCCCTGCGACGGACGTATTGCTATCAACAGTTCCGTGAGGTTCTAACACGACAGTTGTGACATAAACAATAAAGTTATCGGGTTTAGTTTCTTTTCTTTTATTTATACATGTAGGCCGGTGGTATAGTGTAGCACGCATCCTACAGTAATATTAAATTGTTGGCCGGGAGATCCCGAAGGACTGATCAGCCGCCTACGTGACAGCGCAATGCGCCTCTGTCGTAGTTGGAGCTATGGTTTAACGTGGAATCCGAACCACGGTACGAACTGCCGTGGCTCACATGACATTACACAACTCATAAAATTCGTAGCCCCACCAGGATTCCAGCCAGAGACCAGAAATCGGACTTTTGAAAGCAAGCAACTTCACCAATCAGCCACCAGACGGCTTACTATCAACTACTAAGGGTCTGTTCAATATGCAATTAATTCCATGTCCAGTTTAATAAACACATAGATATACAGTTACTGATCCGCAGCATTATTTTTGTTAATTTACTGGTCCTCGGGTTCAAAAAGGTAGACAAACGCTGTTCCAGATTAACAGGAAAATATCGCACGTCATTTATTAAGTATTTTTTTAAACCCTATGTCTAAGCTACATTTATCGCAGCAGACCAAACGCGAAAATTAAAGCCATAGTGCTTTTCTTTGGCGAGAAGACACGCTGTAGCTGTAGTAGAGTTTCTCCAGCCAAGGGCAACCTGTGGCGCAATGATCCTCCCGCAACTCAGAGCAAACACGTTACTCCTTGCAATCTCACCTCCAATTTTTCTTGAAGACTGTGGTATTAAAATCTTTGTCTACAGTTAAAGTTTCCTTTACATCTGGTGTTTGTAAATAAAAAATCAAGTGAAATATAGCTACTATATTGGCATTCACTAATTACTATTTACTGATTTAACGTAAGTGATTCATACATGTATATTTTATTTAAAAAGAGGTAATGATGATTGCGCCAGTGCTGGCATACAGGAACATTAAATCAGCTTCCACATTCCTGCCCACAGCAGTCACCAAACAGTGACTCAAATTCGGTCACGTAAAAGAATCGTCAGGCGTGAAAACCTTCAAAAACAAACATTTACCCCCCTGGCTTCGGATTACAGCTGTGATGTCGGTACGAGGCAGCCCGCTATGGCCTTGATTTATTCATTGGTGTTGAGCCCAGGGCTGAATATGCCACACCGTAACCCGCAGGGGGCACGAGTAAAGAACTGGTAAAAAGGAATGTTCGTAATCATTTTGTCGATGGTATGATATTCTACTTTCATCTACTCGGCTCTTGCTTATAATTGGAATTCGAAAAATAAAATCAATAAGAGGACATCATAAATTAAGTCATCAGGTTGCCGGCGAGGAGAGGTGGTCCAAAACGCGTGATAAAGAGCGTGACAAAGAGGGGAGGGGGATCATAAACTCCGTGACGTCACGTGAGAAGTGCTGCTTTAATCAAGTTCTAAGCTTAAGTTTGCAGAATGTGTGATGTCACAGCTGGAAAGGAGGGTCCACAAAGTGTGAAAAGGAGGCCGGGGGGGGGGGAGTGAGGGAAGGGGGGGGAGAGGATGGAATATGTGTGACGTAATTTATGGATGGGTCCTAACCATTAAAAAGCAATCGACATCGTGGAGATACAGAAAAATAAAGGCTCGAATATGAATACCAATCCCTTATCCAACTGAGTTAAATTTTTCGGGGTTACATGTGCAATATGTAAGGGTTTGGGAGAGACTATACTAGTCTTTTCCAACCAAATGTCAACCTCTCCTTCACGTGGTGCACCCTGTTTGCACGGACGAGGCTCTGGCGACTGAAAGATTCCCGGTATAAGGAGTCACCCACTGCTTGCCAACGGCCTCTGAAAAGAGGGCGGAAGAGCGGGGAGCGGTTCAGGGCACCCTCTTGCCCTTGGGGTTGGAAACGGCCCCTAAAGGCGGATGAATCAGAAATGATCAACGGCATGGGGATGCAGAAGGCAACGGGAAACCACTGCATTAAAGACCCAAAGGGTATCCCGAGGACATGTAATCCTCTCAAATTACATATATCAAGATGGCTTCTTCCTGGGTAAAATATTCCGGAGGTAAAATAGTCCCCCAATCGGATCTCCGGGTGGGGACTGCTCAGGGAGGAGTCATCAGAATGGATAGAAACATTCTACGAGTCGGAGCGTGGAATGTTAGAAGTCTGAATAGGGCAGGTAGGTTAGAAAACTTAAAAAGGGAGATGCAACAACTTACGTTAGATGTTGTTGGGATTAGTGAGATTAAATGGAAGGACGCACAGGATTTCTGGTCTGGGGAACACAGGATAATTAGCACACAAGCTGTCAATGGAGTCACTGGTGTAGGATTTGTAATGAACAAGAAAGTAGGGAAACGGGTTAGTTATTATGAACAATTTAGTGACAGGATTATTTTGATGAGGTTAGAAACTAAGCCCGTCCCAACCACATTAGTACAAGTATATATGCCAACGTCACAGGAAGATGACGAAGAAATAGAAAAAATATACGCTGAAATTGAAGAATTAATCCAATATGTGAAAGGGGAGGAAAATCTAATAATCATGGGTGATTGGAATGCAATAGTGGGAGAAGGAAAAGAGGGGAATACTGTAGGAAGTTTTGGTCTAGGAGAAAGAAATGAGCGAGGAAGCAGGTTGCTAGAATTTTGTGAAAGATATAAGCTAGTAGTGGCGAACACACTGTTTAAGAACCACGCAAGAAGAATATACACCTGGAAACGTCCTGGGGATACAGGCAGATACCAGCTAGATTATATAATGGTCAAACAGAGATTCAGGAACCAAGTTCTAGACTGTAAAGCGTACCCAGGAGCAGACATAGACTCGGACCATAATTTGATAGTAATGAAGTGCAGGCTGAAATTCAAGCGAATAAGGAAGCAGCATAAGCAGAACAGACTGGAAGTGAATAAACTGAAACAATATAGCACAAGAGAAAAATTTGCAGAAATGGTAGACTTAGGTCTAAGAATTAACTGTGAAAGGAGATCAACCGAGGACGAATGGAGTGCATTAAAGACCGAAATAATGAAAGCTGGCAAAGAAACCTTAGGCTTTAGGGAACAAGCAGCCCGAAAACCTTGGATCACAGAAGAAATTTTGCAGCTGATTGATCAGAGGAGAAGGTACAAAAATGCTCAGGATGAAGCAGGAAAAGAGCAAGTACAGGCAATTTAGAAATCAAATAAATAGGAAATGCAAAATAGCAAAAGAAAAATGGCTACAAGAAAAGTGTGAAGAAGTAGAAAAGGAAATGGTCGCAGGAAAAGTAGATGTTGTCATATAGAAAGATCAAACAGAATTTTGGAGAAATGAAGAAAAGAGGTATGAACATTAAAGCTGCCGATGGGAAACCTCTGTTAAGGTCAGAAGATAGAGCTAACAGATGGAAGGAATACATTGAGAAACTGTATGTTGGGGACGACTTGAACAAAAGTGTATTGGAAAAGGAAGGCGATGTCGACATGGATGACTTAGGAGATCCTGTTTTGAGGACAGAATTTAATAAAGCTCTGAATGACTTGAAAGCAAACAAGGCAGTCGGAATTGATGAGATCCCTGCAGAACTTCTTAAATCCCTAGGAGATGAAGGAATCGAAAGATTATTCAAGCTGATATCAAAAAGTTATGAAACAGGAGAAATTCCAACTGATTTTAATAAAAATATCATCTTCACACTTCCAAAGAAAGCACAAGCCGACAAATGTGAGAATTATCGCACCATTAGTCTAACATCACATGCTTCAAAATTACTGACCAGAATAATATACAGAAGGATGGAAAGGGTAGTAGAAGAGATAGTAGGTGAAGATCAGTTTGGGTTTAGGAAAAATCGCGGTACAAGGGAAGCAATTCTGTCATTTAAGATTAATACTTGAAGGGCGGATCAAGAAAAACAAAGATACTTTTATGGCATTTGTTGATTTAGAAAAAGCTTTTGATAATGTTAGGTGGGACAGATGTTCAAAATTTTAAAGAAGTCAGGTCTAAAGTATCGAGATAGAAGAATACTATATAAACTATATAAGAATCAAGTGGCTATAATAAAAGTAGAGAATCACGAGAGACATGCATCAGTTAAAAAGGGTGTGAGACAAGGTTGTAGTCTATCCCCGTTAATATTCAACTTGTATGTAGAAGAAGCAATGAAGAAAGTCAAAGAAAAATTCCATGTGGCATAAGTTTTCAGGGAGAAAAAATCAGTATGCTACGATTTGCTGATGACATTGTCTTGTTAGCAGAGAGGGCTGAGGATATTGAGAAGTTACTGAATGGCATGAACAAAATACTGAAGGAAGATTTTGGACTGAATATAAATCAAAGCAAGACAAAAGTGATGAAATGTAGCCGAAATGATACCAGATACTAGTAGATTAAATATAAAAATAGGATCGGATGCAATAGGAGAAGTAGCTGAAGTTCTGTTACTTGGGAAGTAAAATTACAACCGATGGCCGAAGCAGGAATGATGTTAAAAGCAGAATAGCACTAGCAAAAAGAGCCTTCATGAAAAAGAGAAACCTTTTAGTTTCAAATATTGATCTAGGAATTAGAAAGAACTTCTTAAAACTCTATGTGTGGAGCACAGCACTTTACGGTAGCGAAACATGGACTTTAGGAATACCGGAAAGAAAGAAACTTGAAGCATTTGAAATGTGGTGCTACAGAAGAATGCTGAAAATTAGGTGGACAGACAAAGTAAGAAATGAACGAGTTTTGGAAATGATGGGTGAGAAAAGAAGTTTATGGAAGAAGCTTACAGGAAGAAGAGACAGGCTGGTAGGTCATATTTTGAGACATGCTGGATTGGTTAATTTGTTAGTGGAGGGAACAGTTGAAGGTAAGAACTGTAGAGGTAGACAGAGATTAGAATATATGAAGCAGATAATTGAGGACGTGGATTGTAAGGGGTATGTAGAAATGAAGAGGTTAGCACAGGATAGGAAGGGATGGAGGATTGCATCAAACCAGTCTAAAGACTGACGACAGCAGAAAAAAAAAAAAAAAAAAAAAAAAAAATGTGCAGTATTTTCCACATTAATACATGAAACTAAAATTTGTGGACTGATTATAGAAATTCTCTGTCTGAAATTCCTCCTCCCCCCTACCGCCCCCAGTTTCCTCTAGTGCTGATTATTTTTACTCGCTTTAAAGTGTCTGCTTTAGTAAACTGTCGACCAAATTACCATTTTTAATATCCTTAAAACCTCTTTCAGTAACACTTTACTTTCACCCTTCCCCTCTTGCTACCGGTGCTGGAATTCAAAAACTCCAAATTCTTCTCAGCTAAATAATGATGGTTATTAAAAATTCGTAAAATGTGAAAGTAGGCGAATAGGAAATTACTATTTTGACATTGAACCTACCAACCGGTTTCTAAAGGTCGTAATAGAACATTTCGAGATATTTAAAGTCCTTAACGGCTAAAGTTAATTGGATTACTGTCAAACAGTAATTTCTTATTCGCCTACTTAAATATTCTACGAATTTTTCAGTTTTTCAGTTTTTGGGTAAATTTTCGGCGCTTATGCAAGTAATTTCTACCAGTGAATTTTCAAAAGGACAAGTATTAAAACTAAACATGCTGTAAAATAATTTCAGTTAAGGAATTACAAAGATCTCCAAAAATTACAGAGATTTCCAATTTTATCCTAGAGGAAGCAGAATATTAAAATCTTAAACATGAGTTTATAAATTTTTAAGTATAACTGTGATCTGTTACTACGAATTCTTGGACACACTACATTCCTGATAGGTTGAATTGTGGAAATTTATTTTACTCCGAGCTTAGGTTAGGTGTCGCAACTTTCATGTTTTTTATTATGGAATTCGGAGCAGTGCTGATGTATAGCGCGCTGGTTTTCTTAAGCTAGTACTGATGCAGCAAACCTTCGTCAAAGAAATGATTTAATTTTTTTACTACAATTCCTTATCCGTAGATGCCATGTTCCGGTGCTCGTTTCTCTCAAAGGAAACTTTTAAATCCTCATTTCTAACTATAATTACATCTGCGATCTTTTATTACAATATCAGTTATTTTGGTGTTCAATCACAGCTGATCGAAACTGCCAGACTTCTGAGCCACTGAGACAAAAACTTGGGAATGTGCCATTCATTGTGAGACGAGCTATCAAACGCATAATACAAATGCCTATCTCGATAGGATTATCTAATTGGCATCCGTTTCGAATGAGGTAAGGAAATTCCGTCTTGTCCGACTTTGGGTCAACACACGGACGCATTTTTCCGCTGACTGTCCAAAACTTACATAACCCTTCTCTCGTCAGGAAGATTTAAAACAACATAAACGAGCAACGAAGCTTAATGCTTCGTGCGGGACAGCAACCTGATTGATTCAGGAGGGTACCCGTGATCGGTAAAGAATGGTTTGGGAGCCGTTGAACATCTACGATTGAGAACTGCTGGTGAATGGCGACGATTGTGTGTTTCCCCTACTTTACGAAACCAAATCATAGCATCACATCTAGGGACTGCAATCCAGCAAAGCGGGATTTCGCAATCCCGCGGGATCCCGCATCATTCGACAGTCTGGCGGATCCCGCACAAAACTAAGCGGATCCGCAATCCGCAAAATCCGGCGGAAACGTTGTATCATTCGCTGCCCCACTCGGTCTCTATCGGATGTACTGCACTGTTTGCCTGTACCCTTGCAGTTGGTATTTGACGCGTGTGAACAAAAGTTTGTTTTTGTCAACCTTCGTCATTCGTAAGTAAATGTATACTTTTACGTATTCATTTTCGAGTAGGCCCTACACATTTCTGTAATTTGAGTTATGTTGCATATTTAGTAAGATTTTCTAATTATATAATTATTTTTTATGTGTCGCAAACGTTATCTGAACTACACAGTTACAGCTTTTTATTCACGGTTTCATTATTCCCAATTTCTGTAATTACAGATAAAGTTATTGTGACAATTTCATTATTTTCAGCTGAAAATTTGATTGTTCGTTGATAGGAAACTAATATTATCGTAATTTTAAAGATCGCATACCTATTTATTTAGCAGCCATCAAAAGGCAATTGTATATCCTTTGACTTATTGTTGTTTTGGCCGCTGCCTCAATGCGTTTCTTTGACGAAAGCCGCCTGCTTAAATGTGCCGATCAGGCTATCGATTAATACCTCTTCTCCTTGTTATTATTTCGACTAAAGGCAAAAAAAGTTATAATGAAGTATTCACGGGTGTATCGACGAATTGTGTTGCAGGAACACCATACTTCCACAGCTGCCTCCGCCGTCTCCCTCACGTGTGAAATTTCGTGTTTTTACAATGAAATCCGGAGATGCAACCTATGAAAACTTCACTGCAATCATTCGCCAAGAAAGTCTCCTTTCTTACTAAAAAGTAATAATTTCCACTCTAAAAACGTCGTTACGCCACATAAGTAAAACTGAAATACTTGACAGTTTAAGTGTTGGTGAGCAGTTTCTTTTAATAACATTGAATCAACTGTAAGATCAATCAAGGAATCAGGAGATATAATAAGGAATCCCACAAAAACAATTTTTGTAAAAAAAAAGGCCAAGTCTCGTGCTTGTGCAGTGACAAAAAGTTATGAGATCTTGTTCTGAGCAACGTCTACACTCTACAGAGTATATTCACTTCACTTTGTGAAATGGAATGCTTTCTCTCAGTGTTATGGAACGTTTATTTAGAATTTAAAAAAAAAAAAAAAAAAAAAAAAAAAAAAAAAACTGTGGTAACTTGGCCATTAAGCAAACCATGTTTTTAAACTTATGTGATGTATTGACCTAACACTGAATATTTTTATTATTTATTTAACAATTGGCTTAGATTAAAAACAAAAATGTAAAACCTCGAAATGTACTTAAGACATGCTAAAAAGTTTTAATGTCATTTTGCCAATTAAAATATTGTTAACTGTTAATTTTGATCATTTAACATTAAAATTTATTTATTCATTTAATTTTATTTAATTTATTAACGTTTTAAGTAACTATGTTTTAAATATATGCGTTAAAAAACTGTTTGCGTCAATCCCGTACGGATCCCACGGGATCCCGCGGGATTGGCACAAATCCCGCACGGATGCCGCGGGATTGAAAACACTGCAGGATTGCAATCCTTAATCACATCACGCATTATAAAACAAAGAGAGTTTAAAATTTGACCTCCTACTACAGTGCGGAACTTAAATCAGCAGTGCAGTTTTTGAAGCACATGGTGTAAACACTTTCGGTTGTGTGTTCAGAGTTAGAGTCGCTGCGTGGATTCGTGCGACAAGGTCCTTCCTTGATGTTAGATCTGGTCATCATAATGGCTCTACAGTACAACCTACCCAATAAGGACGTGTACCATGGACTTTGAAGGTCTAGCGCATGAACCGGTCTAATTAGGCGCAGTTCCTACTGGCTACTGGGTTGCATAGCTATAAGGACATATCAGAAACAATTTCAACAAATGTAAACACCCTGCAACGACCAAACCATGCATTCCCTCACATGATGCTCTACTGAAACAACCATTTTTCCGTCTCGCACAACTAACTAATCACTCTTTTGAATCCCCCTGTATTTTCGTTTATTGTCATGCGACTTCAAGAATCAATATACACTGATCAGCCAGAACATTATGACCAGCTACCTACTATCGATATAATACCGCCCAGGCGATAGCAACGTCACCTGACGTGGAATAACTGCTAGTCAGATACACGCACGCTGCATGTAGTATCAGTGAGCGTGCTATCCGTATTTAGAAAGGGGAAGACACGCGATCTATCTGAGTTTGACCGAGGGCAGATTGTGATCACCCGGAGGTTCGGCACGAGCATTTCGGAAACCGCACGACTTGTCGGGTCTTGTGGTGAGTGTCTTCAACAAGTGGCGAAACTAAGGTGAAACCACGTCCAAACGTCGAGGGTTTGGGCGGCCACCCCTCATTACAGATTTTCCTTTCTTGCTATTAAATATCTTTAATCAATTATCTACCCCCCCCCCTCCCCCCATAATCAAGGTTTCCTATGCATAGAATGCCTGCGGTTTGATTACTTGGCTTTTCGGGATACCGAATTTTTGTTGTATCTGTTCCAGGTGATTCTATAAACTTTTTGTAATTTAGATATTCTCTTCTTGTTTGCTTGACGATTTAGTCCTGCAAGTTGAATAACTTCTCCATTAGTTATTTGAGAGATATAGCCAAATTGCGTTTCCTTGGGTCTTCCATCTTGGTACTGCGAAGATCCTTCCATATAGTGGGTTTTAACATACGAGATTTGGAGAGTTTTTCAAGGGAGTAGATTGCCTCTTGCCTGTTGTTGAAGAGACTTACCAGATCATCTGCAAAGACCAAACACCGCAGGCGAGGTTTATTTTTAAGTAGCCTGCCAATGGTTATTCCTTTTACTTCTTTCTCCTAGGCTTTGATTATTTTGTCCAGAACAAGAAGTGCAAAGGGGTGATAGTCCATCTCGAACTCCTGATTTGAAACGGTTCAGATATTTCACTTAAGGACCTAACTTTCGAGATAGTATCCCTTAATGTCCGTTTGATTAATTTTCTTGTTTTCCTGTCAACTTTGAGTATTTCTAGTATATTAAAAAGTGTTTGTCTGTCAATAGAATCATACTCTTTTTTGGAGTCTATAAAGGTCATCACTGTTAGTCTGTTTTTATGGATTTGTAAGATGGTTTTGAGATTTAAAATTTGTTCCGCATATTACCTGCTTTTTCTAAATCCTGCCCGGTACTCGCCGATAAGACGATCTATTTGCATTTCAAGTTTCATAAGAAGTGCCTTGGGTAGAATTTTGTTAGTAATTTATAACAAGGAAATTCCTCTGTAGTTATCCCCTTTTTTTTGAAAGTATGATACTTTATTATAAAGTAAGGTTGGCATAACTATCCGTGACGGAGACTAGTTCTTACGAGTGAGGATCGCGTTGAAGGCCGGTAAGCGTCCTCCCCGGCACTCGCGGTACCACTCCCTCTCTCCGTGTGACTTATGAAGAGCGGTCGCGCTTTAAGCCCGCCAGCAGCGTGTGAGGAGCAGAGCTGCAGGCGTGACAGCGCGGGCACGAGGAAAGCCTTGCGTCACAGCAAAGGACGGACCCCACAAGTTCAGGCTTGGCGTTACTACTGCGAACTACCACTATTTGCATTTAACAGATGACAGATTGTTTTACGTGAAAACGTCTTTTCGCTCGTTAAATATGGTGATAGCCGGGCGAATTTTCTTGTGTTACAAAATACCGTAGGATTTGAACAGCTAATAACTACGAGACTAAAAATGCGTTAATAAGTGCTGAGCCCACATCGGGTAGAGCATGTCCGTACGAGTTGTTCGTGCAGCATTTGTTTTGCCTGTGACGTCACTGGACTAGTGTGAGTGCCTGTTGGGAATTGTTTCGGATTAGCGTTGTCTAAAGTTATAAATCAGTGCAGCGTGAAAACGTGTTCAGCCAGGACGTTGATTGAAGTGTCACTGTAAACAGTTCGCGAAGCACTACTAGGAGCCAAAATGAAGTAATCAAAATATTTATCGGAATATAAGTAAATATTGATGTTAAATTGAAAATTACAACAAAAAAAAATAGAGATGTTTTCTCATATGAGTCGTAAATATGCTCGCAATTATACGAAACACAAATTATCAGAAAGCTTGCGTCAAAAGAAACGCAAGAAAACTAAAAAGTCCAGTACTGAACAAATGCGAGAGCTATGGCAGCATTGAAAACAAAATGAAGTGTACGTCTGTTACTTCAACTACCACAGACCTGTGATGCATGCCACAAACTTGTAATTTATCTATTCTGTAATTTTTATACTACTTTATGTAACCACTGTATTAAAGAGGTTGGTAATTAAACTACATATTAAAACAAAACACTTATGATTTTATCCTCTTTCTGTACCTTTTTTTAGTCGACAGTGGGGAACTTGCTGAGATTGTACTGTATTAACCACACACTTGCTGGTTCGCTACAGGGCCTGCAGTAACACGAGGACAAATGCCCAAGTTGGGGCAGACAACTTCGTACTTAAATCGAAACATTTCGTCTCTGAAGCTGAAAAACAGTATCAGAGTTATTGCAACATGCACATACGTACAAAATCGAAAAAAGTATTCAACTTTAAAACAGGCGTAGATTGAAACGTTTGTAGTATCTTAACGGCACCTGTTAACTACAAAGAACGAATCCGAAGCACCAGGCACCACCCATTTCGGGGTGTAAAGATTCCAGCTATGCTCGTGTCTGAACCGGGGACTTCTGAATCTGCAGCCGTACATTGTATTGAAGACTTACGAAACCGCTCAGGGATTGAAGAGCTACTGAAGTTCGTGTCCGAATTTTGTATAGATTCCACACTTTCCGTAAAGACTAGGTTGATTGTTTCAACTTCCGAAACTCGCATTGGGAAATTATTTACAGAGCTATAGTCCTCCTGTCAGTGTTCCAATAACGGGTGCCATTAGGGAAACTATTCCGTCATAGTACAGCAATTTCGGCTTTGATGTAGCGCCACTATTCGTGTGTCCTTCCCGGCACTCAGGGTACCACTTCAATGTTGTGTGTCTTTGATGACGTGTCTAGTTAGAAGTGACCGACGATAGTGGTGGATCATGGAATAGTTTCCATTGAGGAGAGGATGTGGATAAGTCAGCACAGCTACATTAAGAGATCTGTGATGTTAAAACGCATTACACTTGGCTTTACGGCGGTATGGAAAGGATCGTTATCGGAGGTACCTGGGTTATTAAACCTCCTACTAACCCGTGCTGCGTACTCTAGAACCCAACAAAACTATCTGACGCCAAGAGAACAACACCTGGAGGAGGCATCATAAAATCCAGTGGGGCAGTAATCGACCAGCACCTTTTAATGGTAAGCGCCGTGCAGTCTGCCGAGGGCTTGTCTTGGGTACGAGGACACGGCACCTCAAGACACACTATGAGACGGCCCGAAAGTTCTCACGCCCCTAAAGCAATAACTCTTGAGAAATTCTATTGCAGACACTTTTTCCGGTTCTGAAAATCCCTCAATGATCACCAAACATATTGAAGGTAATCTCATCTCACGCAGATCACAAACACTAGTCTACCACATGACGTCTGTCTAAAAGCGGTGTGGCTAAGCTGTGTCACTGGGGATCGAAAGGTCCCCGGTTCGAATCCCTATCTCGGCGGGTATTTTTATAGACCATTAACCCGACCTTCACCTGTGGCACAGCTTGCTGTGTGACACGAAGTACGCCAGGACACTTCCGTGATTCGAATTCCACGTTAAACTGTTCGTCCGCTGAACCCGGTAGGATACCCGGGTTATGTAAAGGTGGCTACGACAGGGCGGAATCCAGAGCCAATAGAAATCCTGTCACCAGGTCATTACGACCACACGGAATCATTATTATACAATCGGTCTATAATGCACGCCGGAGTGTCTACAGGAAAAACATTATGTTCAGTTGGTTAAGAGAAAATTGAGTTTCATCACTGAAGACCACCAGATTCCGTCGTAGGTTGTTTCACTACCAGAACGATTTTTGTCAAGCATCGGCGTGTACGGACTGCAACGTGCACGAGCCCGGTGGAGGTCGCCGTGTATGCTGAAGCAGGACCGCGTATCCAGTGAGCATTTCGAACAATGCTTCACAGTTGGCATCCGACTCTGCCAGACCCTTGACACCGATGGGAGCGCTCTCCCGTGACCAGCTCGGCGCTGCCGACACGAATTACAATGACCGCGCCTGCCTCGAGGCCGCGGGTTCAGACCCCCGTACAGTCATCCAGATTACGGTTTCCCGAAATCACTGCATGCGAATCCCGGCATGATACCTCCAAAAGGCGACGCCCGAATTCCTTCCCGTTCCTTGCCATCCATTCTCGGGTTTTTTGCTTATGGCTTTACACCTCGTCCACGTCGAGGTCATTAGAGACGGGAAAAGACTGAAGGCAAGAAACGGAAAGGAATCTGACCGTTCCTTTTGAATTAACCATCCCAGCATTCGCCTAAAGTGATTTGGGGAAACCATGGAAAACCGATACCTGGATGGGGATTCGAACCGGCGTCCTCCCGAAAGCGAGGTCAGAACGTTACCGCTGGCCCTCCACGCTCGGTACTGACGTAAAGTCCGAAGTGACTCCCGCAACAATCGTCAAAAAATTATTTGTTGACCAATAGTCCTGCTGACTGTGTTCTAGTATTGGGTGCCAAGTTACTGTTTTTTTTTTTTTTGGAAAAAAAAAAGTACGTTTACTTATAACTAGCACAGGCAGCTCCATTTTTAGTCATACGCATCTCCTACGTTTGTTGTATTTTCTAATGATGATCCAGCATTCAGTTTGAAATAAAAAATGACTGTTTACCGTGTTATAAGTAACCAGCAAGCGTAATTAAGGGTCATACGCAGTACAGTTCAAACCTGTGCGAGTAGGTGCGGGTCAGTGTTTAGTCCTTGTAATGATGTGAAACGTATCCGAGACACTTTCTCTCTAAACGTACCGCAGGCAGTGCTATTTTTCCCGCAGCAACCGATACTTTCCATTTCTCTATTATGACCTAACTTCTTGAGGCAACGTTAAAATTCTTCACGCGAATGAGTGTACCAGTGTCGAAAACGAAAAACATTTCGTGATCGATGTAAAAGGTATTCAGACGTCGTCTACACTGAGCACGGGGGATGCCGTGAATGCGTTATTCTGTTTTCCGTTAGACATGCTGGCCGTGTCTCCGGGTCAGGTCATGGCCGCTGACGAAAACACCGTTGCGGTGGTCCCCGCGTTGGCCAACACAGACGTGACCGGAGAATAGGAACGGCAGCACGACAGCCGCCTGTCGCGGCAGCCACGCCTACAACAAGCAGGACGAGTGTTCCTAACAATCACACCGAGCGTGGCCTCGCATTCGGGAGGACGTGGGTTCGAATCCCCGTCCAGGCATCCAGATTTGGGTTTTCCATGGTTTCCCCAAATCACTCCAGGCGAATACCGGGACGCTTCCTTCAAAATGCCATGAGCGAATTCCTTCCCGTTCCTTGTCGCCTAACTTTTCCCGCCTCTAATGACCTCGACGTCGACGAGGCGTAGAGTCGGCTTTGTATTGAGACAAAGTATGGAGGACGGAGTGAGTCTAAGAATGCGCTATCAGCACTCTGCGTGTAAAGTCTGGCACAGCGTTACTTCACCGATAACAACAGCGAGCTGTTTATGTTCTACGGGTATCGTTCACAGGAGAAAGGTAGAAATTTCACAAGAAACGGCACACAGTAGCGGCTTGTAAGAAACGATCGGGCAGTCATTTGGACAATGGTACAGAAAAAGTGCTGTACAAAGCCATAATGAAGGGATGAAGTAATTAATACGACTACCAAATTATAAATTTCCAGACACAGAAGTCACTTTTCATAACTTCAGGAGGTGATCATGGTTTTCCCAAATCACTCCAGGCGAATGCAGGGATGCTTCATTCAAAATTCCGTTGCCGAATTCCTTCCCGTCCCTTGTCCCCAGTCCCATCCCGCCTCTAATGAATTCAGCCGTACAATTTGCTCTGCTGTTAGAGTTAAGACCAATTGCGACAGATGTGCAGACTCGTTGTAAAGATGAGGTAAATATCTTATCCAGCCTGCGAGCCTATCTTCAAGACCCCAGCGACTTCTTGGTGGCGACTAAAATAGCAATTAACTATCTAGCAAATCTGGACATTTGCTTGTAAATACCTTTAACCTTAAAATTTTTTTATCCTGTATTTCGTTCGTAAAAATGTGATGTAATTTTAGACATACGATAAATAAATAGTTCAGGAGCATATTTATCTTTCTTGTGAGGATTTTTATCTTTTCGTTGGCTTTTTACCGTTCGGAGCTCGACGGGAATGAGAATACAATTACCTATGAAGATCTTTGTGAAGGTACCTAGCATCGATCGTTTCTAATCTTCGCTGAAAATTATGGAAAACCAAAATCTTGGCTGTTTGAATGGAAACTAAACCCGGCTTCCGTGTAAAGCCAGACGATACTTTGCAGCTAATACCACGTGGAAGAGTGATAAGGGTGATGAATGGAGATAATGCACCGATTTACAAAATAACAAGCTCAACGAACAGTAAGAACAAAAAAGGGACATTTTGGATGTGTCCGACGCAGGAGGAAAAAGTTTTGGATTAACGATGGAAAAGAGGCAGCGAGAGGAGCTTCATCAGCCATCACAAGTTACCAGACGCGGTCACATTAACTACAGCATGGAGAGAGATCTTGAAACGACTTCTATCGGAGCTGTGTTTAAGAACGACAGCCGGATCCCTTTGTCACATAATATTCCTACACTTTCCAGACGTAATCCTGAAAATATTTAAAAGTGCTTTCAAAACACGTTCAGTTATTTTTCCAATGGTAGTTATATCAGTTGCTAGGTCGGCATGGAGCTTTCCACGACAGTCTCTGCCACAAGCAAATGCGACACCTCATTAGGTCTCCGGAGATAACAGGTGGAATGGAAGACTGTGCCTCTGGCTAGAAGGATCTGGAGCCTTATAAAATAACATGTTACAGTAACAGCAGAATACTGTACTGCACTTGACAGCAAACGTTCCGCTTGACAATTTTCTGTCAAGGATACAAACAACGCATGCTACTCAGTTTGGTCGAAATACTTGTGCGAATCCAACTGTTACTGATAAAATTAATGTTCCGAAAGCATTGTTTCCCTCGATCACAAGCCACCTACCTTTAGCTATGACGGAGCGAGTTTGGTTGGGAGTCATTGGAGACAGTTCTTGTGTATAATTTTTCGATAGTTCCTCTTAAAAACTAAGATCCGGCTGCATGATTTCTGCGTCCATCTGTTATTTGATTGAAATGCAATTTTTATGTATAGTTATTATTACCAGAATACGATTCTGCCGGGTTGGTTATCCAAATATGGCGGCGAGTAGTTCATTTATAATTAATTTAAAAAAAAATGCGTTCAATTGTTTTTTTAAATAAATTGTAATTCATTTCAAAGAGAGATATGTAAAGAACATAAACCGTTTGGGTTGCCTATGTGGTGCGCTCTCTCTCGCTCTTACGAGCGAGGTTTAATAGCTTGCTACCTCTACTTGCGACCACTTTTACATAGGCAACCCAAAATGTAAGTTATTTACATGACTCTTTGAAATGAATTATAATTTATTAAAAAAAAAAAAAAAAAAAAACAAGTGTACAAATTTCTTGATTTTTTTTAATTAATTAAAAATAGTTGCTGTTGTATTTGGATAACCAACCCGGCAGAATCGTATTCTGCTACTAATAATTATACATACAAATTGCATTTCAATCGAATAACAGATGGACGTAGAAATCATGCAGGCGGACTTGGAGTAAAATGTCGGTGCAATAGAAACAGGCACCGAGATAAACAAGCGTGTTGGAGCTGGCGGCGCTTGACAACACCCCGGCTTGACTCACCGATCTGTCGCTTCAATGCGGCGCCAGAAGTCGAGTAAACTATTGCAATAAATAATAAGTGATAGTCTTGTGTAGTTCGCGAACGAACTAGTTCGGAAGAGCGCTCCCACAGGCGAACTAGTTCCCAGATCTCTCGCTCCTTAGTTCGTTCGATCCTTTCCCGAAGACCAACTTTTGTTTTAGTTTATTATCTAAAAGGAAACACAGTTCCTTGTGGACACATTTCACTGAAGACACAGATATAAAAATAAAAGAAAAATAAATTGTTCAACATTAATAATTATTGCAGAAGTCACAAACGGAAATTTAACGTGGAATGTGAAAATAAAATACACTTTGATCCCATTAACAATCAAAAGACAACCATCGATAACCACAACTACCATAACAAACAAGAGAGCGCGTGCAGTAGCGCTAGCAAAGCGAGCGAGCGAGCTTTCTTGGAGGACCTAGTTCGCGAACTAAACAGAGCACTCCCGGTCGCGAACTAAAGAGAGCGGTATAGTTCGCGTACTAAACTGAGCGATACCGTTCGCGAACTAAGCTGAGCGCTATCGGTCGCGAACTAAACTGAGCGGTACCGTTCGCGAACTAGCACCATTCGCCGCTAGGGTTTCCAATATTTTTTTGGTTGATGGTAGGAATTTTTTAAAAAGAATAACCTACAAAAATATGCTACACTTCAAAAATATAATATTTTACGAAAGAGTAGAAAATGATGAAAGGTATGTTTTTACTATTTCATTTTTTAAGCAATATTTTTTGCACTTCTTTCATCTTTAATTCTTTTTTGTCTACAGTAAAATTGTCGTATGCTTTATCGCTTTCAGTTGTCAAATTAATTTCGAGAAAAAGCTCATTTTTTATTCATGAAATACTTCTCTTACTTTTACCTGGATTTCGTATAATATTATTATTTCAGAGTAAAGTTTGTTCACTTTGATATTCATTTTTTCTCGCAAATTTATAACCTCTAATATAGTCTCACAGTCATCAAATGAAACCCTGTGATTTGAATTTAATTTTTGGATTTTGTATAGCCAATTGCTTTCATTAAAATCTAACTATTTACTAAGATACTTCAGACATTTATCAACGAATGCTAGAGCATTATTTTTTTATATTATCACTTTCTGTGGAGAATTTGGTTTCTAAAGGCTATTTCTTGTTTTCTTAACCAAAGAAACAGTATCTTTTACATATTTCTAGCGCTGATTTTAAAGCTGATATATGTAATACTTATCTCAGTCTGTTGGTTAACAGCTTTGTGAAAGTGATGAAAGAAATGACTTGCGAAATTCAAAAAGATTTTAACTTTTGTGTCTTCATCAGTTTCATTCGTCGCCAAAAAATTGTGAATGTGTGTTGGATTATTCTCCCCTTCACTAATAAAATAATAGCTCAATGACTTCCAATTCACTGGAAATTTACGCACTTTCGTTATTGCTACAACTTTCTCATTCAAGGGTCACTGTTATTTTTATATGTCTAATTATTAGATATCACATTGGAAGTATTAATGTTATTTTTCTTAGGTAATACTATTTCTGTCATATAGTACTTAAGTTGTAGCCAATAGTAGAATTATATTTTGTCCATGATTTCCAAAACTTTATTTATATAAAAAAGCTGATTACTTATAAACGGGTATTTTAATTCATCAAAATAAACGCGTTTATAATATTTTATAAGTAATGTTGTGCTGTTTTTGTTGTTGTTGTTGTTGTTGGGGTTTAAGGGCGCGTCGACGGCAGGACCATTAGCGCCTTTTATAAGTAATGTTTCTTCCATGAACTAATAAACAAATCCATTTAAAAAATTAATATTCTACGAATCCATGTAAAGTAAATAGTAAAAACAGCACAATTATTCAATTTACCCATTTGTGTAAAGGACAATGAGCACTTTGGTTTATCGGCGCCAATTGTTCATGCTAATGTAATTTGAAAGGGCTATTATTATGCAATAACTTTTGTTAAGAAGGCCATATTAAATTCCATTTAGAAACGACAAAAAAATGATTATGTCCTAATAAAACTGACATAACAAACAAAATAGCGCGTGCAGTAGCGGTAGCAAGGCGAACGAACGATCTGTTTCTCTGAATTCGAGACGCGAACTAACGAACTAAAAGAGCGAACTACTTCGTGAGGGAGATGCGAACTAAACTGAGCGCTCACCTTCGCGAACTATTATGCGCAAGTCTAATAAGTGACATACACGACGAGTAGTGCACAGACACTCGTGGCGTGCACTGTGCCGGCTGGAAGGACACTCAGACGACCGCGCGCAGTACATCGCATTTCAGGTGTTACACCAGCGACAGGCAGTGCTGTATAATCTGGCTTAAGGTCTGCTTGGGAATATCACACACAGAAATGTCTACACAGCCGGCGCTCTAACGTTACTTCTAACGAACACCGAGTTCGGCGAGTCTCCGGCCTCTTGTATAAACGTTTTTCGTTCCTTAATGCTGTCCACATACCCTCGTCATGTGACGTCTTCCTGTTCATCCGTCGAGCAAGGCTGTGAGCCTGCCCGAGTCGCGGAATAAATGTTTAACCATTCCTATTCTGCTTTCCACAATAGCTTTTCCGGAGCGTCTGATATGCTCATTCTTCACTGTGTTTGTAGACGGTACCTCCATCATTCTTCTCCAGTACCACCGGTACATATGGACTACTACCAGCTTTTCCTTTCATCTTTTCATATAGCTCAAGCATCTGAGTAATAGATACACGCAATTCATTAGAAGCTTTAAAATAAATAATAATAAAAATGAATAAATTTGTGGTTACTAGCAATATATTTACTGAACTTGGCAAACTTCTCTTAGAAGTACTGGCTGCGTAGCACTTTCGTGTTTTTCAGCATTGTTCACCTCCAGTGTGATGTTACAGAGCATGAAAATAGTAAGCTCTGTTATCCTTTCCACTCCAAACAACACTTCTGGCTTTCTGTTTTATCCCTTTTTCGCATTTTTTAAATATGCATTCATATTGTCCTTTAAAACTGCTCCCAATACATGTAGTATGTTTTGTAGGTCTTTATTATTTCCAAGTAGTGATGTCTCGTCTTATGCCATTGGTAACGAATAAGAGGAACACCTGCGCTCCCAAATAACACGTGCAAAACAGTTAATAACGCACTTTTTTCGTGAAGAATTTTTTATGGCTTTACGCCTCGTCGACAACAAGGTCATTACAGGCGAGAAAGAACTGGGGGTAAGGAACGGAAAGGAATTGGGCCATTGTCTTTTGAAGGAACCAACTCGGCATTCGGGTGGAGTAACCATATAAAACCTAAATCTCGATGGCAGTACGGGGATTTGAATCCGCGTCCTCCCGAATACGAGGGTGAAGGATGTGCTGCGTTTATTTTATATTTTGATTATGAATTAACTAAATCATTTTGGCGCCAGTGATTTCCTGTCGCTTGGTGCAGCAGTTGGTTTGTAGTGAGAGCAAAGCTGTGATGTCCGTGGGACAAGGTCGCGCCGCGGCCCGCAGCCAATTGGCGGTCGCTATTCTCAGCGCGCGGACCGACCGAATGTCGAGGGGAGACCACCGCGCCGCCAGCTAAACTACTCCGTCAACCAACTAACGAACCAACACAGCCATAGCAAATGAGTAGTGTCTTCCAAACACTGAAACATCAATAACTTCTCCCACAACGAAGCATGGCACAACTCTTCGTGCAAATACTTAGCATCGGAAACTTGAGTCCACCACTTGTCTCTTGAATGTTGATAGCTTTAGTTCCAGTGAGAATACTCATACACATTTCACGTGGTCCAGCAGACTGGTTTTAGAAGCAACTTCGATGCAAAAATGAGTCAGGTTATTAGGTACACAGATAAAAAATTGAAAGTTCATTATGTTGATTATTGCTTGTTAACACCATGTGTAACTGCCTTGACACGATATTGGCAATAAACTCAAGTGGGCAGGACAGAGTGGACAGACCTTAGGGAAAGGGCACAAAATACTTCATTTACTGGAGGTGGTGACGAGAGGATTCACCACAGAAGTGAGGGAGCAGGGGTACAAAACTTTGGTCACATCATTGGTTGAATATGGTGATGTGGTTTGGGGCCCAATTTTTGGGTATCAAATATAGCTGTTGGAGGGCGTGCAAAGAAGAGCAGTTAGATTTGTTTGGAAAACTACCGCAGGACTCGGTCAGTAAAGGATATGATAAAAAGCTGGAGTGGGAGTCAATGGAAGACAGGAGAATGGTGAAGGAGGGGCTGGCGCTGTAAAAGAGAGAGTGCGTTGATAATCAGGTTTGGAAGATATTGGTCGAAGGAGCAGGAGCAGCGCATGGAAGCGAAAAGATGATGGCCATGAGTGAAAGCTGGCACTCTATTTCAAACATAAGGAACTGGAAAATTTTCTTTTGTGAGTAACGGTGTCGGGGATTGGAATAAATTACCACGGGGAGTAATGAATAAGCTACCAAAAATGCTAGAGGAATTTAAATTTAAAAATCGTAATTCACAAAAGTAGATGGGTGGGTAAATTTTACATACACAAGATTTAACATAATAATTAAAAAAAAAAAATTAAGGAGGGTAAATAGATGACGGGAAAATGCCACCGGAGTAAGCACTGCGTCGCAAATAAATAAAATAATTGAATTCATACCTTTACTGAAATTCTATTTTGACACCAAAGTAAGAAACTTTTAAATCGTGTTGCAATATATCTACTAATACTTTTTTTTTCTTTGAGATAATGCCAACTATAATACATTTCATAAACAGAGTATTAAGATTCTTTCTCCTTACCTACATTACGTAGAGCTAATTCTAGGCAGCGATTCATAGGACAAGGAGATAACGTAGAAAACTCTCCTGAGTCCACATTTGCACTGCTGTTGTCCCGTTTGGGATCCGAATAACAAGGAATGATTGGCAGAACAGAGGAAGTTCAGAGAAGACCCGCTTGATTTGCCACAGGTTTTAAGAAAACGACACACAATTGATACATATACCGGCATACATGTGAACGAGTCGTTTCGTTTACGAGTTCGATGGTATATTTCATCCACCAATTTATTTTGGTCGCAACTACAGGAAAATATAAGGTAGGAATAATAAGGTGCCCTATTGATAGTTACTTGAACTTGTAATGTTCCGCGAGAGCCAGAGTTTGAAACACATGTGTGCGTGTTTCTTTTCTCGTCGTGTGTGCGTCGGTCCCAGGGGAGGTTCTGCTAGTGTTTGGGGAACGCCAGTCCCTGAGTGTTGCCATTAAATGTGACTTATGGCATAACAGTCCCGTGACACAACTCAAAAGGAGCCTGGGCTGTTTCGGTAAACAAATAAAATAAAAAGTAAATCTGTATCCAAGAACGAAGGGTGAGGGGAAGCCAGGGAGTACAGCCAATAGGAAAAATTTGTATTTTTATTATTAAAGAAAGGGCGGTTTTGTTGCATGTCCCGAGCCAACCAGCGAGAAGAGCTTCCCTCCAAAGACAGACGTCATCAAGAGGGGGTGGAAAGCGATGCTTCGTCCGGCAGCACGGAAGACAAGTGGAACTTGTTGGTTGCCGGCCGAGGGAGAGATGCAGATCGACCGCCCAGCTAACTACTGGGGACAGCAGGAAGGCAGTCGGCCGTTACATAGAGCTGGTCAACCCACCGACTGCACAACTTAGATTCGCCTGCACGGTAACCACCATTCAGAAAAAGGAACTTTAGCATCAACGTCGTTTACCCTAGTTATCGCCCCGAGACAGACTCTCTTGCTCTACAGAAAAGGTGGTGTACCCTTGTGTTTTAAAAAGAAAAATTCATCTTTGTAAAATTTTGTCAAGTAAACAATTCAAATACATAAATAAATCGTAAAGTCAGATTGTGAACCCTGTTTTCAATATAACCCATCCAGTCATGTAATGTGTCATTTTGCTTGCTTAATTCAATAATTAAATAATTAATGTTTCAATAATAATACTTCGAGATCCGGATGTCGCTTTCCTAACATAGAGAACACTCCGAAAGCAATCTCTGGCGCCCACCTGATTTTTTTATGCTTAATATTATTTGGAAATTAATAACTGGTAATGAACGGCCACAGTAAGGTCGAGAAGTCGCTTTCCTAACATAGAGAACACTTCAAACTCTTTTCTCCCTAGTGATATTTGGAATTGGAATGCTCAGAATAGAGGTTAGTTTTGGTCCAAAGCTCTCTCTGTATCCACGTTTTGTGAAATGCAGAGTATAAATATAGACATAGATCACAAAAAAGTAAAATATGCTGCTCATCCGTAAGCCAGTAAACAACTGCTCTACAAGTAGTGGTGTTTAAACTGTCATAACAGGGCGTTTCTACAGAATATGCAACTTCTTTTCGGTGTTTCTCGTTTTGAACATGTCTACTAACAACTAGTATTTTTGAGAAGCCAGGAGAAGCGCGCACCGAACTCCGTCATTAAAGGAAACGATAACTTAGCAATAGAACGCCGAAACACAAAAGCATCTAAAACGACAGTAATTACTAAAGATGAATGTGATTAAAGAAAGTATTTCTCAAACTAGCCACTGCAGTATTATCTATTTTCAGAGTTTGGAGGTTAACATTCAAAAGTTGTCATCTACTAGCTATTATTTTGTATTTGAGTAACCAGATAGGAGATGAAAAGTACTGGTTGAATGATGAATGGTTAACAGGAGAACGCTGGTTCTGTCTCCCGCCCGGCAATCTAGATGGTTTCCTGAAATAATTCCACGCAAATGTCGGGATAGTTCTATAAGAATATTATGGGGGAGTTGTCTCCCATTCCTTGATCTAAATCCACTCTCGGATCTCGTGACCGTAAAGCCTTAAAAATTATCCTTGTGTCCTCTCAGGTGTCGCGTAACGTCTATACCTAACCCCGGGACCACACGCTTGGCAGTTGTCACAAACTCCAAGCCTCTACAAACGCTTGGTTAATTTAGGGGAGCCAAACACCGTCATCCACACGCTTGATAGTGCGCTTGTATGTTTTGGAGAAGCAAGCACGACGGACGTCGAGGTTGTGTCGGCCAAAACTTTTGCCCTAACCTATTTTTAGAAAAAGAAAATTAAAAAACGAGAGACGACGAAGAAGATGGTGGATGTTAAAAAATGTATAGAAACCGTACCAGGTAATTATTATAATTTCATTCATGCAACTATGAATACTATGTAGTTTCATGTATGTTTTTGATTTAATATAAGTGTATTGTTCCTATAATTAGAATTGTATAATAATTATTGTTTTAACGGCATTATAACGTCTGTATCAATTATTTTTGGATTGCAGAGAATTTATGAAAGAAACATTTAATGAGCTTCTTTTTGAGCCAGCCGTGCAATTTGATAACTTCTGCCGGATGAGCTATGCTGATTCTGAATATTCGCAGAATGAAATTTCACCTATGATTTCTAAAGAAAATACAGACTTCAGAGAAGCTATACCAGATAATTGAGCCATAGCGAATAGAATATTTTTTCCTTAAATGTTTACGAAATGTAACAATAAGAAATTCTTTTTTTTTAATCTCCATGACAGTTTAATTTAAAACTTCACTAAGATGACTCCAAGCATCAGCTATTTTTTTATGGTCTTTATTCTTCGGGTAAAAAATGTAGGGTTCTGCTTGGTAGATTCGAGAAATCGTAAAATATCCTCGTTGGACCAGTCATTCATTTTTCTTGCAGCACTTTTATAGAACAAAAAGAAACGCACGTTTTGTCCGTCTTCAGGGCACAAACAATACTAAGTTCGCACAAAAGTGTAGGCGCTTCGCAAGCACTTGCCGCAAACACCTTTGATTTGTTCCAAAAAACCGACACTCGATCGTATCAGCCACAAGTGCCTGCAAGCCAAGCCAAGCGTCCTATCCACATGTTTCAATTTGTGAAGGTTTGACAATGTTTGGCAAGCGTGTGGTCCCGGCAGTAACAACTGCACACAACAGAAGTGTTCGCAAGCAACCTGGGTGCGGCCAAACCTTCCAGGTCGTTGCTGTAGCGGGAGAAACGGACTTAAATCGGTTCATCCAGACAGTGGCGAAACTGGATCACATCAGAAGAGAACGGCGGGCTGGGCAGCTCTGATACAGGCTACACTTGTCACACCCGCCTGCAACGTAAGCTCGATAAGCCAGATTAGCAGACATACGATCGTATCTCCCGCGCATAAGCTACTTAATATGAAAGACATGCTCCACAAACTATTTAGGCGTCCATCATGCTAGGCACCTGGCTTCGCAGATACGTTTGCGAAGTCGACCAACAATCATAATATCCATCTGATGATTACTAACCTGTAAAGAGAAAATGACCACAAGGTGTTTAAAACTTCCAACTACCACCGCTGCAGAGAACCTGTTCGGAAAAGTATGAAGAAAGTTGTTCACGGGATAATCAGCATGACAGCCACATTAGGGAGAATGACATTGCTTCCCAACAATTTCAATAGTTACTTCTATAGAGCATTTAACCTGATTGAATAAATGCTTTCCAAAGTATCCATTTTTGTAGATTTTTTGAGTCATCAGACTCTATTGGGTTGATTCAATCTTCCACCTTTTTCTATCTCAAGGTAATCTCAAAATATTTTATACAATTTAACATTTCAATTACCTGCTTCACATATTCTAATATTTCTCTTCCACTATAGTTCTTTCCTTGTACTGTTCCCTACATTAACAAATTACTCAATTCTTCTTTCTTCACCCATCACTAACAAAACGTATTCGTGTCATACTTCATGTGCTATTCGTATTTTCAGCATCCTTCTGCCACATCAAATTTTGAAAGCTTCAAGTTTCCTTGTTTCTCATTTACGATACGAAGCTTTTCACGTGAAAATCGAAATTACTTATCGAAAAACAATTTGGAAAATGGATGAGATTTGAATGAGAACAACCGTCAATTTCAAAATTTCTCGAGGGGAAGAGAATCCCATGGCAGGGCAACGTCTTGTCGTACTCATCCCTATTCAGCTACCTGTCAAAAGGGAGAGCTTTAACCATGTCGATGCTTTAAAGAATTATTCACTGGTGATCAGGCTCGCTGTAAGTACATCAGCAACAAGCAACTTAGCCTAAAAGCTCCAAGAGCTGCAAAACATTTGAGGCATTTCGTAACTTTCCAGTCTGTATACAAAGTAAATTATTACTCTGTATACGTACATTCCAGTGGCCAATTCATGTACTTGTGTGAATGTGAATTTAATGAATAGACAAAATACGAAATGAACAAGCTTTGGAAATGATGGGTGAGAAAATAAGTTTGTGGAAGAAACTTACAGAAAGAAGAGACAGGTTGGTGTGTCATATTTTGAAACATGCGAGGATTGGTTAACATATTAATGGAGGGAACAGTCGAAGGTAAGAACTGCAGAAGAAGACAAAGATTAGAATATACGAAGCAGATAATTGAGGAAGTGGGTTGTAAGGGGTATATTGAGATGAAGAGGTTAGCACAAGATAGGAAGGGATGGAGGAATGCACCAAACCAGTGCAAAATAAAAAAAATATGTATTTAAGATAGCTTTTTTCGACATAACTTTATTCGGTGATGGAAAGTAACGAAACTGAAGGAGCAGCGCAAACTCGTCGTGACTGCAGGCGCTGCCGTTACTCGTGTAACAAACACCTCGCTATATTTCTTCCTGCAAGTAGGACAACTAAATCCGACGTGAGGTAGGACGACTATTTCAAAGTGCTGCAAGTATCGAACGAATGAGCGCAGCGTCGGGAATCACTAAGGAGACTACTAAGGGGGTTACTACACGAAACACATTGTTAAGGTTTGTGTATTACTAGGCAAGCTGTTTTTGCCCGTCAGAGACAAGGGATATGTTAAATACAGCGCAGACTGGAATGCAGCATTCGCTGCAACTGCTCAGCTGGTTCTCAACAATGGAAGAAGGAATTGGTTGAGCTCCAGAACCGTCGATTTGTGCAATTATAAGCCAAGTGCACGTCAAATTATTAACTGACTAGTTAATGCTCACAAATTAATCGCAATGGCGCATAGCCACAACAGCAGTCACTTGGCGCCGTCAGTGTGTGCGTGTTGGTTGCCGCGTCCCCTGTGGGCGGGCGCGGCGATATTATTAGCCACTGTGTGACGTCACAGCTCGCGTCCCGGTAGACCTCTAGAGCGACACATCACAGCAGACTGACGCGCATCGCGTCACACCACACCACACCACACATCACACCGTCAGCTACTTCAGACTACTCTGACGTCACAGCTACAGAGTACAATGCGAAGCGCCCCCCTCGGGAACTGTGACTGCACTTCTAATTCTCACGTCTTTGTTGACGCCGGAGTTATTTCGAGATCACGATAAACGTTTGGCGAGGATGCCGCAACATCGGAAATGGAGAAACAACACATAGAATATCGGTCCAACTCCAGCGAAGGACAGAACTAAAACTCTAAATTATAAATGGTTACTCCCAATCAAACTAAATTATTCCTTCGTTTGTTTACCGAACACTCTCACTTCAGCGGTTTTTCTTTAAATCTGTGTAAATGAAGATGCTTCTGTGAATGAAAAGCGCATTCGGTAAACAAATAAACGAACAAAAAATTTTACTGCTTTGACAGTAATAATTTTTTACAAATTTGTAATTATCATCTGCAACTGAGGAAAATGCTCCACAAAACGAAGTTATTAAAATACTGCCAGTAAGACATAAAGGCACAGTAAACAGCGTTTAAAATTCGAACCCAACTTCCGAAGCAATTTAAGTACAGTATATATATTCTATTTGAGATACCGTATGCTATACGACGAATGCAGAAGTGGAGGGTTCCTTAAAACTGCAGAACTTCTATATATAACCTTGAATGAACCCTGAACGAAAAATACGCCGTATCTCACATGAGTGCACAAGCTTTCGATGAGAGCCACGTAATGTTTAGCGCACCAACATCTCCCCCTAGAAGCTAATCTATAGGACTCCTTTTCTAAATCGCTCAAATCTCAATACTCCAAATTAGTACAAAATCTCTGAGGAAGAACCTTCTGGCATAAAATTGGACTGGGTAGAACGGAGCACCGTCAGTCGTATACGAACAGGAGTAGCCCATTAAAAACTAACATGTATAAATGGGAGCTGACAACAGACGATTGATGTGGAGAACACCAGACCAGGGCCGGCCTCGGTAGCGTAGGGGCTAGAGTGCTAGCTCCACGTGCCGAAGGTCGCCGGTTCGAATCCGGCCGCGGGCATTGATGTTAAGTGTTGTGTGTGTCCTGTCCGTCCTTTGTCCAATATTGGGCAAAACGATTATGAGGTCCGGAAACGAAAAAGTAAATTAAGTGTAGAACTTTTATACGAAACGAATCTAACTTTTAATGTAAAACACAGGGCTGATCGTCAAATGATACTCACTTTGCAAATCGATTGCTCGAACTCAGATTAATGACACTGACAAATTTCCCCCTTCGCAATAATGGCTTGGAAGAGTTCAAAATCTTCGTAATTATAACGCCAGCATACTTTTTCAACAAAGTGGTGAAATCTTTCTTGCAGAACTGAGTCGCTAGCGGTCAAGTGTTAATGAAGAGTGTTTTCGAGAAGGATGAGTTGACAGTATCTGCATTAAAGGGCTTTACGTAACATTTGTGCCAGGTTATCACCATTGATAAACAAAGTAATTATATATCGTCTCTAAATTACAAAGCTCTACTTACTCCCGATTCATACCGGGACGAAAAAATTTAGGCCTGAAGTGGGTAGACAAACTATGCAGTATTTATGGCATGCGTTTAAAATTGCCAAACTCTGATACTGATATCAGACATTGCGTACTAATTTCTGTGCCATTTGCATTTAAAGTTAGTTGCGCTTATTCTTATGGCTTTACAGCTCGTCGACTTACTTAGACAGGAGAAGATGGAGAACAAGGAACAGAAAGAAATTCGGCTATTGTTTCTGGAAAGAACTGTCCTGGCATTATCATGCAGTGATTTCCGGAAAGCGTGGAAATCCACAAAAACTGAAGAGGAAGACTGAAATTAAAATAATGGAGCAGATAATGAAGGACGTGGGTTGTAATGGTATGTTGAAATAAAGAGGTTAGCACGAGGTAGGAAGAGATAGAGCATTGCATCAAAACAGTAGAGAGATTGCTGACAGAAAAAAAATTGAAGCAGTTAGAGGCGTTTCATCAAACGGCTGTTCTACCCTGGTGCTCCTTTCCTTCGAGAATACATGTAACCGTATTCGCTCTCGAAGAAACCAAACAATTTCCACTGAAACATCGCAATTAATGCCAGAACGTGGTACCATCTCGGGAGCATGGAAACTATGCATTCCCCGCGGAAGCCATCGACTGTGTCTCGTTTCTCTTCTGTTTTTATGTTTGTTTTATCATTTATGGCTTTGTGTCTAGTCGATATCGAGGTCATTAGAAGCAGGAAAGGACTGGGGGCAAAACGAGGGAAGGAATTCGCACATGGCCTTTTGAAGGAACCATCCTGGAGTGATTTGGGGAAACTATGGAAAACAAAATTCTGGATGGCTGGAAGGGAGATTCGAACCCGCATCCTTTTGAATGAGAGGCTAGAGCGTTGCTCGTTTCTTCTTTGAACGGTACATCTCACTCCCGATATATCTTTTTTGAGGATCGAAACTGAACCCCGCTCACACTTGCTGTTCCTCTTCTCTATTTCCTTTGGATACTCTTGAGATGCGGAACGAATTCGCCCAGCAAATCCGCCAGACGAGGCAAAGTGAGCCAGTTTGTTCGGCGGTCCTGAAAGAGCTCACTTGTTTAGCGGCTGTTCCAAACTCGGCGAGCACGTGACAAACAGACGTCTTAGAATGCCAGTTAACGTGCTAGAAGCTGATAAGTAAGTAATGTGGGGTTTGTTTTCCTCTTCTCTTCCACTAAAGCACGTGTCATGAGCGTTGAAAGAAATTAATCTCAAATTCATGCGAATTTTTATGTTATAATCCTGCTACTATTCAAACATTAGTACAGATTCTTTGTGTCACCTGGCTAATTGAAGTTTTGCAAAAAATGTACGGTCAGAACAGATCGCGACCAGTGTACGGAAAAGAAGAACAACTACGCTGTAAGCTGTCGTATCATGTATGGTATTGAGGTATCCGCTGAAGAGTTTTAGCAACTGTATCACAAGTTGCGAGTCAAATTAGAGTCTTTGTGACAGAGGGTTGGGTTGGGGCATAACTAAGACAAACTTTACGATTCGATTTGGTAAACAACTCACCACGAAGATGAACCAAGGTCTCAGGTCCATTGCTTCATTCAGTTTACCAACTTTAGTGAACAGTGATTGTTCATTAGTTGAAAAACAATAGACATGCCATAACAAAGAGTGCCGCTCACTGTACTAAGATTTAGTCGGTAACATCAGTTTTAATATAGGAATTAAACTTTCTAGTTGAGAAATATTCTGCATGTGTTTTGAGGTCTTTTCGTGTAAGATAATGGTTATCTGCCTATCCTGGATTAATAACATGTTACATGATACCCGCGTGACAAAAGCGAAACCTCTTTTTGCTCGAGTGCTTGGTTCAATAATGTTTGTGTTATACAAACTTGTGCACTCCGGGTATTATTTCCGTCTTTTATTTTTCAAACGATGAAGTTAGATTTTGACCAACGAAATACACAGATCGTCCATACTGACAGCACAGTGATCCGTGGACACTTACTGTAAGTTATCTGAACGCTTTCGTGAATTTTCCCCTACGTAATTACCACGTTCAGAAGTATCTCTCCACTAAATCGCCAAATACCATATTTTTCAAAGGGCATCTGTCGGGGTTCTATTTCTGTATCTAACAAAGAACTAGTATAGCCAATACCGTTGTAATAAATGTCTAAAATTCACCCAGTTGCATCTTTAGTTATCAAAACGTAAATAGATGGTCAATTCCTTGTTTCAGAGCAATAGGGAGCACGTCAGAATGTTCATATCAGTTGTAATTAGACAGTTATTCCCTTGTAGATCGATATTGTTGACAGATCAGCACACAGCGTCACGGGTGGGGTATATCGGCGAATCTTCGCAGCATTTGCCTGCGTGACCTCCGCCTCGCAGATTCCTTTCCGAGCTCAGATTACACGCTCCACAAACAGATGGCACTTCAGTTACCCCGTTACAAAAGTGCCGGCGAAAGACAAGAGCAGCGAAACTCTGCCACCAGGAAGCCAAAACAAGTCATACGGAAAACAAAAATCCTTTTGACGAGCCATCTTTCTCCATTCAAACTTAACCAAAATCGATAAATGAGGTATCAATTTAAAGATTAAGTTCTTCACTTTGGTAACGTCATTAATTAAGAAAGGAATTTTTCGAAATTCAACCTGTAATCAATCAAGGTCACAGGTATGCGGCAGTTCAAAGCCAAGCTGCTAGGTTTCGCATACCGCTAGATAGCACCACCACATATAAACATTATCGCACGCGCCACGATCGCATTATCACTGGTTCTCAAGGGCCACCTGATACAAAATATAAAATAGTCAATTATACCGATAGATATCATTGGGGGAGCGTAAGACGTTGCTGAAACAAGAACATTCTTTCTCAGCTTTTCACGTAATCGCCCAAACTATTTTTACTTCAAAAAGGTAAAAACGGAAAAACAAAACACTAAAAATTTTACACACCGAGGAAGCTGTGTTTCATTACCAGTTGATCTCAAGTCGCATGGCGATTGATTTTTATTATACATTACAATGGAGGCGGTTTCGCAGACAAGTATTCCAACCGCACGTGTAATCATGCTTACGTTCATTTCAGCGAAACGTGACTCAAATGAAGCAGGGTCACATGTAAGACGTCAAGGATAGCATGACTGCATACTGAAGCCGGTGAATTTACAAAGCTACACCCATTGGCGTGGGACACTACTCTTTTAAGGAGTCCTGTCTCTGTGTTCGGGACCCGTTGCCTTCGCAGACTCTCAAATGAAAGCTGGCCTTAACATTCAACCGTTCAGACACTCAGGTGGTAAACCTCCATAGCGTCGTATGTTTGTGTACAGTTGTAACATTGTTCATTGATTAATAACTAAAGGGTAGTTTTATTACTCAACAAACTCTGTTGACATTTCCCAATTCCATATAAAGTTTTTAAAATGTTTACTATTCTGTGATGATCATACTAAGCTAAATAAAAATGCACTGCAAGATTTATTTTTCGCTTCAATTCATCGCGTTCTAACCTCTCATCCACATTTGGATAAATTCCACCCAAAAAAGGCTGTACACACCCTTTGATGGAAGCGAACCAAGGACCGTGAGAGACATTTCCACCGCCTGCGTTTTATGTTGCTGGCGTAGATCAGATCAGAACTCTACGACAGGAACAGAAGTCGAATGAACCATTTGAAAGTACTTTGCTATGGAGCCCACATTATTCCTGTAATCAATGAGATTCTTTGGTACCACCTGTGCTTATTAAATCGTATTTTAACTTTAGCTACACTTGATTATTTCGTTGCTGATAAGAACCCATACCTGTCTCCAGTATACAATTATTTTAGTGCATTTCTCAACCATATACTTTCATCAATCACAGTAAAAACAGTCATTATTGCATTAAAGCTTCTCAAAGAGGCATCTAAAATGCTACTACCTGCGCCCACAAGAGTAAAATATTACAGCATAAAAATCCTATCAGCCATTATCTAAGTTATAAGTTACAAAGCTCTGGTCCAAAAAACAAAAGTACGTTAGTTATATTCTTTGTTCTGATATAAATGGAAGACGAAAAGTAATCCAAAGCCTCCGATCGTTTCAAAAAACTTAAACAAGAAGGGTTGAAAAAGTTAATGTTACACAAAGAAAGAAATTCATTGAGACTTGCCTTAATACATACATGTGAAGAAATGTCTCAAATAAGCTCTCACTTGGGAATAAAAAATTTCCATACTTGTTGTTAGGTAATAAATTTAGACATAGTTTCTGACCACCAAATCAAGTGAAAGAGAAACCTCAACCAAAAAATCTTGTCTCTCGCTAAATGAATGCATGTAATCAAATTACAACTGGAAAACAGTGTCGTTCGTTAGTGGATAATGCCTTCCAGTCCTTTCGTATAGGAAAGTAGTTTTTTGTTTGTTTTTTTTTTTAAATCTGCTTAACGTCTCTCTAACAGTGAGGTCTTTAGAGACGGGAAAGGATGGGGGCAAGGAATGGGAAGGAATTAGGCCATGGCATTTTGAAGAAAGCATCCCGGCATTTGCCTGGAGTGATTTGGGAAACCATGGAAAACCCAAATCTGGATGCCCGGATGGGGATTCGAACCGCCGTCCTCACGAATGCGAGGCCAGAACGCTAGCCGTTACACCACCACCCTCGGTATATAGGGAAGCAATCCAGTGCCTTTCGTATAAGGAAGCACGACTGATTATACATATATATATATATGCAGCAAGGGGATTATCGTGTACCTCCAAAGTATACAAAGCGCCTATGCCTATCGCAATACGAAAAGCTGCAAATAGTTTCATCGCCAGCGAATACCATCACCGACATACATTTAAAAAATAAGATTGTTCGGGAGTATCAAATACGATTGCCAAGACAATGAGTTTCACACGAAGCTAAAAATAGAATTGGATACGCACCCCCGTAATTGGAGCCTTCCTCATCAGCGCCATTGAGTCACAGACGAGCCTACTCGCATCTGATGGGTCGAGTCAATCTAACGAGACAAAAAACGAGCTCCGAATTGAGTGCCAATTGTCCTAATTGCTGCCCACACCTACAGAAATAGTTTCAGTGTTACTTGACAGTGCAGTAGGTCATACCAGACGAAACGAAACAATGCATACTCGGGATATAATTTAATCTACGACATATTATACGAATGTATGAATCAATTTACTTATCTGGAAATCCTGCTTATGAACACGATCTGTAAACGTCTATACGGCTGTGGGCCCTCTTCTTCTGACAACTTTATATAAGGTAATAAACTTACCCTGATCCATTGGGGTTTGTTATCATTTCTTCTGGTTATAAACCTGGATATTTCTACAAAGTTTCCTAAAATTCCTCCATTCCTGTCTGGGCGTTGCACTTTTAATTTCCGCCAGTGTAAATGTATTCTTGAAGGCGCCAACCCCATGGTTTTCGAATCCACGGAGTACATGATTTAAATCGAGCCGTTCCATGCTGCTACGTTAATAATTAGAAGTGAATTCCAGTGACGAAACACCACAGGCAAGTAGCGCAGGCAACTCAGATTTTCAGAAAGATAATGTTAAAGAACCCACGTACTATGGAACTATGTCTACAGCAGAATCCCGAAGAAAAATATATGGTATGTGCGAATATTGTCGACAGTGTCCTATAGGCGACATGAAATTGTCAAATTTAAGGAAATATGATGATCCAGAGAACTGTGCATCAAACTAGCAACACTCTCAGGTCCACATGATTGGCGATTGTCTCATTTGTCGATGGTGAACAGTTTTTGTAGAGCGTCTGCTTATCACAGCCGAAGGAAGTATCTTGCTAACGAAATAGCAACGTCGGGAAGTACTTTAACTATCAGTTAATGTAAGATTGCTTTACTTTCTGCTGAATTTCGTTGTCAAAATGTGATCACGGCAAAATAAGCGCATGCATTCGCAGTTTAAACGACAAGAATATTTCGGGGTATTACTCATAATCCCTGTGGCGAATATAGGTACCTAAATTCTTGTGCGTTCCTTAAATCTACAGAAATATCGAATTTATGTTCCTCGCTAAAAAAATGAACTTTACTGAACGAACATACTTTCCCTTTTTCAACAAAAAATTTTTTATACGCTATCGTGCAGCGCTGGAACCCTCAAATTGACACATTGTGTTGATCTTCCGTATGTACGATGTGATGTTTAACAGCATGTAGTTACGTATATTATGCGGCAGGTAGATAGTCAAATCCATTGCTTGATAAGTAGTTCATGTAAAGCCAACAAAGAAAAGTTTTAGACGCTACATATTTTTTAAATATTTTTGTTATGAAGGACTTTATTAGTGTAAATTTGCTTCTCCGAGTGTTCAGTGCTCCTGTGGGACCTGCCACCTGTATTGGCACCCACGGGAGCTGAGTGGAATTGCTTCCACTTCGTCCAGGCCTCTTATTACTTATTGATCTAACTTCGTCAGTTTTTTTTTTTTTCCTAACCCTAATGCTATATTAGTGTTGTGGTAAGGGTGTAGACTAGGGATTGCGAACCAATGGCACGGGTGCCGATGATGGCACGCAACCAAATAATTTGGGCACGGCATTAATTAAGTAGGTACCTAATCGATATAAGTAATTAATTTTTTCGTCCAAATAGTTTAGTAACAAAGTTCAATGTGGACGAAACTACCGGTGCCAGAACGACTTCATATCGCGCAAAGCAGGTAGATTTGGAGCGAATTTCTGACCGAACGGACTGTGTGGGCGAGCGCAGGCGGCAGGGGCACTGAAACAGCTTATTCACTTTTTGTTTTTGCTGACGTCGCTGACTGCTGTTACCTATTACGCATAGTTCTTGCATTTTTTTAAACTAATTTCGTTAACACAGCAGCTTGTTTAAGTTTGTTTGAGTTATATGTACAACTATTCAACATGACTAATTTGGTAAAATAAAAATAAAAAAGTGCAAGATAAGTGTAAAACAGAATTTCAACCCTGGCGGACTGAGGCAAATGGCATGATTAATAAAGGTGATAAAGTGGTGTGTGTTTTATGTTCTGGAATAGTGATATGTAGAACATCATCTGTTAAACGGCTCTATGAAACAAATCACAAAACCTTTTGTCAAAAAAGCGAATCAGAAAAATACTAATGACTCGATTCCAAACCGTTTGTCAGATGTCTCGACTTCAGCTTGCATGCTGCTAAAAGTAACATAGTATGAACCTGCTATAAGTTATTTAGCATCTAATTTGCAACAACAGAAGTTGCACTAGTTTCATTTTATTTCTTTTCCCATTAATTAATAAGCCATAATTGTTTGATGGCACGTCATGGCTTCATTCAACATTTCTTTAGAAAAACTGGCGCGTAGATCAATGAAGGTTCGCCACCCCTGGTGTAGACCAAGGCTGCCTAACCACAGGCCCGCTAGCTAGCTCAAAATCCTCTGCAAAGGTCTCATTGATTTTTTACTTTCTTATTATAATTAAAATACCACTTCAAAGGTATCATAGATGTTTCTTTATTGTAATTAAACTATATTACTTATATCTTTATTATATTTAAACATCTGTTGTAACTATAGGCAAGTATTAGGTGGCCCGCGGGCTAACACAGAATCGAAGCTGTGACCCGCAGTCTAACTTAGAATCGAAATTGAGGCCCATCTCCAAAATCGATAGACTATAGGTCCAAATATGTTGAATTTAGGAGACACCAATTTCGAAGTGTTGAGTGTAGGAACAAATTCACAGGTTTGCCTATTTTCTTATTTCTTACATTTGCACTTACAATTTACCAGCAACTTTTATATATAACGGAACACAAATATTCAGATGCAGAAAACGACTTTAGAATGCATAGTTATTAACAGTCATGAAAACTACGGTTAGAGGCTTAAGTTGGAAAGCGGCTAGTGGAGAGAATAGTTGCGATGGCGCTCACGGAAGGGTCACAGACTCAAGTCTGCCAAGAGATAACCAGGCAGGAGACGATGTTCATTGAATCTACTAACTAGCTGAAGAACTTCAAATTTCAGTTATGACTACAATGATAATCTTCACCCCGCAATGTATATGGTTCGCAATTGCGCGACAGACAATGTTACTGTCATCATTCATTATCTTATAGGGTCTCAATTAAATAGTATTCACAGCGGAGAGCACAATCTGGCGAAATGTATTTTCTGCCAAGCATAGTTATGTGACGTCCAAAGTATAGATGTAGATGAAGTCACATTAAGTTATAACATTTAAGATGTTTTGTCAAATCAAGCTATAAAATATCAAATATTCAATGATGCAGTTGTCTCAATTTTGCTGTGTAGTTAGGTTTATTGGTTGCATCAGAACACATCGTGCTCAACTAAATGATTTCATGTATTGGATAATTTTGAGGCAGGATAAATAACTCTGTACCAGCGAAGAACAGTTTCTCTGAAACTGCCAATATTTGCACAAGTGTTCAGACTGTACATTCCATACATTAGCTACACGTTGATTTGGTTAAACTAGTGTTCATAGGGTAGGCAACGAAATTGATGAGACACAACCCTGAACCCATTTTCCTATATCATGGGTACTGCAGAGTGGCAGAAGCGTTTGCAAATTTGTATAATCAGCCTGTAAAATAGAGTACACCGCAAACTTACACTAGAGCGCTTCGGGTAAACATAATACAATCACGTTTATCCTCGACTGGCAGCAAGAGTGACCAGACAATCAGACGAGTTAGCTTTCAGTCGTTTGAATAAACCATTTCGTATGGTTAATGTGACAGTACGTGACATTTTAAGCACTGTCAGTACTTGATCCTAGTTGATGGCTGATTCATCTCCTGAAACTTGTGATAAGATTAATTGAACCCGTTTACGGAATAGAAATAAACAGTGGAAAGTTCTCGTAAACATTTCTGACATTTCAAACTGAAAACGTTTATTATAATTATAGACGTCTGAAACAGTGTTGTGATCAGATTTTTGGATAACGGAAAATAAAAATTAAGGATCTTCGATCTCACAACAAAAATTAAGGAAATGTTGGTCACAAGGTATCAACGTTTTCAAATGCAATAAAAAGGGATGGTGAATTATTACAAACCCGTAAGTGTACAGTAACGGTGTAAACTGTATCTTTTCACCACTTTTAAGCAATAAGTTCTGGTATCACTGCAAAGGGAGCATCAGTATGACGTTATTATACATGCGTATTCAGAAACGCTACATATTCTGTAATTCCTATTGATATTATTACACCAAGCCTGGTAACACTCTGACCTCGCATACAGGAGGACGTGGGTTCGAATCCCCATCTGACCATCCAGATTTTTTTTTTCGTGGTTTCCTGAAATCACTTCAGACGAATATCGAAATGGTTCCTTCAACTTGTCATGGACGAATTCCCCAGACCTTTCCCGTCCGCTAATGACATTGACGAGTCGTAAAGCCATTCGAAAATTTGTGCAGCTTGGTGGACAAGATTGGTATGGAATGACGGAGAAGGTATGAAGTGTGAGTAGCGTGGTAAGGTATGTCGTCTTGGTTCTGGTGGCCCCTGTCGGCGGTACTTGTTGACACTGACCTTGGCGGCTGGCTGTACGCTGCCCCGCCCATCTCACAGCCAAGGCACTTACTTGCGCAGGGACACAACGAGCGATCTGTCACATCACAGAGTGAAAGATGTGAATGAGAGCGAGATATGAATTGTCATAGTGAAGAATCTTTCAATTTAATGGATTCACCAAAACTTATCTTACTTCATACGAGGGAAACTTTGCCTGTTGTAGCAAAGCCACTATGAGAATGAGTCACTTTCACTACACTGAGTGAAAGATGCGAATAAGAATGAATCTGTAGCATTGAATTCTTAATAATATGGGAATTCTACAGACGAAAGCTGAAATATCCCCTGGTTTAGTCTTATATGACAATGATGTTTTTTTTTTTTTAAACTGCTTAACGTCTCTTAACAGTGAGGTCTTTAGAGACGGGAAAGGATGGGGGGGGGGAGCAGGAATGGGAAGGAATTCGGCCATGGCCTTTTTGAAGGAAGCATCCCGGCATCTGCCTGGAGTGATTTGGAAAACCACGGAAAACCCAAATTTGGATGTCCGGACGGGGATTCTAACTGCCATCCTCCATGACAATGAAAAACGACGATCCAACTTAGGGACAGCGCAAGTGGCATTGCTATCCTTGTTTGGCTAAAGTTTGGAGTTTCGTTTTTGATTGTTGCGGTCCTTTTGGCTTCAGAAATAGTTTTTCATAAGCAAGCGTCAGACATGTACTGCAAAAGTGGTGTGCCAGTAGAGAAAACAACCGTCTCAACGGCGAAGATAAGCGAAAAATAAATGTGCAGGCTGAACGACTGATCAAGTTGAAAAACTAAAAAAAAACTTCGAGCAGAAATACGATTTAAACACTGAGAAAGTATAAATTACGCAGTAGGACGTTCCGTGTTGCGACGTGATGTTAAACCGTAGTCCAGTCCCGACAGGGGTGGAACGTGCGTCACCAGCCTGTAATGTAAGGCCGTGGGAGTTTAGTATTACTTGCACGGCAGCATATACTCCACCCCAAGGCAACAGTCGGATCTTACAGTAGATCGTCACCAGCGTGTTTTAATGTACCTGAAACATACAGCGGAGAGGATGATTGCACAGTTCAGTGAATAGAGAGACTGACTTTGCCCGACGAAACCGAGGATTTGGCTTTGATTGTCGGGAACGATCTCTTCTCTCTGCTGTCCATTGTGTACAGGCGAGTAAACACCGTGATGTTAAGCCATTCCAGCCGCAGCCTAGGAATGGAACACCAAAGGGAATTTGGTATTATAGCTATATTCGGGTTTTTGTTATGTTGCTAGAGGTACTGACTAATTACCTCCTAGAATATGTATGTCAGTCTTACCCCTTAATAAAAAGAATTATGGGAAAAAATTCTCGATGTGGATATAAGTTAAATAAGAATGAAACCTTAGCTTTAGACACGAAAGATTCAATTTTTTTCACTCTTTGTCTATCACGAACCAAATATAACGGAATAGCATATTTACATATAACATGCAAGTTATTTTCAGCATACTTGAGAAACTTAGTTTCTAACGTGATGGCAATATCAGTTTTATGCACGAAAGGACGTTAGAAGGTCTGAAGTTTCTCTTGCTTTATTCTGACCTATGTTGTCAACAAGTGGCTTTGAAAATGAAAAAATTCCTTCGTATACGTATAAAGGGACGTTCTGGAACACCCATCAAAGTAAAAAAAAATTATCCAATACAAGTAAAACTATGAAGAACAGTCGGCAACGTATGCAAAGTCACAATATTTTGATTTTATCATGTACTACACGAAATAAAGTCCTTATCCTCATATTGACGATATGTTCAAGTCTTAGATGGTAATCGAGCAGGAAAATATTTCCAACTTTTAAGACTGTATTCCTGTTTTAACAATCACAGACAAATCTTCGAAATATTTCGATAAGTTGCCTAGAATTACAGCGTTGGTTTTTTGAAGTATTACTACAGGATACCATAATACTAATACTGTAAAAACATCCGCGGAACACATTTGGTCTTATGGCTACGTTCAGTTTTTTGTTACATTGCTAGAATTATTGGCTAGTTACCTATTAGAACATGTATGTCAGTCTTTCCCCTTGATATGCATAATTATGGAAGCAAAGTCTAGAGGTTGATATAAGTTAAATAAGAATGAAACGTTAGCATTAGACACGAAACTGTTTAATTTTCTTAATCTTTGCGGTTCAGCTTTGTAATGCCTTATTTTATTTAATGTCTGTTTGGTAAGCTGGCAGCACCGTGTTTGCCGTCTGTATGTGGCGGCTGCCAAGTTGCGAAAACTTGCCCAATGGAAGCTGACTTCTCCGGTTACGCACTCTGGGAACCTGTTCTGATGCGCATTGCAGGGGACGATCCTGATTTCGGCTTGATGTAACAAGTGGTTCAGGCGCTGCTATCGTGTTTCCGGACACCTGTCACTCCGTGTAGCTCTACTCAGCAGACTACTGATGGACAATATAAAGCTGCTGGGTACAGCCGACTCGCCAGCTTCGAGAACAAAGATGCAACTTTAGTAGTCGCATTGATATAATAAGATTCGAATAACGATACTGTTGGTTGGTTACATTAATAGCAAATGGAAATAATGTATACTCCGACAGGTAGAGTTTTTGTTTCGAAGTAAGACTTTAATTTGGAGTTAAGCTCCGGGATAGCTATTCGGAGACGACTACAGCCTCTGACTATAAGTACCGGGTACCTGAATATTAGGCACAACTACAACACACCGAAAGTTTCAAAGCACGAGAATTCCAAATCATTGTTCAAGTATGGTTCTGACAAAATGTTGGGAAAGTAAAAGTCATGAACTATTTTAGATGAAATGATATACGTATCTGGTAGTTTTGCCTGTCTAAACTTAATTTGTTAGGTCGTAGTAACATTGACATTTTTAACACAAATTCAGTAAAAATCTCGAAATACCTTCCTAGTGGTTCGTATAATGACACAGTGCACAAACTCAGTCGAAGCTGAGTTTCTGGTAGGCATGATGAAAAATAACTATGAAACTATTCCATAAGAAGTAGACACGAACTAGCAGCTAGTTAGCAATGGTGAAAAACAAGCCTACTGAGAACGCTGGAAGTATGCAGGAGAAATAGATTTGAGTACACGCCGTTTAATCTACATCGTCTGTCTTCAGTCTCATTCGCTTCTATTAGGTTGCCAGACTATTTTCCACCCTCAACTTGAACTGAATCTCGCGACGGGTAAGAAATATTGAGCGATGCTTTCCCTTCCGTTATTATGGAACAATATGCCTACGAACATGACGTAGAGTGCCTTTGTTACCTCTCTTACCTTAAACTGTCACTTAAAGCATCAGATTCGCAGAACACTATTACAGCTATGTTACCATACTTCTTAATGCTAAAGAATGTTTGTCCACGGTTTTGTATCCTAATCTCAATGTGTTATTACACTAGGACACAAAGTAATTTCTGTGATCTGTCAGACATGTTCAGTTAGTCTGTAACACTTCCGTCTGTCTGTCGCCTTTTTTGCAAATAAACTTAAGCACTAGCTTCTTATAAAATGTCAAAATAATAATAATGACTTAATTGCCATGCTCCGGTGGCCATTTCCCTACACACCCACTGTCCTCTTTATCATTTTAAAATCTTCGGATATAATTTCTTGTAACGCCTATTTGTGTCCTTTATGGATTGTAAGTTTAAACTTTTATCAACGATTTTTGTAAATTATTCATAACTTCCCTTGTTAATTCATTCTCCCTTTATGCCCGAAATAGAGAGCTAAGTTGGGGTCATGATCATCTTTTCTCTTCCATGCACTAACCTCTATTAATATCCTTCCAACCGTCATCATCAATATGCGACTTCCAGCACTCTCTTAAGCCTCCTCCTGTCTTCCTATGAATCCAAATCCAGCTCCTTTATGATATTCGTAACTCATCGATTTCTGCAGTAATTTCCACAGACAACTGTGGCTGCCATCCTTTGCACTCCCACCAACTCCGGTGTTTGATACACAAAATGTGTATCCCACGATTCACCATTATATTCAAACAGCAGTCTGGCCAAAGTTTTGCAACTCAATTCCGTCATTCCCCTCCCGGGTAAATGTTGAACTCTGAAACCTATCTAATTCATTTTTTTACGATTTTGGGACATCGTTAGAACTAAACATGATATCTAACGCATAGCAGCTACATCTGTGTTCGGCACAGTGGAAAACGTTTCGAACAAAGCAGAGCGAGATACCACTTAGAGACGGAATCAACAGATACACGCTTCCGCACATTGGGCTGGTCTGTATCTCCACCTGTTTTGCCTAGCTTGTTAACACAATATTTTTGCCGTTCCTAGCACGTTTTCTGGTCAAAGGGTTTCACCTCCGAGCAGACCGCACTTGTCAATGGCTTTTATTCCGTGCCGCCGAGGTATTTCACAACTTCGGCCTTGCCGCATAATATAGGTGGCAGCAGCAGCAACGCGTGACCAAGCCAACTCGCCGTGTGTGGCTGACCGCTTCAAAAACATTGTGCCCACATAGTCCACACGACACAAGCCCCTCATCGCCTCTATACGGTGCTGTTTCTTAGTAAGCAAATAATCTATTTTCTCCTCTCACCACATCCGATAAACAAACGTTTTGGCCATGTTCTATATTTTTTCCTGTATGCTATAGTACACAGACGAAATGAAATAGTATCCAACAACAGTAGTATTGCCGTAATTATTAAAGAATAATTATTAATTTAACAAGCAACTTTGGAAGAACTGGCCTTCAATAATCACATATTTCCAAAAAAAAAATTTTTGCTATCATTGGTCCTTTCGACTGGTTTGATGCAATCCTCCATCCCTTCCTATCTTGCGCTAACCACTTCATGTCTACATACACCTTACAACCCACGTCCTCAATTATTTGCTTCATATTTTCTAATCTTTGTCTTCCTCTACAGTTCCTACCTTCGACTGTTTCCTCCACCAGCAAATTAACCAATCCAGGATGTCTCTTCTTTCTGTAATTTTCTTCCACAAACTTCTTTCCTCACCCATCATTTCCAAAACTCGTTCATTTCGTAATTTGTCTGTCCACTTAAGTTTAAGCATTTTTCTGTAGCACCCCATCTCAATTGATTCAATTTTCTTTCTTTCTGGTATTCCATGTTTCGCTACCATGACGTGCTGTGCTCCATACAAAGAGTTTTAAAAAGTTCTTTCTAATTTTTAGATCAATGTTTGAAACTAAAAGACTTCTCTTTTTCATTAAGGCTTTTTTTGTTATTGCTATTCTTCTTCTAACATCATTTTTGCTTCGGCCATCGGTTGTAATTTTGCTTCCCAAGTAGCAAAATTCACTTACTTCTCTTATTGCATCAGATTCTATTTTTATATTTTATCTACTAGTATTGGTATCATTTCTGCTACGTTTCATCACTATTGTCTTGCTTTGATTTATATTCAGTCCAAAAGCTTCCTTCAGTATCTTGTTCATGCCATTCAGTAACCTCTAATATCCTCAGCCCGTTCTGCTAACAAGATAATGTCATCAGCAAATCGTAGCATACTGATTTTTTCTCCCTGAGCACTTATGCCACATGGAAATATTTCTTTTACTTTCTTTATTGCTTCTTCTACATAGAAGTTGAATATTAACTGGGATAGACTACAACCTTGTCTCACACCCTTTTTAACTGATGCATGTCTCTCATGGTTCTCTACTTTTATTAAAGCTACTTGATTCTTATATAGTTCATAAAGTATTCTTCTATCCCAATATTTTATAGCTGACTTCTTTAAAATTTTGATACCTTGTTCCACCTAACATTATCAAAAAGCTGTTTCTAAATAAACAAACGCTAAAAAAGTATCTTTGTTCATCTTGATCCACCCTTCAAGTATTAATCTTAAAGCAAGAATTGCTTCCTTCGTACTACGATTTTTCCTAAAACCAAACTGATCTTCACCTATTATCTCTTCTACCACCCTTTCCATTCTTCTGAATATTATTCTGGTCAGGAATTTTGAAGCATTTGATGTTAGACTATGCTGCAATAATTCTCACATTTTTCGGCTTGTGCTTTTTCGTGTGAAGATATTTTTATTAAAATCAGTTGGAATTTCTCCTGTTTCATAACTTTTTGATATCAGCTTGAATAATCTTTTGATTCCTTCCTCTCCTAGAGATTTAAGAAGTTCTGCAGGGATCTCATCAATTCCAACTGCCTTATTTGCTGTCAAGTCATTCAGAGCTTTATTAAATTCTGTCCTCAAAACAGGATCTCCTAAGTCATCAATGTCGACACCGGCAGCTATAATGTTTACACCTCTTTTCTTCATTTCTCCAAAATTCTGTTTGATCTTTCTATATGCAACATCTACTTTACCTTCGACCATTTCCTTTTCTACTTCTTCAAACTTTTCTTGTAGCCACTTTTCTTTTTCTTTTTTGCATTTCCTGTTTATTTGATTTCTAAATTGCCTGTATTGCTCTCTTCCTGCTTCATCCTGAGTATTTTTGTGCCTTCTCCTCTGATCCATCAGTTTCAAAATTTCCTCTTTGATCCAAGGTTTTCCGGCGGCTTGTTCCCTAAAGCCTAATTTTTCTTTACCAGCTTTCATTATTTCGGTCTTTAATGCATTCCATTCGTCCTCGGTTGAGCTCCTTTCAGAATTACTAATTAGACCTGCAATTTTGTTTGTTTATTCACTTCCAGTCTGTTCTGCTTACATTGCTTCCATATTTGTTTGAATTTCAGCCTGCACTCCATTACTATCAAATTATGGTCAGAGTCTATGTCTGCTCCTGGGTACGCTTTATAGCCTAGAACTTGATTCCTGAATCTCTGTTTGACCATGACATAATCTAGCTGATATCTGCCTGTATCCCTAGGGCGTTTCCAGATGTATATCCTTTTTGCATGGTTCTGAAACAGTGTGTTTGCCACTACTAGCTTATATCTTTCACAAAATTTTAATAACCTGCTTCCTCGCTCATTTCTTTCTCCTAGATCAAAAGATCCTACAGTATTCCCCTCTTTTCCTTCTCCCACTATTGCATTCCAATCACCCATGATTATTAGATTTTCCTGCCTCTTCACATCTAGGATGAGTTCTTCAATTTCAGCGTAAATTTTCTCTATTTCTTCGTCATCTTCCTGTGACGTTGGCATATACTTACTAATGTGGTTAGAGCGGGCGTAGTTACTAACCTCATCAAAATAATCCTGTCACTAAACTGTTCATATTAACTCACCCGTTTCCCTACTTTCTTATTCGTTACAAATCCTACGCCAGTGACTCCATTGACAGCTTGTGTGCTAGTTATCCTGTGTTCCCCGGACCAGAAATCCTTTGGGTCCTTCCATTTAATCTTATTAATCCCAAAAACATCTAACTTAAGTTTTTCCATCTCCATTTTTAAGTTTTCTAACCTACAAGCCCTATTTAGACTTCTAACATTCCACGATCCGACTCGTTGAATGTTTCTATCCATTCTGATGACTCCTCCCTGAGCAATCCCCATTCGGAAATCCGATTGGGGGACTATTTTACCTCCGGAATATTTTACCCAGGAAGAAGCTATCATGATATATGTAATCTGAGAGGATTACATGTCCTCGGGATACCTTTTGGGTCTTTAATGCAGTGGTTTCGTGTTGCCTTCTGCATCCCCATGCCGTTGATCATTTCTGATTCATCCGCCTTTAGTGGCCGTTTCCAACCGCAAGGGCAAGAGGGTGCCCTGAACCGCTCCCCGCTCTTCCGCCCTCCTTTCAGAGGCCGGTTGGCAAGCAGTGGGTGATTCCTTATACCGGGAATCTTTCAGTCGCCAGAGCCTCGTCCGTGCAAACAGGGTGCAACACGTGAAGGAGAGGTTGACATTTGGTTGGAAATGGCTAATATAGTCTCTCCCAAACCCTTACACCCCAAATTTCAGTTATTATGAAAATATGTAACGGCCTAATTTTCAGTTCTTTACCCCTTATAGATTTTTGTTTCACAACCTTAGTCTGACAAGTTGATAAATAACAACACATACATGAAGTCTTGTGCGTTAATGTTTGTTAACAAATGTTTTGGGTCCAAGGAAATTGTATTAGCATATTTTGATAAAATGTCAACTTCTTCCCTTGGTGTACCCCGCTTGTTTTGGTATCTGAATTATTTCCGATCACCCACTGCTTGCCAGCGGCCTCCTGATAGGGGGTTCCAGGACACTTTCTTCCATGTGTGATTGGAATCGTGTATTAGAAATCATGGAGATGCAGAAGGCAATTTCAACACACAGCCAGCATAAGATGTGGAGAAGCAATTCGTGGTAGCAAATGATAAAATATTACAACTCTGATTCCCTCGATGTAAAATCACTTTTATTCGTTTATACTCCCGTTCGTAACGCGGTTTGATAACTTGTAAAATAAAGGTATTAGCGAAAATTATTCCTGCTAAATTTCCCACTCAGATGAGCGAAGGTTTTCCGTTTAATTTAATTGCGATGGAGCACACTCTCCGGTGGTAATTTCCCTACACACCCATTTTCCCCTTTCCTTTTCCCCTTTACTTCTGCCCTCTACTAATTTCAATTTTAAATTCTTTCAGTGTTTTTGGTAAATTATTTGTTATTTCGTTGGGTACTTTATTCAAATTTTTTACCCTCTTACTTACGAAAATCTTCCCATACCCTTGTGCCTGAAATCAAGTGCCAGGTTGTGGTACAGACATACATTCCGTTCCATGCACCTCTCTTTAATCGTGATAACGTCGATTACGGCAGTAAACACGGCTTTACCATCCTCTGTGACGTCAACCAAGAAAATTGTAAGAATGGAGCATTAGCCAATTCGATGTGACGAGCCTCAATGTGTAATCAAGTTGACAGTCCACACAAAGCGAAATTCAATGATCACAGAGCAGGCCGTGAAAACAGTAGTCGCTGGAGAAATTCGGTTGTGCTAGAGTACGGTTTCTTTTGTCAGTAATAGAATATCAGTCTTTTTTGTAGCCGCCCCCATATATGTGTATATATATATATATATATATATATATATAGCACTCCACTTTGGCGCGACACAGGTGGCGACAACGGGGGCGGCTATAAAAAATACTGTGATATTATATTACTGACAAAAGAAACCGTATATATACGACACAGTTCAGTTACATTAATGTGACCACAACCTACTTTCAACGTCAACGTGAAATTACCAATCACAGAAGGCAGTTGGCAGCACATTACAGTGGACTGTATATAAAGGATGTCCTAGGGCATCGGAAAGCATTTCAATCGTTGGCGTAATGCAGAAACTTAGCGATTTATCCTACGTCCAAAAGGCATGAGTATTGGCTTTCGGGCCAAGGTTGAAAGCATTTCGGAAACGCCTAATTTTGTCAACTGTTCACGTGCCGCCGTGGTGAAAGTATACCGTGCATGGCAAAATGGCACTATTCAAAATTAGCGGCGTCGAACATGTGGTGCACGACGGGCTATAGATGACAGAGGCGAACGAAGGCTACGGAGATGCGTTCGAGCAAATAGACGTGCAACTGTTGAGCAACTGACCGCCCAGATGAACCAAGGGCTACCAAGAGTGTATCCTCAACAACAGTTCAGCGAACGTTGCTGCGCTATGGGCCTCCGCAGCAGACGCCTGGTTAATGCACCTATGCTGACTGCTGTTCATCGGCGACGAAGGTTGGAATTTGCACACTAGTATCGCAACTGGACGTCCACAGAGTGGCGACAGGTAGCTTTTTCCGATGAATCACGTTTTATGCTCCATCGGACAGATGGTCGTTGGCGCATACGGCGTGAAACGTCTGAAAGCAAACATCCTGCAACAATTGCCGGAAGGATCCAGGGTGGAGGAGGGAGCATTATGGTTTGGGGAATGTTTTCCTGGCATTCACTGGGTGAACTCATCATTGTGGAAGGCAAGATGGATCAGCACAAGTACGTATCTGTCCTTGCGGACCATGTCCACCCTACATGCAAATAATTTTTCCTCAGAATGATGTCATCTACCAGCAGGACAATGCGACGTGTCATACAGCTCGCAGTGTATGTGCGTGGTTCGAAGAGCACCAGGATGAGTTTACCTTACTTCCCTGGCCAGCAAACTCACCGGATTTAAACCCAATCGAGAATCTGTGGGACCACCTCGATCGGGTTATTCGCGCCATGGATCCTCAACCGCGTAATCTAGCGCAGCTGGCCACGGCACTGGAGTCGGCATGGCTCAACATCCCAGTGAACACCTTCAGAAACCTAACTGACTCTGTTCCTGCACGCCTCGCAGCGGTCCGCTCTGCCAAAGGTGGTTATTCTGGTTTTTGAGAGGTGGTCACATTAATGTGATTGGACTGTGTATATCACCGCGACATATAATTGCCCCGCCCTTCAAACACGATTTTGCAGCCCCCCTGAAGTCGCCCTTTCCCCCTGAGATCCGGCTCTGTAATCGCCATTATGAGCCCATACCTGCCTTTTTGTGTGGCTTTACGGCTCCTTGACGTCTAGGTCGCTGGAGTCTGGAGAACATGGGGAACAAGGAACGGGGAAGAAATCAGCCTTAGCCTCTTCAAGTGACCATCCCAGAATTCAAATTTCTGTAAACCATGGAAGACAGAAATCAGGACGGGTAATTGAACACGCAACCTCCGGAATGCCTGGACGCTCACCTACCAGGCAACATCGCCAACTTAACAAAATGGTATAAACTCATCAAGACGTGCACTGCTGTTTCAGTGGTCTGTTCGCCTTATTCGATATCAGAATCATAACTCGAGGAGACAAACAGTTTCTGTATATCTAACAGTTTTTTTGTTTTTGTTTTTTTCTTTGTCCCGGTATCATCATGCCTTTAAAGTTTTTATATATATATGTTAAGCTCAAAGACCGAAAACGCCCAGTGAGCGAAAAATACAACCACAACACGTTATTCGCGTTGTAGCAGTGAAAAAGCAACCAGAACGAGTTGCGGCTAGCTCAAAAAGGCCACAATTTCGCGACGGGCAGGATGTAAATACATATTTTGAATGTTAAGTAATAATCAGGTGATGTGAAGAAAATGAAACATTCTTTTTCTATTATCGTTTCTCTTTATCCTTAATCATTGTCTGATATAAGTTGACAGTCAAATTATTAAAATAAATAAAGTTGAAAGTTGGTAACAAAATTACCAGTAATGTTGCAGAGTTATTTATTGTAACCAGAACTATTACCATGACATTTTTAGTTACATTTGAATTTTTTTATCATTACAGTAGCTTTAACAGTGACTTCTTATAAGGCCTTGCTGACTTCCAGATGGTAATATAAATGCGAAGCAAAGTGTTAAAGCAGTTGAAAGCCAATAATTAGAGACAAAGAAACGGTAATGAAAAAGAGTGTTTTATTTCCTTAACATCACCTGATTACTAATTAACATTCAGAATATGCCCGCCGTTTCGTGGTTGTATCAGCTAACATTCAGAACGCGATTTCGTGTTGTGACATTATTGAGACAGCCACAATGCGTTCTGACTGTTTTTGTCAGTGCAACAACGCGAATAATATGTTGTGGCCGTTTTAAAAGAACCACAACAAGTTGTGGACGTTTTTATCGCTCACTGAGAGTTTTCATCCTTTGAGCCATATACCTTATATAAACACGGTGATAGACGAAGGAACAAATTGTAGAGAGTGAAAAACATTAAAATACGCAAGTATGTAGCGGATAATTGAGGACGTAGGTTACAGTGAAATTGTTGAATTGAATATAATTGCGATGCAGCGCAGAGCGCGGTGGTAATTCCCTAGTCATTGTCTTTCTTATTATTTAATCTTCTTATAATTTTTTATCTATTTATTATTAAATTCCTCTCATCTACTTTAGCCGTATGCGAGTTTAAATTTAAATTCCTTCAGCTTTTTTGGTAAATTAATCATCACTTCCGTTGGTAATTTGTTCCAATCTCTGACACCCCTATCCATAAAAGAATATTTTCCCACTCCATTATGCATGAAATCGAGTGCTATCTTGTGCCCACGTTCATCTCTTCCCATCCATGCACTACTCCTGTTTCTTCGACCAAGATCCCTCCAAGCCCCATCGCCAACACATGCATTGAACACTCCCAGCACTCTTCACCTTCCAAGCCCCATCACGAACATATGCACTGAACACTCCCAGCACTCTTAACCTTCCTGTCTTCCAATGACTGCCAATGCAGCTCCTTTATCATATCAGTTACCGACTGGGTCCTACGGTAATGTCCACAAACAAATCTAGCTGCTCTCCTGCGCCGACCCCCCCACATCCTGTATTTTATACCCTAAATGTAGGTTACATATTACACTATTGAAGGAATTGTATGTCCAAAGTTTTATAACACAATCCCCTTACTTCTCAGGTACATCTCCTCAGCACTCTCTCCAGTAAGTGAAAGATTTTGTAATCTTTTCCTACTACCTGTCCCATGTGTTCTGCCCAATTGAGTTTGTTATTAAACGTAATGCCAAGATGTTCACTCTTCAACCGTTCAACAAGCAATTCTGTCCCGATCCTATAATCATAAACAACATTCAGTATTTTATCTGTGTACCTAATAAGTTGACGCTTCTTTGCATTTGTCCTCATCCCATGTTGACCAACCCAGCTAGGTATAGTATTCATCACCTTGCAGTTGTTCACAGTCTTCTGCCGTTTTATCACTATTATATACATTATTTCATCTGTGAAAAATATAAATGCTGACCGTAAATCAACAAAACATTCATCAGAATAAAAACAGTCTCAGTACACTACCCCGAGGCACTCCCACATTCATTTCCTCCTCCTTTGATACTGCATCTCCTATTGTAACGCTTTGCTTTCTGTCTTTTAAGAAGAGATGAAAAGATCAGGTCAAGACAAGAAGAGATGAAGTCCTAGACACACTAATGACAGGAAAAAAAGATGTTCCCACCTAAGATCACAGCTAGAAGTGGCGCCAGAATACTTTGATAATATACACTCCTGGAAATTGAAATAAGAACACATTGACGCCGGTGTGTAAGACCCACCATACTTGCTCCGGACACTACGAGAGGGCTGTACAAGCAATGATCAAACGCACGGCACAGCGGACACACCAGGAACAGCAGTGTTGGCCGTCGAAGGGCGCTAGCTGCGCAGCGGTTGGGCACCGCCGCAGTCAGTGTCAGCCAGTTTGCCGTGGCATACGGAGCTCCATCTCAGTCCTTAACACTGGTAACATGCCGCGACAGCGTTTACGTGAGCCGTATGTGCAGTTGACGGACTTTGAGCGAGGGCGTATAGTGGGCATGCGGGAGGCCGGGTGGACGTACCGCCGAATTGCTCAACATGTGGGGTGCGAGGTCTCCACAGTACATCGATGTTGTCGCCAGTGGTCGGCGGAAGGTGCACGTGCCCGTCGACCTGGGTCCGGACAGCAGCGACGCACGGACGCACGCCAAGACCGTCGCATCCTACGCAGTGCCGTAGGGGACCGCACCGCCACTTCCCGGCAAATTAGGGACACTGTTGCTCCTGGGGTATCAGAGAGGACCATTCGCAACCGTCTCCATGAAGCTGGGCTACGGTCCCGCGTCTTCAGTGATGAGAGTCGCTTCTGCTTTGGTGCCAATGATGGTCGTATGCGTGTTTGGCGCCGTGCAGGTGAGCGCCACAATCAGGACTGCATACGACCGAGGCACACAGGGCCAACACCCGGCATCATGGTGTGGGGAGCGATCTCCTACACTGGCCATACACCTCTGGTGATCGTCGAGGGGACACTGAACAGTGCACGGTACATTCAAACCGTCATCGAACCCATCGTTCTACCATTCCTAGACCGGCAAGGGAACATGCTGTTCCAACAGGACAATGCACGTTCACATGTATCCCGTGCCACCCAACGTGGTCTAGAAGGTGTAAGTCAACTACCCTGGCCAGCGAGATCTCCGGATCTGTCCCCCATTGAGCATGTTTGGGACTGGATGAAACGTCGTCTCACGCGGTCTGCACGTCCAGCACGAACGCTGGTCCAGCTGAGGCGCCAGGTGGAAATGGCTTGGCATGCCGTTCCACAGGACTACATCCAGCACCTCTACGATCGTCTCCATGGGAGAATTGCAGCCTGCATTGCTGCGAAAGGAGAATATACACGGTACTAGTGCCGACATTGTGCATGCTCTGTTGCCTGTGTCTATGTGCCTAGGGTTCTGTCTGTGTGATCATGTGTTGTATCTGACCCCAGGAATGTGTATATAAAGTTTCCCATTCCTGGGACAATGAATTCACGGTGTTCTTATTTCAATTTCCAGGAGTGTACAATGTGGTGAGCAATACAGTGGGCTGTAGGAATGACGGCCTAGCGTCACGCCCGGAGCGAGTAGCGCACGTCCCGGGGTTATTTCTTGTGAGCTCGTGCATTCCCACAGCCGGGCGCTACAATGCGATCCACCGAATCTCGCCGGAGCGAGGAGATTCCGCGCTTTGTCCCTTTCCGAGGAAGCTCGCACACAATACGGGCCCGCGGCAGCGTGCATTATTCTAGCCTCCGCAGCCTCGTTATTCACCGCCGGCGTCGAGTCACGGAGCAGGAAAGTGATTAGGGCGCTTTTTACACGACGCCGACAAAAGGAAGGCGCCTCGGCGGCGCCGCACGGGTTCAACAAACCGCGCTCCGAACACACTTTCACAAATGATCGAGGGGCAGTTAATTGCAGTAAATTGGCGTCAAACGACGTAGTGAGTCACGCACAGGAATGTTAAGCTAGTTGCACCTGGGTCCTTACTATATTACAGGTATACCTCACCCACAGCATCAAAGCTAATACAGCCAACTCAACTCAAACACACGAAACTGTGCGATGCAGAAGGTTCCTAGCAACTAATCTAATTATTCCTTTGCGCACTCTTATCTCGAACTCTGTAACGGATGAAAATGGACCGAGCATGGTGGGTGAGCGGTCGCATTCGGGAGGACGCAGATTTGCATCGCAGTTCCGTTTTCCATGGTTTCCTGAAATCGCTTCAGGCAAATGCTGGGGGGGGGGGGGGGTTAATTCAAAACACCATGGCCGAATTCCTTTCCATTAGCCATAAGAAAAGAAATATCTGTGTTATCCTATTTCTCTTTTCAATCGCGTGATTACGACATAAGTAGAAAGGTGGGGAAAATATTTTCTTGCAGTTTTAAATGAAAGATGTTTGCATGTTAGCCAGTAGATTAACGCAGGCCCGTGTAGCAGATAATGACAACCCAGTGTGTAGCAAGCGGTCACAAAACGTTATTTCTTCGGTGAACGGTTGTACTAATCGGACAAGTGCTCTACTCATGCCATCAACAATTGGTTATCATATCCAGAGTATTTCCGTTGCTATTAATGCAATTAGTAGCGCATACCGTCCACAAAGGCTGATAGTTGTAAAAAAAAAATCCTTAATTACTGGCATTTGAGAAGTCCGCATATAATTTTGTGCATTTTATGTACTTACTCACAAAGAGGGGTTCGCTTACAACACTGATCAGCGATACATACTGTACAAGCCGAGCCTAGTACATCAGCGGTAAGGGTCGCACCTGGCATTTGAGGAGGCGGGTTCAAATCCCCGTCTGCCCAATCAGAATTCTGTATTCCATATTTTTTCTTCCATAAAACAAAGGTACATATAACAGTCGTAATGGCGTCAATTATGCTGATATTAAGCAGAATTTAATTAACGTCTACTTTACTATAAGGTGAATCCACTTGTTTTACATCAGTAATAAACTCAGGAGGGGTGAATGGTAAACCAAGTACTCGAGCTTTTTCAACTACCACAATTTTGTATATTAAATATGCAGCGAGTAGACGGTATGCGTTCAGTCTGAAGTATAGCTGTTCAGCTTATGGCATCATTAGATGCGAGAAAGGACTGGGATCAAGCAACTGGAAGAACCATCCCGGCATTCGCCCGGAAGGAACGCAGTATTTATTCTTGGCTACCTTCATCAGCTGGCGCACAACATTTAATCCTGAGATGGATTACGCGAGTAACGACCAACCATGAACGCTGGGGCCGATGTGCACAGTGGTCTTCATATTTTTTCCGATGTAACGCTTCAAGCCTTCGTCTTTTCCATGTATAATGATTAAGCCCCGGATTCTTAGGTTCGAACCTATTTTGTTCCCAACCTAATATGCTCGAAATTTTAACTTTCTCTTACGTCTACTGTATAAACTAATAATATTCATAAATTTAATAGGACCTAAAATATCCTAATTTTTATGTTATGACCTAAAATGACCTAATTCGGTTTTTAGAACCTAAAATGACCTAATTCGATGTACTGATCCAGTTCGACTGTAATTTTGTTACTTAAACAAATGTCCAACCGGATTAGCTCAGGGCTACGGCCTGTGGAAGACGCCATGGGTTCGAACCCAACCATCAGCTGTTCTGACGTGGTATTCCGTGGTTTTCCTTTTCCCCTCCAGGCAATTGCGGGAACAGTGCCTTATGGACAGGTTACGGGTAACTGCTTCCTTTTCCCCCTTCCTTCTCAAAAATTTCGTTTTCTTCTTCTACATCGATCCAAATTAATGTTACATGGCGATCCGGTCAGTCACCATCACCAGCTGTATCTATTTTTACATGAATCCTAAGATCTAAGACACTGCAAATGTGAGCAGTATGGGAATGATCCCTAACATAGTCCGAGGGGTAAAGTCGAACTTGGAGGGTAAACGAACTATGTTTACGTATAAAATGGAAGAATTTATTTTAAAATTGGAATAACTATTCACCACAATATTAAATGATGTGTTTTAACCTAATTGTTGACAGTAACATTGAGAAAAGCTGTAACAATACGGTGTGGCAACTTCACATTATTACAAAGGTTTACATTCAGTAGAAACAAATCGACAAAGCAAGTTTTAAACATAGCACGTTAAACATTAACAATCTCAGGAACGCAAACCCTTTCTGAGAATTTAACAGTTGTATACCGTCATCGTTCAGTGGTAACACGGAAATTAAAATATTGTGTAGGCCTACATAAGTTTAGTTCCTTAATTAAAAGCAATAATGCCTAAAAAGAAATCCTCAAGAAGTAGTCACCTGCGAGAGTGGTTAGGAACGAATAAGAACTTTTCTAAAGATGAGAGAAAATTATATATTGTCAAGCATGTGTGAAACCAGTAAGTTTAATTTGTTTTATATTCATATATCTTTTATAATTTTAAAAATAAATTAGATTTTATTTGTTTTCATTTCTAAAGTAACGTAAAGTGACAGTATAGACTGCTGGATGAAATTTCATAATATTAACTGGGTATTATCCGGGGTGTTATATTCAGGTGGACTATTTTTATTTTTGATTTCTATATAAGTGACTGCAGAAAAATGATCCCACGTACTACAGTATCAGAATTCAGCAACTCATTTGGCAAATGTTACCAGGAGAAACACTTCCGAACAGAAGCAGAGTTTCATTACAAGTTCAAAGCTGGGTGCAGAAGATTCGTTTCAACTGCGTCTGTGTGAAGTTCTCACTGCCGCTAATATACCAGTTTCAACAGTCCAGAATGCAGTCCTGAAAACCATTTTGGAAGAATTTTGCAACAGAAAAATATGAGATGAATTCACTTTAAGAAAGAATTATTTGCCTCATCTTCAAGTGAAAACCATTGAAGAACTAGTGGACATTGCCGACAATTTCATCTGGTTAAGTGTAGACGAGACGTCAGATGCCTGCGGCAGATATATAGCGTTGTTGTGGGCAAGCTCGCTTGTGAGGGACGTAGTATACCCCAAGTCATTATGTGCAGAGAACCTCCAATGACTAACCAGTCTACTGTGGTAATTGCTGTAAGGGATGCATCAAAACTGTTATGGTCCAGAACGCGAGGATAAATTGTCGTTGGTGACAGACAGTGCAGCTTATATGATAAAAGCAGGGGAGCGTTTAAAGGCATTCCATCTTCGAATGGTCCATGTCACCTGTCTAGCTCATGGGCTGCACGAAGTAGCTGTAAAAATTAGGGAACAGTACCCTGTAGTTAAAGAGATAATTCCTTCAGTGAAGAAAATATTCCTGAAAGCGCCAAGTCGAGTAGTTACTTTCATCGATACCCCTCCTTCCTGAGCCAGTAGTGACACGATGTGGGGCCTGGCTCTCAGCCGCAGTATATTATGCAGAAAACTATGAGAGCATCACGGAGGTCATCGAATCATTAAATGAAAGCGAAGCTATTGCTATAGTAAATGCAAAGAAAGTGTTGCACTCAGTACCAGCTGTACAGAAGTTGAAATACATAAAGGCAAATTTTTACAACCCAGAATTTTCAATCAAGAATTTGGAAGGAGGTGCTCTACCGTTGACGAAATCACTTCAAATCACCCAAGAAGTGAGGGCCAAAGTGGCTCCTGGACAAGTTGGGGTGTCTATAGCTCAGAAGCAGGAGTCTGTTTTAGCCCGCAGTCCAGATTTCAAGAGGATGGAATACATAGGCCGTGTCCACTGTGGTCTAAAGAAACAAGAATATTGCCTTGGAATCCTAAGGAAATCGCTGATACAAAGTTCACACCTCTGACCACATGTGACGTAAAGCGTAGTTTTTCCGCATTCAAGAGAATTTGAACGGAAAATCTGTCAAAATATTTCATTGTTCAGTGTCATATTAGAAGTTTTAAATGAGTTGTTTACCATACACAATACAGACGAAGTATTTTGAACATAATAGTGGTTTATTTTGCATATTTTAATGTGATCGACCAATGACATGTTGGAAGTTTTTAAGGAGTACTTGACATTGTATTGTAAAGTCAACAATATTTTTAACACTATAGCAGTATATATGGCGTGTTTTAAATTTTATTTCCCTTAAAAAGGTGTAAGTTCCAAAATCAGAATTTTAAAAACCTATAAAAGCCTAAAACGTGAGTTGAATAAACCTAAATTTGGTTTTTTAGAACCTAAAAATCCGGGGCTTAATAATGATCATTCGTTTACTCTCGTGAACACAGCAATGCTAATAATGATCTGATTTTAATCGAATTTCGTATGTACAAGTGCAAAACAACTTTTACCCGCCCGTAAAAAATATCATCGAATATATCCAGATTTCTCGATTTCTCCGTTTCTGGAATCCCTTAAGCGGTTATTATTATTCCCAGCAAGATTTTTTCCCCGGATAATCCCCGACAGTCTAACTGTAAGGATATGTGAAAACTGCGACCAGTGAAATTTGCGGCCAACCTAAAATCTGCGAAATCTGCGGCCAATACCTCTTCTCTTTGTGTCATGCCGCGCCGTCCTAATCACTCTAAACGCCCCTAGACGACCCGACCTGGTCTCACTAAATGGTGGCCTGGAAGTTATTACGTGAACAAATCATTTTACATTACACGCCCGAAACAGCCAAGTTAATTTCTATTTTTTTTTTTAATAGACACGCAAATGTTTCACAGGTTTCTTAGACTTTTTTCGCACTCGTTACTGAAAGCTGAATTTTTTGCTGATCTGCAACACTGTTCGGAAAATCCAGTGCGGTACTAACTAGATCGGAGTGGCCGAGGTCGTCTAGAGGCGGCCATACACGATCGCTCCATCCGTCCAAATGGAGCGATGTCACTCCATTATCGTGTCGTCCGTGGGGAAATTTGTTGTGGATGACGTTAACCCACAACTGCTGATGGTAGAATATTTTTTCCTACACTAGTTTCTTATCTGCTTAACGTCTCTCTAACAGTGAGGTCTTTAGAGACGGGAAAGGATGGGGGGGGGGGGGGCGAGGAATGGGAAGGAATTCGGCCATGATCTTTTGAAGGAAGCATCCCGGAATTTGCCTGCAGTGATTTAGGAAACCATGGAAAACCCAAATCTGGATTCGAACCACCGTCCTCCCGAATGCGAAGCCTCCTGCACTAGTAATGTGAGGCAAAGGGAGATTTTGCATGAAATCTACTACGATTACGATTCTGTAAGTATCTGCCTCGTTATTACAATTATTTTCTACGTCTTTTAAGCAAGAATAAAACTTGTATTTTAATAACAGTTATAAACTATAAAACATCTGTACTGTCAACCTGCTGTTTAGAAACATTGGCTACAAACGCAGCAATCCGCTCAGAGCGCCGGTGGGGCGGCTTTTAACAATACAACCAGTTTGATCCTATTCTATAATAAACATGCCGCTACAGCATTGTTGAGAATTCTGGCCGCAGATTTCACTGGCCGCAAATTTCACTGGCCGCAGTTTTCGCGACACCAACTGTAAATGCAACTGAAGGTACACAATCCTCATACTTCAATATCGTTTATTTTTTCTGAGTCTACGTTCAAACTTTAAACTTACTACTTCTGTAACAATAGGTTTCTGTTAACAGTCGTACATAATAGCACTCAACAATCAATCGTTATGAAATTTATCTGCCATTTTGACATAGTTTGTTGAAAAGCTACCAGGTACAACGGACCCAAGTTTAAATTTCTAGCCTGGGAAACGGACCATCCCGAGTAGAATTTTTAGGTGCTTTTCCGCTGTTACCTAGGCCGACACCTCAAAAACAACATGTCACATACACACAAACTCATCTGTCAGAAAGGCTACAAAATTCATTAGCACAGAGGAACACACCTTCTCTTAGGCTACATAGGTTACATGAACAAGTAAAAAGAAAAAAGGCTTATGATATTGCATATAAGTTCATAGGTCACTACAACCGTGTTTTTTATATCTAGCATGGCGACACGAAATTGAGTACATAGTTCTTTCAATGCGCGATAAATGTGCATGGTCGCGGTATAACGGCTATCGAGTTTACCTGCACAGACAAACTAAAAGTTGTGTAAACAGGTATCACTGTTTTATTGCAGTATACTGTGAAATAACAGCACCAGCACCAGCGCAGCTCTCAGCCGACTCTGGGGAACGCGTTGGATACCACCCACTGTGCGAGATGTCGGTGGCCCCAATTAGTGGTACGCGCGGTAATATGTCGACTAAGGTAATCACTAAGATCACTGGAAAAAAGTAGGCAAACATTACAATAGCTAAAATATATTAGAAGACAGTCAAACTGTGTGTGTACTATGTACGTGTGTGAATTATAATAGTGTAATGCTGTGGTTGTGTGAAGTTCTCGACTTGGTTGAACGTACACAGACAGCAGTCAGGTGTACGCGAGTTTTAAATCTTCCTCGAGGAAAACTAATTGGGAACCACTGGGCTATGTAAAGCGCATCCACCATCGCTGGCAAAGAGTTGAGGATAATCTTTGAAGGTGTTAACTTTTTGTACTGTCACTCGTAGGTTCTTCCATTACTGGTATTTTTTTAATGAAAACTGTAAAGCAATAAAACAATGGTTCCTATTCACACCACACTTAAAATGTCTCTGTCGGCAAATGCTATATACAGCTCCATCTGGGGCTGGCGTTGAGAGGCAAAATCATCAGGCTTTTAAACGTACATACTTTATTTGCTTTGTTGCCATGTGTTTCGATGATATGGTTTGTTATTAAGTGGGGAACGAGCTTTATGTTTTTGCTGGGTCGTTATTGTTACGTATACAGGCGATTTTAAGCGATACGTTGTAAATAGTTTTTTGATAAAACTGTGACCTCAATTCAAATTTTTGAACTTTAAAGTAATAAAACAGCACTAATGATATTGTACCAGATCTGAATCTATATAACAATTTTGTTAACAAAATACCGTTCTTTATGTCGCGTGATGTAACCAATGAACACAGCTGATCGTTTTTTATAGCCTGCGGCACGGAACAGATGTTCACTAGTGATCCTAAACTATTCATTTAAGTTTTTCAGCCGAATTACTCATAACGACTTATTTCCCATCGACATGAGTTTGGTCAAAATATTTCTACCCTCAGAATCCGATTTGGAAAATATTCAGCAGTGAGCTAAGTTATGACGGCTCAACAAGAGACACCGATCTTTAAAGTGATCGTAATGCACGAGTTGTGCATCCCAGAGGTACTGGTCACATTCCAGCTAATCTACGTTTGGGACAGTTTCCTATACCCAAGGACAAGGCAGTGGCCGCTCTAAAACTAGGAATACCGGTAACTTGAGACAGACAGTACCACCCATCACAGAATACTGAAAACCTTATTTTTCTGCTACGTATCATAAAATGAATGATTGCTATTTATAGGTCACGACGCAGATGTTTAATTTTGTCGATAATTTTGATTGGACTTCCAATGATCAGTGCTGCCATTTGCACAGAATGTCTTCTTTATGTAACATGATTTGACGGTTGCATTTCTTTCATACGCCTGTAATTAAAGGAAATACATACTTCAATTTTCATTTGTGAATCTATGTAAAAAAAATAATAACTTTTCGTAATAGCAATAAACTATTGTTAAACGAAATTATATTAACAGCTTGGTTAAAAGTTCTCAATTTTACCAACTGGCTCAGTTAATTTTTATTATGATGTAGTGCCATAGTAACGAAATATATGGTTTATAGGTCGTAACCCAGCAGTTTCGGGTGTGCTTGCAATCAGCCTGAGTACCTCTTAGATTTCCTTTCATTAAGTCACAAAGTTACTGTTTGCAAAGTCTGATAACATTTACATGGCATTTTAGTAGTGAACTATGGATAGTATATAGATACAACGTAAGAATTCGTATATTCTCTGCCACCATATGCCTACAAGTCCAAGTTTTGTACTGATAGGCGTATTGGATCCATATAATTTTAACTCGTTATTTGAAAATATTATTGGATCGGGAATTTTGTGACAAAGTTATTGAAGTAACGATCAAGTGAATTACACCTGGAAGCTACTAAATATGAATGAAAAAGCACTGCTTACCCTAGCTACTTTTTACACGATGTATATATCATTTATGTATTAGCAGTTAAAAGGCCGCAAGCACTGTCTACACAAGACCGAACGTCATCTGCTGCCTTCTAGATTAGCTTTTATCTCTGAGTACGCAGAGTCAATTTTATCAATCTGGAACGAGTCCTGTAAAACTCCGCGATAACTATCTTACTAAGAGAAACGTGTTAGTTTACGAAATGATAAGCAATATATTTAGGACGGTAATAATTTATTACTTAGTGATTTGACACAAGTGACTGATTAACTGTATTTAGCAAAAATGCACAATATTCCGGGCCGTTCCCTTTTTCAAGAATTCAGACATGTGCCTGAGCTCGCGCAAGCGCCTACGGTCAATACAGTCACATGTAGATCCTACATGTGGCAACATTGGTGAGTGCTGGGTATAATTTATCTTTCTTTTTCATATAAATATCGCCTCATGACATTTATTTCTAGTTGCTAACAACACATAGCGTCAACGTTCAGGTGTTATATGCAAAAACTTTAAACATAAAGGTTTTTAACGTTGGACCCATTTTATTGTTAGTACAAGTCACTAGTTCTGCAAGGTACTTACTGTTACAAGCAACTTACTGCCAAACGTTCTGAATTCAAATTTCATGTGTATTTATACATTGTTCGAGGGGCTGTACGTTTTTCTGGGCATTCTATCAACATGTGTTCACCATCCTATTGTTGCTTGCAATTGAACGGTATGTAACACAATGCCTGAAGATAATTGATGTTTCATCTGCGATGTTTGTGCCCTTAAATTGCTTCAGCGAACATTTTGCGCCGCGGCTGGTACCGTCTACCGTATAGTGAATAGAGCAGGGGACGGCTCAATATATCAGAGATCTACCTAAAATGAGCAGAATTACGACTAAGGAATTCGTATGTTGTTTTTTTTTTACTAGTTTTTTAAAGTAGCTTTCAAACTAATTAATCTCATACTTTATGGTTATACAAATTGCAGTCTTGACGAATTACACCAGGAATTTGGAGTTGATGGGAAATTACTAGATTTCAAATATACGGTTTCGAACGCCTCCCTTTCCGTTTCCATCCCATCGCATCAAAAAAATATTGTAAGAGTAGGTCCAAACCCCTATCAGAAAACCACTTATTGGTAAAAATAGTAGTACCAACAATAGCACCAGTCAAATAAAAAAAGCACTTCTAGTAATATTTCTCCACTGTCGCATTGCTTCCAAAGACGAATCGAAAATGATGTTCCAGACGAAACTCTGAAGATAAGTGTCTTCACTAGTAGTGTCTGCAAACACTTATGAGCTCTGTAGTGTTCTTATAAGTTCAAGAAAAAATATGTTTTGATGCAATTAATGTTACATATTCAGCTTAGAAACATTACTAGGCATTTAGCACCAATTTATAATTAAATGAACTACTCAACAACGGTTTAAAAATAGTCCTAGCAATGTGAGTTGTAATCACAAGTTTATACACAAGTGTTCAACCTTCCTGATGATTTTTAATTTTCTGCCTGATCAGTTACCGTGAATGAGAAACTAAAAAAAAAAATATGATGTCTCTTTGACATTATAGGCATGGACATCATAAGCACCGCAAGAAATAAAAATACAGAATCCGAAATAAAGGGTATCGATGGTAGTATGGATTTTCTATTGTGCGGATACAAAATACGCTACAGTATAGTTTTGGGAGTTTGATACAACATTAATAATTATTCTAATTTATACTTTTGGATACCCCTTTCCGACTAAAAATCAGCCACACAGGGAACGGAATTAGCTTACGCCTGACATGTTTATAAGCGGATTGCTACTGACTCCTAAAGTTAACTGCTTTAATTGTTTGGTTTTAAATACAATGTTGAAAACTTTCGAATCAATAAAAAAGGTGCAGGACAAAAACAGCGAGATTCAGTTTTCTAAGAACATCAAAACTACCGGCACACTGTTAGTCTTTTATAACTACTCTCCAAACTGTTGTCACGTCGCGGTTAAAATAAAAATTCAACATCAAAGCAACTATACGGTTCATCACGAAGATGCAGCGGTGATAATACTATATATACCCGTATATTTAAAAAAAATCCAGGTATAATGATTACAATCATTGTTTCTAGTATTTTGTTAGTGTAGTTTCTGAACAGAACTGCAAAAGTTTACCGTAGAGCATACAGAAACAAAGTTTATGTTTCTGTACTATAATGAGCAGTTTGTAAAACAACAAAAAATAAATAAAAAAGGAGTAACGGAAGCAAACTTAACGAAACGCCCCGAGCGTGCAGCTTGTGCGTTCGATAGTCACAAAGTTAATCCACTAGCGCATCAGTGGTTTAAGCTATGTAATCAAGCAGAAATACAAAACATCCTGCCTTTATTCGTATTAATTTATTATAGGTACTAATCAGTAGTAGTTTGCACAGACGTTCAGCAATGTATTGCTTCCTGGATTCTACACACCTTCTCGTATTGGAATAAAAGGGAAACGCGTTTTATAACGCATCGACTAACTCAACTAGTATTATCTGCTATAAACTGATACAGGCAACGTAGTGGAACGTGTTGGTCCCCCCCCCCCTTTTCAAAGGGGAGTGATGCAATTCAAACATATACGGCTCGACTGAATTGGTTTTGGTCAGTATATCCATGCCCAGAAACGAAAAATCTCCTTAGAAAGATCAGATTTGATATAACGTATGGGCACAATGCTAACACTAGCATAATTAGGAATGTTCGCAGCCTGCAAATACCACAAGATTTAAGTTTTTTTTAACATATTGACTTTTGAACTGCATAAATATTAATCTTTTATTTTCAGTACAATGAGATTTCTCAGGGCTACTGAATATAAGCGTTTGTCGCTTTGAAGTGAGTCTGTCCAGTGAATGGAGCCAGCTTTGGTCAGTACCTCGTGGCGCAGCATTTCGAACCGTAGTTCATTAACTTAGTAACTTGCAAGGTATGGACCACGAAGGGTGGCTAGTATTTGTTTATATAATTAAGAAATTTTGTGTCACTGGTTTTATAAAAATTTAATGGCTAATATATTTAGTTTTGTTGTTAATACTCAATTAAGAGATTGTAATACCGGTACCTGAAGAGTAAGCACGAATGAGGATGATTTGCTTTGTTTTGCTAAGAGTACGGATATTATTAGTCAGTGTGTGTAAGTAGAGTTTTGCGAGAGAACGCAAGTGTACCATCAGCGATTTCAGGTCGCATATTATAAAAACTAATTCCGCGGGTTAGCCGTTAACTTTTTAGAACACGGAACCAACAGTAATAACCAATTTTAAAAGGTGCACCGTTTTTGCTGTGAGAGACGACGTAGATAAACGTATAACGAGTATTTAAGAAAGTAACGTATGTGCGTTCTGACTGCGGTAGAGTTGGATTGGTGAATTTTAACAAGTAAAATAAATCGAGTTATTAAGAAGTTTCCTGTTGTTGGTGTTAAAAAACGATGAAGGATTATTTTTGATGAATATTGCAAGATATTCTACGAGAACAGCCTCCAATCCAGTTAGAGCGACGGAGTATCTTTGTTATTTTAGTAACAGATTCTCAGCCCGTCAGAAATGACGGGTTGAACACTTTTTCAGCAATTCATTCCTTCGCAGCTGCTTAACTAAACAGAACTCTTATTAAATAACGCTCACAACCTTTACTTTGTAATGTATTACACACTTTTATTTCACCTCGTTCCATTGTATTATGGCAATGCTGCACAGTGACCTCATTTTAGTATTTTTTTTAGACAGTCCATATGCACCACAACCCCACAATCACTCAATAAGGCTAAAAATCGCATACCTCAAATCTGGATATTACATAGACGCCTCCCTAGTAGCCTGGCATACTGAAAGCCTGCAGCTCAACAAATACATAGCGAAACCGACTGTACTTTCGTGGAAACCTGAAGCTTTCCTCACGAATCTAAAAATAATGCTTTGTGATGTGAAAGCAGGGCTTCCCTCATGTAAAGTGCACGCTTTATCGGGGATTAACCATACTTTAGTGGAACGCTATTCCCAATAAATATCTACGGACACGTGAGATATGTTTTTAATTTCTTGCAGATGAAAATATATTTATGAAGCAGAAATACTGAACATTTAAATAGCACAAGTGGCTGACAAGCCCAACGCAAAAGAAACTGATGATTTGTTTCGATACGTTTACATGCCACCAAATTTAAGTTCCTCAGGAAACTATTAGAGTTCTTATTTCCTCCGGCTCGTTTCTAGAATGTCAGCATGTCTATCCTGTGCTTCCCTTCATGCCTCGTCTCTGTGCGCTCCCCCGATTCTGCCGACCACCTAGGCGTGGTATTTTCGCTGACTCCTCTCTGCGCTCTTCATTTGACCTTGTTAGGACGAGCAATCTGTTCAGCGACGAGGATTAATGAGGCAGCAGCTTGACCGCCCTGTCCCATTCACGTAGCATAACATCTAGACATCCCGTCTCAACAAAAACGTTTACACACGCAGAAAAAACTGATGAAAATGTTCGTGAGCTGTTTCTAAAAACATCCTTTCAACGCAACATAATTTTGGTAGGCCTATATGTAGTATTCCGTCAAATTCGACAGCTTGGTACGCAAAACAAACATTTGCGTTTAGGAATGATTTTTTCATCTTTTGTCATCAACTACAAATTATCATGAAAATCCGAAATTTGCATGGAACAGGAAAATAGTATAAAGTTATCTTTTGAACCCAGGAACTTATCTCGGTTGCCAAAAGCTGCCAAAGATTTCGTAAAAAGAGGGAAATACTTGATTTTTGGTATGACAGCATTTAACCCAAACTCATAAACACTTTTTTTTTTTTTTTGGTTGGCTAAACCATACAATCGGGTCAATAGTATTGACATTAATGTTATTACCATTGTGCATATCATTCGTTCAAAGCAGTTTGTTCTTTCAAACTAAAACACAACAGAAGACGCACACATTTTATTAAAACCACCCATACCCAGGCGGAACCCGAACCGCCACTCCTCACTACCTTAGCCCCTACGCTATCGGCGCCGAATAACAGATTGACGAACTTTCCGAAAGAGGATAATTTATCCGGGCGATTCGTTCAGCTAACTGAATGTCAACATCAAAGGAATTGTGCGCACGCAATTTGGAAAACAGAGCAATGCGAGCGCAGAATACGCTATCAGCTGAACATTATTCGTGGTGTGAAGCCAACCACACACATCGACACGAAGTAGCTACAAACGTTTCCATCCGAGCGCTGATAGATAAGGCAGCCTCAAAGCCATTTGCGGTTAATGACAAGAGAACGAGCCTGCGGACAAGCGGAACCACAATCGATATCTGGTGTGACGCGCACAGGCACAAGTCAGATGAGCGGTCGTTATGATAACATTCACATTCTCCATCCCAAAATAGAAGCAGATAAGCAGCCGCCAACACATTAGACAAGCTTGCTTCACAGCGGCCAGCTCGCGACAACTGTCACCGCTCTTGGAAACGTTTTACACAGTGTCGTCGGCATATTCCAGGGGATTTCAAAACTACGGACAGCGTTTAAAACTTTCCACAGTGTTAAAAAAGAACAAAACTTTTACACTTTTATATTCCAATGAAGAACTGATAATATCTTATTATTACTTTCCTCTGTCCCAAATATTAGTAATAGGGAGCTGCACCACTTTCGGAACCTATGCGAAACTGGTAGTAACCTGTTGAAATTTGGTTCAGTCGCTTCGTCAACATGTCGTCTTCACGTTTTGCGCTCTTGATTTGCGGAAAATTTGCTAGGAATTTAATTAAAAATGCCGAAATATGACAGCGACGCACACCCATTAGATGCCGCCATCGTTGAAATACCAGTGACAATCTCTTAAAATGTTGGTTTAATACTTTGTTGTAATCTTTTCTTGCCTTTTCAGCTTTTCTCCGTTGTAAAAAGTCGCACAAAATTGACAAATAGACAATATTTATCCGAGTTGTAATACGGTGATTCCCACCATCTTTTACCGAAACAAGCAATCAGAGATAATCCATTGCTTCCGTTGTAAACAAATACTGTAAATCATTTCGTTGATGGATGTCGCCTAATAAATATTTCGTAAAAAAATTTCTTGGTCCAGGCCGTATTTCAACCTAACCACGATTTCTGTGACAAAACGAAATTGTTTAGATTGATATGATCGCTGTACCGATAATTTTTATGTTATTTTTGCAGTGCTGATTGCATTTCACAGTTGCTCAGCTTCTTATATTTCGACATTTTTAATTAAATTCCTAGCAAGTTTTCCGCAAAACAAGAACGCAAAACGTGGAGAGGACATACTGACGAAGCGACTGAACCAAATTTCAACAGATTAGTACCAGTTACGCGTAGGTTCCGAAAGTGGTGCAACCCCCCAGTACCAATGTGATAGATACAGGACCTATAGCTAAGAAGCAACCACTGGTATTGACAATGCTAGATGATGTGGGGCAGTGATGGCTGTGTGCGGTGACTCATGGTGGGTTGTTCACAGTACGGCCTTACACAAAAAATACGAGCCGTGTTACGACACTCGATAAATCCAGCTTCAGGTGTAAAGCATGCCTGGATACACACCCAGCTAGCTTCAGATTGTGTTTATTTTTCAAGTGGAAAATTTGTCACGTCGGCAACTGAATGGAATGTGTTAATGCCGATCAACTTCTCAGATCTATCTTATGTTATCTGCCTACACCTGAAAACAACAAGGCTGTATCGATTTGCCTCCTAATGTGCTCCTATCTTTCAGAAATTTCATTCCCTATAGTGCAGTTGTTTGCGGATTCAGTTTGGCATGAAGACTGAATAACAACCTAATCTCTCTCTCTCCTATTTCAGATTCTTTACAATAATTCTTGCGCAGGCTCTAAGAAGTGATGTCAAGCTTTAATGAGCCGTCAAACTGTTAATCGGAAGATTGTACAAATTTAAATTAGAATATATATAATATTTCAAAATTAACTTACATACAGTTATCATTTAATACTCTCTCTCCGTATTCAACGCGCCCGCTCCATTATTCGCATAGCTGAGGCATTCCTACAGGAGAAAAAATATATTTCAACAGCAACGTTTTCACTGTAGTGCTTTGTCCCCGAGGCTCTAGGAAGTAAAAGCGCAAGCTGAGGAAACTCAAACTATTTGTTGGAATGTAGCCATCGAAACAAGGGCAAAATGAGAACGCACAAAAATAAGGTACTGATATCCAATTTTTAATTGGGCATTCAATTAACTGGTGAATAATATTCCAGTTAAATTCGACGGTTTTCTGAGACCCCAGTGTGTATAAAACCTCTCATAACGCAGTAAATTAAGTCCTAATATTTCCCGTTGAAGAAGTAGTTTTTGTATATCATCTCCGCGTATTGCTTTCATTCTTTCAATAGGAAAGTGGAGAAACTGAGAACTCAGTCATTAAAAAATACCACACTATCGTCTTGGGACACATTTGGGGACAGGCCGCATTTAAGCATAGGTTACCTCGGCTGTGGGGGCCCATAGACTACACGCAAAAATACATGTGAAAAGAAAGTAACTATTTGTGAAAGGGTTTTAGCATCGAAATTGCTCAAATGGTCGTGAAAACCTAAAACGATGTTCACGCATTCGCAGTTCAATCCTTTGAAGTACGGATGTACTGTAAACTAATATTTCACCCATTGCGAAAAGTAACAACTTTGCAGCACAACGATGAGTACTTATAACTCATAAGATTTACAGTATACTGTGATTTGGGGGTATGAATGTAGACTGAAGTCTATGTCGTGCAACTGCAATACCAACCCAAATTCCCTAGCCTTTATGTCCGGAAGGTTAGATAAGATAAATTCATTTTCCAAAAAATGTAAAGAATAGCGGCGCAATAGAGATCCGAGTTTTAATGTTTTGTTTAAAAGCATATTTATAAAAAATACATATGATTATAGTTGAAATAGGTGTAATTAGAATTTAATATTAATTCTATTTTTAATTCATTTTTATTTAATTTGTTGTTTTAAGTCATTTTTTAAATTTATATTCAAAACTTTATTTCAGCATTAAGAATTCCACATGGCATGGCGTTGCGTGGAAGGCTCTGTCTAAGAACAGTTGAATAGCTGTTTTCGTATTGACATGCGTTTGTGAATAATCAATATTGTGTTTTAAATCTTTCTATCTTCCGTTTCTTGGTGATCTTAATCATCATTTACCGTTTGTTTTATCTTGATATGTAGGCCTACTCCTTCGTACTGTTATAACTTCTGAGTTTGTAACTCCGCGGGCTTCAGCTGAGGGTGTTTGGTTTCAACGATATAACTACGATAACTATCGACAGTCGAAGCACTGAACGTGCGAGCATCACTTCGTAAGATGGTTCACCTCAGTCTCGGAAACGATTCAGAGCACGTTTCGAACTTTAGATTTTCCAGTAAGCTAACCTCGTCTATTTTTACAGTCACTACATTATCCAACACTTTATATTAAAAGGTCTATTAATTGAATAATTAGTAATAATATTAACGAATTTTGCTTTATTATTTCGTATTCAATACATATATTGAGGGCCCGAATCACAGGAATAGCCTATGGGCCTATTGATCCTAAATACGGCCCCGTTTGAGGAATTAAATTTGAATCGTCCAAATGAAACAGTTAAAGATGTGGAATTAACAGTCAACGATCGCACCTGCCCGTTAGCACAAGGAGCCACATATGACGAGCTGAGTGCTAAAAATGAATTCAGTTTGCCTGCAACCGCTTTCATCCAGAAACATGCCATTTTTTTTATAATTTTCTTCTTCTTCTGGTTCCTATCTGTTCCGGATGTTGGCAACCATCTTGGCTGTCTCGTCTCTCCTCGTTGATGCTCGGATTAACTCCGTAGTTGTCTTGGAGGTCCATATTCTTAGATTTTTTAACCAGGAAGTTCTTCTTCTACCAGCACTTCTCTTTCCTGGTATTTTCCCCTGGAGAACAGACTGCAGGAGTTCATAGCGGCTATTATTCCTCATGATGTGGCTAAGGTACTGAAGCTTTCGTGTTTTTATGGTGGTCACTATTTCCATGTCTTTTTTTTTCATTTTGCGGAGCACTTCAGCATTTGTGGTGTGGTATGTCCACGATATTCTCAACATTCTTCGATATAGCCACATTTCAAAAGCTTCTAGCCTTTTACTGATAGTTTCTGTTAATGTCCACGTTTCAATGCCATACAGGAGGACAGAGAACACATAGCAGCGCAGGAGTCTCATCTTCGTCGTAATTGATGAATTACGACTTTTAAAAAGGTTATTCATTTTATTGAAAGTAGCCCTGGCTTTACCAATACGTGACTTTATTTCATCAGATGGATCCCATTGGCTGTTTACTGTGGTTCCAAGATACGTATACCTTGATAATATTATCCAGCATTAACAGTTATGTTTTTCAACGATCTGTGGAACGAGTAAAAGGACGCTAGTTAAAACTTTACAAAAAGTGCTCAAATGAAATCCATTTTTAAAAAAATGGCAATTTCAACACCATTACAGGAAACAAACATACATCCTTGTGAAGCAGACGACATACGCAATGCAGTAATAAAGCGGAAATGAGGAATTTTTGCTGCCCAACGACAAAATAGAACCCAAAAATATAAGGTATGAACGTATTCTAAAAATAATTGACGAACGCCGCTCAAAGATGAGTACAATCTTAGAATAAGTATGAAGCGTAAGAGACTTGGGAATACCATGTAAGAGATGGTCTGAGGCCAAGAAGGAAAATCATGCCAAGATCAGTTGTTACAGTAGGTAACATCTTATACCAATCCATTAGCCTTTTAAATTGAGATTCGGATCGCAATACAAAAGTTTTAGTTGCGTTCTCCCAAATTTTCTGCAGTGAATAGTGGCGTTACTCCGCTTTATTCATTTTTTTATTATGGCTTTCAGGAGAAAACAATCAACCACCGCGAAAATTCAATAACACGACACACTATGAACAGACTGACCGGGGTTCGAAACCTGATGGAGTGTACGAATTTTTGCTGCAGATGAACTACCAGAATCACCTGACCCACTCGTGCAGTGTGTACTGTGAAGTAATCTCTTCGAAGAATAACAGCCTCTGTATTGCAGAGGTCTCGGCAACTAATGCGGAGCTCAGCTCAGTCTTCAATTCCATCTACCACTTCTAATTGCCAGCTTTGACTGCAGGAGATCAGAAGGGCGGAAGGGGTGGAGGCAATAGTTTTGTCTTCAGTTGCAGTCATTTCATAACAGGTAGACTGTACCAGGTGCCAGCTAGATATTCCTAATCAACTTAAACATTATTTTAATTTGACTCGCTGACTGCATGTTAGAACCATAGGGATTGTTGTGTTCTTAAAATTACAGCATTTGGCTATTTAAATGTTTAGTTTTCTGTAAATTGTGGGATAGTTTGCAAGACAAGAGTGGTCATATTGCCGGCCGCGGTACGAGTAATATCGGTATATGTATGCTGTGAAGCACCGCTTTAATGGTCTGCCCATCACATTTCAGACAACTTACCCCTACACTACTAGCAAATTCCTCGTTTTCACTGAAATTTTTATCATACTTAACCGGTTCTACAGTCTGAACGGCGAAGTGGTTAATCCACTAACCCACGCGGCCTTTAAATCTTTTTTAAGACGATGACTAAGTGCACGTACAGCACGTAGACGGCAAACCTCTTGCCTGCTTCCTCATAGTCGCGATACCTGTTATTACGAGAATGGCGCTACGATTTCTCAATAGACTCGTAAGCTGATTTATAACTATAAACATGAGGTTAAAAGTAAGACAAAGCTGTCAAAATGCAGTCCCAATTGGTCTTTTGTAAACATTTTGTGTGCGATATTGTAAACACTAGAGGCTTTCAACTTTTTATAACCAACAAATCACTATTGATTATATAAAGAAAACCGGAAAATGAGGTACACGAGGTAAGATTATGTGAAAAAAAGTTTTTAGGTAACCTTGAATCTACATTTCCACGTTCGTGTTTACATACAAACACTTTAAGCCATACTGGGTACTAGCACACGTCGGTCTTCCGATACCAGTGCTGCTGTGGACATGCTGAGGTGCCAGTCTAGAGAGACGACAGATATGTTACAGTGGAAACAGTTTTTGCCAGTAAAGCTAAAATCCTTGAAAAATTCAGCCTCTACCTCGCATTGGTCTACGTTAAATTCTGTACTATAATTATAAGCATACATAAGAAAAGTGTTTGTAGTATGATCCCCCTTAGGTAAATTTTTTCCGTAAACATTGCCGTCAATGCTCGAGGCCGAGAACTTTTCAGGTCACCCCTAGTGTACTGTCCAGTATAAAATGTATTGCATATATTCGCTCCCTGATCACTTAAGTCATCTCACTCTGGGGAAATTCTTCACAAGCAGATAGGTCATGTGAAGCACAAAAATGTGTTCTATGAATTATCTTCGGAGCAAGCCCACGGTCATCGTGCAGAAATTTATTAGGAAATGTAGGTATATTTAAAACGCCAGCACAATACATACACTCTCTACTATCTTTTACAGCGGAAAATCTTTAACACTTCAATGTTAATGCTGACGTACATAGTTACTATATTGGTAATAAATACAAGATTCACAAAGATTAGAAGTGGAAAGGAACAATGTTCACTGTAGATTTTTTATTGAATGTCAAACCAAAGGAAATAAAAATTTATATACGGAAACCTAACAGCGTTAAATCCAGAGTCTTGCTTCAGAACCAATTTTAATCTGTGAAAGAATTTCAATCTTGGACTTTGGTAACTGAAGATGACTAATAAAATGCTATATGTCTGGTGTATAATTACACAAAATTATTCACAATCACTAACATGTCGAATGATTTCGTTGTGTTGAAACTGTTTATAAATACAGCAATTGCATTATATGTAAATTGCGTTCGTAATTTGTAATTAACATGGAACATTGTGTGTTTACAGTTAACATTGGAAACAGATTATACTAATGGGATGATAAGCAACTAACCAGATATTAGTAGCTGGTAATATTGGTTTGTTAATAGTCGCATGTATTGTTTCCACATCCCCGAGGCTATTCTAACATGGGATCAAAGTGAACATATCTAATCTAGATGCAATGTAAGACTTCTGTGGCTAGAATAAATAGTTTCTATGCTCGCGGGATGGTGTCGCGTTCTGGTATTAATTGCCGAAGAAGTTCGGCCGAAGAAGTCTGGTCGAAGAAATCAGCAATTAATGCTAGAACGAGGCACCATTTCGAGAGCATAGAAACTACGTGTAATCTAATCAGAACTATGATAATGGGCAAAAGTGGTCGATGGTGTTTGTAATTTAGACTGAGATGCACAACAGCCATGAACACAGGAAGCCAGATAGCAAGTACAGTGAGACGACATACAAAGAAGTAGCAAGTGGCAGGATGCTGACCATTCATAAGGACCTGAGTTATAGTGACCGGATACTTCCACCCTGGTATTAACGCTACCTTCAACGTCAGCTAGTGAATGGAATTGGCGGAATAAAAGTGTGACCAGAGGGTATATACATAAGGCGATGGTGAGATTGGGAGAATCAATGTGGAGCAGACTCAGTGGCTAACAATATCCAGCAGAAGCAGACAGTTAGATGGACAAGCAGTCTCTATCAGGCAGTACAGAACGGATACTTTTTCGAGTCTCCTGCGAACAGAATAACTCCGTTTTCTCAGCGTGGGAGACATCCTACAATATCGTCACGAAAGATGACACGAACCAACAACACATTACGCACCCGTTCGAAGATGGCTTCAGCAGTGCGGTGAAATTGAAGTGCCAATCGCGCTTCTTCACAAACCAGTAATGCCCGAGATATTTCTTCCAAGCAACGGGGGCTATCGTAGTTCAGCAATGTTTTGTGGATTGTCTATGTAAATTAAATAAATTTAGACTGACTATTTCTAATATAAAATTTGTTTGATAAATACATGATTCTTTTTTGGAAAATTAAATTTACACTTTGAATCAAAACAATTTTCATTAACCAAATTGTAATTTTTACAAATGTTTTAAAGTCTTGCCATTCTGCCAGACGACAAGAAAATCTAAAAGAATGTCGTTAACTTGCTTAGTCCTTGATATGTATATCCTTAATTACCTAATTAAATAGTAATTAATAATAAGCAAAAGTTGACATAACAAGAAGTTTAAATTGATGGAATCAAAAAACTTGTCCCGATCCAGAGGAAAAATTCGATTTGAAAAATGACTCTCGCCGATTTTAGCGTAGGGGCAATACTGCAGGCTAAATGCATTTTTTTAAGAACTCTCTTCGAAGGGCTTACATATTGAAGTGTTCCCTATGTTATGAAAGCGACTTCTGGACCTTACTGTGGCCGTTCACTACCAGTTATTAATTTCCAAATAATGTTAAGCAGAAAAACAAATCAGGTGGGCGCCAGAGATTGGAGTGTACCCTATTCTGAGGGAAGCGACATCCAGATCTCAAAGTATTATTATTTAAACATGAATTATTGAACACCTAGAATCATTAATAAAGTCAAATGACACATTATATGACTGGAAGGGAACTATTGAAAACAAGGTTCACAATCTCACTTACGATTTACTTATGTATTTTAATTGTTTACTTGATAAGATTTTACAAAGATCAATTTTCTTTTTAAAACACAAGGGTACATAACTTTCTCGGTGGAGCTATAGAGTCTGTCTCGCGGCGATAACTAGGGTAAACGACGTTGATGCAAAAGTTCCTTTTTCTGAATGGTGATTACCGTGCAGGCGAATCTAAGTTTCGCAGTCGGTGGGTTGACCAGCTCTCTGTGACCGGCCGGCTGCCTCCCTGCTGTCTCTCCCGTGGTCAGCTGGGCGATCGATCTGCCACCCTCGGCCGGCAACCATCAAGTTCCTCTTGTCTTCCGTGCTGCCGGACCAAGCGTCGCTTTCCACCCCCTCTTGATGACGTCTGCCAATGCGTGTATTTGGAGGGAAGCTTTTCTCGCTGGTTGGCTCGGGACATGCAACAAAACCGCCCTTTGTCAATAATAACACAAATTTTTCCTATTGGCTGTACTCCCCGGCTTCCCCTCACCCTTCATTCTTGGATACAGATATCCTTTTTATTTTTTTTATTTGTTTGCTGAAAACAGTCCAGGCACTCCACTTCATCTTGAGCCGTGGCCCTTGTCACGGGGCTGTTATGCCATAAGTCAGATTTAATGGACCCCACTCAGCGGCTGGCGTCCTCCAAACACGAGCGGAACATCCCCTGGGACTAGCGTTGCCAGGTGTCCCGATTTGCGCGGGACGTCCCGATTTTCGGGGGTCTGGGGATGCGTCCCGATTTACCTTTGATCGGGACGCCAAATGTCCCGATTTTTGAACCAAGTGATAAAAAGTTATCATTCATTGCAAAAAATGAAATCGCGTGTCATACGTCGAGACGCATCGTTCCCAACCAGCAGCCCACTGGCCACCAGAGACAACTGGCCACTGCTAACCTTGAGCATGGTAATAGTTCACTAAACTAATTAATAGAGCGCTAGCGTCGATGGTAGATTCATAGGTCTCCAAGCTGTTATCCTTTCCACCGTTAAACACGCCGTTTCGCTATTGTTGTGTCTGTATCGTAATACATTGTTGTGTATACCCCAGCGCTCTTGCTGACCCGTTCTCTCTTGCCACGCATTCACATGGTCGAAGCTCTCGCTCTTGCTTGCTGGAGATGCGATCGCACTTTTAACTCATTTATTCAGTGGTTGAGTTCGCTTGAGTTTCGTACATATTGCAGTTTCAACTAGTCACGGTACGGGATATAAACGTTTCTTTGTAGGTAAGTGTTAGAAAGAACTATTTATACAGTAAATTCATCCACATATACTAAGTTTGTTTATGTGCTTTTAAGGTTTCACCTTACTCGTGGTAACTTGAAGTTTAGTATTCGGGTAGAGAGTTTATTATCTTTGGTTTAGTAATTTTTATATAGTTGCGCGCTTTTACTTAATGTAATTAAAGACTGAATAAGTTTTATGGTTTTTCGACGAAGTTATAATAATAATCTGACGAACGGCAGGAAAGGGGGGAAAAGTGTGAATCTAATTGAATTGCAGAGGTCAGAAAAGGCATCAGTCACCTTTTATTACTTTTACAGGGGAGACATAAAACAGCTTATACTTCTTCCAAAAACGGGAATAAGCAAGTTACTGGCATACATAGAAAGAGATGCACGCAATGGACAATTTGAAACCTTAAACGTAATTTTTAGTGGAAAGTTTATGAATTTATACAAATTTAAAATTTTGAATTTGTACTATTTTGACAGTCAGTAGTTGTAAAATAGGAAATGATCACTGAAAAATCCAACCAAACTAATAGTGGTACTTATTTGGTGGAATACACATATGAATTATTATAACATCAGATTATTAGAAATTATGAAGAATTATGGCATACAGTTACACAAATGGTAATCTTTAAAAAAACAGAAATTATCACAACATTAAAAAGAAAAGAATAAAATCGCAGGAATTCAGCAGCTTGCCAATTATTTCTAAACATGAAATTATTTGAAAACTAAAATGAGTCGCCTTCCTCATCAGAGCTTTATTGTAGGCGGCCCTGAGTTGTTGGCTACTGCAAAAATTTGCTGATGATGCCAGGTGTTTTCCTTTCATGTAGAGCTTGGTTTGTCTTATGTTGGCCACCTTGCTATACTTTATGGAAATTTTATCACAGGCAACTGTCTTACTTGTGTGTTTGGTTTTAAAAAAACTTAAAAAAAAATTCAAGCCTCCTATGAAAGTGTTGGCACCAATTGAGCATTTTGTGTTCGAAGAGTAGTGGAAAGCCAAGTATGAGGATGGCTGTAAAGCATTTTTCTGCTCCTTAGGTGTTTTCTTTCCACATGATTCAGTCGACAAAGACGATTTCTTGAAATAAGAGCTCTACCATCTCTTGACATCTAAAACTTTGTCTGTATCCAAAGCCATTACTCGGAATACACTTTTCGCCGAAAGAATAATATCCTTATATTGATTTTGAATATAAATGCGCTCTTTTATTTTTGAGTATGCGATCATTAGGGAAGTAAGAGTATCTCTGTATAACGTAATAGTGGTATATTTCGGCAAAACGTTCTGTAGCTGTCAAAGTGAGTAAAAACAGTATTACTGAATGGTTTTTATTTTGGCTAGGGCACCTGTCTGGGAAAATTTGCAGTTGTTAGACAGTAGAAGGGATATATTTATCAATGATTTCAAAAGCATAGAACAAACTTCAATTGTACCTTTCTTCGCCATGTCTTCATAGTAGATGAAAAACGTAGATAACCGGGATGTGAAGTTAAAAATGCCAAAACAATTCACCCACAGCTGGTGAAAGTAGAACATATCTTGTACAGTAATATACTGAAAGGGGGGGGGGGGTTTGCATGAAATCAAAATTATTCCCCACGACATGATCTAGATATTTGCACATTTGAGTTACGAGTTTAATCTGGGAATCAGGGCCGGCGTTAGGATTCTCGGGCCCCGGGTAAGCGATCTTAGGCCCCCTATCCCCGCCCCAAGATATTTTTACTTTACACTTTGGTTTTTTTAGATTCAGAACTTTTTAATACAAAAATGTTCAAAATTATTAGTGCAGATTTTAAAATTTGTGTTTGGTTTCTATTTATTTAGGCACTCAGGCCGGCGGGCCCCGGGTACTTTTGCCCCGCTTAACCCCCCCTAACGCCGGCCCTGCTGGCAATAAAATTTTTGGTCTTACCTCTGTGAATCGTGAGTTCTGCAGCAACAACTCTTTTTGCAGAATCGCAGAATGAAGAATCACTTTTAATATTAATGCCTAATTACTAACATGTTACACAAGTATCAACTTCAGGGCGTCCGAATCTCAAGGAAAAGTTTTCATTAAAAACCTCAGATAAAACTTATACTTGCATTAACGTCAGGATTGTTTTTTGAATAGGTTATACATTTTCTTCACATCAAGCGGAGCACCTAAATAGCTTTTTTCCTTCCTGAAAAAACGCGTCTGGCGTTGTTTGAGGGCTGGATTTATCCCTTTTGATCGGATTGTCATAAACATTCTCCATCACCATCTACTTTGCCAGATTTTCCTATCGTTTTGAAGAAAAACACTAAAAACTTTTAAAAAAATAAAAAAATGATTGTGTAAATATTTCTATAGAGGGATGAATGAGTAGAGCGGGTGCAATTTTGTAAAATAAATGTTAACATTGTTTTTACATCTTTTTTAAAAACACATGTTCTCAAAAATCTGTCGAGATCAGATAAAAACTAGATTTCTGTGTCGCCACACTAACTTTAAAATTTTAAATTTCAAGTTCTGATTTCTTTGTCATCATTTGTTTGATCGGAATCGGTCCAACGCTGTTTGACAGGAAATGTTCTGGGCTTTCAGATATCACTATCCACTTTGACCGATTTCCGCAACGTTTTACAGCAAAAACTGGATAGTTTCACGTGTCAATTTCCCTTTAAGGAAGATGATGCAGGAGATGAAGCGGGTTTTTGTAAACCACATTTAGCCAATTTTCTCTTTGTTTTAAGGTATACGTGTGTAAAGTTTCGCCGATACTGTGGATATGTATAAAGAACATTTGAAAAAATTAGGGGGGTGAAGGGGGATGATAGGATGTATTTTTGTAAACCAAAAATGGGCAGTATTTTTTTCTTTGTTTTAAAGTACACGTGTGCAAAGTTTTATCGAAATTGGATGAAAGCTATGGATTTGTATCAAGAAAATTTGCAAAAATTAACGGGGAAAGTAATGGGGATAGGAGCTGAGTTTTTGCAAACAAATGTAGACAGTATTGTTCTCTATTTTTTTCAACATACACGTGTTCAATGTTTCATCGAGATCGAATAAAAATTGCGAGCATGTATGTCGCCGCAAAAACTTTAAAGCAATTTTTAAAGTTCTAGTTCAAATTTCTCGTTAATACTTCTCCAATAGGAATCAATCCAGAGCCAATAAACAGGAAATTTTATGAGCTTTCAGAATATCACCATCCACTTTAGCCGATCTTCCTACTGTTTTCGAGATATTTGCAAAAAAACTGTAAATTTACTTGAATTAGGGTGGCGGGGAGGAGGGAGTGAGTTTTTTTTAAAAAAATTGTTTATTGTCAGATACCTTCATAAGTGCGCATACAACAACTCACGTAATTTTAATCGTAATCGGGTGAGTTGTGTAGGAATGTATAGAAGAGAAACAAACTAACATTTATTTTTACACGTTAAATGAATCGATGTGCTTGTCAATTATCCCCCAAACAGAAAGTGAATTAAGGGACAATTGATACCAATAATGTCCTTTCGAATTTCACCTCGTAGAAGCAAATGGGAGAGGCATCGTATTCTTTTATCAGATATTTCATGCATAAGGGAGTGGGAAAATTTTCTTTTGTTGGTAAGGGTGTCAGGGATTGGATCAAATTGCCAAGTGAAGTGACGAATAATTTACTAAAAACTCTTAAGGAATTTAAAATTAAAATTTGTAAATCGGAAAAGGGAGGGATTTAACACTATAATTATATATAGAAAAAATAAAAGGGGTAATTAGATGACTAGGAGAATTGCCGCCGGAGCGTTAGCTCCATCGCAATTAAAATTATTAATCACAATAGTCCCATGCAAGCCATCAAAAGCTTTTCGGCATACTCTCGTACGTTGTCTATCTGCTGACACAATAATGAAATCTCCTTGCTCTGGGACATTCTTTTAGTTGTATGAGCTGTTGGTAAGTAAACGTCTTGCAGAGCCTTGCTGTCAAAGCACCTCATCAATGATCTCACTGTTGCTCCGTGAAACACGAATAGCATTTCCATGGGCATCTGTTACAGCAATACGAAAATAATCATTCCATAGTAAGTTTCAGCTTGCTAGGAGGTACAGAAAATGGTGTTGACAGCAAATAACGTTATCTAATAGGTAATACAAGATTTTTTAAATAATAATTTACAGTATACTATTATGATTGTAATAATATTGCATTTTATAAGTACTACTAATACTTAGCATACAATGTTATCACTTCATAATGAAACTTATAAGTTACTAATAGTGACAACTTTAATTCGTTAGTATTATGACACTAACAAGGTTATTACTTTTTACAAGAAAAAAAATTAAAACATTCAAACGCAAAAGTGAAAAATTAACAGACTTACAATCAGGGGGCCTGTTTGTATTTTGATATTAAATATCCCTTCCAATTCACAAATTATAATCTAGTCGTTCCCAACCGGGCGCGGCACCGACCAATGGTGGGCGTTAAAGAGGTAAGAGTGGGCGTTTTTGCTCCAAGGTGAATTTAGAGGCCGTTTAGGACCAATCACCGCTCCGTGCTTTCCAGTAACATATCTGACTCATTTGATTTTTCTACGCACAATAGGGATACTTTCTTGACTGAATACTCACACCTTTCTGGACACACGGATATATCAATATCAAAATAATCGAGTTTTGCAAAAAAGAGAATAAGGTTGACACATGCGATTTCTGACCTCAGCGATTCATTTGTATTGTGTGCCAATTTGATATGTACCTACGTGTGTTGGTGCTAGGTAATTTTTTGTTTTCAGAATTCCATCAAAATGAGCGATTCGGACATCAATCCCATTTCAAAAACAGATGTTGCCACGAGTACTCCGAGAAAGAAAAAACAACGGAGAATGTGTTCTTTTCTTGATATTTGGATAAAAAGTTATTCATTTATCATACCAGCCTTAAACAGCAGATTTAAAGCATAATGCACATTGTGTCAAAAACAGTTCAGCATATCTCATGGTGGCAAAAATGATATAGAAAAACACCAGAAATGTAACGAACACAAGAAAAAAGAAAGGAGTGCCAGTTTAACAACATCATTGAAAATATTTTTGAACACTGATCAAATGAGCACCCAGGAAGAAAAGTGATAGCTGCTGAAGTCACAAAGACATACCACTCGGTCAAGCATACCTTGTCATTCAATTCACTCGATTGTGAATCAAAACTCGATCGTACTTTGTATAACGATTCGAAAATTGCCGAGAAATTATCACTTGGAAGAACAAAGGCCAGTGGGATTGCACATAATGTTTTGGGTCCGGCATCTACTCAAGAAGCGATCGAAGCTCTCCAAAACGATACATTTTATAGTATTGCTACAGACGCCTCCAATCATGGTGGAATAAAAATTTTTCCACTGATGGTAAGATTTTACAGCCCAGCTACAAATTTAAAAACTTGCGTACTTGATTTTTATGAAGACGCGAATGAAACTGCGTCAGCCATGTATAAAATATAGTGAGACGGCTGAAGGAGCACAATATTGACACTAAAAATCTAACTAGTTACTGTGCAGACAACGCAAATGTGAACTTTGGGTGTCGCAATTCAGTTTTTCAGTTACTACGCGATGATAATGGCAAAATTTTGTCAGTGGGATGTCCTGCACACATTTTGCATAACAGTGTAAAGCATGCTTTGGGTTTGAGTAAATTTGACTTGGAGAATTTTATCCTGAAGCTGCATAGTCATTTCTCATACTATGCAAAACGAGTTCAAGCTTTAAAAGACTTTTATGAGACGCATGAATCTGAATTTGCTCCAGTATTGCGACACGTAAAAACGCGATGGTTGTCACTTCTCCCCGCTGTTGAACGTGCTATGAAATCATTCGACATCCTGAAAGATTACTTTATTTCTATGAGAGAAAACGAATGTCCTACTGCGCTCTGGATATTCTTTAATTCTGAAGAAAACAGAACCTTACCTGGCTTTCTTCCAAAATGCACTGAAGGTCCTACAAGATGCCGTTTTGAGTCTTGAAAACGAAACATTGCTGTGTTTCGAAGGTTACGATATAATGGTCAGACTCGCTAAGAAATTGAAACAGAGGATTGAAGATGAATTTGTTGGCTTCACGTGCGGCAATTTATTCAAAAAGTTGACGGATGAAACAGTTTCAAAAATGAAAACAGATTGCTGTGCTTGGTACAGAAATGTTTTAAATTACATAGAAACCAAATACGAATTCAGTGAAAACAAATTCGACATATTCAAGCCACTTTCTTTGCAAGATGACTCTTTCACTTACGCGTCAATGGTTAATATAATTGAAAAACGCGTTTTTTTGAAATGGATGAGCTTTATGAGGAAGTTTGTAATGTGAAAGACGTAGTGAAGGCAGCAGTGCAGAATAAAGACTTAACGCCGCTACAGAAATGGCACAACATATTTCAGAATCAAGATCTCGTCAATCTGCAAAAACTATTTGCTTTCATGGCATCAATACCGGTTTCAAACGCGGCAGCTGAAAGGATATTTTCCCAGACTAGTATAATTTGGTCTGACAGACGAAACCGATTATCACTGGAACATGTCAAAGCAGAAATACAAATTAAAACCAACTTCAGTTTGTCGTGTATCGAATTTTATAACTACGCTGTAAAAAACAAAGCTATGTTAAAAGCAGTAAAATCCAACGCAAAATACAATTTTAATAAAAAATAAATATACTTAAGTATAACATAAATAATTACCTAAAATTAAACTATAGAATATAGTGTTTTGCATTATATTTTGTTAATTGTGCTAGTCAACAATTCTATTATTAAAAAGTTTAGTATTAACGTTCGTAAGTTCCTATCATATGATAGACAGATCTTTATAGAAATTTCTTCTGTTCTGTCTAAATTATAAAAATAAACTAGAATTACCTAAAAAAAACTTTTTTTTGGCTGTCCCGATTTGTAACGCTGAATCCCGATTTTTTTGGTCTTCTGTCCCGATTTTTAGCAAACCGGACCTGGCAACACTACCTGGGACCGACACACTCACGACGAGAAAAGAAACACGCACACATGTGTTTCATTTTCTGGCTCCCGAAACATTACATTAGGATTTAGTTTGATAGAAGTACGTAATCGTAGAAATATTTCAGTAAACTTTCCTCGACTAAGTCTTACGTTTGTTATTCCCTAGGCATGAAATATCCGTGCGGCAATATCTGATATGTTATATACAGATACCATACTATACTGAATAGTATAGCACGGGAGTATTATTTTTAAGTTAAATTTTGGATTTCAATTCCAAGCTTCATTAATTTTTTAATCTACGTATTCCACGCGATGTTTTAAACGTGTACGACCCAAACATGTGAGTTTCTAAACCATGTACTTTGTCCATTTATCGGAAACTGGTTTTGTTCCAAACAGATCAATGACAATTTTTTATGCTGATTTCTACTAGTCTCTTTCTGTTCGTAATCACTAATCAGTACGAACTGTTTGCTAAACACATTCTGTGCTTGTTACACTCACGTATGATTTCATTTAATATTTTATATCACAGTGGCTTGTCTTTAGAAAGCAGTAACCTCTGGCTTCACAGGCAAACTCTGAATTCGACAATTCTAGAACTACATCACATATTCCGAATTACAGTTTTCTAGTGGAAGTAATAATGGTAAATCATGAACTAATAATATGAACAAACTAGTAACACTGTATCCATGGTGGTTCTCTCTGAATTAGATTACCGACTTGTTTGCTGTGTGCTGAGAATGAAACAGGCTAGCAGTGCCATGAAATCTAAACGCTCTGTTACACTGACATTTGGGTGCTATACAAGTGGTTGTTTACCAGCAAACAGTATTAGCAATCAGCTCCTGCGATAAAACCCACGTCTGCCGAGTGGTGCTGAAAGGTCGCTTTGACCTCTGACCAGCGCGCAACGAGCTCGAATCATCTCCCAGACGGTCGCTATGCTCATCGAGGACTTCAGGCTCACACCCAACACCTTCAAACACGAATTCAGCAACTTGAGAGTGAGGACTAGGTTATTAATTATCCGATGTAACACAGACATTAAACTATCTTAAATGAGAAAAAGATTAAGAGAGGTCAAACAGAAAGATACCCCAACGTTACATAATTCTGAGTGGCTTATCAGAATTCACAACAATAAACTTCTCATCGGAAGGGAAACTAGCAAAATACTCTAGTCAGATTTATTTAAAACACTTAATCAAACATTCATAATATAAATTTAACTTCATAATATAAATTTAAATATCCCATTTAGGTGCCAAAGTTTTTAAGACATCATGCCTGACGCATGGCACCAGGTTAGTTGTTTCGAGCCCAGAGGGTGGGAAAATTTTTTATTGTTCGGAACTTGGGGAATAGGGTATGAGACAGTGATTGTCGATTCCTAATCACCAAACTATAGGTATGAGTCACAGTCGTGGGTTAACATTGGTATAGTTTGGAAAAGCACGCCCTTGTTTGATCTCATCATCAACACTAAAAGCTATCCTGTCTTTCCTCTGACGGCGTGTTATTTAAAGATCGGCCCAAATTATCCTCTTTCAACACATGCAAGCCGTTGGCTCGGATAAACAAATTGAGAGGTATTTTGGCATAGTCTGGAAATGAAAGACTCACTGTTCAGGTCGAGATATTATTAATTTTAATTAAAACCATTCTCACATCACAGCTTTTGAGACACTGATGATACATTGAAACAAGTTTCCCATACATTTCACAAGCCATTTTAGCTTGTACTCGCGCCATACAAGCTTCTCCAAACGGCACGACACCCACGCCGCGCCCTGCTTTGCTACAATGCAGGCGCCCAGTCAACAATCACTGCCCTACAGCTGTGTTGGCCACCATCAAAGATTGTTACGTAAATAAAATAACACACGCTAACCCCGTTACTAAACAAACTACAGACTAACTAGAATTGTATTATTGTTGGGTTTCACAAACATTAATACACTTATTCAGTATACTTATTATAATTAATAATAAATTCAACATAATACAATATTAATACTAATTATAATAGTAAATTAATAATAAAAATTATTTGCGGGGTTTGTTACGCACTATTCTGAACATGCGCAGTATAACAGTCATCCAAACATCCCGAAACAGGTACGAACACTTTCTCAATGGAACAGGAAACCGAAAAGCACCGCAACTCATCTGTCCGCCGGAAATAAATCCACTAACCTATTTGATAAGGAAAAGATAATTGTAACTATAATTATCTGAATGCTTTATTCGTATATATAGTGCGAGCTGTTAAGGTTTTCATCTTGACAACTGTTGTTCACTCCAAAACATGGGCTTAATTCACTTCACACAAGGTCATACTACGCTGAACCATCTGTTCTGACCCAAAATCCCTTAAGTAGTGCAGCTATATCTCAAGCTACCACACACACCCTGTATCTGTTGTACTGATGTGTCCCATAGTCAAAATCCTACATTCACGTCTCATCTTTGGCTCACCTGCATTGGATCTAACATCATATCTCCTCAAGGTATTCTAGGAAATTTATCAGTCTTCCCCAAGCAGCAAACATTACTTTTTAAGACCTTGATATAATATGCGATTCATTACATGGAAAAATGTTTAGATTTAGAAACATGCATTGTTTTCAAGTATTAATTCTCCCGGAAGTAATTTTCTCTTTTAAAAGGATAAGCTGAAAAAATTACGGCCTCTAATCGCTAGCGGGAAATATTTTTCCATGCGTAGAATGTCGCCAGTGACCCTTTTTGTTATTGTTTGTGGTAGCTCTTCATATTACATTACCAATTACTTGCCCACATGAAGAAAGAATGACAAATGGTCTTCATCAATAATTTTAAGTTATTTATCAACTAATGAGGCTAGTTTTAAAATCAATAAAAAGGCCTCTCCAAACACTACAGAAGGGAGCTGCCATGAAGAATCTAGCATTATGGGCTTCTCCTTTCATGTTCCATTCCAAACTCTCATCTCACCTGGATAGACCTGTCTATCTATTGTTTAACAAATCAGTTTTGCAACTAGGCCTGTTAGCTAGGAAATTGGTAGCGGTTTTTATCAGTTGGGTGTTCCTGTATGATTTCCCACAGCTACATTCTATTTAAATCACCTGTAACTATTTCATTGTTCACGTGTAATGTGTGGTCCCAGAACCCGATTAAAATTTCTCTTTTCCAATTCTTCTCTCATTAGATGAATAAAAGCATTTTAGATACTTTTTCTCTGTTTCGTAACCACTTTAATACCACTACTCATTTTCATGATATTTAACAAACTAAATTAAGTAACAATGAAGATTATAATAATAATTGTAGTTGCAATAGAATCACAACTGTGCTTACAATTCTATATTTAATGCAGCCAGTACATGCATGAAATGAATATCATAATCAGTACTTCTATGATGACGAGGCGTTGGCGCCGCCATAGCGATTTACTGAGGGTAATTTAACTGCGTTGGTTTTCCCATGCCTTCCGCATTAATGGAAGTGTTACTATTACGTGGATAACTGGTGTGTTTTGTGTGCAGTGTAGAGTGTAGTTTGCGTTGTGAGTGAATGAAACACGAATGCGGTGTCAGTCCATTTAGACATTTCTGAAAATAATATTCTTTTTATTCATAATCTTGCATAACTTGAAAACTACTGAACATATTTTGAAGGAGTTTTCACAGTTTCAAAACTTAGGATCTGTCCTAAAATTTAAGATACATCTCATTACGTTATCTTAACTGGGATAGATCAAAATATTAATATCTCATCAAAATAATAACGAAGACACATAACTGTCATTTATAAGTTCTTTTTATAAGTATCGTATAAATCCTCTACACCCAACAGATAGCTATCCACTTAGACTAACATGGAATTTTGCGATTTTTAAAAGGAAGATTTAATATAGTGTATATACGCATATACAGAGTGCCGTAATGCGGAAGTGTAGAAAAATTTAAATATCTGTTACACTGCTTAACAAATGTTTGTAAATTAATGATGATCACAAACAAGTCTACCTAGAAACAGCCGGTAGCGCTTCTGGATCACGTGGACGCTGTCACGGACGAAAGCTAAAGCGAGCCGCATCTGTGCGACACTTTTCCCAGGCCTCACGCAAACCAAAATGTATGGTCTGCCTTAAAACCTGCGCAAGAAATCATTCGTTCGTATGGAGAAAGGATACGCGCCACAGATCATACTGCGTTTTATAGGAACACTCCTTTACGACACACTAAGCAAAGGACACCCTTCAATACAAACATTTCAACCTTTGGATTCTGTTAATATAGTTTGGCGCAACCTGATGATGATGGTACGGTACGCCGTCGAAAATTCGTTGTACTCCGATCAACTGATCCGGCCGCATGTCCGAGAAATCTTTAAGCAATATAGTTTATGACTACGTAACAGTGGTTATTTCTTCAGCTTTTTGAAATGCGGTTCGTTAGAATACCGCTACTTCAAAGATTAACACTCCAATAAGCGAAACAAAATATATAATTTAATTTACGGCACAGATTACGAAGATGTATAGCAAACGTTTGTGCTTTTCTACTAAATCAAAAGAAAAAGGCAACCACTACGCACGCCAAGAAACATGCGGGAAAAGTGCTAATTACAATAGAATCGGCGGGGCTAAAGAAAGCAATAACACTTTTTTTTATGCCGATACCTGCTTTACATCATCATCATGATTAGACGTTTCCGCTTTTGCGGGTCATCCTGCACATCCTCTTCCAAGCCTGGCGGTCATTCCAAGACTTTTCCTCCATCACTTTTCTCCACACGACTCCTTTAGCCTCCGCATCTTTCCTCACTTGATTATCCATTTTGCCCGAGGTCTTCCAACTGGTCTCCTTCCCTTTCCGCTGTTCAGCAGTGCTACTTTCGGCATCCTCTCCTCCTCCATCCTCATAACATGTCCCAACCACTGCAGTCTTTTCCTAGTTAGCTTCTCTTCTAATGTCTCTCCCTGATATTTTCATATCTAATTTTGTATTCCCTCACGACATTCTCTAACTATCTCTTACAGAGCGTGGTGGTGTAACGGTTAGCGTTCTGGCCTCGCATTCGGGAGGACGGCGGGTCGAATCCCCGTCCGGGCATCCAGATCTGGGTTTTCCATGGTTTCCCAAATCACTCCAGGCAAATGCCGGGGCGCTTCCTTCAAAAGGCCATGGCCGAATTCATTCCCATTCGTTGCCCCCCATCATTTCCCGTCTCTAAAGACCTCGCTGTTAGAGAGACGTTAAGCAGATTAAAAAAAATCTATCCCTCTCAGAAACCTCATCTCTGCCGCCTGCAATCAGTTAATGTCTCTCTTTGTCGACGTCCATGTTTCAGAACCATAAGCCAGTAAGGGCTGGTAATATACTTTGGATTCTGGCATCCTTCCCTACGTTCCACCTCCAGATTAAATCCTTTATCTGATGCTACAATTGACCACTCTTCTTTACTCTCTGACCTATTTCTTCCTCCATTTTCCGTTGATAGTTATATTGCTTCCCAGATACACAAACGATTCTAGCCATGCAAATTTCTTGTCGTCCAGTAACACATTCTTCGAAAGGTCAGTGTTTCTTGTTATCTTCATTACTTTGGTCTTTTCCACACTAATCTCCAGGCCATGTTTACCCATTGCAGTCCACGATTTCCGTAATTCTCTTTCCAGATTCAGCTCTGTCTCCTCCTATTTTATGATGTCATCAACATATGCTATCACCTTCAGCTCTGTTGGATCTCTGTGTCCTTGGACTTCAGATATTATTACATCTAATACTACCTTAAACAGGACAGGTGACAACACACTTCCTTGTCTTACTCCTCTTTCCGTGTGAAACCGTTCTGAATGTTTACTGTCTATGCATACGCAATTCTTGCATTTCTCCTAGATGTTCTTTATTAATTCCACAATCCCTTCATCTATTCCTCTCTTTTTTAAACTTAGCCATATGCTTTCCCTCAGTACTTAGTCATAGGCCTTTTTTATGTCGATGAAAGCTATTACTGTGTCTTTTCTCTACAATTTGCCCGAGTACAAAAATTGTATCCACTGTAGATCTCCCTTGCCTGAAACCAAACTGCTCCTCTCTAGCTGTATTCTCAAGTCTTTGCTCGATTTTATTTATGATAATTTTTTCATATATTTTCAGGCCATGGCTTAGTAATGTAATACCCCTGTAGTTTTTGTATTTCGTTTTACTCACTTTTTTTTACGAATAGCAGCTATGACTCCCTTCCTGCTTTACATAGTTTTCATTTTAAAACATTTCTTCCTGCACATGAACCACTGCTCTGTTATCTTTAAATTACTTGAATACTGATTGCAGACTAACGTTTCCTAATTTTATTGCAACCGCAACGTTCATGAACTCCAGAGAAAATATGATTAACAGAAAGCCACTAAGAGCAGTCGTAACCGACCAGCGAACGAAGCGCAATGACAGCTATAAATTTTAATTCATGGTCGAAAGCATTCAGAGTTTAAGAAACGAATAGAGACGTTGTAAAAGAAAACATGTTCTAATTTTTAAAAATCAAAATAACAAATGTTAATGGACCAATCGCAAAAGGAAATTATTTTTATCCCAATAATTAACTACGACCTACTTGGAAGAACTACAAATGAGAACCAGAGGGGGAAAAAATCGGAAAAAAACTGCAATAAATAACTCTGCATCCTTTGAAATTTTTGTCTACAAAATATTACAAACATGGAATAAAAAGCTTTTGAAGTGAAGACGTAGCAGAAATGTATTACACTGATAAGTAGTTTACGAGAACAAACATGAATCTGACTAAAAAATACTTTTCAAAGTGATAACAAGTATTCAGAATTATTTCCAAAAATGTTTTAATTGATAACAAGAAACGTTAAAAGCAACAATCATGCAAAGATTACTGTCAGTAGTCAAGAGATTGTAGCTACGTTACCTGAGATAATTTTGATGGAAAATATTTACTTTGTTGTTCTTTCGCAATTATTAATTTACATAATTTCCTCGTCGCATTCAGTACGTGATTTAAAGACTGAATAACTGAAACTGAAGGAAGGAACCGGTAGATGCTGTATTATTTTTTTTTTTTTAAATGAGGTACCTGGTATGTGACATCTAATTTGTGTCGAATCTTTGGTGTTTTGGTGTTTCTCATGATACGTTCATAATTTAATTTTCTACTCTGGAGTCAGGTAATGTTGAAACACAAGACATACATACTGATCCTAAGCTCAGTGTCGGATCTATGGAGGGTCAAACTGAGGCGCTTGCCCCGGGGGACAAATTCAGGAGGGTGGAAAAATCATGTTTAAACGGGCGATAAATGGCAGATTCTTGTGGCGGCGACCTTTTTTGTTTTTTTAGCTCGACTGTCCCGAGCGGTAACCATCAAGGGGGCGGCGAAATCAAACAACAGCTCCATTCTGCCTCGGGCGGCAAATTCATGTTTGAAGGGGCGGCAATCTCAAGTCGATAGTTGCGCCTAGGGTGCGTTTATGTTGGAGCTGCGATAAACGATGAGAGCGACGATAAACGCAGCGACAAGAGCGGCGCTCAATTTCTTTCTTCGTGCAGTGTTTATATTGGAGCTGCGATAGTAGCGTAGAATCGTGTTTTATATTGCGCGCAATTGTCAACCGGCCAGACATGTAGAAGAAATCTAGCTTATTTCTTTCGTATAGGAGTTGTATTGCAACAGTTTTAGAAGTTGTAAGAGAAATATTTATGAAAAATACTTCATAAGACGAATCCAGAGGAACAGTATTTCGTAAAAAAATAGCCGAAGATTGTTACAATATTTCTAATTTTCCGAATTGCGTGGGCGCTGTCGACGGAAAATACTTCAGAGTTACTTGTCCTGAGCACTTTGGCTTCATGTTCCACAATTACAAGAATTTTTCCTATTGTTCTGCAAGTATTGGTCAATGCTAATTATAAATTTATAAACATAAACAGAGTGACGGTGGAACAGTTAGATCTGCAGTTCTGTATGTATCTTTAATAGATGGAAGACAGAATATTCCAAATCGTTCTGCCAAATTCTGAAATCACTGAACCTCGTGTTTTTGTAGGTGACCAGGTTTATCCATTTTTAAATAATTTATTAGATCTTTATAGACAATATTTAGATGCAGGTAGATGATACCTCAATGCTAGGTTATCGTGAACTTGAGGAACCGTCAAATGTGCCTTATTTATTCTAAATGGAGAATTTTAGCCACAACAATAGATACTTCTGTAGTCGTAACTGACAATATTAATAAGACTATTGTTTGCTTCATAATATTATTGACTGAAAAGGTATTGAATTTCGAAGAAACTAAAATCCTAAGAATTTGACATCAATATTGGAAGGCCAAACCAATCTGCAAAAAATACCGGCATCTTATATAAAATCTACTTTTGTTACAATTCGAAATAAATTAATACGAATTTCTACATATTATGCATTTAATTTGATATTTATAATTTAAATTACTTTTAATAGAAAAATATTTTTTCAGTAAATTATGTACAATTTCTCTTTGGCTGTATTAATATTTTATTTTTTTACTTTAATCTTCAGTTTGTATTGTTCACACATTAAAATGAGTTTATATTACGGAAATCGCACTAATTAAAAACGTTTAGAATTGTTTGTTTTATTATATTTAGTGGCCATTTCATCCTACGATTTGTCTAGAACGAATCTGTTATGGTGATTTTTGTATTTACAGTACCACTAAAGGGAACTACTAAAAACTTCACCGATCAAACGGTCGCAGCCACCCTCGATAATAGCGAAGAAAATGCTCGCAGCGATTAGCGCCGCTCTCATCGCTGCTCTGCTGCTATGCGTTGCTCTGCGCGCTGCTCCAGTATAAACACCTCCATTGTCAACAACGTTTCACTTTTCTTCGCTTCGCTAGTATCGTCGCTCTCATCGTTTATCGCAGCTCCAACATAAACGCACCCTAAGCTTTAAAATAGTGAAAACGGCATCGAAATCTGCTCAGCAGTTTTGCTGGAACAGTTATACACGGTTTCCGTTTTATAGACATAGAAAAAACATTAATTTCAAAATAATTATGAATTTATTTTTCCAACTCCGCTCCGCGGAGGCAAACACTGAACTTCCACTTCTGCATCCGCAAAGATGATCTCGTTGTGGAGACTCATTCTGGAGGGCACAGCATCCATGTCATAACAGAGCATAGCGTAGCGTTCAAACTAGTTTCATTTCGTCGCTTTCGTTGCAGTGCTTTTCTCGGTCCTACCCTCTAGGTGGTGTTGGTCCTACTCGGAGTCAAAAATGAATGTAGCCAATTTATCAGTTGCTGCCCTTACCCTATAAACTGATTGGAATCGCAGAGGCGCTCAGCAATTGCTTTTTGTTAGATAAGCTATAGGTGGATAGAGAGGAAGTCAACTTTATTTTTTATTTACTTGGGGATTTTAAGTATTTTTACATATTTACCACGTTTTATTTGAAAATCCATATTTTACTGTTGCATACTAACATCTATGTTCCCATAACAAAACTGGACGCTCTGTGGTTCGGATTCCACGTTAAATAGTAGGTTCCCTACACTCGACTGGATTGCCTAACTACATTGGGCGACAAAGGTGGATTTTGCAGCTGATAAGGAAGCGTGCATAAGCCACGTAGCTACAATTTTGCCTCCTGTGAAACCCCCCCCCCCCCACGTAGCCTTACGTGGTTTTTGCCTCTACCCCCCCCCCCCCCCCCCCACGTAGCACGCTGCTTTTTTCCCTTTTGATTCCAGAAGACATTTAGTACTGTATTCTCTTCTCAGACTATCGTAAATTAGATACGGAGATAATTAACTGAGGGAAATAAATATTCACATGCTGTTGTGAGCTATGTTACCAGCATTCCATACAAGATAAAGGAAAACGTTGGTTGTAGGAATATATAGCAAATGATCCGTCCATTTATCTTTAGATTTTTTTACTACGTCTCATGATCAAGTGATTTAAGAGCGCATTTCCAGAGCCAACTGGCGAACTTTCAGTTTCAGACAGCCATTTCTGTTTTTGAACTGATTTTTTTTATATCGTCGGTAATCAGCCTCACTTTTTTCCAGTTTAATTGATTTTAATTTAATTTTTTAATTGCAAGTTTATATCCAACCAACCTTCGGGTTGTGGACTAAGTTATCATACTACTGCACGTTTCCTTGTTCGCAACATTTATTATGAATTACCACATTCTACCTCAGTTTTTTTCTTTTATTTTAGTGGGGACAGTTCTGCTGTAATTTATGTCGGATGTCAGGAGAAAGGATGTGTGGAATCCTATTTGCTGCGTGTGTTGGCCGGCGCCGGGCCGCCGACAGTCTACTATAAATAGCGCCGGCCTGGTGGTGGGGGAGGGGGAGGGGCGGCGGCCTTGGCTCGGAGGCCGCTCCCCTCCCCCTCCCCCACCACACACGTGGTGGCCAGCGCGGCGGTTCGCCAGCTCTGCGGCCGTTGCCTTCATTCCAGTTAGGTTCTCCAAAGACAAAAACCCGCGATTTGGGACGGTTGAACTATTGCTAGAGTGCGATATAGAAAGCTGCAGGTTATGTAAACCGTGTCCCGACATGCACGGAGTCGTGATAACATGGCGGGAGAGCTTCTCTAATTGTACCCCTGCTACTTTCAGGCTGTCCCCAGGCTTTATAGATGGTCATCGCACACAGGGCAAAGCCACATCTATACTACACTGGCGGAAATAGAAAGTGTTTCACCCAGACGGAATTCTCATAACTCTATGAAATCTGTTCTCAAGAATCACCATATGAAGAGTATTGAAAGACTAAAAATTGAAAGTTGTACATGTAATGGTATGCGAATTAAGGGGTTATTTATGATGCAAATATGTTGTGTAGCTTATAAGTGGTGAACACTGTGGTGTGGCATTGCACTTTTATTCACGGTTTTTCGGTGATAAAGCATACCAAAAGGGAGATTGACGACCCTATTACACCCAAATGCTGACTTTTAGACAGTTCGGTTAGGTGGCATGTTTGAAATGGATGCATCATTTCGTGAAATCTCCCGAAGCATTGGCTGTGGTGCAATGTTAGTGCAGAGACTTGTTGCACAGTGGACTAAAGAAGGCTCTAGTACTCGTAGAGCTGGCACTGATCTACACAGAAGAACAACAGAACGTGAAGATCGCCAGATTGTGCGGGTGGCTGTTGCTGACAGATTGGCGACTGCAGCCCTTTTCCGAGCAGTGGTTACAGAGAGGGTCACCCAACGGCAGGGCTGCCATTTCTACGGATTTTTATGAATTGTTAGGATTTTGTTAAAATATCTATGGATTTTTGATACTTTTTATCATTTGTCGATTTTTCCTAATATTGGTGTTTTGTTAAATCCGTTACAGAATTGTCAATAACTGTGAATCATTTCCTTGCAACCGCTCGTGTGAACCAACGATTGAAATAAAGCTCATATTTTGTTTGGCTACAGATTTTGTAGATCTTAAAAGTCCGTAATACAAAACTGTCGGCGCACTCTGCATGCACGGTGACACGGTCCTTGGCACGGCTTACAAAGCATTGGCTTCCGAGAAGGCCTAACCAATATCCAAGAATCAAAGGGGTCTCAATTTTTAACATTTCCTGTTACAGAAGATATCCTAAATTTAATGTCAACAAAGAAAATGTATGGTCACTAGGGAAAAATAAAAAATCTACTAGGCATAGCAGCAGCAGTGATTAAAGTGACGATGTATAAAATTTGTTCAGAGATATTTCTTACTTTCAGTGTAGAATATTATTTTCGTAATTTTAAATACCTGGAAATAAAAAATTCCTAATTTTGACTCTCTTTTCAATAATTGTTTCAGTCTTTCAGTTAGCGAAACCTTCGGATTTTTGTACCAAATCTACGGAAATTTTAGCCGCCATATATGGATATTCAAAGCCAAGTGGCTGGCAGCACTGCCCAACGGACAATTGCAAACACATTGCTTGAACCTGGGTTACACTCTCGAACCCCTATGCAATGTTCCGATAACACGATTTTAGTACCAGCAACGTCTAACCTGATGTACTGCAAAACATAACTGGGTACATGAATGGCATACAGTTGTGTTTAGTGACGAGTCTCGATTCTGACTGTGGTTAAGTGATAACCAGGAACAAGTATGCCGGCGTACTGGAGAAACGGCCCACCCTGCTGTGATTTCAGAATACCACACAGGTCTAACTCCTAGTGTCATCGTTTGGGGAGCAATCAGTTACGATATCAGAACTGAATTGCTTGTTGTTGAAAGCATAATGACAGCCCGCCAGTTTGTACCCTTCATGTCCCCCACACAAACGGTATCTTCTAACAGACTAAAGCCCTTCCTCATACTGCGACCATCACAATACAAGCCTTGCAAGAGGTTACAATCCTAGATTGGCCCTCAAGGTATGCAGGTTTATCCCCACTAGTGCATGTTTGGAATATCATGGGTAGATGGTCACATGGTCACCCAGCACAAACTGTTCAGTAACTTACTGCAAAATTCATGCAGGCATGGAGATACATAACCGAAGAAGACATCCGAATACTTGTTGATTCAATGTCAGCAAGGATCCATGAATGCATAGGTAACTCGTGTATGTAAAGGGAATAAACTTGGTCTGGTCTATTTCAGTTTGTTATCATTTCTTCTGGATATAACCTTGAATATATCCACAAGTTTCCTGAAATTCCATTATTTCCGTGTGTGACACTATTTCCGCTGATGTACATTATAAATCGTGCCTGTATATGAAATTTATCAATACACAAACTAATAGCGAGACAAACAAAGCCTGAGCGACCGATAAAATATTACAGAGACTTGTACATGCTATCCACCTGTTTGGATAATTTTCAAAATTTCATGACAAAGTATGTTTTTTATCTCGAAAAAAGTATCCTATCTCCTTTCTAATGATAGTATTTCCTTGTAAAATTTCATCAACATCGATTTAGCCGTTTAGTCGTGAAAACGTAACAAGCAGACTAAGAGAAAGGGATACTTTCACCTTTATAATATTAGTGTAGATGGAACAAGTAAACATATTACGCTGCATGCTATAGTGAAAGAAGGTTTGTAACAACCAGGGGCGTAGCTACTATGGGGCTAGGCGGTGCAGTGCACCGGGGCCCTCACGCTCAGGGGGCCCCCAAGCATACCTCAAGGGGCCCCAAAGCGCAGTTTAGAGGGCCCCACGAGCCTTCACGGCAAACTGGCGACCTTTTTTTTTTTTTTTTTTTTTTAGCTCTACCGTCACCTAAGGGGCCCCTGAGAGTACAAGAGCCCCTCGCTGTGCTTAGGGGGGCCCCAACCACTGCTCAGGGGCCCCTAAAGAATAATTCAAGGGCCCTCATCCTCAGTTCAGGGGGCCCCTACCAGCACACAAAGCAAAAAAAAAGGTCGCCCGTCTGGCCTGAGGGCCCAAAATAAATTTTTTGCACCGGGGCCCTTGTTGACCTAGCTACGCCACTGGTAACAACAACGCTCCTGCGTTCCAGACCTAACACAATTCGTTACTCTGACACGATCCAACTCACATGGAGCCTCTCATCATTCTGTTATGTTTAGATGTGTGGTAATATATTGATGACAAATGTGGTAGAGCTCTTTCCGCAACGACACTTATTTGAAATTGTTACATCGAAAGGTCTGGCTTACGGTCATTCTTAACGTGGTTGAGAACACAGATACAGTGATCATGAAATTAGTATAAATCATTTTTCAAGTACACCAGCCGCCTATGAAAATCGCCTAAAATTTCCCAAGAATACTCAGTAGATCTTGGAACAACAATCTCATGGACGTGACCGAGCCTCAAAAGTACTTTGGTCATCCTAGATATGTTTCATGGAGCCTAGTGGATGAGCGGTAACGCTCGCGTGCCTGGATTTCTGGAGGCCGTGTGTTCGGATCCCCGTCCGGGTATCCAGATTTGGTTTCAATGGTTCCCCTATATCACTCGTAGGTGAGAGGGTTCCTTATAATTCCTAGCAGTTCCTTGTCCTCAGTTCTTTTCCGCCTCTAATGGCCTCTACATCAACGAGGGTTAAAAAAAAAAAAGACATTTCTACCGCCAAACATACAGTTGTGCCAAATTATTTAGTTGAAGTCATAAGCAGATGTCTTTCTTCGGGACATACCAAGAACTAAAATATATTACAACCCGTTTGAATAGTTGTACAAATAACTATCAAAGTCGGGGTCAGGTAAGTGTAGAAACTCCTTCCTGGGAACAACTGCCGTAAATGTTTTAAGGCAACAATCAGTTTTAGTCACGCTATGGCTGCAAGTGGTAAGGTCATTCAGCGGTTAATGGTTGGTATGGGTACGAATTTGCGTCAAGGATACATTTTTATTTCCATTACAGTTTTGTTTACGTTCTGTACCGTTTTGCAGTACATACCTGTATGTTAAATTGCAATGTATTCATAATTCTTTGTAATTCTACAGCAGTTTCCATTTGGTTTAAGTCACTCGAAAATAGACTTCTTACTTTTATGGTGCTGTCTGCAGAAAACAAGAAAAACTGCCATGGCATTGTAACTTCTCACGCAAGCAGCGGTCAAATTACTTTGACTATTATGCTGCTATCACGAAGCATGACTATCAGAAGTCCAGTAGTTTTCTCGTAAACGAGTCTGGTGGTTGAGCGTTCTGGAAGACGTGGGCTCGATACCCGGTCTGGTCATCCACCTTTCTGTTCTCAATACTATCCCGAAGTCACTCCTCGCGATTACCAGCATGGTTCCTTCACAGAGGCAGTTTCAGATTTCTCTTCGATTCGTTGTCAAAGATGTTATCCTCCTGTAATCATTTCTACTTCCACGAAGTATAAAGACCTAAATTTAAAAAGTAGCCTGGTTGTTGGGGAGTTTCAGTCACATGTTCCTTTTAGCAGCGGTCGGCAACGCGCGGCCCGCGGGCCGCATGCGGCCCGTGACCTTTCTATTTGCGGCCCGTGTCCGTCTTATAAAAATCATATCGAAAGCCCATATTATAAAATAATAAAATATAAATGCATAAAAGAATCAACGCTACCTAACAGCGCAGCGAATGAACTACGCGAACAAAACAGGCCAAGTGCGAGCGGGAACGATTCCCCCACTCTCTCCTATGATTGAAACAATAGGTCAGCGTTGACAATAACCTTCTCCCGCTCGCCCGTTGTCCGCTGGCTATGTCATTGAGTGAAACAAGTTATTTCGTGTGTGCACGTCGCCGCCGCGACCCTGTACCTACGATTTAGTTATTGTTCTGTGACCTACGAGTACCTACTATGTATTTTGTTTACTGTTCGGTAAGTGTGAGATATTGATAGTTCAAACAATTACATAGCAAAATTAAGTGGCATGTTTTCAACATGGCTTTTATTCTTACACCGTGCATTTGGCATTGTTGGTTATAAATAAGTTTTACTGATGGCTACAAAAAAGAGGAAGTAAACTGAAGAAAATAGAGTGTTTAACGATGCATGTACAGATTTACACTTTTTTATTAAGCGCAATGGAAAGCCGCTATGCTTAATATGCCAAAAACCCCTTGCTATACAAAAACAATATAACGCCAAACGTCATTATGATACCGAGCATAAAGCAAAATTTGCGTGCCTAGTTTGTGATTCCCAGAAAAACAAAATAATCTCACTCAGACCTTCATTCAAGAACCAACAAAGCGTTTTTAGGGTGCAAATTCAAAGTAACGAGTCAAATATACGTGCGAGTTTAAGGGTGGCGGAAATACTTGCCAACTCTGGGCTACCGTTTACCGACAGTGAATTAATAAAACAATGTGCCTTAGCTATGGCTAAAGAGGTATGCCCAGATCAAAAAAAGAAATTTGAAAATATAAGCTTATCTGGCAGAACTGAACCCGGCGCACTGAAGATTTGGGCGCTAATTTATGCGAAATAGGTCAGGAAAAAGCACAACAATTTGACTGGTTCTCCTTAGCTATCGATGAAAGTAATGATGTGTCAGATACTGCCCAGCTTCTAATATTTGTTCGTGGAATTGATAAGTACTTCAACGTGTGTGAGGAACTTTAGCAGTTATGTAGTTTAAAGGGAACGACTACGGGGGAATATTTGTTTTGTCACTTAGAACAGGCACTGACGTCAATGCAGTTAGCGTGGGAAAAAATGAGTAAGTCTAACAACTGACAGAGGTAGAAATATGAGTTGGAAAAACGAGGGTGGATAGAATTAAAACAAAATTGGCAGAGATAGGATGTGAAATCCCGTTATTTTTCATTGCATTATCCACCAAGAAGCGTTATGTTCCAAAGACGTTTCATGGAGAAAAGTAATCTACATCGTGATATCCACTGTAAAACTATATCAGAAATAATGGGTTGACACATCGTCAATTCCGAGAGTTTCTATCCGAAATGAAAGCAGATCATCAAGATGTCCTTTATTATTCAGAAGTAAGATGGTTAAGTAGAGGTGCAGTACTGAAAAGATTTTTCGATCTCAGAAAAGAAATCAATACTTTTATGAATCAGAAAGGTAAAGCTATTCCAGAGCTAACAGACCCTCAATGGTTAATAGATCTTGGATTTTTGACAGATTTAACCCATGAATTAAATACAGTGAATGTCAAGCTTCAAGAGAAAAACAAACTAATATCTGTTATGCATACAGACGTAAAGGCGTTCCAAACTAAAAACCGGCTCTTCATAAAACATATTGATGAAAAAAAATTAGATCACTTCCCGAAGCGTCTAAAGGCTGTCGAGGATTTTAATTGGGATAGTGAGAAAATTAAAGACATTTTAATGGAGTAACAAGGTCAATTCAGTGACAGATTTGGTGATTTCGAGGTTTCGAACAAACTAAAGATTATTGCTAACCCTTTTTCATGCGATGTTGAGGATGTACCCAGTAATTTAAAAATGAATTTGATTGAACTTCAATCCATTGAGAGTCTAATAAACGCATTTTACGAGATGAATGATTTGATAAAATTTTATGGTAACTCCCCTTCTGATTTTGTCGAATTGAAAAAGTTTCTCAGCAGTTTAATTCAATTTTTGGAAGCACTTATTTATATGAGCAAATTTTTTCTATCGTCAATTATCGATAAAATAAATATGCTTCTCGTCTCAGATGAGCATTTGAGAGATATATTACGTATTTCAATTTCTAAAGCTGACATACAAAAAATAGCCAGTCAAATGCAACCTCAAACGTCACACTGAATTTAGTATGTAAGATTAATTTTGTAACTTTTCTTCATTTGCATTGATAAAATTTGAAAACTGAGTTTTCGCATTTTTACTGTGTATGTGCGGCCCCGCCTTTACTTTGTTTTGCCACCTTGTGGCCCTTGCCTGCTAAAAGGTTGCCGACCGCTGCTTTTAGCGATTGGATCGCCGACAATTATGCTACTTGAATAAATGCAACATACTTGTAACCGCTAAAATTTTCAAACAAATAATAGTTCTGATTAATTTCAAAATTAGTTTTAGTAATAATGCCTGCAGTTCGTAACTCCTAAAAAAATTAAAAAAATGTTAATATATTTCACTGTTTTCCGATTGAGTACCAGTTAAGCGTTCGCAACGCATTTTTCAAGATCTGTAATAAAATTAAGGCAAATTTTTAGATTAAACTCTTAAATGTTATGAGGTTTTAGCTGTCTATACCGAACGTAATTTCAGTATCAATTGAAAATATTTTTAAGTAATAAATTGATTTTTATTATACTTTTCTTTATTTACCTTTAACAATAAGGCGGTTGTAAAAGGAAACAGACATGTATGGGCTGATGTGTGTTTGGTGTGAAATGTGCTGAAGGCAGATAGCGTCTTTGTTTACTCTTTTCGGACTGGGATCCGTCTCATCACACGGATAACGTGTGGTCCCTAATCTGTCTGTTAGCTTCCTGCAGGCAAACTTCACCTTCACTGGCCGCTTTAGTTTGTCATTTCTACAGTCTCACACCCCGGTGATCGTTCACGAGCTCTGAGGTTTTAATTTTCAACTACGCTATTTTTCAATACATCTGCGTTTATTATAGCTCCATCAATAGGCAATATTCGACAGCGAGTGTTAATTAATATAATAATTCCTATTACGCAGAGTCTAGTGAATCGTATACAGCGAAGCTTAGTGCTTTTGTAATGAAGTGTATGAAAAAGTGTGGTGATGTTGACTTTATGGTTGAGACTGCTTCGTTTTAATAAATCACTTTCATTTACAAATGAATGTTTTCGTATGTTGTAAATTGACAGCTATCAAACTAACCAAGAGATGTGATACAGGACGGCGCTTGACGCGAGTCAGCTGTTATCCTTGTAGTCTGTTTGCGCTGAGTCGACTTATTACGGACCCCGACGACGCTTGCAAACAGCTCGGGACTTAATTCCATCTGTCTCAACAGGCATCACATGTGTACGTATGCTTTGCTACTGAGAGGTTTTCATGCGCTTAAACAGGCGTTACAACACGTTCGAAAGAAGTTAGGCGATTCATTCATACTGAGAGAACACTTAACAGAAACAAGTGACTATGAAGTGTAGTGTAGCGCAGACGTCTAAGGAATCATGGAGATGTAAGTTAAAGAGGCAAGCAAGCAGAAATATTTCTTAAGATTGACGGAACCACGGTTTGGACGAATGATGTACCACAGAGAACATGAGAACAGGCTACGGGTGTATTGTGTATCTGTTGTCATCTATGGATACTGAAGAAAAATTACTTTATCGACGTACATGAGGGGAAACTAAATTTCATAGTGGAATAATAGGCTTAAAAGGACAGGATAAGGAATGAAATTTAGGGATAAAACAAAAAACTGTTCCAGGGGAGGGTAGAGACGACAGGACTTAAATAGAAGGGGGGATGACAGAAGAGCAAGACAGGTATATGAAGAGGAATGCCAAGGGGTAGATGGACAACAGGACTATATAGAAAAAGAGGAGGAAACTGAATAAAGCTAATGACGGTGTTGGTGGGAAGAGTGGAAAATGGAGAGACCAATGTGCCAAAGAGATACTGCCTGTTAATGGAAACTGAATTATGATGAATCCTTAAAATCATATCGACCGATTAATAGATTGAACAAAAGACTGAAGTACCAGTCTTTCCTGATCATCCTTTTTTTGAGATCACTACTTCATTTTATACTGTATGCTTGTATGTGGCAATTGTTTAAAGTTTTGCTACAAGAGAGGAATCTGATTCCACTGGAGTGTATTCTTGAGGTCCAAAACCCCAAGGTTTGTAAGGATCATCCTGCCCGAAAAGTATTGCACCTGTGACGCTAGGAATTAAGCGATTAGTTCCTAGTTGTGGTATTTGCAGTGCTTTAACGATTATCTACAAAGTGAGAACTTCTCTGTAAACAATGGTGTCGCTAATATACAGGTGATTCGGTAAGTAAAGAACAATTTTCCAAGCAAATGTAACTACCGATAACACCACAGAAATAAATTTTCGCCACACAGTTTGGCCTACTTCTTCATACACAGGCTGTATATTGGCCAACAGATAATTTGCCAGTCGATAACTAGTGTTCATCTGCAAAACTTTCAATAGCAAGCTACTCCATCTTTGGATTGCCTCAGATGGGGCGGTCTACCTTTTGTTTGATTGCATACGTGATTACAGTTTACCATTGACCACGAACTTTATTCAACTTCAGACACCATGTCTAGACAGTCGTGGTGTTTAAAACACTTGGAAGAAGTATCCGACGAATGTCACATGTTCTGAAGTTTTTCGCCTACAGAAACGACACGTGTGAGCCGTATTCCCACTCTGTACACCATACCGAACGCATTCATCAATGACTGGCAGCAACAGGACAAATGCGAGGGCTGTACGTATTATGAACGTTAGGACAGCGACTTATAGCGGTGCTGCAAACAACTGCAACTTTTCTATATGTACTAATCAAATCAAACTTCTATCAGAAATAACCGTTTGTTTCTGAATATTTCAATACATACAGAGAAGTACAACCTATTTTCTAATTTTCGTTTAAGTTTCTAGGAGATTTTTAGGTCAGTCAGGTAGCTGCAGTTTTCGTTAGTGGTTATGTAACCTGACTAACGTTGAATGTACCTCTAATATGTGATAAATAGTTTTTTCACCTCATCTAACTAATAATGTTTCCAGTCTCTTTACCGCACGCTTTCTTAAAAAAAAAAAAAAAAAAAAAAAAAAAAAAAAAAAAAAAAAAAAAAAAAAACTCAACGACTCTTAAAGAGAATAATATATGCAACGATCATAAAGCGAATGTCCTCTTCAGCTTGAAGCTATTTTTCAGTTTAAATTTCAGATGCCAATAATATCAAAATAACAGGTATGTACTGCAGAACTCGCAAATACACTAGTCTCCAAAAGGTATTACAGAAATTATTTTGGTGGGCAAGTACTGACAAAGCCTCTAACCACCTGCATGAAATACTGCTCAACTCGCATCGTACAAGAAAATATAGTGTATTTGAAATGCAGCACATAAAATTTAAAGTTGAAATCTGAAAAAAAAGAATCTTAAGCTAAAACACTATCAGAACTGTAGTATATAGCCATTGTTGGCAGAGTGGTTTCCCCCTCAGTAACCCGAAGTGAGTTTTTCAGTGCGTTCTTGTAAAACAACGATTGTGAATTATAATTAGTCTTCATCTTGTTACGAATTTTTCTTTTCCATTCTTATCTGTCCCGAACATTTCCCTTCCCTCATTCTTTTATCCCTCAGAGCCCGCGTGACAGTTCCTTTACCTTCTCTTTGACGTTCGTTAGACTGAGTTTCCTTTCACCTGTGATCTCTCTCTCACGTTTTCCAACATAACTGTCTTCCGTAACGTTAGAGCATCCTTTCTTAAGTTTCTTATAAACCACTGTCACTCCAATCATTTTTTATTCTTTTTCTCAGTGTCTTATTTCTCCCGGGTTTTCCCATCGTGTGCATCAGCGTTATTATTTCTACTACCTGCAGCTTCTTTACTTTGCAGGCCTAGTCACTTGTTTGCAGTTTCCCTTGCAAGTTCTCTTCAGATTCTCTCACCGCCCATTTTACTCCATTTTCTTCAGTCGATCTATATATAGGTTCATTTCTTCTTAGTCCAACATTTTCAGTAACTAGGAAAATTGAGTATTCAAATTTTGTTATTCTTATTAATATTATCAAGTAATTCCTTTTCTTCCAAGCAGTCTTCTTGAAAACACATTTATCCAATTTTGCTATACATAAGTCATTTCTGTCATGGGAACCATGTTATTTCTTAGGAGAATGGGACACCACTAGAGGTCCACTACAAACACCTTAACACCTATTAAATATTTGGGAGTAACAGTACAAAGGAACATGAAATGGGACATACACATTAATTCTTTAGTAGGTAGAGCAAATTCTAGGCTGCGATTCATAGGTAGAATCTTGAAAAATTGTAATGAACAAACAAAGGAGATAGCGTACAAATCTCTTGTGCGTCCACATTTGGATTATTGTTGTGCCATTTGGGACCCGTTTCGTAAGGGATTGATCGAAAGTATAGAGAAAGTACAGAGAAGAGCCGCTCGATTCGTGACCGCTTGCTACAGTCCTTATGAAAGCGTCACAGAACTGATTAGTAGATTAGGTTGGGAGTCTCTGGTAGATAGACGACATACGTTTCGTTTAAACTTATTGGAAAACATGCGTACTCCAACTTTCACTCATGAGTGTAGTGAAATACTTCTTCCACCAACCTATTTGAGTCGGAAGGACAGGAAAGATAAAATTAGAGAAATAAGGTGCCGGACTGATTCTTATATGAATTCTTTTTTCCCTCGTACCATTAGGGATTGGAATGCACAGCAAAGAGATTAGCTTTGGTGCTGAGCACCCTCTGCCACCCACAATTTTGTGAATTGCAGAGTATATATGTAGATGTAGATGTAGAAGGTTCTGAAATACTCCCGACAGATAACGTAAGTGCGCATCGCTGCTCCGTACTGCAGTATTCTAGCTGTGTATTACGTTGTTTGGGATGGGAACTATCAGAACAGCCTCATTTCTTACGTAATATTTCTCCATATCACTATGACCTCATATCAGAACTACAGCAGTCGTATTTTTTGGTTTGTTCCTGCCAGTAGCTACTAAGCCGAAGCCCCATCAAGGGGCCACCGTTAAAAAACTTGTTTCTCAGACGTTCCAACAGACATACTTCATTTCCAGTGTTGTGACATGTTTGGAAGACAGTACTTGGCTCTCATGACTGATCGAAAGACCATTCTATTAATACATACACCTCCAGCTTCAATGGCCTTTTTCCATCTCTCCGATCACTGGTTATGTTGTCGGTGTTCGTTACTGTCAAAAAAGAAAAAATAAATATCTGGACTCCTGGCAATTGCTGTCATCCAACAACCTGAAGTAAGAAGGAGACATTGAGCTTTAAAGTTCGGCGGCGGGTGTATCTGTCGCCTTGGAGTCACGGATAAAATGCTTCGGTCCTGACATTTGTATCTTCACCAAGTTACTACCAATATGTTTCTTGGCCGAAGCAATTCCTGAGGTATTAGCTAACACTTTACAGTTTAACTATTCTGATATTTCATTTAACACGGAATTTCAGTTTACGCAGCATACTCACGTCGCTCCGTACCATTAGAAGTACCAACGAAGATTAGGATGAACCGACGTACCTGAAAAAGAAAAACGAATTAGTTTTTTACCTCTAAACTAGCTAAACATTCCAGATAAATATTAAACTATGTCTGCTAAATGAAAGTAAATCAGTATTATAGAAAGCAAAACATATTTAAACTGGTGATTTTATTGATCATAATTGACGGCGTTTCCTTACAGTGTTGAGTGCTAGACACTGCTCCAGTGAGCGCTGTGGTAACGCGATTTTAACGTTCTCCACTAAGCTGATATGATGGATGACCCACGTCCTGACCATGTTCGGTCAGATTCGACTGAGGAATAAAGAAGACGCACCAGTAACTCTGAGCGGTAACGATTGGGACTGTTATTCGGGAGGACATGGATTCAAATCCCCGTCCAACCATCCATATTTCGATATAGTAAGTTTACCGAAATCACTCCATCACTGTGGGACATCTCCGTTCCTTGTTCCTAGTCCCCTCCGGCCTCTAACCATCTCTACGAGACGTAAAGTCAAAAGGAAATAAAACGAGATCTGTCCATGTGTCTACACATCTATAGAAATAAAATTTAAGGGATGAGTGGGATTACGTCATAAAACGAAATAAAATTGTTTTGGGGACTTAATAGGCACCATCTCCATACAACATTCATATTACAAGCAGCATATGACAGACGTTACAGGTAACTCATAACCACCGCATTCAAAATATTTCCGTGCTAGACAAAAAACTCCAAAATCATCAAATTATTTCTGTTAAAAACTTCCAACCTGTGTCAGAAGTAACGACACATTCCAAACATTTGTGGGTTGCTACAGAGCAGGGGTTAGGAAACCGAGGCTCCCGAGCCGCAAGCGGCTCTTTGAGGATATTAATGCGGCTCTCTAATCATTTTTCTTACATCTTTACGACAATAATACTAGTACTGTAGTATTAGTAACTTCGCAAAGACCTAAACACTTGCAGGCTGCCAGATCTCATAAATAAGTTCTTTTGCTAAACATTATCGACAATACAACAAATTAAACAAAATACCACAGTCATTAACCGGTTGTTTTATTTGTCTTAACTACTATAGTGCTGGGTCTGGTTTAGTATTTTTTTTCTGATTTACAAGTATTTGTTTCTCAGGTAATGTATCATCTTCAAATTCATTGTTGGTTTATTGTTTTTTTTTTTCTTTTTTAATTTCCGAAAATACATTTTTACATATTTTTAAAGACATTCTTAAATTGCTGCAAAGAAAAAATACGAAAAAGCAACAGATGAGCGCTGCGAATTAAAAAAACGAATGGCTTGAGAGTCTTTTGCATAACTACTTGCAAATAATATGAAGTCCAATATAGAAAGACACAAATAAAGTAAGCCTCATTTGCCACAACGTATCCCGTTGGCAATATGCGAAAGAAAGCAGTGGAAGAACTACAGAAAAATTTGCAGGAAAAAAAATCGATTATTCGATAAATTATATTAAAAATTTATTACAATATAACCAGGCCTATGGCTCTTAAAAATCTTTTAATACTGGAATTGGCTCTTTAGCTTCTAAAGTTTGTCGACCATTGCCTTAGAGTACCATTGCGCAATTGACATTACTGAAAAAAATCATCCTTGCCGATATGATCATGGATCCATCTTGTGTTTTACATTTGTTTTTTGTTTCCTTTATGAATGATACTGAAACGGAAGATCACACGCCGTTAGGCAGCTTCATCTGGCAAATATTCCGCCACTCCCGGGAAAGAGTGCGTAGGGGCGACATTTTAAAAGAATTTATGGACTCCGAAGGAAATGGCCTATTTAAATGAACCAACACTTGGCTTTCCGCCATACCGATTAAGCGAAATCCTGGAAATAGAAATCTGCGTTGATGGGCAAGGGGGAGGGATGACAGGAAGGGGGAAGGGAAGCAGGGACAGCGTTTTATCTCCACGCCCACATAACAACAAGCCAGTAAGCCGCTGGCCCGCCTAACAACGCATCGACAAATTCCGGCATCTCACTAAGGTGAAATATTACTCGCCTCGGAACACAGCCGCGGGTGTAGCAGAGTAGCATTAAATGGAACATGGCTTCCGTCTCATAGAGGAGGGCAACGACCTGACCGCTGGTCACGTCCACTTCAAATTGGAGGCAGAATCAGATTGAAGCCGAGTCCACTACAGCTGCTTACTGCATGAACGGCTTCAAAGGAATGCAACATCCTATAAACTTCCTTCGCGATTGTTTTCAAAGCGAACTGTGGATACGAGATTATCAGATTTTTGATAGAAAGACAACTAAGAGGATTTTTTGTTGTTGTTTATTCAGTATTTGGTGAGTTACCACAGAACGAGCTAATATTCAAAGGTGTCTATATACTTTTTCATATTTTTGTTTGTTTAGGATTTTCTCGTTTTCAGACCACTTGGGACCTAAGACTACAGTATAGCCCTTTTTTTTTCTTTCCTTCCCAGAACTACTTCAGTCCTGTGCTGATGACTGCCCTCTGTTCATCTGACATTCTTCTGAGCTGTAGGTTTGGTTGGAGTATATGTTCAAATAAATCGTGAACGAAGCTGAATATGCCAGCGAGAACATCGAGTTCTGTGGCGGGAATCTGGTGAATGAGCGCCATCACTAGTCGAATTTATTACACTAATCTTTGACGACGAAGTCATATATGACGTGGCTCAGGACAGTTGGTATTTATGTCGGCTTTCCCTTACCAAACCCTGTATCAGGTCCTAGCCAACAGAAGTACACTGATCAGCCAGAACAACATGACCACCTACCTACTATTGATATAAACCGCGCCAGACGTGGAATGACTTCTAGTCAGACACACGCACAGTGTATGTAGTATCAGTGAGCGTACTACCCGTGTTTAAAATGGGGAAGACGCCTGATCTATCCGAGTTTGACCAATTGCAGAATGTGATGGCCTGGAGGCTCGGCGCGAGCATTCCGGAAACCGCAAGACTTGTCGCGTGTTCGAGAAGTGCTGTGGTGAGGGTCTTCAACAAGCGGCAAAACCAAGGGCGGTTAAACCTCCCTAAGGCCGGTTTTAGGACCAAATACCCCCCCTAAAGTGGACTTTCGCGTTATTTGTAGACCTTTTTTTTAGCTCTACCATCCTACAAGAATTTCCAAACCACACGTGAGATTTCCGTTGACCCCCCCCCCCTCCCCCTTGGTGAAGTTTCGTGAGATTTCTCCGGCCCTCCCCCCTCTCTATTTCACCTCACGTCATTAATGGGCGCCCCCTTAGTCCGGCCCCTCCCCCCATCTACCCCCACTCCCTAGATATTTTTTTTTTACTTTACATTTTGGTTTTTTTGATAAACTCAGAAAATTTTAATACAAAAATGTTTAAAATCATAGTTGCCAATTTTAAAATTTATGTTGACTTCTATTTATTTAGGTGCCCAGGCTGGCACCCGGGGTGCTGTAACTGAAATGGGCACGTGACCATTGTCACTGGACGTTGGTGCAGTGGCAGAGCGTTACATAAATCCCGATACCTTCATCATGCAGATGGAAGGATGCGAATACGTCGTTTTCCAAGGGAACAGCTTCTTGACACCTATACTGCGGGATGGAGACAAGCTGGTGGCGGATCAATTATGCTCTGGGGAACATTCACGTGGGTATCCATGGGTCCAGTGGAGCTCATGTAAGGCACCATGACGGCCAATAAGTATCGTACACTGGTTGTAGACCATGCGGCAGTGGCATTTTTCAGCAAGATAATGCGCCATGTTACAAGGCCAGGAGTGTAGTGGAGTGGTTCGAGGAACACAGTGGCGAGTTGCAATTGATGTGCTGTCCTCCCCCCCCCCCAACCCCAAAATCTGAGCCCAATCGAGCATATCTGGGATGTGATTGAACGTAGCATCAGAACTCATCGCCTTCCTAAGGAAATTAGGTGACTTGTGTGTGCAGATGTGGTGCCAACTCCCTCCAGAGACCTACCTAGCCCTCATTGCTTCTATGCCAAGATGCGTCGCCGCTGTTATCAGTCTCAAAGGCGGACATACCGGCTATTAGTTAGGTGCTCTTCATGTTCTGGCTGATCAGTGTATATTTATCTAAGCCAAAGAATAGTTGGTCTTCTGTCTCTTCCTGAATTGTGACCGTATCCGCAAGAAAGGCTGTCGGTGGAGGCCAGCCACAGGTTGTTACAATCTTGTTCGGAACCTGTACTCTTATTCATTTGGTGTGCGTCTATGTACGGCTTTGTAGGGGTTTCCAAACTTTTTGTAGTAGCCTCCCCCTTCCGTCGGATTAAAGTTATTATTGAAATGGTAAATGCCTATTCTCAGTACTAACAATGACATTTCAGAGGAAGCTCAATAAGTATGTGATTCTAGAATAATGGTTTTCAACTCTAAGGGGGGCGGGAGGTTGGGTGATTGAGACTCAGTACTTCCGACGATGTAGAGATAGGGTTTCGTCGACACAGGCGGCGAGGTTACTTCGCGCTCTCCTTCCGGGGGGAGGGGGTGCCCCCGCCCCAGTTTGGAAACCTATACTATAATACTTATTATTAAACGGAACAAGTTGAAGACTTCAAATTTTGTCATGCTGTCTGACCAAAAACCGAATATATTATTTAAAATTTTATAAAATTATCTTCTGGGAGGTTTTGATAAAAATAAAGAGGGTCAAGAAAAATAAATACCGCCCAATCAAGTGAGGCTTACATGTTTAAGACCTCGTTAGGATGAGATCAAATTTTTTCAACGTTCTTCACTTAAAAATAAAAACATCGGAAGCTATTAGAGTTGTCAATTATAGACCATTTCTGTTTCCGCGTGTATCTCAAAAAGTTTATTACTTATGAACTTAAAATTTGTTGCCGATAAACTAACATTAAAAATTCTAAAAACTAATTAGCTTCTTTAGTTTCAAGTAAAAGCGTAAAAGTTTTTATTTTGATGTTATTTTGTCATGATTCAATATTATTGTATTGCAAAGTGCTCTTAAATGAGAGTACATTGCACGTTAATTCACCACTCGTAATAAAGTACAATACTCTTTGCTGCCGTAAATTTTACCATGTCCCTACTTCGTCCGGTTTTTTTACGAGTATTACTAAACACAGAGTTTTAGTACTTAAAATGGTCTGTTTAAACTTATAAGAGAGACTTTCCTTGTTTGAGACACCTTGCATTCCCGACACTTTATGTATTATTCCAACAACGTTTATTCCGAGGTATACATCTAAACTGAGCAGCTTACTTTCACAACCTAAAACATAACGCAAGTACGCGCTGAAAAAAAAAAAAAACCAACCACTCTAACCCTTGTAACAGGTTTAATGTGAGAAGTAACCTTCTTTCCGTAACTTCTAAAAAGAAGACACAAACTACCGAGTCAGACCCTGCCTTGATAAAGAAAATAACTCTCCAAATTTCGTTCTTCTGTATCGTAAATCAGGATAGCATCGGCTAGTTTTGAGCGAAAACATTATTTTGATTATAAACACACAAATAATATAACATTTGCGATTTTGTTGACTCCCACCACCTCCCTTTTGCCATGGAGAGTTGTATCAAACAGCTAGATTTTTGTGGAAATACCGAAAACACCTCTACAATCATTCGTCGAATGACTAACGTTTATATCAGTGGTTCCCACCGGGCGCGGTACCGCCCCCGGTGGGCGTTGAGGAGATCGCGGGGGCCTTTTCTGGTCCAAGGCAAATTTAGGGGTCGTTGAGAACCAGCAGTCACCCTCTGCTTTCCAGTAATATATGCAGCTTTAAGTGCTACATTAAAGAAGATTTTCATTGCATTCCCGTTTTCATATGCAGTTAAAAGAGGATTTAGTGTAGTCAGGAATTTATTAGCCAAGAAAAGAAACAGATTGTCCACAGTAGAATGTGATGACAAAGCACAAAATAACGAATAATGAGTTTCACTAAACGATCTCAGTCCACTAATTAATATTATGCAATAAAATGTTATGTATTTGTTAATAAAACTGAACAATCTAGCAATATTTGTTAGAATTCCGACTTGCAACTAAAACTAATGTTTTTTTTATGGCAAACGCGTTTTGTCTTTTTTTAAGACATCTTCTGTGCCCTAGGTAAACATATATACATTCATATATAATGTTACTTGATTTTTGTGTTTGTATTTTGGTTAAGTGGTCTTATATTACTAGCTACTTACAGTTTTATATCATTAATTAATACGCGTAAGTACGTAGTTCCACACTAGCTAGTTTTCTCTCACTGCCACTACTCTCAAATGTTTTTGTATGAAGCGTTCTAGAGATTTCGCCGACTACGAATCAAAATAAGCAAAAGTTCCACAACACAAAATCTTTGGCTCACGGTGGTTGTCAACAACAAAAAGTTTACATATGGTTCGTAGTCGGCGAAATCTCTAGAATGCATCATACGAAAACATTTGACAGTAGTGGGAGAGAGAGAAAAGTAGCTGGTGTAGAACTACGAAATTGCATGTATTAAGTAAGTAGCTAGTAATATAAGACTATTAATATACAAACACAAAAATCAAATAACATTATTATATATGTATATAAATTTATGTGTATATATGTTTACCTAGGGCAATGAAGATGTCTTAAATAAAGACGAAACGAGTTTCTCATAAAAAGTATTTGTTTTAGCTGCAAGACGGAATTATAACAAAAAACAGTTATCATAGCAACTAAGGACCTGGGCCGAAAAATCACCAACATGTTAATATTGTGAATCTTATATATGTAAATATAGACGTGTGTTTTCCTATATTTCACTTTTCAGCCACCACTACCTAGCACAGATCACTGGTCTTTGTGTGTGGAAGAAGCATGGAGTTTCCTGTCGTGCACAACGTTGGCCGAATGTCGATAGCTGTGGGGATGTGGGAGATATGATGATTAAAGTTGGTCAATGCAGGGCGTTTTCATATTTCGACAAAAAATTTCTCTCCCCTTATACTTCTCTTTCCTGCCACAACTACATAGCATAGACCATTGGTGTTTGTGTGGGGTAGTAGAATCGTGTCCCCTGTCGTGCACATGGTTTTTAGATGTCAGTAACTATGGGGGTGTGGGAGATATGGGGATTGAAAGTGATAGACCTGCGGCAATTTCATATTTCTGCCAAAGACGCATGTGTCTTGGTGTATCACTTTTCAGCGAAAACCATCTATCGCAGATCATTGGCGTTTGTGTGTGGTAGTAATACAGAGTCACCTTTCGATCACAACGTCGGCTGAATTTCAGTAACTGTGGGAGTGTGGGAGATATGGTGGTTGAAAGTGGCCAATCAAGGATACTTTCGTATTTCGACCAAAAACATGTGTCTCCGTATATGTCACTATGCTGCCACAACTACATAGCATAGAACATTGGTGTTTGTGTGTGGTAGTAGAATCCTGTCCCCTGTCGTGCTCTATGGTTGTTAGATGTCAGTAACTATGGGGGTGTGGGAGATATGGGGGTTGAAAGTGATAGACCTGCGGCAATTTCATATTTCTGCCAAAGACGCATGTGTCTTGGTGTATCACTTTTCAGCGAAAACTATCTATCGCAGATCATTGGCGTTTGTGTGTGGTAGTAATACAAAGTCACCTTTCGATCACAACGTCGGCTGAATTTCAGTAACTGTGGGAGTGTGGGAGATATGGTGGTTGAAAGTGGCCAATCAAGGATACTTTCGTATTTCGACCAAAAACATGTGTCTCCGTATATGTCACTATGCTGCCACAACTACATAGCATAGAACATTGGTGTTTGTGTGTGGTAGTAGAATCCTGTCCCCTGTCGTGCTCTATGGTTGTTAGATGTCGGTAGCTGTCAATCCAAATTCTTTACAAACACCAACGAAGTCGTAGGTACCGGCTAGTATCTTAATAATTATAGAAATCTGTCCATGCTTTTCTGTATATGGTATTGTACACATTACCTAAGAGGGGCACCATGAAATCACTGTTTAAAAAAAATTGGTTACGAACCAAAAAGATAGAGCACTATAAGTTAAATTATTCGGTATGTCCCCCTCCCCACCCCCTCCCCAAGTATTTTTTTTTTCTAAAGAAGAGGGCGGTGAGCAATTTTTTTTCGGAATGAGGGTGGTAGGCCATGGTTCTTATGGTAAATGGTTTCCAAAGGCAACAAAGAAATACATTTAGGATCAACGCCCTACATTTTATATCGACAACACCGTTATTCCGAGGGCCATTATTTTATCCACACTTAAGTTTGTATTCAGTTTTTAATACTGTCTAATTATTTTGTCTGCACATTACCATGTTTGGTAATTTCGCTTCTCTAAATTGGGCATGCCTACCATCTGTTGCGTTGAAACATACATTACTCGATTCACAACGTCAAGAACTGCAATTACACGGCGATTAAAATAACCGCGCAACCACCTAATAAAAAAGACAAAGCGCAGCTATATCTAATAATATTTCAGATTAGTGACAGTGGTGTGAAGTCCAGTTTTTAGGATTACTAACCCTAAAGGAAACTGAGCTCCGTTGTCCGTCTGTCCGCCTTTAGCTCCAATGGAATAAGGTACATACTTCAAATCTGCTCATTTTATTTGCTTGGTTGATCTAGAATCGAATTTCTTATTTAAAATTTTGAAAAAAATATTATTTAGAGTGGCTACATAGAATGAAATGGGGTCGTCTAAATGCGTAAGACGTCTGGTTATGATCTAGTCGGGTAGATGACTTACTCTTTATTTGACAGTAAAAAAAACTGACAGTGAAAATCAAGTTAAATTTGGTCATTTTTTGCTATAGAATCTGCTACAAAAACACTATTCTGTATCGATCATATGTTGTATTTAAATAAATAATAAAATCACAAATCTAATATATTTTATAAATTTGCATTAAAACAATCTAAAGAATTTTTTTGCAGTTATTTCGCAAATTTAATTCAGAAAATACTGCACCCTAACGGATGGGGTAGTTACCGTTTATTGTCATTAATTTTTTTCGAATTTAAAGATTGTATGAGTCGCGCGAGCAGCAACGTGGCGAGGATTCGTGAAGCGGAGCAAGCATTGGTTTTTGTGCAAAGTAACTGTCGTCTGTCCGTATGTGTGACGCTCATTTCAATATCAAGCCGTAACTGGCAGTTTTCTCCTTTTGTTTTATGTTCTTCTAACACACACACACACACACACACACACACACATTGGTTCGACTCATTGCTTCTCTGAACCGCGTGTCGCCCGTTTTTCCTCTCTGTACGTGGACTGCAGCTCGCACGCCATGTATTTTTTTCTTTAGCTGGTCCAGGACGCAACCACCACACGAAATAATGTTTGGCACTCCCTGTCTGCAACCTGTAAATGAGACTTGGTTATGGAAAGGAGGATATCTGGATAAAATTAAAACTCTGTTTTAATACGTTTAATGTTGTCAGTTCTTTCCATTCACACATCTTACTTTAAATAATCTCGTCGCGTCACTTAAATTTGCGTTAACACTTATTTAACTAATGTTTTATGCTGTAGACTCTCCACGAAGGAACATATATACACTGAAGAACCAAAGAAACTGGCACACCTGCCTATTATCGTGTAGGGCCCACGCGAGCACACAGAAGTGCCGCAACACGACGTGGCAGGGACTCGACTAATGTCTGAAGTAGTACTGGAGGAACTGATACCATGCATCTTGCAGTGCTGTCCATAAATCCGTAAGAGTACGAGAGGGTGGAGATCTCTTCTGAACGGCACGTTGCAAGGCATCCCAGATATGCTCAATAATGTTTATGTCTGCGGAGTTTCGTGGCCAGCAAAGGTGTTTAAACTCAGAAGAGAGTTCCTGGAGCTACTCTGCAGCAATTCTGGACGTGTGGGGTATCGCTTTGTCCTGCTGGTATTGTCAAAGTCCTTCAGAATGCAGAATGGGCGTGAATGGATGCAGGTGATCAGCCAGGATGTGTACGTACGTGTCACTTGGCAAAGTCGTATCTAGACGTGTCTGGGGTCCCATGTCACTCCAACTGCACACACCCCACACCATTATCGAACTTCCACCAGCTTGAACAGTCCCCTGCTGACATGCAGGGTCCATGAATTCATGAGGTTGTCTCCATACTCGTTCACGTCCAGCCGCTCGATACAACTGGAAACGAGACTCGTCAGACCAGGCAACATGTTTCCAGTCATCAACAGTCCAAAATCGGTGTTGACGGGCCCAGGCGAGGCGTAAAGCTTTGTGTCGTGCACTCAGAAATGGTAAACGAGAGGGCCTTCAGCTCCGAAAGCCCATATCGATGATGTTTCGTTGAATGGTTCGCACGCTGACACTTGTTGATAGCATTGAAATCCGCAGGGTTGAACTTCTGTCACGTTGAACGATTCTCTTCAGTCGTCGTTGGTCCCGTTCTTGCAGGATCTTTTTCTGGCCGCAGCGATGTCGGAGATTTGATGTTTTACCGGATTCCCGATATTCACGGTGCACTCATGAAGTGGTCGTACGGGAAAATCTCCACCTCATCGCTACCTCGGAGATGCTGTGTCCCATCTCTCGTGCGCCGACTGTAACACCACGTTCAAACTCAATTAAATCGTGATAACCTATCATTGTAGCAGCAGTAACCGATCTAACGCCCGCGCCAGACACCTGTTGTCTTATATAGGCGTTGCCGCGTCGTGTTGCGGCACTCCTGCGTGCTCGCGGGGGCCCTACGCTATATCAGGCAGGTGTACCAGTTTCTTTGGCTCTCTCTCTCTATATATATTTCCAACGATTAAATCTCCAGACATATGATGGTGGTAAACACACTCAAAACAGAGAAAAAAGAGGATGGGAGGTAACGATATATCTCAACACTCGCAAACACACAATGAAGGTTCTGCATACTAGGAGATAAAGTCCTTGGTGTCGTTTTCTTGCTCTTATTCTTCACACAAGCCATTCGCTTTCCCGAAGACAAACTACACTCTGTGACAGATGTAGCCCTAAAGCGCCGAGTGGCGATATCGGCTTGCTGGTAATCAGAGATATGGTCAATTGGGGTCACGAAGAGCTGTGTACCGGCGGGCAGCGACTCTGGCGCCATCGCCGTCTATTATCCGAACACAGAACTACGCTCCGCACGTGTCCTAATACACAAAATCTGGGCCACGGACACGTGGCAATTAGTGAACTGGTCCAACCAATAACTTTCTCAACGGACTAATGGCGGCGGGTGTGTCCATGTTTGAAGAAACAAGCGGCACGCACAGATGGTCATTTACAAGCAATGATCACCTGTTCAGGGCATTGTTGTCTAAGAACTTCTCCGTTGAGACATCCTGCCCAGCCATAAACTTCGCTCCAGGACTGCTGGGAATTCCAGGACTGCCAAGCAGGCAGTGGAGAAACTCATAAACGTCCAAAACATTTCAGAACTGACTTGACATCACTTACTGTATATGTCCCGCGCACAGCTGCTTCTCGTGTGATTCTTATTTCTGCTGGAGTATACTAAATTAACCGACACTCCTAATATATTTGTTTAATACAAAGGGCTTACCATACCCCATTTTGTTTTTCGATATCACGTATGGATTTGATGTATGTAATTTAAATATCCATCGGTCGTTAGAAAAAGATCATAACCACAAAACCTAGCACAATAAGTGATGATCTAAAAATTTTCTAAACGTTAGTTTCTACTTTAATTTGGATAGTTCTTGATCTATTTACTAATGAAGAATAAAAACTAATTTAAGGTAGTTGTACGGCACATAGATAAAAAATTTTAGTCTTCTATTCGTTGGCTGTAAAAGGAAAAGAAAGTTTTAATTTGCTCTGACTGGAGTATTAACAATAGAAATCACAAATCCGCCAGAGTGGCTCAGTGCGTATAGTCGCCACTCACTGGACCGGGAAGTACAACGGTACCAAGTTCGAGGCCTGGTACTCGCGTACCGGCCGACCTTTAAGGGGTATCCCGCGGTCACCTAGCCCAATGGTTCCCAATTAGTTTTTCCGAGTACCACTTCAAGAAAAGCCCAACCTCAAGTACTCATTATAGCTTAAATGATAAATAAATAAATGCGCTCATCCCAGTTGAATACTTCGCACAGCATTACAGTAGTATTCACACACACGTAAATTTTTCTTAAAATATATTTCACCAATAGTAATATTTCCGATTTTTTCAATTATCGTATTGGTTACCTTAGTCAAGGGGATACCGCACCTACCCGCGGTTACGCCTATCACTAATTGGAAGCCACTGATCTAGGCTAATGCGAGTACGATCTCCAATCTACATCTTTTTTTTTTTTTTTTTGTTATAAGTCTCTCGACTGGTTTCATGCAATCCACCATCTCTTCCTATCTTGCGCTCTACTATTGCCCCTAACGGCGAAAACCAAGGGCTCCTTCTTCACATTTGCTATGGGCCCCACGCTGTTTTAATCCAGCCCTGCGCTAACCTCTTCATCTCAACGTAACCCCTTACCCCCCACGTCGTCAACTATCTGCTTCATATATTCTAATTTCTGTCTTCCTCTACAGTTTCTACCTTCGACTATTCCCTCCACTAACAAATTGATAATCCCACATGTCTCAGAATATGGCCGATCATCCTATCTCTTCTTTCTGTTACATTCTTCCACTTACTTCTTTACTCACTCACCATTTCCAAAACTCGTTCATTTCTTACTTTATCTATCAATTTAATTTTCAGCATCCTTCAATAGCACCACATTTCAAATGCTTCAATTTTTCGTCTTACTGGCATCTCTAAAGTCCATGCTTTGCTACTATAAAGTGATGTAGTCAACACAGAGTTGTAAAAAGTTCTTTACAAGTCCTAGATAAATATATGAAACAAACAGATTTCTCTTTTCATGAAGGATCTTATTGCTAGTGCTACTTTGCTTTTAACATCATTCCTGCTTCGGCAATCGGTTGTAATTTTACTTCCTAGGTAGCAAAATTCACTTCTTCTGTCGCATCCGATACTAGTTTTATATTTAATCTACTATTATTGCTATAATTTTTACTACATTTCATCACTTTCGTCTTGCATTGGTTTATATTTAGACCAAAAACTTCCTGCAATATTTTGTTCATGTCACTCAGTAATTTCTCAATAGTCTCAGCCTGTTCTGCTAACAGGACAATGTCATCAGCAAATCATAGCATACTGACTTTTCTCCTTAAACATTTATGCCACATTCAACTCTTTCTTTAGTTTCCTTTATTGCTTCTTCTACATACAAGTTGAATATGAATGGGGACAGAATACAAACCTGTCTCACTTTCGTTTTAACTGATGCAGATCTCTTATGATTCCCTACATTTGTTACAGTAATTTGATTCTTGTATAGATTATAAAGTATTCTTCTATCTCGGTATTTTAGACCCGACTTCTTTAAAATGTTGAACATCTTGTCTCACCCAACATTATCAAAAGCTATTTCTAAATCAACAAACGCCATAAAAGTATCTTAGTTTTTCTTCATCCGCCCTTTAAGTATTAATAGCGTCAGAATTGCTTCTCTTGTACAGTGGTTTTTCCTACACCCAAACTGTTTGTCTACTATCCCTTCTGCTACACTTTCCATTCTTCTGTGTATAATTCTGGTCAGTAATTTTGAAGCATGTGATATTAGATTTATAATGCGATAATTCTCACATTCTCTTCTTCGGAAGCGTGAAAATGATACTTTTATTAAAATCAGTGGGAATATCTACTGTTTCATAACTTTTTGATATAAGTTTGAATAATGTTTGGATTGAAAGAATGTAGTCTTTCTAGGTGAATCAGTTGCGTAACATCTTCGAGCTTTCCACCAGGATAGCGCGTCAGTAAAAATACAAAGCGATGTTTTGGAGCCTACCTCTGGCTCCATCTTCCGGCGATATGACGGATTTCGGAAGAGTCCTCGCTTTGCATTCCTTCTCCTGGGGATTTCAGAAGTTCTGCAGAAATCTCATCAATTCCTATTGCATTATTTGATTTCAAATCATTCAAACCTCTATCAAATTCTGTCCTCAAAACAGGTTCATCTAAGTCATCAATGCCAGCATCAACTTCTTTTTCCAATAACTGTTCGAATTAGCCCCATCATACAGTGTCTCTATGTAATCCTCCCATCGGTTAGCTCTATCTTCTGAACTTAAAAGCTCAAACTACAGATTTTACAATACAAAATATACGTATCATAAAGAACACGAAAATTTACAAGTTTCGCAGACTGGTGGAAACCTATAGTTTAATAACGCCTGATTTATTGAATTCGGGAAGGTCATAAGTCCTCCCCGTCCCCATCTCAAGATCCACACTGTCCTCCTGGGTGCAGCAGGAGGCCGATGTGACCAGCGAAAAAAAAAAAAAAAAAAAACACAAATCTAGATGCACTTTAGAAATTTTACACGAAAAATGAAAGTAAAATGTGTTCACCTCGATTTCATCTTATAAGCTCACAGCGATCGGTTTTATATTCTTTCACAAATCCAGGGCAGTTGTTACAAAATATTTCATGAACCAGCGCTGTCTAGGCGCAGTATAACGAAGTAGTGAGTATGTAGACGTCTTTCTACTTCTATTGCACACTTGTACTTATTCTCTTGATTCACTGTACCCTGGTCGTTTTCGAGACCTGAACACGTGTCACCCAGCCTGGAGGCCTGGCATTTGGGATGATGCGGATTCAGCCAACCAGATTTCACTCCAGACGAGTGCCGGCACCTAAACGAAATCATCATGTTTCCATTCCACTCGGGTCAGCATCTTTCTACTGCTTCACCTACAGGTTACTCTTACTGCTTTCCTTACGTGTTCATCTCACAACTGGTCCGTACTAGTAACTCCAATCTTAATACCACGAAATTTCATTTTTATGGATTACATTCTGCTTTGACTTATTCCTTCCTTTTATTACTGTCTAGATGATTCGCGTGAAATTTTGGCGAATAAAATACTTTTTTGCCTATGATTTTACGTCTCGTCGAGGTCATTAGAGGCGGGAAGGAATTAGACCATGGCCTTTTATAAGTAATCATTCCGGCATTCACCTGGAGTGATTTGGGGAGACTATGGAAAACCCAAATCTGGATGCCCGGACGGGAATTCGAACCCGTGTCCTCCCGGATGCGAGGTGAGAGCGTTACCGCTCACCCACCACGGCCTGTTATTAAAATACGATGAGTAGCGAGGTTGTTGGTTTTTTAGTAGGTTGTAAAAAGAACTAGCTCTTTTATAGCAACAGCTTACGGTACCAATTTCACCACATGTATGCTATCCTGCAAAGTTCTACTTTGACGTAAACACCTGAAGCTATCTCTTTCAGGAAGCCGGACTTTCACAGACCTCACCGGAATACAACCAAGCTGAATAAAACACACAAAGCACACTGATACCTGATATGAGGTGCTGCTATCTAGCAGTAACGCGGTTTCGCGAGTGAAATATTTACAGAGTAATTGTGTAGCAACACGCAAATGCTTCCTAAACAGAAAAACATATCCCAAAGCTCCTTCCTGTAGAAAACACACAGTTAATGACACCTCTGTAATGTAAGGTGCTGCTGTCAATCCTTATCGACGTCAGCGAGGGCTGGCGGCTTCACTTTGAACTGCCTCATACGCGGGACCTTCATTATTGGTACTTTGCCCTTTAAGGGCCAAATTCCAATAAAGTCCTTTAAGTCGTGTTATCGAAGCGAAGACCTTAATCTTTAAAATGATACCTCATTTATCGATTTCGGCTACATATGACGGGAAATAAGTGGCTTGACACCTTTTAGAGATAAAATATTTGATGCTTCGAGTAGTATGGGCAGAAAGTTAGTATATTTACTGATTTATTTTCACTTCTATGGCACCTCCCTACTCTACGTCTTCGATACACGTTTATTTCAAGCTGTTATTCTCGTTTTCTTCATCCGTTTTTCCAAATACTCTAAGCCTTTTATTACTTTCAGTTCCGTTTACTTAAACCCTCAGCATTTACCCTATTCTTCCGAGCTGTAATTAGCACTTTACTATTTATTTATTTAGCAAGGAATTACATTCAGTACGCCACTACTTATTGCCAAGCAGCCAGCTATTCTCCAACATCTATCTTAGTTTCCCCATATCATCAGCGACCCCCGGACTGGCCGTTAAGATTTAGGTTTTCCATACATTCCCGAAAACACTCCACGCGAAAGCCGGAAAAACTCCTAAAACAGACTATGGCCGAATTCATCCCCACTCTCCCGACTTTAAAAATCTCGATGTCGACGAGCCGTAATTCATGTAAAATTTTTAAAATATAGCCCCGGAACTGCGACTGATCGAATTGAAATTTGAATAAAGCACGAGGTGGTTAACTGTCTCAGCGATGTAAATTCTGTTCTCCCGTATGAAGAGACAGAACAACAGGTGTATAGCTTTACAAACGATTCACCAATTTAACCGACCTGGCTAATTCGACACAAACAACATCTAAATGTGCTAATAAATTAGGCATCCACTTTCATAGCACATGGCTACAAACATTCGTTCATCAGTCTCCAGGCGTTTGAAATTCCCCACTGCCGTGCCGTAATTTAGAGGTGCCGTACTGAAGAAGTTATCAGCATACTTCACTCCAGCAGCGAATCGAAATTGGACCTTTTCGCACGTTGTCAGATACCAATCAGCACGTTCGGACAAGTTGTTGAGAACTAGTCTAAACTTGTTAACTGGTTTGTATGTTAGGAAGCAATGGACACATCTGTTCATTGCGATACTTGACAACCAATCTAACAATCGTTCCTAACAACTTACTCATTCTCCACAGGCGAAAAATTTGATACCTCCGTAGAAACACCACTAAGAAAACCATATTCACAATAACAGCAGTAAGCTAGCACAAATTAATAGCTTTGCAGCCAAACGATTTAGTTTGGATGATGAAGACAACATAGCTTGGCGAACACTGATATCTGCCAGCGTTAAACTTGGCTGCATTAAGGCTTTAGTAAACATACAGAATTTCATTAAAGCTGCTCAGAATGGGTATAGTTATACCCAGGGCCGGCGCTAGGAATTTCGGGCCCGGGGTAAACAGGTGGCCTTTTTTATTAGCTCTACAAACTGGCTGGATGACAATGGGGCGGATCCTTGGCTTCGTGGCCTCAGGGCCCCTACAGTCGGTGAGCGGGGCACCCCATCAGCCGGCGGGCCCGGGTACTTTTGACCCCCTTACCCCTCCCTAACGCCGGCCCTGGTTATACCGAACATTAGGCTAGAGTAAGCGGTAATGCAAATATATAAGATTTTTGTTTGGTTTTCGCAGCCTTCATAATGTTATCTATAACTTCGTGATAGTTACTCTGCATCCAGTCACTTTTCCTTTCTCCCAACGTTTCGACAAATTCTTATTGGCTGCCTCAGGCAGCAAGCCACCTGCTGAGTCTGTTAGATGCTTATGTTGTGACTGGTTGTTCTCTTTATAGAGAGGAGACTATCGAATCTCTGCCAACTATCGATTACTCAGAAACATGAAACTAACGATTTATTATCTTTGGTCAAAGTATTGTTTATTTGATTAGCATACATTTCCATGTTTGTACTTGACAATAACCACCATCCTTATTAAGGTTGTTTGGCTTCTTAAATATCTCGACAGCTAATCCTACTTTTGTTTGCGTATAACCCTTGGGTATGGCCAGCATCTTGTATTTTACCACAGTATATTATGTTCCTTCTCAGCTGATTTTGTGGAATGCCTTATACGGGTATTACACATAATGTCGCAGCTATGGCTCGTTCGGTTTCGTCAATGTTAGATCTTGCCACAATCAGACGGCACTTTACAGATTCCATAACTTTGTAATGGAGCCGTTGGCTCTTTTTCAGTTCTTCTTTTATTCTGTTTCCACTTTTAAATATGGGTAGAATATTAATTTTACCACAAAATCAGCTATCGCCGAACACCAGTAGGAGGAAGAACATGAAGGTTATGGGAAAATACTAGTGTTGGCCACCCAAGGATTATGTAGAAAGAAAAAAAAAGTGAGGGAGGCTATCAAGATCTTCAAACAACGAAACAACCTTAACATAGATGTTCTAAGTCAGTGGTTCCCAATAATGGTACGCGTACCCCCAAAGGTATGTGAAGCTACTTCATGGGATAAGCGTGGTAATCTCTTGGCTAAGGTAATCACTACATACTTTAAAAAAATCACTAACATTACTATCTCCAAACATTTTTTTGGACATTTGTTGATTTTTTTGAGGTTTGTTATTAGATTAAAATTTAATAAATCGCTAAAAACAGATTTCTTTTTTAATTTATAATTCCAGTTGTACGGGATACGCGAGGTGGAGCTCCTTAATGGAGGGATACTAAAAAAAAAAAAAAAATTGGAAACCGCTGGTCTCAGCCAAGCGTGAAAATATGTGCTAATCAAATAGACAATACTGTGACCAAAGACATTACATTATTAGCGGCATATCTCTCAATTATCGATTATTGGTAGAGATTCAATAGTCTCCACATTGTAAAGAGGAGAACAGCCGATCACATTAGTCTCTAGCAGACTTTTCAGGTGTGTTTCCTTCCTGTGGAAAATCACAGGCATTTGTCGAAACAACCAGAAAAAGGAGAATTGATTGGATGCAGCGCAAATCTTGCACTGATATCAGGTAATAGGAATAGTTGTATTTTAAAGGAGTTTTAACTAGCAGCAAAAAATTACAATTCCTTTCAAGGTTTATACTATCGCCCCACACACTTTATCTAGTGCTAATAGCGGAATATGCTTAGCTTGCAAAAATAACGTTAATGAACGCACCGAATATCTAATAAAATTAACGGAACTTGAAGCTCGACTTGAGCTCGTAACATATCTATTCTAAACCTTATGCACACATTCCAAAGCAACTCGAACGGCACTTCCTCTGCACAGCGACTTAGCACAATCAATGACACTTATCTTGAATGACATAACTACTCGGGTGCTAGCAGTGAGCTGAATCGTAGGATATTACACATCAGCTGGCAACATAGGAGCCATGCGGTAGGACCCATCGACACAATATGTGCAGAAAGCTGGAAATACACTTCTACTTACTACTGTGGCGCCACGAACCATAGACGATCTGTTCATCACCTTCTCAAGGAGCTCTCTCTCTTCACTCCTCCTCCTCTGGAATGTCTGTCTTACGGAATTCTTGTTTGATTGTATAAAGTCACCTGAGTCTTAGTCTTCCAAAAGATCTCTTCACTTCCAAACATTCTTCTAGCATATCATTAATGAAATCCTCGTCCCTTCTCAGTATGTGACAATACCACCTTAGCCTTTGCCCATTTATTATCGCTGCTATATCAGATAGCTGGTTCAAATCTGTTAACTTTATTTCTTCTTCTTCACTCATTCCCTCTTTAACTGTACCAAAAATTATTCTGAGAACCCCACTTACAAACTTCATTAACTTGTTTTAGTTAAAGTGTTGTATATCCTAGGTTCTGATGTTCTTCACAGTAATTTTTACAAATATTTTATCGCAAAATTGCAACTGTTTCCTGCCTGTATCCTTGTCAGCATGTCCCCATCATTCAACTTCCCTCCCCTTCACTAAGGTACTTAAAATAATCTACTTTTCCAAAGCTAGGAAGTTATTTTTCTCTTTTTGAAGGCGACTCTTTTTGCTAGTTTTTTTCTGATTTTGATATATTTTCAGAGGGAGTTTTGGCTCCCTAATGATACGTGAAACTAATTAACAAGCTCCGGTAAAACAAATTAATTGAATAAAAATATCCAGTGAGAAGGGTGTTTTTAAAAAAAATCTATAACACAAAGAAGATAAAATTTTCACAGTCTGACCATTTATTAACAGTTATGTAGATACTGGACAACGGTGACTGTAAGTTTAATAATAATAATAGCAATAAAATATTGACACCAAACCTCTATACCCATGAGCAATATACACAGACGGAAAAAAAAATCCCAACACCAAGAAAAAATTATTGTAGAGTAATGAAATTTGGACAATGCATTTGTCAAGTTAACATGTTTAATTGATTAAATTTTCAAGATCACAGGTTAATTTAAGCTCAAGAAAATGCATTTCAAATGTGAAATACTGTTAAATTAATAGCCGGTGTAACCTCCAGAATTTTGAATGCAAGCCTGCAAACGTGAATGCATTGTGTCATACAGGTTTCGAATGTCACTTTGTGGTATGGAGTTCCATGCTTGTTGTACTTGTGCTGTCAATACTGGGACGGTCAGTGCTGGCTGTGGATGATGCTGGAGTTGTCGTCCAATGATATCCCATACGTGTTCAATTGGAGACAGATCTGGTGATCTCGCAGGACAAGGTAACATGTCGACACTCTGTAGAGCACGTTGCGAGACAACAGCGGTATGAGGGCGAGCGTTATCCTGTTGAAAAACTCCCCCTTGAATGCTGTTCATGAATGGCAGCACTACAGGTTGAATTACCAGACTGACGTACAAATTTGCAGTCAGTGTGTTTGGTATAACCACAAGAGTGCTCCTGCTGTCATAGGAAATTGCTCCCCAGACCATGACTCCAGGTGTAGGTCCAGTGTGTCTAGGCCGCAGACAGTTTGGTTGCAGGCGTTCCCCTGGCCTCCTTCTGACCAACACTGGAGATCTGTTGTGTTTTCTGATGAAAGCAGGTTCTGCCTTGGTGCCAGTGATGGCCGAGTGTTGGTCAGAAGGAGGCCAGGGGAACGCCTGCAACCAAACTGTCTGCGGCCTAGACACACTGGACCTACACCTGGAGTCATGGTCTGGGGAGCAATTTCCTATGACAGCAGGAGCACTCTTGTGGTTATACCAAACACACTGACTGCAAATTTGTACGTCAGTCTGGTAATTCAACCTGTAGTGCTGCCATTCATGAACAGCATTCAAGGGGGAGTTTTTCAACAGGATAACGCTCGCCCTCATACCGCTGTTGTCTCGCAACGTGCTCTACAGAGTGTCGACATGTTACCTTGGCCTGCGAGATCACCAGATCTGTCTCCAATTGAACACGTATGGGATATCATTGGACGACAACTCCAGCATCATCCACAGCCAGCACTGACCGTCCCAGTATTGACAGCACAAGTACAACAAGCATGGAACTCCATACCACAAAGTGACATTCGAAACCTGTATGACACAATGCATTCACGTTTGCAGGCTTGCATTCAAAATTCTGGAGGTTACACCGGCTATTAATTTAACAGTATTTCACATTTGAAATGCATTTTCTTGAGCTTAAATTAACCTGTGATCTTGAAAATTTAATCAATTAAACATGTTAACTTGACAAATGCATTGTCCAAATTTCATTACTCTACAATAATTTTTTCTTGGTGTTGGGATTTTTTTTTTCCGTCTGTGTAAGTGATATGTTGCTACTATCAAACAAAATGAATTTTTCACCTTAGCTAGCATCACAAATTCTTCGCAAATCATTTAATGTTTTAGAAACACAAAAACAAAGGAACACTGTAGATTTTGAGACACAAAAATTATTTAAATATTGGCTCCGGCTACTTCTTATTGAATGTCGGTAAAGCAAAAACTTATATCAGGGCGTTATTTGTATATTTAGAGAGAAGATGAATCTTAGTGCAGTCAGTTCAAAGATATGATGACTTTACCGTGCTAGTCAGTTCTCAAGAAAGGCGAGGAAGCAGAATATATTGTCATCTTTGTTGCAGCAAACGAACACCCGCCGGGTTCAAAACAGTACCAAGTGTTCTCCAAAGAAAGCAATAAGTAAACCAAAGAATAAAGGAAGTATGGCAACAAAGATGGGAAACCAGCAGCAACGACAGGCACACATTCCAATGGATTTCAACAGCAAGTTCATGGAGAATAGGCTGGCGAAGAACCGTTGGCCTAACATACCCGACCACATGCCTAATCATGGTCTGAAGCAAACGCTATTCAATAGGAACATTGAAGATAGAAATTTGTGCACCTGTGGAGAGCCGGAATCCTCGGACCACATAATACAGACAGGCGCAAACTACCAACAAGAACGAGCACCACTGCAGCAGCACGTCAGCCTGGGAGCTCCAGACCGGCGCCGACAGCTGCTGGCAATGGAAGAGGGGTTCCGGGCGCTGCTACAACCCTGAAGAAGAGACCGCCAGGCAGGCTTAGAGAGACTTCGAAGCCAGTAAAGATCGCTGCCATCACCGTAAATATCAACTTGCTGCCTCTTGTTGCCAAAATTGAACCTCTATATACTTGTATGTGGGGTTCAGTAGCGCATGGGTCCTCTGAATGCTTATGCTCGTGCGCTACGACGGTTCTCTGTGAAGTTTAGACCGGCGTGGGTGTTCATGCGCCTTATGGCGTCGGTAGGGTGCGGGGGCTCGCATGCTGGGAGCGGGTCCCGAAGAGCGCCCGATCGCTGCGGCTTCCACCGTGCCCCGACAGGGCGCAGGTGGCGCTGGGCCTCCGCGGGACAGAGAGGCTAGCTATTCGACCAAGCGTTGGAAGGATCTCCGGCCTGGTTTGTGGCGGCGCTACGTGCGCGTCGTTCCCCGGGGCACCCTTAACGGGTGGCGAAAAGCGTAATGCCTCACCGTCTCCGCTGGCGTGGTGGAAGTTTCTGCTACAACGGTGGATGATTCGGAAGAGCCCAATCCCGCGGCGGGGGTGTAGCGAAGTAGTACGACGGAATGGAATGGTGAGGTCGGGGTGGCTGGGGAGGTCTTCGGCCTAGGTATCGCACAACGCCTCAACCAGATCGGTAGATCAAACATCTGTACTCATGTAGTCACCAATACCCACCATCGACGTCTGCATTCACATATTTCGCTACCAGAATACTAATTCCCACATATATGGTATGAACTATTTGACTGGTTGAATACATAATGCTCCCAGCCGGAGTCACAACGGAGATAGAATACTATTCCCCGAGAGCGTCGCTTCAAGACGCCTCCAAGACGCCCAGTGTCCCCTTCCTTCACCAGTCGTTCTATTGGCCAATCAGACATAGATCCCGTTTGTCTCTCGCCCACATAGGCCACACATGTCAACAATATACGTAAAAAATTATTTTAATTAAATTAAACAATTTTCTTAATAGCTAGTCACTTTTACTTCCTCACTCAAACCATCTCTTCATTCTTTATCATCAAGATACGCTGTGTACACCCCTACATAAATTCTTGTCCTAGGATTTTGTTTATCAGACCTCTCATTTCTTTCGACAGATTTTCTCTCTAACACTCACTGCGTGTCGAAACCTTAATCCGGCACATCTTCGTTTAAACTCGAATTGGTCTCTGTCTCATAAGTGTTATGTCCATGTTTTCGTAGATATGCCTAATTCTGAATTTTGTACGTCTGCCTATAGGTCACATTCCATTCGCAGACACAAACACTACTGCCTGGGGCGCTTTCATTGAACTCCAGCTAAGAGGTCCCATTCTCACCCCTCCCGTCGTTGCATTATAACAGTCTGGGCAGGCAGTGGCGATCTCTTACTATTAAAGGCGCCATCACCCACGGACCGATGTTCGGTGTCTCGCATGCCACGTAGAAATACAGTGGCAGTTACTTTGTCATACGTTTATATTAGCTCTGCATGTACTCATTTTGTAAAAGTAATGTGATGTATAAGTAACACTATCAATTTTGCTACAACGCTCAGTTGTAATTTTTAATTCAGAATTCCAGTTTTTCTGATCACACTTTTGTATTTTGTTCACTTTCATTGTTATTTCTTCTGCACTAATGTTTGTCTTGTTTTCCTTTGCATCTAGTCCAAACTCCTCTCTCAGTATGTGTGTTCTTTTTTTTTTATCAATTATATAGATGTATTCATATATACCCGTTACAGGACATCAGCAGCAAATCTTAACGCACTGATTGTTTCTCCTTGAACCTCTAAGCCACAGTCAGATTGAATTTCCCATGAGCATCTTTATTGTTGATGCTGAACTCATTTTTCAATCACTGTTTCTTAGCTACAGCTGTTTCCTTCTCTAATTTTTCGCATATGTTTTGCATCATTTTTTGTTTTGTTTCTTACATTACATTTTTGTTACAAATATCAGTATTGTATTTCTGATTTATCTTTAAGAAAAGTTCCTTTTATCATCCATCACTGACTCGCAAGGTTTTAACCAGACTTCACTCGTATTTGGCGTTTCTACTTGCTCAGAATTAGTTTAAAAAAGCGTTGTATCCATCATTCCAAAGGTAATGTTGCCACGAAATTGTTTTCAATATATCTGCTGCTTTCCTAAGTGCTTATAACACCAATAACTCCGTTGGCAGCTAGCATATCGATTACTTTTCAGGATTCCATGCCTTCTGAGTGGAAGACGGAACCCTAATGGAATCCCACGTCCGTTATCTTTGAGTTAAAGCTGGCAAATCGACGACTCAAAATATTTAGATTTCTCACTTTGCCAGTTTTTGCTCTGAAACCTCAAAAATCTATCTCCCTTTATTTCTAAAACTACTGATCCAAAAAATTTATTCACAATTTTCAATGATATGTAGTCTCCTAAAGTTGAGGGGAAAATCATTCTGATTGTTTTGGAGTTGATAGTATTCACTAAACGATAAAATGAGATTTTATTTTTCAATTGATAATTTTTTCGACAAAAAAAAAAAAAAAAAAAAAAAAAAAAAATATATTCGGTAAAGATTTTTGCGAATAATAATAATCCCTGGAAGAAATCTATTCATTTCTTCCATTTTCTGTTACGAATCTCAGTGTTATCAAGTTGAGTTCTATCCATCTTTGCCTTCAAATACATTAAAATACCTGCGATATTTTAGCTCCGAACGTTCCACACTCGGAATGTAATGATGCTGCTTCTTGTTTTATTTTCCTGCAGCTCTTTAGGATGCAATCGCCATCGGTAGTCTGTTTACTTCTAAAAATGTGATTTTAATTAATAGAACATTCGCGGTATTGATAATGCTGCGGTTTCAAGTCTTTCACCTCCATGTTTAACATTCCTTCTCAAAGCAAAATTTATTTTCCACTTATGGTTTGACATTATGTAAACATAGAGATCGTTAGAGGCGAAAAAGTATTGGGGACCAAGGAACGGAAAGGAATTTGGACATGGTATTTTGAACGAATCACCCAGGCATTCACTTGCCATGATTTAGGGGAACTATGAAAACTCAAATTCAGGATGGCTGGAATGGGATTGGAACCCACGTGCAGCGACTGATCATTACTGCTCTCACGCCAGTTTCGTTCCCAAGGGAAAGAGGTAAACAGAAACTCTGCCCGCTTCTCCATTTCATAATGAAGCTGTCGACAAGAATGCATTTCTCTCGTATTGGAAGTCGTTCGGTGATCACATTTTCGTCCGTCGGAACAGTGTACTTAAATTCATTTGCAAATTTATCGGCATGCTGATCAGTGCCAGTGTAATGCTAAAATCCACTAATTGTTTTCCAGTTATGTAGAGCCACGTATATTGAGAGGTCGAATGGTGTAGTCAGAATGTTGCGACAAATCGCATTGTGCTCTTGTCTCGGCTGTCATTTAACCGACGATTTTCTTCCTTCGCTCATTTGTAGTAAAGCAAAGTGTCAGTAATTGGACAAAGCGTGTGTCCAGTGCTTGGGATTCTGCCCGAAAAGCTTCATGCTATACTCAAGCAATAAATTGTAGGGAGCATTTTTAATAAATATAAAATACTTTTGAAAATATACCAGATTTCAGGAAGGTTTATTACATCGGCCACTTCTTCACTCTGAACACCTAATTTTGTGAAACGCGCCAGTGCAGAAACTGGGAGGAACTGAAACCCTTTGCATATTGTTTTAGCTGTACGGAAGCTACAGTATCAGCTCGGATCTGGCTGGCCATCCCATTATCGGCTGGCCTACGCCTTATCGGGCACGTCGAGCTTATCTGGTACCACCGATTAGCGACGTGGAACTTAGCATAGCCGCCATTACCCAAATGACCATCACCTTTCCAAAATCTGGGTCGTAACTCAGTTCAGACCGAGGCTAGAATACACGAGTCCAAGAAGGAGACTAAACGCCATCGGAAAAAGTGTGCAGGATTTGCATCTACATTGAGGAGGCTTTTGCTACACACAAAGATTGGTATGCATTATTCGTCGTCTGTATTACAATGAAGAACGTAAACTATTGACTATTTTCTGCAATATTCTTTGTAATAATGTGAGGAAAAAATTATGCTTACCATTCAGATTTCGAACAACACTATTCCGTTATATGTCTCATCCTGTATTGGTAATATTACAAAAGTTTTCTGAAACCAGGCATCTGTCTCAATATGAGAGACCGTGTTTCTATGACAATATGCAGGCGACGAAAGCCCGATTATAGACGACTGAGTCTTGGGCGTAGAAGTTTCTCGCAAGTAATGAGCATAACTTAAGCCTAAAATACAAAATAGAATCGAAAGCCTGTTTCTAAGGGAGAAACAGCATCTTTTTATTACAGGTGTACAGTATGTTTTGGCGTCTCAGTCGAGGTGAAAGTTGTCTACGGCACCGATAATGATTCCTCGGGAAAATGTCAACAAATTTTGTGCATAATGGTCAAGGACAATCACATATGGTTTTGAGGTCGACGGTGGCGTAAGCTAAAGGCTTGTGGTATTGGCCTAGCTGCCCACAGCATGCCAGTTAATAAGGATGTCGGCCGGAAGAGGCGCTCGATCCGATGGCTGAACGCCCACACCCACTTGTCACGACAATAAGGTGGGGGCTGCTCTCCTCTAGATTGAATGACTGCAGTTTCAACGGACCCATGTAAAGTTTATTTCTAAAGTCTTTGATATTACCACTGTTTCTTCAGGAATTATTGATATGTTACAATCCAGGGAACATTTGCTTAGTGTTTCTGTCATAGTTAAACTTAGGCAAACAGTGAATGAATAACCAGAATTGCATTGGATCAAAAGTTCCAAGCCCCTCTTCCTGCGCCTAATTGAGCACGAAGCTTCTTGGATGCTGTCGCCATAATCGGCAGTTTCCAACCACTGTAGGGTCGTACGTGGAACATACTCTTCCTTCAACCATTTTTATTCGTTCATCATCTAACTTCTTGCAGTGTGTTACAAGTTAGTTAATCCATCGACACTCGACTACACTGAACCTCTACATCTATCTCCCATGTCTGAACTATTGTTACTTTTATTTCTCTGTTCCTCACTTAATTTCCTCTGCATTCATTCATCATGTCTGTTCTCGACACTTTCATCCAATTCCTCACAAACTTCACTTTAGTGGCCTCATCTTTCGATTGATACGTTACGATCGACACAACATACGTCGAATACATGATCTCTCTGTATATCCGTGGTGCATTTTTGTCCCTTACAGGTCCTAACACTTTCGAAAAACATCTTCGTGTCATTTAGATCCACTGTGTTTTTTACATTTTATTCAATCAATGAAATCAGGAGAGCGGCCTGGTGGCTCAGTGGCTAAGGCGTCTGACTAGAGTTCGAAAGGTCCCCGGTTCGAATCCCTGTCTCGACGGGGATTTTCATACGCTCTGTTCCGTGTTAAACTAAGTCTCCTTTACCGGTAGGCCTACTGGGTTAGGTTAGGTAAGGACGAAAGGAACTTGCCACCCTACCTACAATACCAGCCTAAGTATACTTCTTCCGGTAGGATCCAACCCATAATTCGGGTTCTATACCAATCTTAGTTTTTAGAAATCAAGAGAAAACACAAAGACGAAGCCAAAGCCAATTCTCGTTTTTTGAGCTCGTTTGAGGTGATTGCACAAATAAGACTAACATGATCAATGCAAAGCTGTAATAACCTTCTACTAAATACTCCGCTAGCATTCAACGTGACAGAAGTGTCAGGAAACAAGCCAGCACGTTGGTCATTACGTACGCGTGAAGACAAATCAGAAGTAGGTGGGAAACGTATGGAATAATAAATGTTACAACATATATCTGAAGCTAAAAAGGATTTCAAATTATTTTTTCCAGGTGACCAAAAGTTCTAGTCTGGGAAAGCACTTAAAATTGTTTAAATTTCATTGAGATCCTTATTTTTAGAGCTAATGAATTTAGCACTCAATAACAACCGAAGAGATTTTATGATGCAAACACGGCTGGTTGTGAAGACTTGTTGCGAAGGTTGTGTTGGTGGATCGCTAGGTGACAGACCATCCAAAACAACTGCCTAATGACTCCATGATACTATGATAGAAGGGAAGAGGCGGACGTTTTATCTTTCTGGATTCGTCTATTGTCACTGCACACAGATTAAGGAAACATTATTTCTAAAATTTTACCAATTTGTTGTTTTTACTCGAAATCTTTACACAACTTTGATAAAACCAGAATAAATGGCTGTATAATTATTACTCTTTCCAGTAACACCACGTTAGTCATTAAGTACGGCATGTCCAATGTGGCGAGAGTTCGTTTTTTTTTTTTTTTTTTTTTTTTTGTAACAGTTTAACGTCCCTTTTTAACAACGTGGTCTTTAGAGACGGGAAAGGATGGGGGCAAGGAATGGGAAGGAATTCGGCCATGGCCTTTTGAAGGAAGCATCCCGGCATTCACCTGGAGTGATTTGGGGAAACCATGGAAAACCCAAATCTGGATGCCCGGACGGGGATTCAAACCGCCGTCCTGCCGAATGCGAGGCCAGAACGCTATCCGTTACACCACCACGCTCGGTGCGAGAGTTCGTGTAACATACAATTTTACATTATACTTCCCAGTCAAGGGCCGTGAAAGTGCTATCCACAGAAGTCTGTCGAAAACGACTCTTTGTAACTTACCATTTAAATTGAGAGTAGAGTAGAAATATTTTGATTTCTAATGCAATTCTGTTCTATGTTTTATGAATTCCCAACTGTTTTGTCAGTTAACTCTAGCCTTGCCCCTCAGCAAAAGGGTTGCGTCGGATGACCAACCCCGGAAGCGTAGGGGGTCAGCGTCTTGACCTCGAGTTGTTAGGGTCTCTGGTTCGCACCCGAGCTGTGTTTTCTGAACTGTCTTGCGAGCTAAATTCGAGATCCAGGAAACACACTAGTAGAGAAAAAAGAATAGTAGCTTGCTGAATAACAATAGGAACCAAATGTCATTTTAAAAAGATAGAAATAAAAAAAAAACACACCTTAGAAGCAATGAATTCTAGGTGATCATGTCTGCTCGACCGCACTTCACCAGAAGATGGCGACAACGATTGTGATCGCCGAAATATCGTGTAAGTATAACGCTTCTTTAAATCTGCTAGTCACCAGAGAACATTTAATATATTCTCAACGCCGAGAGAAACTACGTTCTTATGTGGAAAAATGTACACACTTTGACAATAAATTTGACCTCCACTGAAAAATTCTATCACTCTTATTTTACACAATTTGACATCAATGTCATCCTAAGAAACAGTAACAGTATTGCGTTACTGTTTCTTAGGATGACATTGATGTCAAATTGTGTAAAATAAGAGTGATAGAATTTTTCAGTGGAGGTCAAATTTAATGTCAAAGTGTGTACCACATTAACTTTTCGGAGCGAATCTGAGGAAACTCTGATTTACTGTTTGCTACTTTCTGGTAATGCTACCTTAAACACTACCACTCAACACGCCGATTCATTCACCTTACAGGATGAAACATTCGCTTTTAGATGTAAGCTTACCCTTCACTGCGAATATTGATCAGTGTACCGTGATCATGGAGTAGGATGTTATCGAAATCGGAAAGTTGAAGAAATTTTGTTTTTGGCGTTACAATACCATTCTTAAACCCCTTAACGATATATTTCGATGGGATGTTATTAAATGTCTGCACATACAAAGTTAATTTTTTTGTATGTAACTCGCTTTCTATAAAAGGAGGCAAGACTTTTTCTCACTTTAATGGCTTGAGGATGAAAAATGGTGTTTGCGTATGTCGTTTATTGTCCGGGCAGCAGGCGGAATGGCAAGATATTTTTAAGATACTAATGTATATGTTACCACTTTTCAATAGACAGCTACAATTAAACGTTATGGAAAGTGTAAAGAGTAGAAACGCAAGAGCATCTTTCTGCTATATTTCGTTTTGATTTAATATTAATTTCTTTCGAAATTATTCAATTTCCCAATGAAGGCAGTTTTAATCATACATAAAGTGCAAAACACTTTACAATGTTTTAGAATATTTAACTTTATAAAATTGTTTTGACGATTTTTTTTTTTCTTTCAATGAAAGCAGAAATGTTAGCTTTTGTTTGATTGGAACGAAAGACTAGAAGTAGAGCAGACAACGGTTTCATATTGTAAGTATCTCTTTTACGAAAGACAGTGAATTTTAGTTGGTCTTGAGGAGGGCAAAAAGGTGTTTCAGGGTGAGCGTAACAGGAGGGGACACCATGTCTTGAGGCTGTAGATCCCGACAGTCAGAGATGTTGTTCAATGGAGAGGAGAATCTGTTTCACCCAAGGAGGTAACAGCGTTTCTTTGCAGTTTTAATTAATTTCAATGGAGCGCACGTACCGATGACAATTTCCCTATACACCCACTTTTCCCCTTTTCCTTTTTGTACTTTCCTAATGTCAACTTTAAATTCATCATCTATTTTGGTAATTTATTCCATTCCCTCACCCCCTTGCCTACGAAAGAAAATCTTCCCACACCCTTATGCGTGGAATCAAGTGCCAGCTTGTGATCCTCGCCATCTTTTCCCTTCCATGCAGTTCTCCTAATTAGTACACCAATATTTTTACACACATCACCAATACACGCCTTGCACACTCCCAGGACTCTTCACTCTCCTATCTTCCAATTAATTCCATTCCAGTCCCCTTTGTCTCATGATTCACAGATTGTGCTCTACGGTAATGTCTGTAGAAAAATCTGACAGCCCTTCTTTTTCTACATTTACAATGTATATCTTCCGATTCACTATAAATGTCTCACCATAGAAATGAGTTCAACGCATATACTTACCTTTCTTTCAATACCCCTTCACTCGACTTATGAGTTTACTGAAGCAATAAAAATCTTATGTTTAATAGTTCACTGTTCAATAAAAATTTGTGGTGTTTTCAAAGCTAATGAGTTAGCTTGTTAGTCACAGCTAGTTAGTTGACTTTTTTTTTCAACGACCCTAAGATCACTGAGATTTGAACAATTTAATTAAAGTAGAGTAACATTTCTGATGCTATTATTATTACAAAGCTGAAACTTATTTTTTTTTTAATTTTAAGAATTAAAACATCTTTTTAGACATATGTAATGTTTCAAAAGGAGGAAAATATGATTGTTATTTAATCCAGTAGATTGCGATGGTATAAATCGTAACCTTTTCCCTTTTATACTTCTGCCTATTACTTTTTTAATTTTTTTCTAAGTATGCAAGTCAAAATGTTGGTTAAAACTGCCTTTATTGGGAGAAAGCTCTGAATTATTATTAAAGCAATAAATATTTAACCAAAAACAAAGGGTCGCATAGCGATACTCTTAAATTTCTACTCGTTGATACCTTGCGTTACTCGTTTAATCGTAGCTGTCTTTTGAAACTGAGTTCCAGATAACGACCTAAACTCAATTTGATAGTAAAACGGAAAATGTTTCCACCAACTTTCATTTTCGTCGGTGTAAAGAATCTCATTTCTTCAATGAACAATAGTGGAAACCGAGTCTAAGGTTGCGAGGGAGAGTGGAACAGGATTCGTAATGCCGCTGTCATGTGGGCGCCTTGCCGAAGGTCAGTCCTGATGCAAGTTCATTTCAGAAGCCAGACCCCGCTGCGATAATACTCCTGCGGCAGTTTGGTAGGGTCCTTGACTTAACCAAGGTCATGCACCACCGAGCTTGTTCATCACATAGGGTGTCTATCAGTAAGATACACGCCTGCTTGCCCATTCTAATTCCTAACAGCACGAAGAAAGCATTTTTAATTTTTTTGTTTCTCGATTGAGTTGATGCAATCCAATGTTCTATTTCTTTCTATCCCGAGATTAAATTATTTCGGCATGCCAATTACAGTTTACGTCTTCAGTTACTTCATAAATTATAATCTTAGATCTTCCTCTACATTTCGTCTTTCACCCGTTCCCTCCACCAAGAAATTAACCAACCCCATATGCAATAAAGTATGGCCCAACAGCCAGTTTCTTTGTTCTGAGACATTTCCACAAAATACTTTTTCAGTTCATAACGTCTTAAAGGTGTTAATTTCATACTTTTTCAACATAAGTATCATCTTCCTCTAATGTTACCATATTTTACATTCTTCTGTTTAAAAAAAAAAAAAAAAACTCTCTCTGTCTGTATGCTATGGTTCAAGCTTCACTTCCATGAAGTGCAGTGATATACACATACAACTGTAACACTTTTGAAAAGCTTCATGATTCAGAGCAATGACAAATTAAGACCTCATTTTTAAGAAGACTCTACTTTCTATTGCTATTCAGCTTTTTAGATCGGTAACACAACTTCTGGTACTGTCACATTTTTATATTTAGTATAACGTGTGTTGCTTTATAAAGTAAAAGCACTACATTTATGATAAATTCAGCGTTTATTTGAACTGTAATACACATTACATTGATAGAACTTATTACGAAGTACATAACTAAAAGAAATAAACAACTGGGTAGATTAGAATAGAACTATACCGTTTGACGACAGTACCACAGCCATTATGTAGAGCGGTTACAAAAATAAATGAAGCACCTAATTTACAAAAAAGTAAACGAAAGAAAAACGGCGTTTACAAAACAATGGGAATGGTTGCAAGTATATTCTCGTATCAACAAAAGGCTAATGGCCACTCTTACATTAATCATTTATCGTGTCGAAGATAATATTTGATCGCCTACTGTATATCGAAGATAATGACGCCAAATATTTCTGCGATAGCAAAACTGTCATACTGTCGTAAAAGGCAGTGAAAGGTAAAATGATGGAGCGATTGATATGCAACTATATCAGAAATGTCTGTCAGGAAAGAAACTGGTTTTCAGATCTACATCATGGCTTTAGGCAAGGATATTCATGTGAATCCCAGGCGGTGGGTGGGCTATATGCAAGATATTTCAGATGAATTGGACAAAAGAGGTCAACTTGATAGTGTGGCACTAGATCTTTCTAAGGCGTTTGACAGAGTGAGCCATAAAATGGTTTTAAATAAACTGAAATCTGTTGGATTCGATGAAAAAGTTACTTGTTGGGTAGAGGAATTCTTAAAAACCAGAAAGTAAAGTGTTAGAGTAGGAAATACATTACAAAAAGAGGTGGAAATAAATATGGAAATGCCACAGGGTAGTGTATTGGGACCATTGCTGTTCATAATTCTAATGAATGACAGTGTTGATGGTTTACGATCAGTTTTGCAGATGATATAATGGTATACATTAGTATCAAAACAGGTGAAGACTGAACAGCTGCAGGGTGACCTGGATAGAATATTTAAATGGGATGGTCAGCATGGAATGAAGATAAATGCCAAGAAAAGTTAGCTTATTAGGTACACAGATAAAAACAAAAGGTTAATTATGATTGCTTGTTGAAATCTTAAAGTGTAAGTATCTTGGCATAACGTTTGATAACAAACTCAGTCGGGCAGAGCACATTGGGCAGGTTGTAGGAAAAGTTTGCAAAATCCTTCATTTACTGGAGAGGGTGATGAGAGGATGTACCAGAGAAGTTAGGGAGTTGGGCTACAAAACTTTGATCAGACCATTGGTTGAATATGGTGGTTTAGTTTGGTACCCACATTTTGGTTATCAAATACAGGAGTTGGAAGGTGTGCAAAGAAGAGCAGCTAGATTTGTTTGTCAGTAACTGATATGATAAGGGAGCTGGGTTGGGACTCATTGGAGGAAAGGAGGAGGGTGAAGAGAGTGCTGGGAATGTACAGGGCATGTGTTGGTGATGGAGCTTGAAGGGATATTGGTCAAAGAATTAGGAATAGTGCATGGAAGGGGAAAGGCGACCATGACCACAAGCTTGCGCTCGATTTCATGCATAAGGAAGTGGGAAAATTTTCTTTTGTTGGTAAGGGCGTCAGGGATTGGAACAAATTACCAAGTGTAATGATGAATAATTTTTCAAAAACGCTTAAGGAATTTAGAATTAAAATTTGTAAATCATAATAGTAAATGGGGGAGGAATTTAACATTCCAATTATAAAAGAAACTTTTTAAAAAATGTATATAAAAAAGGGGTAAATGAATGACTGGGGGAATTGCCACAGGAGTGTTAGCTCCATCGCAATTAAAAATCACTAATAAAAAAATAATAGTTGGGAATCACAACCAAATTAAGAGTATTCTCTGTGTATTGATGATATAAATTACGCGTGTTTTTACAGATGTCTGTCTCCTACAACTAGCCCCCGTTTTTTATTTTTTTCCTTAAGGGGGGAAAAACATTGTATATTCGTTCAAACTGAATACTGAATAAGCATAGTCTGGCTGTTTTATACTACTACCGCTAAGAGTTTCCTACTTTGTCTGACAATCGTAATACATTGCAACAGAACAACGACCAGAGCACATTTCTTGCATCTGAAATTAACAGGTGTGAGCCTAATATGATCGCAACCAAGATAATAAGGAAATTTTGGTGTTCGTCAGACTCATAGTTTTCAATCCACACATGCTTGAACTTCTAGTTACGGCGATACTAATTGCATTCTTGATTTCCGTTGTAATTGTTCTTCTCAGATAAAGCCATACGTTTCCCCTACAATAAACAGGATCGTACAGAAATAACTAGCTCCAAGCAGGTCTAGGATTGATAGGAAATCCGGCAAAGAAACGTAATCCGCTTTTACAGAGTAATTCTGATAAACAAATCGGACGTAACACTGCGAATTTAGTAACTTCGAAAAATTATTCACTTGTCTGCACCCCCTCGAGTGATTAATTCAGGCCGTTTGTAAAGTAAAATGTTCTCATCCAGTTCTCTGCCCATTTAATAGAACAATACCTATTTATCAAAGTACTTATTATCCTTAAGAGTATGGAGGCTTAAGTAGCGGGTGCTGATATTTGCCGGTAAATGGAAATCAGTGATGCCCAACTTCCTCCAAGTTTTTCCTTTGAATCCCTACAATAGTCATTACTTGTTCCTTACAAGTCGACCACATTAGTAAATATGAAACGCTAATTCAACATTACCTGCAGACATTCAGTTCGTTCACTTTCTGCAGATCAATTACTTCTTATATAAATAACAGATGTCAAAACTTGTGTTTCCAAATCAGTCAGAATCCGTGATCACTTGAAACGTTAACACTAAGACTTCGGAAACGGTATATTTTTCACAATAATAAATTTTGGGTCGATTAATTTACTACGATGATTTACTACCTATGGTTTCACAGTTTTGCGGAATGTATTTATTTATGGACTCAAAAAAATTAGAACTGTTGTTCAGTGTTTGACAGAAATGGATATTAGGAAGCCACACATTGATGGGCTTGCTAACTTGATCTTAAACGGTCGTTTACAGCAAAATAAATCGATACCTTAATCAGGTAAATTATTCAAAAATATTGACAAGACAGTCAGTCTGCACCGTTAGGAAATCCGTACGATACATTTGCAAATTAAGTTCACTATCGATTATAACAATTGATAAAAAATATTCTGAAATCCTATCGATAAATTATGGTCAAATTACATTTTGTGGGTAAAGTTGCATTTTTTGGAAGAAATCTCAATTTAGTACGTCCTGTGAAGCGTAAAAGATGAGGCTGGGTACCTCATCCCAGCAGGACAGCGTTACAGTTACGAACGAGGTATTACAGCAGTGTCAGTACTGTAAAACGTCTGAATAAAAAAATTGTAGTTTAAAAAACTAAAATCACGCTTTCGTAGTAATGTGAACTAAAAGGTTAAAAATAATATTTAAATATAAACATTTTGTTTAACAGTGATAGGACGTCCCACAATTCAGGATAATTTTTTTTTTTTTTGAATAAGTTTAAAGTATAAAGTCACTGATTACAAAATTAACTTTAATGTAAAAAAGCATGGGGTGCTATTTCAGTTGTCTTATATTTTTTGTCGTTGGCTGTTTGTAAAGACAGAGTCATTGTCAAAAGTTATGTAGAGCGCACCCCACGCTTTTTTAACATTAAAGTTAATTTTGTAATCAGTGACTTTATACTTTAAGCTTATTCAAAAAAATTAATTTATCCTGAATTGTGGGACGTCCTATAACTATTAAACAAAATGTTTATATTTAAATATTATTTTTAACCTTTTAGTTCACTTTACTACGAAAGCGTGATTTTAGTTTTTTATACTACAATTTTATTTTTAACTTTTTAGTTCAGATAGTTTAAAACGTATGTTTCTTACTGTTGGCTTTTCTTCGCCAATCTCTCTTTTTCTTTGAGTTGTAGTTTCATTTTTAATTATTATTCTCACGAGTAAAATACAATTAAATGGTCAACTCAACAAGAGATCCAATAGCAGGGTAAACGAGGAAGGCTACTTTTCTATAATAGTACGAAGTAATATTTCGAATACTTACTATTCAACATCACGTTAAGCGATGCAGACAGAGAAACCTTTCTGGATAGGAGACAGCGGAAGACGATCGTCTACAGCAACCAAGGCTCGTAAATCACACCCAGGAAACTGGAGAACGATGATGATGATGATGGCTATATTGGGCGGGAAATCTCCGAAGGGTGTGGCCGCCAAATGACGAAGATTTCTCGAATCGTACCTGTGCACTAATATCGCGGCTACATTTGCCTAACTCAGTAATCCCATCAAGTATAGGATACGTGTAGTTTAACTTGAAGTCCTAACCATGGATTATCCTAATCTTTTCCATTTATAATATCCGCAAAAATGCGAACCGAAATCGGGATTCGAGCAGGGAATGTCTGCTCGCCAGTCACGCGCCTTAACCAACTAGGCCACAAAGACGATTCGGAAAGTGGGTGAAAATGAGCCACATCTTTCATAAGACGGTTAAATCACTTTAGTGTTTTTACTGTCAAAGTAATGAGACATAGATATGAAATTATTGGATTGTCATCGGTTCTTAATGCATGTACAAAATTTCAGACAATTCGGACTTTCTGAAGTGGGTGAAAATTGAAATGAAATTTTCCATTACATTCAACCACTTTTAAGTTGTTTCTGACAACGTGGTGAGAGTGAAATTATTGAATTTTTATCTGTTCTTAATAAGTGTGCAAAATTTCAAACGATTCGGACGTCAGGAAGCGGTAAACACTGAAATGAAAGATTCCATTACATGCAACCATTTTTCTATTGTTATCGTCAGAGTAACGAGAGTAGCAGGACGTTGCTAAGAGACTACTGTATTGTCAACGGTTCTTAAAACGTGTGCAAAATGTTTATGTTTTTACTGTCAACGTAATCAGAATATCAAGACATAGCTATGAAATTATTGTATTGTAATCAGTTATCAATACATGAGCAAAATTTCAAACAATTCGGACATCTGGAATTGGGTTAAAATTAAATTGCAAAAATCCACGACATTCAACCATTTTTCTGTTGTTACTGTCAAAGTAATGAGAATAGCAGGATATAGCTATGAAATTATTGTATTGTCACCGGTTCTTAATGTGTGTGCCAAATTTCAAACAGCTCGGACAGCTGGAAGTGGGTCAAAATGGAGTTGAAAAACTCCGTTACATTCATTCATTCATACATACATAGATACATACATACAAGTCGAGCTAATATAAAGCGTGTAAAAACGAATCATTTGTAGGAGATGGAAAGCTAAGAAATAAATAATTCGCATAATTTTTCGTCACCGGTAGTCGATTTTGGAACTAACGACAATGGTCTAGCCGACATGCTACCGTATTAAGATTCGTTTCCTTTTTAGTTTTTATCCATATTAATAATGGCTTCTGACCTTCGACTGTTCAGCCAACCACAAAAATCTCCCCAAAATCAGTTTTTAGCAAGCTTCCTTTCAGTCTGAATTCGGTAGTCTCTACAGTAAGGACGATGCAAGACATCCACAAAAAATTAAAAAAAAAAAAATCTGAATTCGAAGCGGTGATCGTCGTAGCGAGAACCTACGCCGGTAGTGATGGCCTGAATCCCTGAATCCTTTAAGGCCGAGGCGATGCGATACCGGAAACAAGACGAAGCTACTGCCAGTAACGGCCAAAATTTGCGAATTTTTTTTGTGTTAAGGTTTACGGCTTGTCGTCAGTAGATCCGGGAGAATATTGTGGTCAAGGGACATTATGTAATTCGGTCATGGTCTTTTGAAAGTACGACCCCGGAATTCACCTAGAGTTTTTTTTCCAGATACTTCACAAAACCTAAAATAGGACGGCTGCACCAGGGATCAAACCCACATCCTCCAGAATACCAGGCTCGAGCTTCAGATAAATAGGAATTTCATCGTACATGGTTAGAAACAATCTTCAACTAAACCAGATAAAATGTTAATTAAAACATTCATATAAACTTCAAAAAGTGTATTCAGACCAACTCTCGAGACGTAACTGCATAACAGATAATTAAAAATGCGACATTTATTCGTTCTTCACCATAAACACAATAGAACAATTTGTCTTTCACCCATCACTACCACTTTAAATCCAATCTATTATACATTCTTGATTACGAGATGCATAGTAAGCATGTTTCATAATTATTAAAGCAACTTCTGGACTAAGATAGCTAATTAAAGGAATTTAAAAACCTAACTTTATCTAAGCAAATAGAGAAGTTGAATTCCAAATAATGTTCAATTCTGATTAATATTCGTAGAGGAAAGTAACCAAACCCGGACCAGGATCTCTAAGTTGCAAACTACCATATTTTGCTTGGATGGTGCAATATGTATTTGAACATGTAGAAATCGAAAGATGTGATGTGTTCTAAAGCTTTCATGATTGGGCAGAACCATGTATCCCGCCAGTTACGCTACTCGTATTAGTGTTTTTAGTAAGAGTAAGCGTTTTTGCAGTGGTGCATTAAAGAGCGTTTTCATAGTGTTACAAACTGTAAAAGTAACAATCTGTTTTCTGCAGTGTCTGTGGCAAATACTATTCTATATCATTGTCACTTTGTACTTTGATATCTAGCCAACATTCTTTTTAAATGCCTGAAACTGCCAAGTCAAGATGTCCCATGTAGAACCCTTTGGCGTTCCCCAAGTCCAACTCCCCATAATTCATGTTAATATTTCATCACTTTGTTAAAGTTAGTTGTAATTCTGTTTCAGACGGACGGAACAAATACAAACCTTGGTGAGAAAAATGGCGATTTTTATCTTTAGTGGAAGAACGTACTAACATAGAATCCTATCACTTTATTCTTAGATGCTAAATTAGCATCAGTGGTTAAGGTGCCTGACGGGATGGAAAGGTCCCCGGTTCGAATTTCTGTCTCGGTGGGTATTTTCATAGGCCCTTAACCTCATCTTCACCTCTGGCACAGCTTGCTGTGTAATGTGAAGTACGCCAGAACGCTTCCGCGGTTCGGATTCCACGATAAACTTTAGGACCCCTGTACCCGCCGGGATAGGTTTAGGCGACTACAACAGGGGCGGAATGCGCAGCCAATAAAAATCCTATCACCAGATCATTACGACCACGCTGAATTATCAAACTTTATGGATATCAAATAAGTTAAAGTGTTTCCACCACACGGTCAAATGTTAAAAAGCTTTCATACTGATTTTAATTTTAATTGACTTTTCTGGTAATTTTGTGTATATTCATATCAGAGGGAGACTGTTTTTGCAACTTTTTACTAAAAATGATTTTGAAGACTTATCGGATATGTACTTCTGTCATGCAGACTATTTGAAAACATACCAAATAACGTATTCCATTAAAATTAAACTTAAATCAAAGACGTGACTGGTAAAGTAAATAAAATGGGGTCCGACTTTGGTTCTTTTTCTATAATAATATTGTATTCACAGAAATGCCTAATTACGAGGGAACAGCAGCCTACCAACGCAAGAAAAACAGAAACCAGTGCCTCAAATTTATCCTCTATATATGAACATAATCAGCCTACAAACTTTACCTGTTAGACTCTGCAGAAAGGTCCTTTTATTTTACAGGCTGACTAGCCGTTAGAGGTGCATTTAACACAAAGGATTTGAACGTTCATTGTAAATAACAAGCATTTAATTAATTATTAAACTTAACATAAACCTTAGTAAAAAAAGAAGCAAGGTAATCAACTTAAATTAACATCTCTTATATTTTTGTGTATAAATATGTTATCTTTATGCAATACACAAACTAAAAGCTATGTCATATCCAATTTCAGCTATAAAAACTGTGGAACCAAGAAAATTTCAACAGAAATTATACTGAACGTCCAACACTGCGACGTATCTTTCGCCAAAACATTCGTCCAGTATCCTACCTTTATTAGTTCTATTTCGTATCATGTTGTTCAATGATTTCACTAATGTAAAGATCGCGCCAACTGTGCATCGAAACAAAAAGTCTCGTATTACAAACAGGTTTCGTGTAAATATGGAGTTACTTTGTGATATATAAGTGTGAAATCACCGATTAGTATTAACCTTGGTGGAAGAATTTAAATGTCAAATGTGGCTGCGCCGTAGCAAGCAAGCACTTTGAAGGAAGTACTCTGCAGAACACAGCTACTATACAGTGGCATGCAAATACAAACTTAGTCTCTGAATTAGGACATCTAGTAACCCAGCCTCTGAACGCCAGGTTTGGCTGTATCGCTGAAAATATTTCACATCACAATCTATTCATCTGCGAGGAATAAAAGTACTGTAGTTTTGGAGCGTGCATAAACCACGTAGCTCCATTTTGGCCTCCTGTGAACCCCCCCCCCCCCCCCACGTAGCACGTAGCTTTTTTCTCTTTTGATTCCAGAAGACATTTTGTACTGTATTTTCTTGTCAGACTATTGTAAATTACATACGGAGATAATTAACTGAGGGAAATAAATATTCACATGCTGTTGTGAGTTTTGTTCCTCATTTTAACTGTGAAAAATTTTATGAAAGGAAGGCTACGTGGCCTGGCTCGGAACCCCCTCCCCCTTCCCCCACGTAGCCCAGCGTAGCCTTCCAGCCAACCCCCCCCCCCTCCCCCTGGACCGAGCCACGTAGTTTGAGCACGCTCCCTTTCTAACCAAAGTTGAAAAAGAGTGTCAGTAAAATTCAACGCCCTCAGCCGGTTTTTGTTATCAGCTATAATTCTAAAGTTGTTTGGGGAGATAACTGGGAATGACAAATGAGGCAGGCAGAAATTTGAAGATTCAAGTTGCGTTTTTCTTACCTATTCTTACAGCAACTAGGAAGAGGCTGCATAAATTATACTCAAATTCGTTGCGATATATATCATCACCAACATAAAACAATTTTGTTTTTCAGAAGTTATGCAATGAATGTTCAGTGGTATTTACGGGAACGTTCAGTGATTATGTATATGAACTGAGTGTTGATAGTAACACTGCAGTTCAATTTATAGGATACTCTGTTAGCGTGGACCAGGCTTAACGAAACTATACCGCAAACTACACGCATCGACCAATAATTCAAGCCGAGTATACATGAAATATCAAGTGAATTTTCATAATCTAATATTAATTACTAACATTTAGATCACTAACGGAGGCAGAAAGTTTTCCGTTTTCTATTGTTTTCCGTTCTGTTCTGAAATCCTCATTGCATTTGCGACATACTCCGCTATGAGCTGGCTGCAAATAAGGTCATATTATCATCCATGTACCGTAAAAAACCTGACTTAATATCGTTACCCTTTGTAAAATAAATCACGTGAACGAAGTAAAGTATAAAAGCTAGGTTTTTTTTTTATCTGCTTTCCGTCTCTCTTACAGCGAGGTCTTTAGAGACGGGAAACGATGGGGGGCAAGGAATGGGAAGGAGTTCGGCCATGGCCTTTTGAAGGAAGCATCCCGGCATTTGCCTGGAGTGATTTGGGAAACCATGGAAAAACAGCTAGTTTTAAAAATACGCATCAAAATGATGTGGTTATCTTTAGAAATTTCAGGATACTCATGAAAATTAGTTTGACCAGAATTTTATTTTCCACTTCGTCACCAAGTAAGGCAATGTGAAAGTAAAGTCCTCAGATTTAAATTCAAACCCCGAGCTTTCGAGGTGTGAAAATCCAGTTTCTGTTCACTGTTGTGACGCCCGAACAAACAAAAATTTGATTTGGTTTCAGGGACCACAAATCAGAGAATCCCAATTGTATTTTTTAAACATGTAACTGAACAGACACAGCCTGATAACAGTTTTATAATAGTACTAGCTGTTGCCTGTTTCTTCGCACGCGTGTACTTAGAAGTTTATAGCTAGAATCGGACATGGGAAGCTGTAAGTTACATAAAAGGGATCCAAAAAAGCACGAAGCCGGGATAACATGACGGGGAAGCCATCACCGTATCATTCTACCACTGAACCTGTGTCATGAACAGAACCAACCCCTGAGGATGGGGGCAGGAGTTAATTGTGGGAGACTAGCTTCATACACAAACTGGCTGCGAAAGAAATAAAGGTTGAGCTACCGACAAAACATTACAGAGATTTACACACGATATCCGTCTCGTCTCTCACCATTTGGTTAGCTTTCAGGATTTCATAACAAAATATGATAGTTATCCTATGTTTTTCCTAACGGTACATGGTATTTCCTTGACAAATTCAATTAAGATCGGCTTAGCCCTTTAGTCGTGAAAACGTAACAGAGGGGCAGAGCTACTTTAGCATTTATAATATTAGTGTAGATGAATTTGAAGAAGATTGTGAACGTATTTATTACCCAGACTCTAGAGTAACAAGGAATCGTGCATCCTACAGCACTGCAGTGGCAGTGATCCTGTACTGTTATTGAGTGTTAGTATGGAGTGAAGGTATTGATGTGTGGTTCAGTCTGACGTCCGTCTGGTGTGGAGAGGTGGGTGTGGAGCGGGGTTGTTGGGCAGGTGGTTTGAGACGTGTGGCGCGGTCGTTGTCCGGTCAGGCGCCACGCAGGTACACTCGCGTGCTCCCGCACACTCACAAACCCTATAGCGTAGTCTGCTCCCAAATCACTGACTCGCAGCGTACCAGCTAAAAACTACAGTATCTACTACAGTCACTACAGTATCTGTCACACATAAACGGAGCCACACATGTTCCGCGCCAGGACAATATGAGTGAAGTATTATATCTTAGCGTTTGGTTCCCAGTTAGTTTGTAACAAGCGGTTCACGCCGATCTGCACATAATATAGCCTCGACCTCAAATGTATATCTGTTTACACTCTTAATTCTCGGACTGATACCCCGGAAGTGCGTCGTCGATATTTATTTAGTTTTGAGAGTTAGGAAGTCGGAGGTCCGAGTTTCGTCGCCACCTGTGGTGGGGCGCTGTGCGTGAGGCGCGTTTGGTTCGGGCAGGGAGCGTCCCTCGGCGTGCCGCGTGCCAGAGCCGGCGCCAAGGCGACCTCGCCGTGGCCTTGGCCGTACACTCGCCAGCACCACCGCCTTCACTACCGTGCAAAACACCGGCACCTGCAGTGGGTGCACAACACAACCAGTAGCATATGATACAGGAACTTGGTTGGGTGTGAACAGTGTGCTGGTAGTGTATAACAAGTATATTTGCAATGAGTCTAGAAATACTGTAGTACATGAACGGCAAGAGAGAATCGTGACCATAAGGGAATGGAATTTTTTTTCTATTATACGTTATGTAATAAAGGACTGGAACAAATTACCTAGGAAAATGCAGAACGGTTTACAAAAATACTGAAAGTATTTAACATTAAGTTCCATGAACATCAAAAGCAGGTGAATGACAATACTGCACTCAACGAATTTAAGCTAAAGAAAAGGGGAAATGGGTATGTACGGGAGTTATCACCATGTCAAGTGCTGGATTGCAATTAAATCTTCACCTTGCCAGACTGTGCATATCCCCACCCCCTCAGGGCAGCGTCCTGCCGACAACTCTTGGATCCCATCGTCCTACCTAATCCAAAAAGACGAAAAACTGTGGCTATGTGTCTTTGCATGAACTGCGCTATAGTGTATAGCGTCTGTAACAAACAATTTAGAGCCGAAAAATGAGAGCTAACCCTACGTTCGTACTTACGATACAGAAAACTTCCCAAAACCCAAAGTAAACTGCACAGTACGCTGAAACTCAAGACATCCCACAGTGTTCAGTGGGTTAGCGATAACGATCGGGCTTGGCATTAGTGAGGACACGGCTTCGGTCTCTGGTGTGCCATCCTCATTTCAGTTTTACACGATTATCACTCCAGAGTAATGCCAGCATGGTTCCTTCAAAAAGCAATAGCCGATTTCCTTGCTGTTCATTGCTTACTGTTCCAATGACCGCGATGTCGACTAAACAGACCATAAAGTCCACAAGAAAACTACCTCCCTTAGCTTTTAAGCCCTTGGTAAAATTGCTGGCTCCACATCTTTAACATAACTTTATTGAAGAAAAAAATATTTTTTCCCGAATATGTCCCATCTTTCTTTTGTTCAACATAAAGCAGCAGTCACTTGCAAAAATGGCAAAGCAGCAACATCAAGACAATTTGTTGCATTTTGCGTTCTGTTTTACTGTTGGGACAAAATTCTCACTAAAGATGTAATGCAAGAGATGCTACATTCTATTTATAGAAGGCTCGTATCGTAGAAGAAAAGCTGAAACTGATGGATCAGAATAATAAGTAAATTGAGGCAGCAACACAACAGCAAAATCTTTAAAAATCAAACAAGAAATGTAAGAAAGCAAAAGCAAAAAGGCTGCAACAGAGCTGTAAAGAAGTATATATAAATTTATAGTTTAAAAAACTGAAAAGCACGCTTTCCGTAACAATGTAACTAAAAAGTTAAAATAATCTCTATTTAAAGATTTTGTTCAACAGCAATATGATGTGGCTTAATTTCTTGAACAAGCTTAGATTAAGAATGAAGCCATTGACCACAAAATTAATTTTAATGGAAAAAGCGTGGAATACTTGATATTAGCTGTCTTATATTTTTAATCGCTAGCTATTTGTAAAGGTAGAGTCATGGTGAAAGTAAGTAGCTTTTATTACTTTAAAGTTAATTTTTTGATCAGTGACTTTCTTCTTTCTAAGCTTATTCAAGAAATGAACTCATAATGATATGTGGCACATCCTATCGCTGTTGAACAAAATCTTTAAAAAAAGATTATTTTAAGTTTTTAAATGCTACAAAAAGTGTGTTTTTACTTTTTAAACTATAATTTTATTTTTAACATTTTAGTTCACATTCACAAAAAAAAGAGTTCTTTTTTTTTAATGTTACTGTCAAAGTAATGAGAATATCAGAACGTACCTCTGAATTTTTTTTATTGCATCGGTCCTTAGTAGGTGTGCAAAGTTTCAATCAATTCGGACGTATGAAAGTGGGTGAAAATCGAATTCAAAGATTCCGTTACATTCATACAGATCAAATTAATATAAAGCGTTTAATAAAAAGAAAATGGGTGTAGGCAGTATAGATGCAGCATATACGAAAATCGTAGAAATGCAAAAAGACTCACACCATCAAATGATGCTGTTGTGAAACCTCTTTTGCTCAGAAGAAAGAGCTAACAAATAGTAGGCAACATACATATGTGGACAACATATTTTGAACGGTAGACGGCGTTAATAGCGATGATGGAGATAATTTCCTTCATGAATAAAAGGTAAAATATGACAGATTTGAAAGATTTTAACTTGAATAAGGTAGCGCTTAGATTCTTTTACAATTGGTAAAATATCTGTGAAAGAAATTTAAAGATTAATGGAATAGCCAAACAGGAAAGAGAGAAATACTTTAACAGAAGTGTCACTTTCTCACATCCAAAGAAAGCTCTAGCTGACGAATGTGAAAACTATCCCACAGTAAGCCCTATACATCATGCTAGGAAATTACTAACGAGAGTGAGAAAAGTAAGAATAGAAATAAAAGTGGGAAGAAATATTAGCTGAAGATCAGTTTTGGACTGAGAAAAAACGGGGAATCAGTGACGCAAAACTAGCGTTAAGAACGCATCGAGAAAAACAAGGATTCTTTTGTGCACTTACAAATAACATTTGACAATAGGAATTGGGATAGGATTTCCCAAATTTTAAAGAAGTTAGCTCTCTAATACTGAGCATGAAGAATAATTTCTGACCTACAATATTTACGAATCATGTGGCTACAATAAATCACGAGATACAAGCAATACTTGAAAATGGAGTGAAGCAAAGTTGTAGTCTACTCCCTCCGATATTCAACTTTTATGTGGAGGGAGCAATTAAGAAGTGAAAGAAAAATTAATGTAGAATAATACTTCTAGGAGAAAAGCGGTATGCTGTGATTTAATGATAATACCTGGATGACCGATCATCGCTCGGCGTCTTTCGATTTCTTCTCAATATGCAGGATTTTGAGTATAGTTCGATGAAAGTTAAACGTTTCTCTTATAGGCTTACTGGGCTTTTTTAAGTACACATTTAAATAACACGAGTAGTCTTACTGGTGCCTGAAACTTCCACGAGATTAGGTCAGAGCAATTTCCGAGATACCAAATGCAAGAATTGCTATTTATTTTTGTAAAATCGTGTTACAAACTTGAAAAGCAAAAGGTTATCTACATTTGAAATTTCATCCAAATTGCTAGAGCCATTTCCGAAATCGTCTGGTTTACTACCTCATAAATTGCTTTTAAAGAAAAATGCTATAATTATGTTAAATAGAAAACTTAATGCTAATATGGGATTCATTAATGGTAAAAGATTAGTGGTAATTCACTTAGATTAATTCATCATCACTGCTAAATTCATTCTCTCCAATAAAACTGTGCTCATACCTCACATTAACCTCATATCTTCTGTTCAATCGTACCTTTCCAAATGATAAGAAAACAATTCCCAATAGAAGAAAAGTCAGACACTTCGAAATACAGGATTGTATTTGACGAAATCAGTTTTTTCGTATGGACACCCTACGTGGCTTTTTCACGAGTTTGTAGATTCATTTGTGTTAAAGACACGTACGGTCATAAAGTCAACGATGATCACCTTATAACTGCTAGTATTGTTTTCAAAGAAGATTGAAAAGAGGAAATCTGACCAAGCCAATATTTTTTAAACACCTACTTTTTAAACGTTTTACAATTAAACATGTTGTATTTCGTGATAAAGATTTTTTACATTAAAAGTAATATTTATTACTACTTTTCAAAATAAAATACCTTTCATTAATAAATACTTATTTTCACATTATTATACTACCATTCGGTGACTGACCACGATACTATTCGCACGGATCAGCTAGTGTACAATAATTATTCGCTTAAAGATATAAGAGTTCCTTGCAGTAAGCAAAGAGAACTTAACTAACATCAGCCCACTGGTGCCAGCAAAGTCAACGAGATGGTGTTAGTACCGTTACCAAGATACGAAAAAGTTCTACAAACAAGCTCATGAATCTAAAAATCCATTAGTTAACGTGCTTGGGAATTCAGTGGAAAAACGCGTATATGAAGACAAACCAGACGAGAAGACATGGCACATCTACCACCAATAGGAGGAAATGTCAACCAGCATAGCCTCCATCATACCCTGCTTGTTACAATAAGGCAGTGAAGGCGTGTGCTGCTGCAAATACAAGAATTGATGATTTTTTAAAAATTTTTTTGTTTGTAAAATCGCGTTTTTACAGGGATGACACCTATTTAGGTAAAATTTTTTAAAAAAAACTAAATATGAAATTTCATACAAGTCGTTAGATCCGTTTCCGGGATCCTAAATAGGCCTATATACATATATTTTTTAATTTATTTATACAGCTTTGTCAATCCTTGTTTCAGGATGCAGCTTCATTAAGCCAGATGAGCTATATATATATATATAATAATTGCTCGTTTAAATATATAAGATTGATCTATTAGCAAAACAAGATTGAGGATATGGAGTAATTACTGAATAGACTTATCGGAATACAGAGGGAGGAGTTTACATTAAATATAAACAAAATTTTGAGAAAGTCATTTAGCAAAACTAGATAGTCTCAGTCGTTTAATTTGTCTACGGCAGACAGACCAGAAGTAAAAATATGATCAGATATACGAAAACGACGAGAATTAAGTTTTTGGAGACATAAAATAAGTGATGACGGAAGCAAGAATGATTTAAAAAACAGTAGTACTGGTGGTAACAACCTACTAGAAAAAGAATCTTCTAGTGTCAAACATTGATCCAGTATTCGCAAATTTCTGAAATCATATGTATAAAGCATTCGCTTGAAAGAAATGAAGACTGGATTTTTAGAATAAGAGAAAGGATGAAGACAAACATTAGATATATGGTGTTATATAAGAAAGTTTAAAATTAAGTTGACAGGTGAAACACGAAATGTAGTGGAAGCAGTTTGCGGAAAAGACTCGCACAAACATTGGCAGGATTGATTAGTTTTCTAGAGGATAGAACAAACTAAGGGGAATCGCAGAGGACAGAATAAGATTATTTGAAACAGATAAGTGTACGAAGGATGGAATCAAACTACTCGAGACTGAAGTCATGGGAAGAAAATATCTTCCTTCCCTTCAGTATGGAAATAAACATTAAATTTGTAAGAGTCAAGTTATCTAAGGCGTTGAGTGAACAATACCATGTGAAACTATCGAGCTAACGATCCAAACGGCATCCCATGAAATATAACCTTCCCAATAACATAATGATGGATCCACCCTAGATAAAACAAGCCCATTTTGATCACCAGATGAGTTTCACTTTAAGAAGACTATACAAAGTTAAAAAGGAAAGAAAATAAACAGTTGGAGTGTGATAAGTGGTGTAGTGGTTTGAATAAGGCTGCCAGGTTAAAGAATTTATGAAAAAAAAAATCCGTCGACTTTACCACGTGTCAAGGTCAGTGGGTTTAAGTGCGAGGATGACGGGTCCGTTTTGCGGAATAGTTAAAACACAGAAGCAAAATATGTAGTTATCTGTGATATATTGATAATATCATGGGTGTGTGATGCACAATTCTAAGGTAAGAGGCATACAAGGCCAATGTTTGTCAGAGATAGGGCGGCCAGTTCCTTTCCTCTGTGTATATGTGTGTAGATAACGGATTGTTGCTGGTTTACTGTGTTTAGAACGTAAAGAAAAGATAAGGGAAAGAACGAAACTTATTGACCAACTTTCAAACCTACTCTACCGAAAGGCACTAACATGCCGATAATTTTTTCCTTCCCTTCCGGACGATTTACCTTCAACGGTGATATTTGCCTTACTCCATTCCCACTTTGCAGAGGTTTAAGATTGAACCGAGGCTTCTGGTGCACAATTTGATGACTAGGAATTGTGCTTCATCACTCCTCTTACCCTGCTAGCTAAATCCATAGAAATGAACATTTCTTCCACAATCGAGAATCGAACCAGCTAATCACAGACGTCATCAAAGTGCGTCGGCAACTTCGGCCAACGGGTCGCGTAGCTAACAAGATGCGGAGAGAGGCGCCGATTTTAATGACATGGGATCCAAAATCCGTGTCACAAAAAAATTATTCTCAAACAATGCAGCTGAAGAAGATTAGATTGAAACAGACTTTTTAAAACGCCCGGATAAATCATGTCGACAAGGCTAAGAAAAGGAAATATAAGATCGAGTTTCATAGAATCCCCAAAATCGGCAGTAGCTAAGAAACATGAAAAATAGTACACTGACACTTTCAAATCATGTTACAGGGTTATTAACTGGAGAAGCATACAGAATGTAACGGGACGGTATACTCTCACGCTACACATATTTTCTATCTTATTCGGACAAACTTATCGTTGATACTTTTCTTTAATTAATTCTTACATTTTTCAGAATGTATTTTCATTTTATATTAGACACTTTAAGTTAATAAGATTCAGTACATGATGGTGATTTGCTCTTGAAATAATCAGGACTTATCGGTTTTCTGTCGGCGAAATTATTTTAATTTTTTTTTCTAATGGCTGATTAACATTAATAAATTAGCATGGAAGCAAGGCAGCGACTTATTTTCAGTTCTTTAGAGTTCCATGCGAAATGTTTGATATCTCTATATGCTGCGAGTTATTTTAGCATTAGTAGAGGAATTGTAGGAGGTATCATCATTTAATTCAGTATTATGCAAGCCGGCACCCTGTGTCTCCTCGAGTTCGACTTGGCCTGCCGTCGGTAGCGTCAGCCAGTCCCTAAGAACACATTGTCCGAATAGGACGTACTCGAGTGCGCAAGACAGTATGCCTGATCAAATGAAATTATTAAGTTTAAAGTGGGGTAATAGCTCCACGCAGCTCTCGAGACTACTACAACCAATTTCTTTGTACAAATATGTAAAATTAAAGTGTGTGTTCTTGACATTTTCCGGACAACCGCGACGTTCATAAATTTTTCGTGGGATGTAGTGTATGAATGTCACCACAAAGTTAATTTATGTGCATGTTTCAACCACACTTGCAACTAGAAAAGAACAAAGACTGATATCTCTTCTTATGGTAATATTTTTGGTGTGGAGGATGTTTAATACTGCACCTAATGTCTTTTCTTTCGCAGTACTACCTTTCATTTAATTAGGAGGTGTGCGTCATTAACGGAGTGGTTTTACCGGCGACCGAGTCAAAGCAATTCAGAACATGTTAATTTCGACATTTTGGTACTTGTTTTGATTCCACCTGTGACTAGCGAGGAAAGTGGTACTTACTGTTTTAAAAACCATCTGTATGCCAGGACAATCTCGACGTTGTTTTTACCGTGCACACGACTTAAAATTATTACGTATACGTGTCGTGACGAGTTTCAGTACGAGCTATCGGATAAAGTGATTAATAGTCTCAGTAAATACATTAATAGTAAACCACACAGTGTCATTAATCGCCACAGGAACAGATAATAGGCCAGTTTGAAAACAGAAGAAACAAAAGTTACGGAAGAATAAATTAGGGCATTACATTAAAGTGATATATATATATATATATATATATATAGATCTTCCAGCCTAGGAAGAATGCATTGTAGCGTTCGTGGATTTGCGGAAATCTTCTGATAACTTTAAACTGGAGAAGATCTTCATTTTTTTATTTTTTTTTACAGGTATAAGGAGCAAAATAATTGGACGAATAAATATATCCAGATACACAGACAGATATAATTGAAACAGAAATCTTAGAAATGGGGGGGGGGGGGGGAAGGGACGGTCAAAAAACTTCAGTTAAAAAACGGTGTGATGTTACAGTTTGTCATCATTGAGTTTCAACTTTGTGAACAAGGAAAACAATCGACATCCAGAAACAAAAATACGAGATGGTACTGAATACTGGCGGAGGCAGAACCAAAGCCCTACAGTTATCTGGTACCGTCCAATTAGCGTGCGACTGATAAATTACTTAATGGCGGTAGTAACTGTCAACAAAAAGCAAAATGGTTCAGAAATGACAGACACTTGGAAAAGTAAAAAATACGAAGCAAAGTTTGTTAATTTGAAGGAACAATAACGACAGACTAACGAGACAAGAGAGACATCAAAATGAACGGTTTTGTCCCTTAGTTATGGCTTTATGCCTCACCGACGTCGAGGTCATTAGAGGCGGGATGGGACTGAGGACAAGGAACGGGAAGGAATTCGGCCATGGTCCTTTTTGAAAGAAACATCCCGGCATCGCCTGGAGTGATTTGGGGAAACCATGGAAAACCCAAATCTGGGTGCCGGCACGGGGATTCAAACCGGCGTCCCGAATGCGAGGCCAGGGAAAAAAAGAACGTAGCAAACCATATCGTTGCTGAAAAGAAAGAGTATGAAGCAGAACTCAGAGTCCACAAAAGTTTATAGAATTGAGGCTTGTTAATGGTTGGCAAAGAAAAAAATTAAGTGAACCCATGACAAAGCAAACACTGTTTCGAAGCTGTTCTTTAAAAGAAAGTTCTTTTAAGGAGACAAAGCGGTGAGTTTGACGTTAAAAGATACCGTTTTGTGTGATTTCTTAAGGGTGCAGTGAAAGGGAAGGATTTTAGGTAATGAAAGATTAAAATCTGTGAAGATACTGAGATTGACATAACAGTGTTGGAAAAAGTGAAGGCGAGTCTGAAAGTAAAAAAATAATTGAATTTGTGGAAAGTCTCTGCCTGAATGAGCATGCATTCTGCTTCTACTGGCACGCGATAATCGCCTTTCACCCACTTTTATCTTGTTCAAACATTGCAACGTCTCCTACAGATAGTGGAAAAAAACCAGGCATCTTACTTTCACTCAATCTATACGAACTGTGCTTTCAGTTATAGATGTTACAATGGTAATATTAATTCAATCTTCTTAAAAGTGAGATATCCGCTCTAAGCATTTCAGCTGAGTTTGTAATTAATGTGCATGGTATCTGATAATTTTCAGACAGCTACAGGTAATTCCCACTTTCGTCTGATTAAGTGCATTTGATGTCTTAAGAATGTAGATGCCGTATTTAACAGACTTATAAATAACCTGCTGTTATTTTCTGTACTTTTCACAAAATCTCTAGTGTTGATGTCAGGTCAGATTCACAGACTTACCGCAAGTACTCGAGTGATGTCCAATAACCATTTGTGACTGTTCTCATATCTGTAAGATTTGATTTCTGTGAACTCTGCAATTAATTGCAGCTTCGCTATGTTCAGCTGCGTGCACCCAGAGTGCGTCAGTGCGTACCGCGGGTGCGTGCGTGCCGCTGCGGCCCCGATACGCACCGAGCCTCACGGCCAGCATCGTGACGGAACGGGTTATGCGCTCCTGGAACCTACGCAGCCGGTATCATTGAGAGTAGCGTCCTACTCACAGGTGTAGTGTTACCCTGTCCCTTCATTTCCTCAGACTCCCGTGCTTATAAACAAAAACTTTCTGAATGCCCTTATATTTTAATTCTAGGATAACTTCGTGTTCGTGGTATTCTTTCCATCTATGCAACATATGTACCGCGGTCCCATCGTCATCTATTTAGACGCCACCTGTCTTCCAAAGTTCGCAACCAATTATTTTCCTTTTATCAATTCAGAGTATACAAATTTTCACGGACATATATTGCTACCCTATAGCTCCTTGTTCAGTTCCTAAATTAGATTCACGCAATACATAGAGAATACCATTCCACGATATTCAAAATCGGAACATTTCCGTAGCCTTTCCTGTACGCCCAGCGATTATTTATTAGTGAGCGTAGTGGTGCGCGGTAACACTGGCTTCGCATTCGGCACGACGCAGATTCGAATCCGCGTCCCACCATCGAGATTCTGGTTTTCCGTGGTTTTCAGAAATCACTTCAGGCAAATGCTGAATGGTTCCTTCAAAAGGCCATGGTTTCGGGATTAGATTGACGAGACCAGCTCAGTCAGAATAATTTGGTTGTACTATTTCCATTTTTTCTAGCCAAAATAGAAATTAACTAGGAAAAATATTATGACACGACATGCCTCACCACGGGGGCAACCTGGAAACATCCAGCAGACTGATTGTTTGGCGATATCGACAAACGTACTTTTACCAAATTCTCACTGACGATACCTCATTCACCAGGGGCGAAACGCGTCTGATTATAATGAATTTAAAAAAATAGTCGTTGACGAACGGAGCTTTCATTTAGAAAAAGTTAAGAAGCAAATGCGGAAGAATGGTCAGTAACCAATTTATCGACTAATGTACTTTAAATCCAAAATTTCCAACACCGAAAGGTGCAGATTATTCTGGTTATGTTGAAATCTTGTCTTCAGAAGGAAAGGCTGTAGCACACACTATCGAAGCACTAAGATCTAGCGACAATGTAAATTCTGGAAGATTCTAAAATTACAGCCTACTATGATAAATTTGGCGACTTCTAGTGTGGCTATAACGAAACAACGAGCGATTGACACTGATACGTCCGCCAATCGTGGTAGTGTAACTGCAATTACGTTACATCAAACAGTGCAGTTTGAAATTACTTTGCAGGTAATGTCTTAATCTTTCTGCACTGTACTGTGAAGAATAATGCTAGAGGTCGGAATAACGATCATCACCCCGGCCGCCATTGAACATTTCTTAGGTTGCATTTACAGCTCTTCAATGTCTAGTCTAGGTCATTAAAACAGAGAGAGGATTCAGGGCAAGATATTTAAAGGAAATTCGCCATGGCTTTTTGAAGGAACCATCTCGTAATTTGCCTCTAGTTATTTCCTACAAACTTCCAGGCCCGAACGTTAACCGTGCCCCATAACGCTCGAATTTTTAGAGTAGTCTTATTGAATTCGTTTTAGACTGGTATAGCTCATTTGACTCCCATTCCTCATCTTTTATGCCTACGACTAATTTGACTCCATGCTGTACAAAAATGTGAACTCTAAACAATGCTTTCGATTTAACTGAATCTCCACCTGAATCTCCACGCTAATACCAAGGAAGCAAGTTGGTTTGATTTCTTCAAGGCATTATCACAACTGCTATTCAATCATCCAGTTGCAGTTCACGATTTTCTGGTGTCGTAGTACAAGTGGGTCGAATCCTGATTGCAGCGTTCACGATGAAACGAAAGCTGTTGCACATTATAACAACCTTACTGTGAAACAAATTAAGGAATCCTAAAGGATTAGATAATTATTCTAACATTTTAAGAGAGGGTTCTATTTAGTCAAATGTGTTTTCCATGGAGTCCTCTTTCCATCAGGCAACTGTATTTAGATCTTCAATAACTGTGTAGTTACATCACTATCCAAGGAATATTAGACTCCAAATCATTCAAAGAATTTGCTTAATCCCAGTTTTTAACTTTATACCGCATTATTCGATGAGCAGTGGTTGAAATAAGGAATCATAATGGTCATAATAGATGTGATATTGAGTACATTGGGTGTTAGTTGGGAAGAAATATTTACTCCAAAACAAAGAAGCACAGGTCTACGTACTACAGCAGGGAATAAAGAGGTAAAGGACGTTCGGAAAAAGAGCATAACAGAAACAGATAAGCAGGGTAGTAGGAATCGTTTGAAGCAACTAAGCAAGTAATTAATAGCAACAAGAAGATTAGCTTAGAATGTGTTAAATCCGCAGAAGCAAAAACGGATAATACAAACAGAAATATCTATTGCTATCTTAGGAAACTGAGGAGGAGCGGCAGTTTAGACAATTATATAGCTACAATGATGGAAAAAAATTTCATGAAAAAGGTGGAAATGTTAAGCAAGGGCCTAAAATCTCCATTTAGGGATAGTCAGGCAGGGATGGTAGGCGAAATTTCAGTGCAGGAGCTTTCTCATGAGTAGACAAAGAAATTACAAACAAACTTTGAGGACATTATGAGTGAGCAGGGTTCAAAAAGCTTAGGAGCTAGTGTAGATAATGTTGCAGATTTGTTAAAGACATACAAGAATTATTTAAGCTAAGTCTGGATACTTGCTGTATACCAGAGGACAGGAAATTAGTCACAGTAGTGTTGAGAACTGTAGAATTTAGTTTGAGCTCATCAGTTGGCAAGTTGAAGAGTTTGACAGCCAACTGTACCAGGAATATCTTTAAGCATAGAATGTAGTATGTACATCAACAACATGGGTTTAGGAGAGGAATTTTTCTATCTGCTTTACGTCACACAAAACACAGTTACTGCATTTTTATGAGATCGTAGTCTTAACTACCGTCACATGATGTCGTAACTTCATTATTGGTTCAACCTTCAGTCAAGAGTAGTAAATATTTTTATCTTAACTATCAATTTCGAAGGAGCTTATTCAATTTAAATTCTTTCAGTTGTTCAAAATATCCCATAATATTTTTTTCCAGACCCCGACTGCCTTAGCTAAAAGTGAAAACTCCCCCACCCCTTTATGCTTCGAAGCAAGCGCTTGCTTAGTGACCTCAGAGGTCACGGTTATGTTGGCAAGTGAAGGGGTGCCTCTCACATGTCCTACAGCCTACACGTGCTGCAGATCTAAACTCTTTTAATTATACTGAACATCGGAAGCGTTCGCTGTTCATAAGGAAGACCAAATCAGTTGATATAACTTCCTCTAAACTAGCAAATGAGTATGATAATATACGTAGTATTTACCAAGGAAGTATTATTCGAACCAGATAAATTTTTCAAAAGAACAGAATGTCTAGATATTTTTGAGTGCTGCTAACTCATTTCTATGATTTCTCTCAACGATTTGTCTGCAGATGGGCAGCAACCAGACGGCGTTTAAACTATCTAGTGATAAATACCTGTTAAATTGGCGGATCTCCCGCTTTCCCATATCTTTAATCCTCTGTATGGTTCAATGATCCAAATAAACTGAACACAAACATAATATCAACAGAGATGTGTTAAAGACAGACGAATTCAAACAACGTCCAGAAATATTATTTATATTGAGTCTAGAGATCTGCTGTACACAAGATGGCTGGAATGTGTCACAGTAATGTTTTTAATAATAATCTCAAAACCGAATGCCAGTAAGATCCTCCCGTTCTAGGCATTCTAGGCTTGGATGCAGAGATATGACAGTCAGTTCTTTACCTCCGTGAGTATGAATGTTACACGTATGCAGGTGTGAGTGGTGCGTGTGCATACATATTTGTTATGTGTATGCAAATGAAATACAATATGGAATGAAACCAGATGTTGGCGTATTGAGGCATACTCTTCCTACCAAACGGCATAGTATCTTATGCCCCCACTGCATAACTAACGTCAAAAAACCTCGGGTGCTTGGAACAGTTATTAGATTATGAATTGAACTCCACCACCTCTCGTATTTTGCTGGCCAAGCTGCGAATAATAAACAATTTTTCACAGGTGGGCTCCTACCAGTTATCTCCAAGCGGAGTGGAAAACAACCATCATAGGGCATAGAGGGGTCGGCCAACGAGAAGGATGCCTTAGCGCGGGTTCATATAGCAAAAGAGATAGTGTCCGGAAGTACGGAACGATTAGTTACAGTGTTAGGTAAGTTGGTGGAGAGTTGTATAATCTTCACATCAGTATTACCTGTGAACTAGGAATGTGGATTATTAATCAGCAATATGGTTTTGAAGAGGTTAGCTCGTCAGTCTCAATGGCATTGTGCAAGCAACTTCAGATGAAAAGTGTAAAAGAAATAAAATTGATGGTATGGCACAGGAGAAACTCTCCAAAGGATGTGACATAATGAAGCACAGAATGGAGGTCAATAAGGTTAGAACCATTGAGTCACGACATCAAAAGAGGGTGAAATGAGAACAGGGATGCCTCAAGGTAATATATTTAAATCACTGCATTTCATTATTCTGCTTAAGATTCTGTTGCTAGTTTACAGTCAGAAGCTGTTTTACAATAGTATTAAAATGAATAGGTTTGTGGACAACTACAAAGAGATTTTGAGTGCATAACTACTTCGGGGGATTGACACTGTAGGAAGAAGTGTCAGTAAGAGTCTGCTTATTACATAAAAGATTAATGATTATATGACGGACTGGTTACAGGCATAAAACGCGAATATTTAGATGAATAGGACGTACAGGGTGGTATCAAAAGATTTCAAAAGCCTGTATCTGTTACAGAGGGTAATGAGCGGACATAGAGGGTAAGAGAAGGAAGTGTAGTCATTTGTTCAGGATCTTGCTTGATAATGGAGTTTATAATTTCCCAAGCTCACCCACCTCGATAGCTATTGGTCAGCCATCGTTCGCGACTTAACAGCGACCAGAGATATCATTAGAACAAATTCGAGGTTATATCCACAATTTAATAGCTAAGCAACAGTTACAAAATTAATTGCCTTAATACATTCAATAAATTTTCTTTTCGTAGCATTTCATAGTTAAAAAAATATCGATAAACTTTAGTGCTGAAAAAACGTTGAACTGTTTTTCAGTAACAATTCGCTAATGAAAGCAACATAAAAAAACTTAAATTACTTACTCATAATCTCTGCTGTAATCATGAATGCCAATTGTCATTCCGGCATAGGCTAAATTTCAATTTAGTTCAAACTTTCGCTAATAATGCTGCTTAATCAAAGTTTATACATTACAGTTTACTTGCTTTTTACATATTTTACTGAGCACTTTTGTCATGGTCTTTATTCACGTTCGCTGTACGTGGGTTAGAAGTTTATTTCAAGTGGACCAAAAAATACATTTTGAATACTTGCGCAGCCTCAAATAAAAAAAACAACGTGATGCTTTCGAAGCAATTGTACACTCCACTTAAACAGAAGTTCTTCAAATTTTGCAGAGTGAACTTTTAGGGTTAAATACAAGTCAAGTTTGTATTTCAGGAAGTTCGCGTGTACCAACCACGACCTTTGAAACATTTATACGATAGCGCGATCGTCTCCGTCGGTGTTTTATACGTCTATTAATTCTTATGAGTTCTTCAAGCTCAAAAAATTTTATTCACCCTAAGGTCAGATCAACCTGTAATGATCTTTGACTTCAAAGACTGGAACTATTCTAGACCCGTGACGATATTCAAAAAACGGTCACGGGTTTACACTAGTGGTATATAAAACACTTTTTGAGTATGCGAATAGTAGTTGTAAGGGGTAAAATGGATGGTAGACAGGATTTTTTTTGTAGACATTATCGTAGAATCCATTCAGTAAATAATTTGATTAAAGAGCTACTTTTGGGAATCATTGGAAAAAGGAGTCGCCTGAAGAGTGACGAGTGTGAATAATGCATACATTGGCGATAGGGCAAAGATGAATATTGGACGAAGAATCAGTAGTGGTACGTGCATGGGAAGGCAAGACAATAACTGTAGACCAGTATTCTGAGCATAAGGCAATCTGAAAGTTTTCGTGTTTCGGTAAGTGAGTCGGGGCTGGAATAAGTTTCCGAGATAGATGTTTAACAATTGACGTGTAACAATGAAACCACCTGAATTTAAATATGCGCGTAATACATAAGTTTGTTGTAGAGAAACTGCTACTGTTAATTAAGTTCCAACGTAATTACTAGTAACAAAATATTACGAACCAATATTACTCTGGATAGGATATGCTAAAACAGTGTATTAATTAGCCTATGCTTGTGGAATCAAATGATTACTTTTTTTAAAGCAACTCGAAAGCAGACACGATACTAACGTAGCTGGAATGTTGGTAACTGGCTGCATGTCAGGGTCAATTAGGGGGCATCGCAGCTACAGTCGATTACAATTCAATCGGTCGCTCACATGTGCCATCTGCTCATCGCCGAGATAGTTTCCAGACTGTATCATCTCTTCCTTCGAAATTAGTAACACTGGCAGTCAGAGAAAGCATTAGCCACGATCATGTTTTACTGCACCTCTCCGGGCCTTACTCTCTGCAATACTGACGTCTGCAACAAATTTGACTAGATCATGCTGTATCACAGGAAAGTATATTAATCAGTTCGGACTAATACTGAAGATCAGCGGACAGCCGTTCCCTGTTCTCTTATTAAATGATGATTGCAACACATTCAGGTACCAACCACCTGGTTACGCCAGATTTATAAATGTACTACTTATGTTTTCTAGACCTAAATAAATATTGCTCCATGACACTTTAACAAGACGATTTTTCAAATGTACATAGGACGTGTATAATAACGAATGTTTTTGGAGCCATACGGTTAGGTGAAGTTTAAACGCTTACAATAAGCCTCATATCTGGTGGACAATAAGGAAGGTGAGGGAGGGAAAAAAGTAGTTAATTATACTGGATATCTAAACCAACCCGAAAAAGTTATAGCCGGTAAGAACAGAGACTTCATAGAGCATACACTTCAGCATTTCGGACTCTTTAAAGGGCTCTAGCAGCGCTCCTTGCGGTGGTGGTGGCAACCGGCGTGTTGTTTACAAACGAGAGTGCGCGGGAAATTTGGGCTTTGCTCAGAGACTTCAAGCTAACAACGCTGATAGCCGAGAACATGCTACCGGTTCTCGCTCGGATTCCAGCTGGATACAGGTAACAGAGAAAGGGAGATTTCTCATAAAGTACAAATTTGCTCCATTTTTATGATATGAACCTTGCTGAATTGCTTGTCCTCATGCCAGCATTTAATTTCGCCTTTAACATACTGAAGTTAATAGTCTGATATCACATTCTCCCTCGTACATCCTACAGTACAGAACAAGTAGAGTCGAGTTAGTATCCCTAAACCACGGTCGTCGAGGGGACACTACAGGTGTGTTGGTATGTGTCGCAATGCGAGCGCGTGTACCTGTCGTCCTTGGGCACAGTGGGGAAGTCTGCGATGGCGGAGGGCGACTGCGGCTCCGCCGAGATACCCTGCGCCCGCTGCGTCTTGCGCAAGGCGCCCGAGCCGGAGCCGACTGCGTGCCTGCCCCGCAGGCTGAGCACGCTCTGGAACATGTCGAGGTGCGAGCGCAGCGCGGCGATCTCCTGGTCGCGCGCGCGCAGCTCCGCCTCGAGCGCGCGGATGCGCTCGTCGCGGGCGGCGATCTGCGCGCGCGCTTCCTCCATCTCGGCCAGCTGGAGCTGTTGCTGCTGAGGGGCGGCCGACGACGACGAGCCGCCCGCGCCGGAGCCGCGCGAAGCGAAGCACAGGCTCTGCAGGCACACGCGCATCGGCGAACTGGTGCTCGCGCCGGCGAACGGCCACGGACTGGAGACGACGCGCCGCTCGCCCCCGCCGGCGCTCGCGTCGGCCGCCAGAGGCGCTGCGGTCGCCCGCGCATGCGCCCCGCTCGCTGCTGCGAACCGAGCGGCGCACTTCAAAACATCCGCCGAGTGAAACCGATCTGCTCGATTGTTGGGGCGTATGCTGTCGCTACGGAAGGGGGTAATCCTCCATAGCAGAATAACTGATTTGTGACAATGCAATGTCCCGTGTGTATATATATATACTTTGTTATGTAATGACTTTGCTGTCAACTGACTCTTTTTCACATCCCTTTCTTGTTGTTGCCATTGTTATTCTGACTTAATAGCGCGTCGATACTGGGTCATTAACTCGCTAAAATCAACATGGTTAGCAATTCAGCTTAAAAATTTACGAAATTTCTGTCTGCATTGCCGACTGTAAAGAGATCGGCAACAAAGACAGCAAAATAAAATACTAAAATGATAGTTGTAAAGGGGCTATTAAAACCCCAAACTTTGGTCAGATGTAGTTAGGCCAACTACATTTAAAAGCATAAAACTAATAATAAAATCAATAACAATGTGCATGGATGAGTGGCTGTAAAATGGATACCTTTCCATTTTAGAAACTAAGCTGGTCTGTCCAAAATTTTTGAGACAAGACCGGCCAGTATACAAAATTTTAAAACCATCGCCACTTTGCAACAGATCGTTGGCTATGTCAACATCTGACCTTAAATCTAAAAACAATCAGTTAAAATGTGACGCGCCGGCAAAGATAAGCCACAAGTATCACTTTGAGGTGGGTCTTCCCGGCGGAGAAGAAAACAATGCATCAAAGGACAGTGGCCTATACGAACGCGAATAAAGAGAACCTTATCCCTTCTCGCCCGCTCGTAGCAACTGTTCCACAGTTGAACTATCGGTATAGCCAGCCGGACTTATGCTCGACTTTCAGCCACTGCAACTGCCATACTTAGATGACACTTCTTTCCGGCACGTAGGTTAGCTCTAACTTTAGGACCGCAGCAAAGTCGATTCTGACCTTGTCACAGGCCAACTTGGCATCTCCATCAGCTGTCTCGTTCCCTCTCGAGTCTTTTTTTTTTTATACTAGGAATTATGAAAAATGACCGCATCATATTGTCACAGGGAATCGTCAATGTATTGGTTTTTCATGGCCTTCTGCAGTGTTCAACTGTTCGTATTACTGTTTTGTGTGAATGATTCAGGGTACTATGTAATGGATGAAAGCTGAAAGAAAGAGAAAGTTGTTGACGGTCATTCATACGTTTTCTTCCCAGTGAAACCGAAGGGGTAGCCAAGTTTAATGTCCACTTCTTGATCTTGTGTCCTCGCTCCACATAAACTGCGAAGAGTATCAAAATTAGAGCCAGGACGTTACACATAATCTGGTTATTATGAATACTGCACCATTATCTCTTCTTACCCTTTTGGCTCAAGTTCCGAATGGTGAAAATATTTGCCACAACTGGGGGCTCGAACCAAATACACACACGGCAAGCAGTTCCAGACACAGTCATGACGCCACAACGAGCTGAGCTGACGGTATGGGTTTATATTCGCCGCATTGCGCTACAATTAGACCACTACCTCCCTCACGCACCCGTTGTTTGAAATTTACATAATAAGCCCGTTTACACGTACGCGCCAAACTGGCGGTTTGGAACGGCGCGGCGTTCCGGACTGCCGCGCTGGAGCGTGAGGTTGGACCGTCGCTCCTGGAGCGTGCGACGGAAACTGGTCAACACTCCAGTCTCGCGCGCCAGGACTGCGGGTTGGAGCGTACGCGCCAAAAATGACCGTTATCCCGTAGCGCGTGGACTTTCAGCCGGGTTGGAAAGTTTTGCAGACGGTCCAGCTTGCAACATTCGGTTTTCAGGTCGTTGTTGTCTTTGTTAGTTGTGCTTGTGTTTATAAGTGTATTTAAAATATCCTCCAAAAGAAATGACATAAACTGAGCAATATAAGCTGCTTTACATTTTTTTTTGGGGGGGAGGGGGGTACAGAAAGAATTAAACAAACAAAGTGTATATGGGCGGAAAGATGGCACGAAACTAGAGATCTATATCGTCACATGCCTCTTTAGTGAGAACAACGGGAAAATAAATGGCCCAAATGATTTAAAAAATTGTCTACGAAACGACAGTTCCATCTTCCCCCTTTCCTGCACCCACCTACATTTGCCCTCTACAAATTTTAAATTTAAATTCTTTCAATGTTTTTGGTAAATTGTTCATCATTTCCCTTTGTAGCTTATTCCAATACCTGAAACCCTTACCAAAAAAACGGTGAAGTTAAAGTTATTATCTCCACAAATATCAAAACAAGACACAGTCATGAGGAAGAGCATAAATGCAGAGTAATGTTAGCCTCCTACTCTTCGTTTTTGGCAACTGGAATATCCCTCCAAGATTTGAAATTGCTTGCATATATTTTTCTCAGTTCTATTCGAATTGCCGCTGAGTTTCTTGAATCCTTTCAGTGACGAAATCTTTTGTTTTCACTTTCACATACATTTACCCTGCTGAATTCTACTAACTAATCATATTTACGATTTTTTAAATTTTTATTTTTGTGGTCATTTGATTTAACCTTCCACAAACATAGAAAATTCTTATAAAGTTCTATTAATCCTTCCAAATTATCTCTTGACCGCATTTTTCAAGATTTAGATTCTTATCTGTTAAAACAGGGTAAAGTTAAATAAAGTCACCCAGAAATTCGAACCAACAACGAACTTGTACTGACGCATCAAGACTGCAGACCGACAATGCACGTGTAAACACAAGGCCTCGTTAGACCTGCGCGCCTGATGTGCGCATTCGGAGCGCGCGCCAGGCCTCTCTGACCACCAAGCATTTACACGTAAAGGACTGATGCGCGCGCCTGGAGCGTACGCTCAAAAACCGTCGGAAAAACCGTGCGTGTAAACGGACCTAATATTGTAATTTCATACATCAGACAGTTTCATATATAAAAAGACGCAAACAATATAGCGATATTTTTATCCCTCCAATTAATGTATAAAGCTAATTATCTAGGGATCGCATCAACTTATTAAATAATTTAAGGCTGTTTTTCATCTGATATAACCACAGGATAGCGCATTGGGACCATTGTGTTGGTGGATTACAATCAGCAGTTATGTTTTTTCAGATGACATAATGCTATATAATAGGATCAAAATAGCTGCAGGTTGATATGTACAGGATATCTAGCTGAGCAGGTCAACAAGGGATAAAGATAAATTCCAGGAAGATTTAGCTTATTAGGCACACAGATAAAAAAATGATACATTATGGTTATAACGGGGAAATAGAATTGCCTGTTGAGGTCTTGAAATGTGAATATCTTGGCATAACAATTAATAACAAATTCAACTGGGTAGGGTACATTGATCAGGTAGTAGGAAAAGGTTTCAAAATCCTTCACTTGTTGGAGAGGGTGAGGAGGGGATCTATTGAAAAAATAAGGGGATTGGGTGACAAAACGTTGTCAGACCATTGCTTGACTATGATAGTGTAGTATGGGACCCACATTTTGAGGAGTTTGGAGGGTGTGCAAAAATTGCTGCTAGATTTGTCACTGGAAATCAGCGCAAAACACAATCAGTAAGTGATATTACAAAGGAGCTAGAATGGGATTCATTGGAAGAGGGGAGTAGGATGAAGAGAATCAAGGGAGTGTACAAGCCGAATATTGGTGGAAGAACTAAGAGAAGTGCTTGGAAGGGAAAAGATGTCCATCACCACAAATTGGTACTCGATTTCAGGCATAAGGGTGTGGAAAGATTTTCCTTTGTAGGTTAGGGGGTCAGGGATTAGAACTAATTACCAAGAAAAATGATGAATAATGTACCAAAAACGTTAAAACAATTTTAAGTTGGAATTAATAGAGGCAAAAAGTAGGTAAAAAGGAAAGAGGCAAAATGGTTGTGTAGGGAAATTGCCACCGGAGCAAGCGCTCCAACGCAATTAAATTAAAATTAAATCAACCAATTGGAAGAACTGATAAAACAACAAATTTCTCAGTGCTGTTGCTTCATAACCATAGTGGAGAAAACTAGTATCGGTGGTACTGTAAT